>CM066039.1:152973345-154173345 GCA_033557465.1 Ichthyophis bannanicus | reverse complement strand
AAGGTGTTGTGGATTTTGCCACCAAGCCAGGGAGTCTGCCAACTGGTGGATCACTGAGGTGGCCTGTGGCCTGTGTCCACTGGTCTTGGAGGCACCAATGGGCAACCCTCATGTGCAGACAGGTGTCGGGGGTGACATAGACCATGGAAGCTTAGCTGACACCGAGGGAAGATGTTGCACATCTGCAGCCAGTATCCAGATATGGTCAGCCCGGTCCAGGTGGAGGAAGGCCTTTGCCTGAACCGTGTCCAGTTTTGCCCCTATGAACTCCAGACATTGTGTTGGGAGGAAGTGGGACTTGGGATGGTTTATCACGAACCCCAAATGTTGTAGAATGTGGATGGTGCATGTCGTGGCTTGTTGCATCTCAACGGCCATGCCTCATTTTATAAGCCAGTCGTCCAAGTAGGGGAAGACAAATACCCCTTGGAGACGGAGGTAGGCGATCACTACTGCCAGGCATTTGGTGAAGACCCTTGGGGCGGACGCCAGGCCAAAGGGTAGTACCCTGTACTGATAGTGGCCTCCCCCCAATGCAATGTGTGCCTTCGAGTCAGTCCTGACTCCTGGTGACCCAGAAGCTCCTGGGTTTTCTTGGCAGTGTCACCGGAAGTAGATTGCCAGGCCTTTCTTCCGAGGCAATGGAGGGTTAAGTGACTTGCCCAATGCCAAAAGGAGTGCTAGTGGGACTCGAACCCTGGTTGCTTGGTTACCAAGCCAGTGTTCTAACCACTAGGCTACTCCTCCACTACTCCCACCATAAAGCAAAGATACTGCCTGTGACTGGGATGAACGAGGATATGGGTATAAGCATCCTTCAGATCCAAGAAGCATAGCCAGTCTCCCTGCTGGAGGTAAGGCAGCAATGTTCCATGGGAGAGCATCTTGAACTTCTCCCTCACCAGGAACTTGTTCAGATTCCACAGGTCTAGGATGGGCCGCAGGCCCCCTGTTCTTTCTGGCATGAGGAAATACCTGCAGTAGAACCCCTTGCCCCTGAGATGTTGAGGTACTGGTTCTACCGCCCTGTCCTCAAGAAGGCCTGCAAGTTCCTGCAGTAGGAAGTCTCGATGGAGGGGAAACATGGGGGGGCCTCTACCGGGAAGAAAGGGGGAGATGTCTGTGCCAAGTGGAGAAGGTAGCCCTCCCTGACCACCTGGAGTGCCCAAGTATCGGTGGTGATGGCTGGCCACCTGTAGACATAGTGGATCAGATGTCCCCCTGTGTGCTGCTGTCCTCCTTGGGGTAGAGAGACTATACCCAAGGAGTCAAAAACTCCCCTCAGTCTGGGCCGGAACCAACGCATGGGACGGGAGCTTTCTGCTTACGAGGGCCTTGCCGATCTCCCCCTTGGCCTGCTGACCCTGCTGGGGAGCTGCGGAGGCCTGAGAATGTGGGTAGCTTCTGTAAGCAGCCCCTTTCCTTGGGTAGAAGGACTTTTTACCTTTCGTTGGAGGGGGGGGGGGGACACTGGCCTTTTTAGAGAGCCTGGTCTTCATCACGAATTCAGTCTCCAATTCGGTGGCCTTTTGTGTAATGAGTTGCCAAAGAGGTTCTCCCCTTGGCATGGGACATCGACCAATTTGTCCTGGACCCATTGCTCAAGGTTGAAAGACTGAAGCCAGGCTTGGCGCCAGGCACCAATGCCTGCCGTGGCCACTCTAATCACCGACTCGAAGAAGTTGTAGGCTGCTCGAGTCATGAACTTGGAGAACTCACAGACAGCTCTGGCCAGGTTCCTGAACTACTGTAGAGCTTCCTCGGAGAAACCAGCTGAGAACCCAGCAAGTTCGTTCACCAAGTCTCTCGGGTACATGCCCATATACAGCTAGTAGGTCTCAATCCGACTGATGAGCATCGAGCCCTGGTAGCACTTTCTGCCGAGGGCATCCAAGGTGCGGGCCTCTCTACCTAGGCGCACCAAGGAGTGCGCCCTCTGGATCTTCAGCTGACACATGGCCGACTTCACCACCATGGAGTTATGCAGCAGCTGTGCCTTTTGGAAGCTGGGGCTCTAGCAGATCTGATACATTGAGTCAAGCAGCTTGCTTACAACGGACACCGATGCTAGTGTTTCCCCCATACAGAACACTAGCCATTCCAGGATGAGTGCAATGGGTACCATCAGCGATTCCCTCAGGGGGGTCTCACATTGGAGGATTTCTAGTTCCTCCGTCCGAGGGTCCTCCTCAGATTCCGTTGGGAATGCTAGCACCTTCGACATGTCCCACACAAAGTCGAAGAATGCCATGTCCTTGGGCGGGGACCAATGTCAAGACTTGGAGGGGGACAGGTCCGAGGGGACACTGCGGTGGTGACGGGTGTCAGAAGACTCCTCGTCCTCGGTCTCCCAGTCCGACTAGTGGGTGGAAGACTTGAGAGGAGAGTGGCCCGGAGGCTCCAGGCCCGAGTCCTGTTTAAACCCCTCAAAGGCCCCGCAGCCAGTGCCATGCGTGCTAGCCAGGGAAGACCTCGGTTCTGTAGAACGGAACCTGGATCAAACCTCGAATGAGGATCGACTCGGGGCTGTATGCTTGAAGATCAGCTCAGCCTCCGGAGACATCCTCGATGTCGAGGGCCCAGTGGTCATGGAGGAGGAACTGGCCGTGCCGGAGAACAATGCCCGCTGCTGGTCCATGAAGGGGTGTTTGCTGTAACCTGAGAAAATAGCCATCCTCTACCACTTGCAGGACCCACTTGTCTGTGGTGACCCCAGCCCACCTATAGGCAAAAAGCACCAGGTGGTCCCCTGTGGGCAGGGGAGGGTCTCCTGGGGGAGAGGAGGCCCTGCCCGGGGAGTCAAAAGCTCCCCCCAGGCTGGGTGGGAGCTGGTATCTGAGGTTTCTGAGCCTTTAGCTTTCACAGCCCATGGCCCTGGCACTTGGGCTGGGGGTCCTGTTGCTTTTGCCCCGAGAAGGGCTGGTAGGGGCCCTAGTGAAAAGACCCCTTCTTCCTCAGGAAGGGTGGTCTCTATCCCAAAGGCTTCTTCCGGGGAAGGGTCGAGGTCTTCCTTGAGAACCTTTGAGGTCGAGGTTGTGACCAGGCAATCTCAGTCGCCTTGTCAGCCATGGGCTTGCGAAACAAGTTTTCCCCAATGCAGGGGACATCTAGCAATTTTTATTGCATCCACTGCTCAAGGTTGGAGGTCTGCAACCAGGCCTGGCACCGGGCCCCGATAACCACTGCAGTGACCCGTGCAGCTCATTCAAAGCCATCGTAGGCGGCGCAGGAGAGGAATTTTGAACAGTCCCGGATCCTGGCGGTCAGGGCTTGGAACCTCTGAAGGGGAATTTTGAACAGTCCCGGATCCCGGCGGTCAGGGCTTGGAACCTCTGAAGGGGTTCCCCGGTGAGGCCCGCAGAAAAATCTGGCAGGTCTTGGATGAAGTCCTTGAGGTACATACCTACGTACAATTCATAGGCCTATATCTGGCAGCCCAGCATGGATCCCTGGAAGCACTTGTGCCCAAGGGGGTCGAGGGCTCTGGCTTCCCTGCCTTCTGGCTTTTGCGTTTTTGCATCAAGGACTCCATGACCATGGAGTTATGCAGCGGCTGGGACTTCTGGAAGCCTGGGCCCTTCTTGACACGGTAGATAGCACTGAGGCGAAGCTAGGGTTTCCCACATCCGCAGGAGCAGCTGCTCGAGGATGGACTGTACTGGTACCATCAGAGTCTCCTTTGGTGGGGACTCATACTGGTGAATCTCCAGTTCTTCAGTGCGCGGGTCCTCCTCTGACTCGGTCGGGACAGAGTGGGGCCGGTCTATATCCCTGATGAAGTCATGGAGAGCGACATCCTCGGGCGGGGAACAGCGCCAGGGTTCCAGAGGAGATGGCTCTGAAGGGACATCTCGGTGTTGAGAGGTCTCAGGGGAGGCCTCAACGTCGGTGGGCATCGAGGATTCAGAGGCTCAGGACTCCCAAGCATCAAGGCCAGCCCCGAGGAACCAGGGCCCCCGGTGAACCTCGGGTCGGACTCCCGGAAACTGGCCGGGAAGGACCGGACACCCGAGGAGCAGAATTAAGATCGTAATCAGTAGTGAGGGCTCGCCCAAGGCCAGTAGCGCTCGGGGCCTGGTTCAACACCCAGGGACTCAACCGTAGTCGGGGACCCGGTTGTCAGGGCATATGATGGGGGCAAACCTGACATCATTCTCTGCTGCAAGGCCAGGATGGCAGAGATATTCTGCTCCAGGGCCGCCATCCTGGACTCGATAATAGAAGACCCTGCAGCTTTCAGCATGGGCACTGAGGGTCTCGGGCCTGACGCCGGCACTCTCACGAATGCGACCCCGACAAGGAACACAGTAAGAACATAACATAAGATATGCCATACTGGGTCAGACCAAGGTCCATCAAGCCCAGTATTCTGTTTCCAACAGTGGCCAATCTAGGTCATATGTACTGTCACCACTCTGCCAGCCCAAGCGGTAGGAACTGGTATTGCTTGGCTCTGTGAGGGTGGTAGTTGTGCCTTCACTGATACAAATCACAAACAAAACTTCTTTCCAAGTTTAGGGCTTTATTCCCCGTCCCATGAGATTTCTTTATCTTCTGGTAACAGAAATTAAGAGCCTACTTTGGCATACAACAAAAGTTAACTGAACAACAGAAATAGCTTCCTTCAGCTTCCAAACTTTAAACAAAAGAAAAGAACAAAACAGCCTAACTGTTTCAATACAGATCCTTTCTCTCGTGGCTGGTATTACAGCTCACGTCTGTTTGGTTAGAGAGTGAGTGAGATGCAGCATGCAGCTTCTAACACGGGAGCTAAGGTCACAAAATAAGTGTTTATCTTAGTGAGAACTCTGGCTCAGTTACAGTTAGAGAACAATCCATTAATTCAGGAATTTCTGGTACCTCTGAATTTTCACAGTCCATCAATACAAGCTCGTCAGCATTTTCATTCTTAATATCAGAAGTAGAATGAGAGTATGGCTGGCTTGGCTCGGCACCCAGGAAGTTTCTTTCTTCCTCTGAGCTAGTGCCTCTCTGGGAGATACCATATAACTTTGAGTTGAGCTTTTCAGAGCTCTGCCCCTGCTGGTATCTTAGTAGATAGCTCAACTCTCTATTTGCTGTGCTAGTAGGATGATTACGGTAGGCTCTCTGCCTGTTCAGCTCTAGCCTTCGGGACTCAGCTGAGCTAGATTGCAAAGCTTTTGACGGCGTTTTTCTAGAAGCTGGGAGCTCACAATGATAGGAAAAATCTTCAGCTTTTCCTGGTAATAAATCCCTCTTCTTCTAGAATTTCTATGACCAGGAGAAAAGTTATTCTCAGCCTCTAGATAGCTTGTCTTTATGTGGCTATTTCTATGCTTCCAGGGTTTCTCCCTCTCAGATAGCAAATAGCCCTTACATTCACTCCTTGCCCCGGTACCTGCTATTGCAGTCTTCCCACGCTTCTCTTGTCTTCCATGCACATACACGCTATCAGGCTGCTGACTTCTCACTGTTTCACACAGGTCTCTGGATTCTCTCCAACCTTCACACTGGCTCCCTTGTTGCTTCAATGACTCATTCTCACTATCTTCCTCGCTTTCACACCAATTCCATGCTTTCCACGGCTTCAACGGTGTTCGCTGTAATCTCTCTGCTTGTGACCTTTGCTGCCTCAACTCCTCTCTCTTTCTAATTGTTTGGGAGTCTATTTTATCCTCGTGTCTCCTGACTCCACCTCCACTCAGCTGAACTCTATCAGGCAAAGCGAATTCCCTTTCTTTACTACCTGGGTGTGTCTTCATGGGGCTTATGCACGTGTGCCTAGGTTGTCTATAGCAACCATCAAACATTCCTTTGTTTACCTCGTCACTTTTTCTGTGATCATTCATACTGATCTGCATTTTCTCGGGTTGCCCTAGGTCTACCTTGTGACAGTACCTAGCAGTTTCCCCAAGGGACACAGGTTCCACAATGCTTATATTGGTTCAAGCATTGATATCTTGGGTCCCTTCTTAATAATGGTTTATGGACCTTTCCTCCAGGAATTTGTCCAAACCTTTTTTAAACCCAGCTACACTAACAGCCTTTACTACATCCTCCGGTAACAGAGTTTGATTACACGTTGAGTGAAAAAATATTTTCTTTTATTAGTCTTAAATAGTTTACCCTGTAGCTTCATTGCACGTCCCCTAGTCTTTCTATATTCTGATAAGGTAAACAATCGATCTACGTTTACCCGTTCCACTCCGTTCATTAATTTATAGACTTCTATCATATCTCCCCTCAGCCGTCTCTTTTCCAGGTTAAAGAGCCCTAACCTTTTTAGCCTTTCTTCATAGGAGTATCCTTCCATCCCCTTTACCATTTTGGTGGCTGAACCTTTTCTAAAATCGCTATATTTAAGATACGGCGACCAGAACTGCACACAATATTCAAGGTGCGGTCTCACCATGGAACGATATAGAGGCATTATAATATCTTTTGTTTTATTTTCCATTCCTTTCCTTATCATACCTAGCATTCTATTTGCTCTCTTGGCCGCTGTTGCACACTGGACCGAGGGTTTTAACATGGTATCCACAATGACGCCTAAATCTTTTTCCTGGGTGGTGGTTCCTAATGTGGAACCTTGCATCGTGTAACCATAGTTTGGGTTGTTCTTCCCTAGGTGCATAACCTTGCACTTGTCCACATTAAATTTCATCTGCCATTTTGATGCCCAGTCTTCCAATTTATCAAGATCCTCTTGCAATTTTCCACAATCCTCTTGGGTTTTAACAACTTTAAATAGTTTTGTGTCATCTGCAAATTTGATAACCTCACTCGTTATTCCCTTTTCCAGGTCATTTATGAATATGTCAAAAAGCAGCGGACCCAGCACAGATCCCTGGGGTACACCACTATTCACCTTTCTCCATTGGGAAAATTGGCCATTTAGCCCTACCCTCTGCTTTCTATCTTTTAACCAGTTCCTGATCCACAATAGTACACTGCCTCCTATCCCATGACTCTTTAGTTTTGCCAAAAGTCTCTCATGAGGGACCTTGTCAAAGGCTTTCTGAAAGTCCAGATACACAATATCAACTGACTCACCTTTGTCCACCTGATTATTCACTCCTTCAAAAAAACATAACAGATTAGTAAGACAAGATCTTCCTTGTCTAAAGCCATGTTGGCTGTCTCCCATTAGGTCATGACTTTCTACACGCTGAGTAATTTTATTCTTTATGATGGTTTCTACCATTTTTCCCAGTACTGATGTCAGGCTCACCGGTCTGTAGTTTCCCGGATCACCCCTGGAACCCTTTTTAAAAATTGGTGTTACATTGGCCATCCTCCAATCTTCAGGTATTAGAGATGATTTTAATGATAGTTCACAGATTACTAATAGCAGGTCTGCAATCTCGTATTTCAGTTCTTTCAACACCCTTGGATGTATACCATCCGGCCCAGGTGATTTGCTACTCTTCAGCTTATCTAATAGTTGTAATACATCTTCCCGATGTATCGATATTTCCTTCAATTCTTCCGCACCTTTAAATACCACTTCAGTCATGGGTAACATCCCTACATCTTCCTCAGTAAAGACTGAAGCAAAGAATTCATTCAGTCTCTCCGCTATCGCCTTGTCGCCTCTTAGTGCTCCTTTAACCCCTTTATCATCTAATGGACCAACTGACTCTCTCACAGGTTTTTTGCTACGAATGTACTTGAAAAGGTCTTTACTTCGCGTTTTTGCTTCCGCAGCAAGCTTCTTCTCAAATTCTCCCTTTGCCTGCCTTATCAATGCCTTGCATTTGACTTGCCAGTGCTTGTGCTGTTTCCAGGTTTCGTCGTTTGGCTCTTTTTTCCATTTCCTGAAAGATGCTTTTTTGGTAACAACAGCCTCTCTGACCTCACCTTTAAACCATGCTGGCAGTTTTTTGGACTTCCTTCCACTTTTCTTAAAGCGTGGAATACAGCTGGTCTGGGCTTCCAAGATAGTATTTTTCAACAACAGCCAAGCCTGATGAACGTCTTTAACCTTTGCAACTGCTCCTTTTTGTTTTTTCTTAACTGTTTTCCTCATTTTATCATCGTCTCCCTTTCGAAAGTTAAAAGGTAGCACTGTGGATTTCCTTACTATCCCTCCTCCACTAATTAAATCAAAGGCAATCATGCTATGATCACTATTGCCAAGTGGCCCCAACAACCTTATCTCTTGCACTAGATCTGGTATTCCACTAAGGATTAGGTCTAATATGGCTTCCCCTCTGATCGGTTCATGAACCAGCTGCTCCAAGAAGCAGTCATTTATTTCATCTAGGAACTTTATCTCCCTAGCATGTCCTGACGTGACACTGACCCAGTCGATACCAGGGTAGTTGAAATCACCCATTATTATTACTGTGCTGTAACTTTTGTTAGCTTCCTTGATTTCTTTGAGCATTTCATCATCCATTTGGTCATTCTGGCCAGGAGCTCGATAGTATACCCCCACTGCCATTGCCTTCCCTCTTTTACATGGAATTTCAATCCATATAGATTCTACAGAAGATTTTGTTCCTTGCAAAACTTTAATCCTTTCTGACTCAATGCCCTCTCTAACATAGAGAGCAACCCCTCCACCAATTTGATCAGCTCTATCATTACAATATAGTTTGTACCCAGGTATCACAGTGTCCCACTGGTTGTCCTCCTTCCACCATGTCTCTGATATTCCAATCATATCTAACCTCTCATTTAGTGCTATATATTCGAACTCTCCCATCTTATTTTTTAGACTTCTAGCATTTGCATACAAGCATTTTAGAGAATGTATTTTATTCATATTAATTTGGCTATTGTTAGACATGGGTAATTTGGGATCTTTAAGCTCTGTCTGCTCCATACGTGAGGGCATTTGGGCTACTTTACTCTTTTGTGGAACCTCTCTGCTTTTGGTAGTATCCTTCAAAGATACATTCTTCCGAACCATCCACTCTTGGGCGACTGTCGGCTTTCCCCTATTATCTATTTTAAAAGCTGCTCTATCTCCTTTTTAAAGGTCAATGCCAGCAGCCTAGTTCCATCCCGGTTAAGGTGAAGCCCATCCCTTCGGAAGAGCCCCTCCTTTCCGCAGAATGTTCCCCAGTTCCTAACAAATCCAAAACCCTCATCATTGCACCATTGTCTCATCCACGCATTGAGACTCCAGAGCTCTGCCTGCTTTTGGGGTCCTGTGTGCGGAACAGGAAGCATTTCGGAGAATGCTACCCTGTAAGTTCTGGATTTCAACTTCCTACCTAAAAGCCTAAATTTAGCCTCCATAACCTCCCTATGTCATTGGTACCGACATGTACCAAGACAGCAGACTCCTCCCCAGCACTATCTAAGACCTTATCTAGGTGGCGCGTGAGGTCCGCTACCTTCGTACCAGGCAGGCATGTTACCAGGCGATCCTCACGTCCACCAGCCACCCAGCTATCTACATGCCTAATGATCGAATCACCAACTATGACGGCTGTCCTAACCCTTCCCTCATGGGCACATGGCCCTGGAGAAACTTCCTCGGTGCGAGAGGGTTTTACATCACCTGGAGGACAGGTCCTAGTTACAGGATCACTTCCTGCCACACCAGGGTGAAGCTCTCCTGTCACGTGACCTCTCTCCTCCATGGCAACAGGGATGCTGCCAAACTGGAGGTGGGACTTCAGGACTATATCCCTGTAGGTCTCGTCTATGTACCCTCTCTGTCTGTCTTATGCTTTCCAAGTCTGGTACTTTAGCCTCTAGAGAACGGACTCGTTCCCTGAGAGCAAAGAGCTCCTTGCACCTAGTGCACACGTAAGACCTCTCACAAACTGGGAGAAAATCATACATGTGACACTCAATGCAAAAGACTCGAAAGCCCCTATCCCGCTGCTGGACTGCTGTCTGCATCTTAGTTTTAAGTTTGTGTTTAGATCTAAGTTCTTTACTTACTAAGGGTTGCTATGGATATTTATACTAATAAAACTGTACCTAATACGTGTAATATAGCTTGTTCACCTGAAGCTTAACTAATCTCAGTTCCTTAGTGTATGACTGATTTGGGTAATGAGCTTCACCTGAGAGCACCTCCTGTCTTTTAAGATGTGTAAGTACCTATAAAGCTACGATTATCCCAGGGGTGGGTGGGTGTGGGGAGGGAGGGAAATAACACTTATTAAAAGAGGGCTGCTACACAGTACCCTGTATTGTGCTGCTGAGGTAAGCTATATTCTGATTTGATTTAAATTATAGCTCTTAGCTGCTGCTAGGCTCTAACTTCTTATGAAATTTAAACTACAAGCTCTCTGCTGCGTTCTAAATTTAACCAGAAAGCTCTTTTCTGTGTTTTAAATTTAAGCTAAAAGTACTTTGCTGATGCTAGGCCCTGAGTGACTATTAAATTTAGACTACAAGCTCTCTGCTGGGTTCCAAATGTAACCAGAAAGCTCTTTTCTGTGTTTTAAATTTAAGCTAAAAGTACTTTGCTGATGCTAGGCCCTGAGTGACTATTAAATGTAAACTACAAGCTCTCTGCTGGGTTCCAAATGTAACCAGAAAGCTCACTTCTGTGTTTTAAATTTAAACTAAAAGTACTTTGCTGTTACTAGGCCCTGAGTGACTATTAAATTTAAACTATAAGCTCTCTGCTGAGTATGAAATGTAACCAGAATGTTCTCCTCTGTGTTTTAAATTTAAACTTAAACTGCTGCTACTAGGCCCTGACTGATTTAACAAAAATAGTGGATTCACAGATTAATTAGCTTTAATACAAATAATTCCTTTTAGAAAATTACCAGAAGTATATACTCACAGTTGTAGATCTCTCTCCAGAAGTAACAGTCCCTTTTTCTAGTCCTTCAAGTCTCAGGGAGCCTTGCACGGTCGCCGCCGGCCAAGGACTCCCTCTTTGAGACTTTAAGGGGACGCTGCTCAGTCGCCAGTTCCCTCCGCGGGACCTTACCCGGTTTCACCGGTGGAACCTCAACTGGCTTCGAGGATTTTTTCTTTTTCTTTACACGGTCCGGCATCCTCATGGAGGAGCCACTGCTGTGGGTCTCCGAAGATGCTTGGGCCTCGTGGGATGTGCTCGGCTTGGGGCTCAGCGTCGGGGAAGCCGGGGCTGAGTTGGACCGTGGGAACAGCTTCTCCTGCAACTCAGACCTTTTCCTGTTGGTTCTCGTAGTCATGGCCTGACACAGGTGGTACCATCGTGCTCCAGGGCGAGGCAGTGAAAGCAGCAGTCATGGGTGTCTATGACAGACATGGCTTGACCTCAGCAGTCACACTTTTTGATCCCACCGAGAGACATGGTGGGAGACACCTGGCTGGGGTTGACGACCCCTGGACGAAAAAGGGAGCAAACACTGGTTGAGGCAAGCCTCGTCAAAAAAGAAGGCAGAGCCGAGGACAGCATCAGGGGGACAGCACCAGTTCGAGGTGGGAAGAGGAACCAGTACGCAAACTGGGAAATAAAAAACTATTTTTAAGGATAATATTTCAAGGATTTTTCCGGGGAAACGCGACAAGTGTCCGTTGGGTTCTGTGGAAAAATGGAGACTGAGCAAGATGGCACCCTTGGATGAGAAGGGGACCACGCATGCGTGGTAGCATGCCCCAAAGACTTTCTTTGAAAGCTGGGGAAATGCTCTGCATGGGCTCCGTCGGCAACGACATCACTCATAACTGAGGACTGACTTCCTGCTTGTTCCTGGAGAAACATAGTAGCACAGTAAACATCAGCAAATCATTCATCAACTTGCCCAGCAAGGTGTTAAAAGATGTAACAGCTGCTCTGTGCAGGTTGCCACCCCTTTACCTTCTTGGAAGCATTGCTGTTTTGGACCGAATCTCTTTCTATGTAGGTATCCCAAATGCTTTGACATCATCCTTTTGCTATTAGAGAATCATTTGTGTTTATCCCATACCTTATGTCTTATGTCCATTACTGTTTTGTCTTCTACCATTTCATGCCTCTATCATCCTTTTCCCTGAAAAAATCTTTCCTGTTATTTCCTATTTTATCTCTTTGTTGCTTTATATTATGGCCCCTAGTTCTGCAACTTCCGTTCCTTTGGAAAAGGTTAGTTTGTGCATTCATACTAGTCAGGTGTTTGAAAATCTCTATCATATCTCCTCTGTCTTTCTCCCCTCTTCTAAAAGTATAGATATTTGGGTTTTCAAGTTTCATTTCATATTTCTTTTGCTGCAGATCCTAGCACCATTTTGGTTATCCCTCTCTGAATTGCCTCTAGACTATATCTAGTAGCAGCAGTTTAAGTTTAAATATAAAACACAGAAGAGAGCTTTCTGGTTAAATTTAGAACCCAGCAGAGAGCTTCTAGTTTAAATTTCATATTAAGTCAGAGCCTAGCAGCAGCAAAGAGCTTTAATTTAAATCAAATCAGAATATAACTTAGCATAAAAGGCAAAACAGGGTCAGTATTCTTTGAGCAACAAATAAAGTCTTCTAGAGACCTATATAAAGAGGCCTTCTACCTAGGGGGCAAGAGACCTGTGAAACGTTTCCAATAGGTGTTAAAGCCAGGTGGCAGGTCAAAAGGCCATTTTGAAAGATTCCTTCTATCCAAGGACTGTTAATCACCCAGGAAGTTGGTCACAGCTTACCTCAGAAGCACAGGACAGGGTACTGTGTAGCAGCCCTCTTTTAATGCGTCTTATTTTCCACTCTCCCTCCCCAGCACCCACCCACCCATGGGATAATCATAGCTTTATAGGTACTTGCACATCTTAAAGGAAAGGAGGTGCTCTCAGGTGTAGCTCATTATCCAAATCAGTCATACACTAAGGACCTGAGATTAATTAAGCTTCAGGTGAACAAGGTATATTAAACGTATTAGGTACACTTTTTATTAGTTATAATTATCCACAGCAAACCTTAGTAAGTAAAGAACTTAAAACAAGCTTAAAACTAAGATGCAGACAGCAGTCCAGCAGCAAGATGGGGGACTTCCAGTCTTTTGCATTGAGTGTCACATGTATGATTTTCTCCCAGTTGGTGAGAGGTCTTACCTGTGCACTAGGTCCAAGGAGCTCTTTGCTCTCAGGGAGTGAGTCCGTTCTCTAGAGGCTACAGTAGCAGACTTGAAAGACATAAGACAGACAGAGAGGTACATAGACGAGATCTACAGGGATATAGTCCTGAAGTCCCACCTCCAGTCTGGCAGCATCCCTGTTGCCATGGAGGAGAGAGGTCACGTGATAGGAGAGCATCAACCAGGTGTGGCAGGAAGTGATCCTGTAACTAGGACCTGTCCTCCAGGTGATGTAAAACCCTCTCGCACTGAGGAAGTTTCTCCAGGGCCATGTGCCCATGAGGGTAGGGTTAGGACAGCTGTTATAGTTGGTGATTCGATCATTAGGCATGTAGATAGCTGGGTGGCTGGTGGACATGAGGATTGCCTGGTCACATGCCTGCTTGGTGTGAAGGTAGCGGACCTCACGCGCCACCTACACAAGGTCTTAGATAGTGCTGGGGAGGAGTCTGCTGTCTTGGTACATGTCGGTACCAATGACATAGGAAAATGTGGTAGGGAGGTTAAGGAGGCAAAATTTAGCCTTTTAGGTAGGAAGTTGAAATCCAGAACTTCCAGGATAACGTTCTCCAAAATGCTTCCTGTTCCACACACAGGACCCCAAAAGCAGGCAGAGCTCTGGAGTCTCAATGCGTGGATGAGACAATGGTGCAATGATGAGGGTTTTGGATTTGTTAGGAACTGGGGAACATTCTGCAGAAAGGAGGGGCTCTTCCGAAGGGATGGGCTTCACCTTAAACAGGATGGAACTAGGCTGCTGGCATTAACCTTTAAAAAGAAGATAGAGCAGCTTTTAAAATAGATAATAGGGGAAAGCCGACAGTCGCACAAGAGCACATGGTTCGGAAGAATGTATCCTTGAAGGATACTACCAAAAGCATAGAGGTTCCAAAAAAGAGTAAAGTAGCCCAAATGCCCTTGAGTATGGCGCAGACAGAGCTTAAAGATTCCAAATTACCCATGCCTACCAATAGCCAAATTAATATGAATAAAATGCAGTCTCTAAAATGCTTGTATGCAAATGCAAGAAGTCTAAAAAATAATATGGGAGAGTTAGAATATATAGCACTAAATGAAAGGTTAGATATGATTGGAATCTCAGAGACATGGTGGAAGGAGGACAACCAGTGGGACACTGTGATACCTGGGTACAAACTATATCGTAATGATAGAGCTGATCAAATTGGTGGAGAGGTTGCGCTCTATGTTAGAGAGGGCATTGAGTCAGAAAGGATTAAAGTTTTGCTGGAAACAACATTTGCTATAGAATCTCTATGGATTGAAATTTCATGTAAAAAGGGGAAGGCGATGGCAGTGGAGGTGTACTATCAACCGCCTGGCCAGAATGAACAAATGGATGATGAAATGCTCAAAGAAATCAAGGAAGCTAAAAAAAAGTTACAGCACAGTAAGAATAATGGTTGATTTCAATTACCCCGGTATCGACTGGGTCAGTGTCACTGCAGGACATGCTAGGGAGATAAAGTTCGTAGATGAAATTAATGACTGCTTCTTGGAGCAGCTGGTTCATGAACCAACAAGAGGGGAAGCCATATTGGACATAGTCCTTAGTGGAACACTAGATCTGGTGCAAGAGATAAGGGTGTTGGGGGCCACTTGGCAATAGTGATCATAGCATGATCGCATTTGATTTAATTAGTGGAGGAAGGATGGTAATGAAATCCACAGTACTACCTTTTAACTTTCGAAAGGGAAACTTTGATAAAATGAGGAAAATAGTTAAGAAAAAACTAAAAAGAGCAGTTCCAATGGTTAAAGACTTACTTCAAGCTTGGGTGTTGTTGAAAAATACTATCTTGGAAGCCCAGACCAGCTGTATTCCACACTTTAAGAAAAGTGGAAGGAAGTCCAAAAAACTTCCAGCATGGTTTAAAGTTGAGGTCAGAGAGGCTGTTTCAGGAAATGGAAAAAAGAGCCAAATGACGAAAACTGGAAACAGCACAAGCACAGGCAAGTTAAATGCAAGGCATTGATAAAGGCAGGCAAAGAGAGAATTTGAGAAGAAGCTTGCTGCGGAAGGAAAAATGCGTAATAAACACTTTTGCAAGTACATTCATAGCAAAAACCTGTGAGAGAGTCATTTGGTCCATTAGATGATAGAGGGGTTAAAGGGGCACTAAGAGGCGATAAGGCTATAGCGGAAAGACTGAATGAATTCTTTGCTTCCGTCTTTACTGAGGAAGATGTAGGGATGTTACCCATGACTGAAGTGGTATTTAAAGGTGAGGAAGGATTGAAGGAAATAGCGATACATCGGAAGATGTATTACAACTATTTGATAAACTAAAGAGTAGCAAATCACCTGGACCGGATGATATACATCCAATGGTGTTGAAAGAACTGAAATATGAGATTGCAGACCTGCTATTAGTAATCTGTGAAACTATCATTAAAATCATCTGTAATATCTGAAGATTGGAGGATGGCAAACGTAATGCCAATTTTTAAAAAGGGTTCCAGGGGTGATCAGGGAAACTACAGACCGGTGAGCCTGACGTCAGTACTGGGAAAAATGGTAGAAACCATCATAAAGAACAAAATTACTCAGCATGTAGATAGTCATGGCCTAATGGGAGACAGCCAACATAGCTTTAGACAAGGAAGATCTTGTCTTACTAATTTGTTATGTTTTTTTGAAGGTGTGAATAAACAGGTAGACAAAAGGTGAGTTGGTTGATATAGTGTATTTGAACTTTCAGAAAGCCTTTGACAAGGTCCCTCATCAGAGACTTTTTGACAAAACTAAAGAGTCATGGGATAGGAGGCAGTGTACTATTGTGGGATCAGGAGCTGGTTAAAAGATAGAAAGCAGAGGGTAGGGCTAAATGGCCAATTTTCCCAATGGAGAAAGGTGAATAGTGGTGTACCCCAGGGATCTGTGCTCGGTCCGCTGCTTTTTGACATATTCATAAATGACCTGGAAAAGGGAATAGCGAGTGAGGTTATCAAATTTGTAGATGACACAAAACTATTTAAAGTTGTTAAAACCCATGAGGATTGTGGAAAATTGCAAGAGGATCGTGATAAATTGGAAGACTGGGCATCCAAATGGCAGATGAAATTTAATGTGGACAAGTGCAAAGTTATGCACCTAGGGAAGAACAACCCAAACTATGGTTACACGATGCAAGGTTCCACATTAGGAACCTCCACCCAGGAAAAAAAATTTAGGTTTCATTGTTGATAACATGTTAAAACCCTCGGCCCAGTGTGCAGCGGCGGCCAAGAGAGCAAATAGAATGCTAGGTATCATAAGGAAAGAAATGGAAAATAAAACAAAGGATATTATAAATGCCTCTGTATCATTCCATGGTACGACCGCACCTTGAATATTGTGTGCAATTCTGGTCGCCGTATCTTAAAAAAGATATGGCGTTATTAGAAAAGAGAAAAGCCACCAAAATGGTAAAGGGGATGGAAGGATACCCCAATGAAGAAAGGTTAAAAAGGTTAAGGCTCTTTAACTTGGAAAAGAGACAGCTGAGGGGAGATATGATAAAAGTCTGTAAATTAATGAATGGAGTGGAACGGGTAAACGTAGATCAATTGTTTACGTTATCAGAATATAGAAAGACTAGGGGGACAAGCAATGAAGCTACAGGGTAAACTATTTAAGACTAATAAGAGAATATATTTTTTCACTCAACGTGTAATCAAATTCTGGGATTTGTTACCGGAGGATATAGTAAAGGCTGTTAGTGTAGCTGGGTTTAAAAAAGGTTTGGACAAGATCCTGGAGGAAAGGTCCATAAACCATTATTAAAAAGGGACCCAGGATATCAATGCTTGACCCAATACAAGCATTGTGGAACCTGTGTCTTTTGGGGAAACTGCTAGGTACTTATGACCTAGATTGGCCACTATTGGAAACAGGATACTGGGCTTGATGGACCTTGGTCTGACCCAGTATGGCATATCTTATGTTCTTTTGAGATGCACCTGTAAAACTGAGCACAGCATTTCTAAGTAAGGACTTACCAATAACTTGCATAGAGGCAGCAGCACCTCTTTTTTTCTGCTTCTAATGAATCTAAGCATTCCATAATACCTTTGGGTTTAGTCTCTGCCTCGTTCCACTTAAGATTAGCCTTCCATGGTCTCCCTCTTGGTTGGTGTACATCAGCCCCTTTCTCTCATCACATACAGATCTTATGTATTTCTGAACCCCAAATGCATGATTTGCAACTTTTTGAACTGAACTTTAACCGCCAAGAAACTCAACATTCCCTCATCTGTGAAAGATTCCTTCTTATTTATTTATTATTATTTATTATTTATTAACAATTCTTATATACCGCACTATTAGACATCAGCGCGGTTTACATTGAACAGAAAACATCCGACAGTTTCTTATTCTATCTACCACCTTTGGAGCCAAAAAAAGGTTTAGATAAGTTCCTGGAGGAACAATCTATAAACCATTATTAAGGACGACCAGGGAAATCAACTACTTACCGAGGATAAGCATCGTGGAATCTGTGTACCTTTTTGGGAACGTGACAGGTACTTGTGACCTGGATTGGCCACTGCTGGAAAAAGGATACTGGGCTTGATGGACCTTGGTCTGACCCAGTATGGCATTTTTTTATGTTCTTATGTACTCTGTTGCATGTCTTCATATCATCCTCAATAAGACAGATTTTTCCTTTTAAATATTCCACAATATCACTCACAAAAATATTGAGCAGGACCTACCCCAGGACTAATCCCAGAGGTACACACAACCTATGGGGTCAGAGGATGTGAAAGAAAAAGAATAGACTTAAAAGAATCTAAGGAAATATTTCTTTATAGAAAAGGCAGTGGAATCATAAACAGCCTTCCAATGTTGGATGCCTGAGACAAATACAGAGGATTTCTGAAAGAAAGAGGAGGGATTGTGGCGCTAAGCAGTTAGTATGGATGGGCAGACTAAACAGAACATGACAGCAAAAAGAGCATATAAACCTATGTTTCCGAGAAGGTGGAGGGAAAGGGGTACAGACTCCTCCATCCTTGCATCCCTCCCTTCTACAATCACAGAAAGGCCTCAAGAGGTCATTTAGAATAAGATTAAAGTATTGCCCTCAGGGTCTCTGTCAACTTAAAAAAATAAGTTCACCTCTACAAATCCACAGATGGAGCAGCCCCTGACCACTGTGGCCAAAAAGCTTATCCTGTATATATGTATTTATGTATATATGTAAATGAACTCCCCCATAGCTAAGAAGTGTTAACTCTGTATGATGTGCTTTTCTGACAATCTGTATGTAAACAAAATTTGTACCTGCCTTGATTCGGCAGTTTCACAATAGTAATCCTACCCGCTTCTGATCGCTGGAAGGAGCGGGCTACAAATGCTTGCTAAATAAATAAATAAAATATCCTCTCACCCTCCTTTCATCCTTCCCTAACTGCCCCCTCTCCTTGTCCAGTCAACCTTTGTTACTAAGTGACTACTTATATTTCATTTGAGGGAAAAAAACATAACCAGGAAACAGTCATTGGTTGTCCAAAGACTCTTTTTTGACTTGCTTAGGTAAAATGCAGAAGAAGGGAGCCATGACAGAAAATTTAAGAAATGTATACCTTATGCCTTAGGTTCACTGTTTAAGCATTTTCCAAGGAGAGCACTGTGCAGAGCAAAATGCACATAAGCGAACAGATTGATTTGCTTAATTTATTTAATATGAAAATAAAGAGCATCTGGATTGGGTAGGCTGCCTTATCTTTTGTTTTTGTTTATGAGGTGAAAGGTGGAGGGTTTGGGGTGAGTGAAGATTTGCATTTGATACTTAGTAATTATTGTCAGAGGGAGGTAGAGTAGGGTGGATGTTTTTTCCCCCTTTTATATCACAGTCCCAGTTAGCTGTGTATGGTTAAGACTGTTGTGTGAATCACCATCGCCCTACTGTGTCTGTGTTTATGATTTTTACTTTTTTTACTGTTTTGGAATATTCCTATGGTTTATAAGCTGCTGCTTTGATGGCCTTTTGGTCTGAATAGCGGTATATTACGTTTTTTTAAATAAATAAGTTAATGCTACAACATGTTGTTCTAAGTTAAAGTGGTCAAGAATCTAAGAACTGATACTTGAGATAAGTATGGCAACTAAATAATGACAAGGTTCTATTCCTGAAATGTCAGCAGTTTATACAGCCCTGTAAAAGAGGAAAAGGGCTTAAAAAAAGAACGTGGATGCGATATACTTGCAAGCAAAGCACGTCTCTCATACCAAGCATGTGAAACTTAAAGGAGGATGGGTGGCAGAGGTCTTGTCAGCCTCTTATAAAATGAGTAAGGGGGGGGGGGACAATTATAATTTCAAAAGCTTGTCCAACAGTAATAACTGGCTGGTTAGAGGAAAAGGAGGGTAGGTAAGTGATGCTGAATGAGAATGTGCTTTCTGTGGCAAATTATATATATAGATATAGATATATTTAGATATAGATATATATACATATATATACATACATATACATACATACATATATATATATACATACATACATACACACACATATACACCCCCAATGAAGATGTGACGACCTCTTTGTTCGTTTTCTAACTTCTCTGAACTTGTTTGCTAAAGATCCTGTTTATCTGGCAGGAAATTTTAATTGCATATTTCTTCCTGCAAAGAGATCTAAGAATAACATACTGAACAAACTTGGAGCCTGGTCTTTGAAATTTTATACTGAAAATTTGGGCCTTTTGGATATTTGGCACATGATACATGGGAAGGCAAGGAAATATACATGCTTTTCAGCTGCCCATCTGTTACTTTTGGATGATTTCTGGTTTATTTCCAGCATCCTATTTAGTTCACTTCAAATGTGTGATATTTTGTTATCTGATCATGCCTACTTTGGAGCTGGAGCTGTCCAGTGAAGAGAGTGGCAAGGTATTTCCATGCAGTGAATACAAGACTCCTTATGGAGCAGATCTTCTGAGCTACCTTTTAGTTAAAACCCTAGGAGGGCTATCTTAGATGCAATGATAATGGAGAGGTGTCCTTATTTACACTGTGAGATGCAGCTAATGCTCTGAGTGGCCAGTTTTTATCTAACTGCAGCTTGGAAAAAAGATTGGCAATTTGAGTCAGATTAATTACTTATAAAATTACAATTTCTGGAGGATTTGCATAGATTCACAAATGATGTGAAGATGCTCCAGAAGCTGACTATGGTGAGAGGGAAATTAAATTCATCAGACATTGCCTATACAACTTGCTGTTTGTGAATTATTAAAAAGCATTTTTATGGCTATGGTGGCAAATCACATAAAACGTTACAATGGTAACTTAAAAAGATTTGAATCATGAGGCAAACTGTGACTATCAATAATGAGGCAGGGGAGAAATTGGCTAAAGCTAAAGCAGACAGAAAACTGCTTCACTTATTTCTAGGAAAGTTAGTATTCCTTCCAATTAGCCACTCCTTGAGAGGCAGTGCAGATGTGGTTGAGTTTCTGGAAGTTGCCTTGTCTTGTCAGTCCTTAAAGGAGGCTTTAGATACAATTCTCATTAGCAAAAGTACTTAAAGTATTATACATCTTAAGTCTAATAAAGTTACTGGGCCTGATTTTGCCTGCGATATTTTATAATGAAAGTACAGATAGCCCCACAGTAGAAGATTTTTAATGAGGCAATGAGACGACAGGTTCTTGGCTTCTTTTTAAGGAAACACCATTTCTGTGACTCCTAAAGAAGGTAGGGATGCAACTTTGTGTAAATTACAGGCCCATCTTTCTCCTAAATAGAGATTATAAAATCTTCACCAAAATTCGGAGTTAATCAGGCGAAGCGGGTCATTTCAAACTTAGTTCAGCTGAATCAAATTGGATTTATACAGAGGGAAATATGTCTTGGATAACTTAAGACGGGTGCTTAATGTGATATTTGATATGGAGAACTAACTGCAGGTGTGCTATTCTATCATTAAGTGCAGAGAAAGCCTTTGATTAAATCGAATGGTCCTATTTATTTTGGATGTTTCAAAGGTCTGGGATGAGAAACACATTTTGCTGTTGGGAAGATTCATCTGCAATCATTTTGGTATATATGGAGCTTTCTTTGAACTTTGCGCTTGTGAGGGATACTGATCAGGGTTTGCCTCATAACACCCCTTCTCTTTGATCTGTCCATAGAACCATTTGCTGTGGCACTGGAAGACCTAACTATTTATACTAAACCCTCCACTTGATTACACAGGTAGACTAAAAAAATTTTTTTTTAAACTGCCTCTAATGTTTCGATTGATTTTTACGTTTTTTGGTGCGCTGAATCCAAATCTGGTAACCAATTTGCTCCATCACGTACAGATTTTTTGCTACATTGGGTTAGCAGTTTGAGGTGAACGTTTCAGATTGAGTGCGATCGAGATAAAAGTTTCTTGGATGAATTCTTTATACTAATTGTTTAGTAGTTATTCAAATAAGAATAAAGAAAATTGTAACAAGGCAGCACATAAGAATAGAGTAATGTCAACAAAACACACTGTGATGGTAGCAAAATTGTCTGCACTTAAAACAGCCACATACATGTGCACAAACATTGAGCATATAAGAGCGAGGTAAGACACAAAGCAAAGCAAAGAAATGTGCAAAAAATGTTGTACATGTATGTATGTAAGAATAGAAAACGCAAACCGCACCATTGCAATACATGAAGACAAACACCCGATGGTGTGAAAATAAAATTCTAATAAATGAGATCCGACACTGTGGTAATAACTAGCAAATTTTTATTTCAAAGTTTAGTAAAAACATGATATTTGTCAACACAGTTTAGATTTTAAAGTCATTCTTGGGTCAATCAATCTCCTGGTGGGCCCGTTTCTTCTTCCCCCGAATGCTTCTCTTGGTGCGCTGCTTGGCGTATTTTTCATCTGGGGTTTCCCGCAGCAGCAACCAGCAGAAATCAGTCATCATAGTGGTGTTCCATCTTCCTTGGTACCTTCTCTCTGCGTCCTTGATGTCCTGGTGAAACCTTTCACCTTGTTCTTCACTGTACGCCCCCAAGTTTTCGGGAAAGTAGTTCACATGGGAGTGCAAGAAATGGACTTTCAGGCTCATGTTACAGCCTTGTTCTTTGAAGGCATTGAGCATCCTGGCAACAATATCCTTATAGTTCTCATCCCGCCTGTTCCCCAAGAATTTGAGAACAACATCCTTGAAGGAATCCCAGGCTTCTTTTTCCTTCTCAGACATCGTTTCAGCGAATGCTCCATCTGAAATGAGTTTCCTTATATCAGGGCCAACAAACACTCCTTCCTTTAGCTTTGCTTCAGAAAGTCGGGGGAACTTTGAGCAAAGGTACCGAAAGCACTCACCATCTTTTGGAAGGGACTTGATGAATTGCTTAATGAGACCCAACTTAATGTGGAGAGGTGGTAATAGAATTTTATCACGAGGTACCAAGCTCTCATGAAGAACATTTTTCTCACCGGGTCTCAAATACTCCCGAATTGGCCAGTCTTTTTTCCCCCAGTGTAGGTCGCGGGCCCGGCTATCCCACAAGCAAAGGAAGCAGGGATATTTGGTGAAACCGGATTGCTGCCCTAATAGCATGGATAGAATTTTAAAGTCTCCACAAATCATCCACTTATGCTCATCATAACGAATCTTCTGAAGAATCAGGGCCAAATTCTCGTATTTTTCTTGGAGAATAACAAAGTGAGCAATAGGAACTGAAGCGAATGTGTTGCCATTATGAAGAAGAACACCTTTTATGCTGTCTTTTGATGAATCAATGAACAGACGCCATTCAGCAGGATCATACTTGAGTTTAAACTTTTCCATCACTCCGTATATATCGTTGCAAAATACCAAATCTTCCTCTTTGCTGAAATACTTCAAAAATTGTGTCTCGCGGTTGCGGTACCAATAAAAAGTTGTTCCTGGTGACAATAGATTTTTCTGTTTAAGCCGAGAACCTAGCAGTTGGGCAGCATCTTTTGGGAGTCCTAAATCCCGGACTAAATCATTCAATTCAGCTTGAGAGAAAAGTTCAGGTTTCGGATCTGGTTCAGTTTCAAACTCGGAAGTACTGGACTCATCGGGAAAAGCCATCTGATGAGTCTCATCATGATCAGAACCGTCCACACAAATATGATCCAAAGATTTTGGTGGTTCAGGCACAGGTACTTCGTTGCTATGAGGCATAGGCCTAATTGCTGAGGGAAGGTTGGGGTAACTTATTACGTTCTTATTTTTTAAGTTGTATCCCTTCACAATGCAAGAGCAAAAATAGCAGTCACTGCTGTGGTCTCTTTGTTCACGCCACATCATAGGTATTCCGAAACGAAATGCTTGTTTTTTACCTTTCATCCATAAGCGTAGATCTTCCTCACATGTCTTGCACACTTTGTGAGGAGCCCACGGTTTGTCTTGATCGCCTAACTTCAAACCGAAATAAGCGAAATATACTTTTTTAATAAATGCAGAAATGTTCCTCTGCTGCTTTTTCACGGTATATTCCCCACAAATAAAACAAAAACTGTCCGGAGAGTTGACGCAACCTCTGGCTCTGTGAGCCATCACAAATACACAGCACTGCAAACTACAACTGTAGTGAACCACTTCGGAATAAAGCTGGATTATGAGCAAACAAAAGGTAATAATGAACTTGCAAGAAACTGAAATTTGACAGGAACGTTCATGTCGCAACCACCGTGTTTGAGCGAGCGAACGAGGCGAGGCGAACAGGAAAGAACATGCGCCAGCGCGAGTACTGGATTTAGCCCCCCGCCTCCCAATTGTCCTGTTAATGTATAAAATGAATACAAAACACTCTAAAATATCATGAGGGAGTGTTTCTAGTTAGTTAACCATTACAACCTCTATTTTGGGCCAAGAAAATAAACTGCAGTCGGCTAAAAAGAAATTATGTGAACATTCCTTATATGGGTAAGAAATCTAATTTTGCAAGAAAACGTGACGTGATGGAACATTTTGGCTATTTTTCCTGGATTCAGCACCCCAAAATCTATAGGAATCAGTTGCAAAACTGGAGGCAGTTTTTTGGTAGTGTACCTGTGTTATATAACTAAACCCCACAGCTTGAGTGAATATTCAGTGACTGAAACAAAGTTCTAACTCCCTCAATGTTTTTTTTCGGAAGTTTTTGCCTTGAGAGATTTCTCCCTCTTGAAGCGTAACTTCCCTTTTAATCAATTATATGGTAACCTAACCATTCAATAAAATATTGTGAAATAATTGCACTCTATATCAGTGCTATATCACAATAACCAACTCTCTTATAACGAGCCTGGGACCCCTTCTTGACTTCCAGGAAATCCCCACAGCTCTACTCAGATTCTGCAGACGATAACGAACACAGCACTGCGTTTACAGCCCCACTCTATTTTCTGGCCCCGTTTCAACGCTTACAAATCTGCAAAAGAAATTTACTCATCTTCATGAACCATCAAGCAGTGATACTTCATCCTCTGCATTGTTTAACACGGAATAGCATCTAGTAGAGATCTTTCCTCCCAAAAGACGCTCCTGTTAATACAGTCCAACTTGTGACCAAGTAATGAAAACCACAGAGAGATTTAAACCCCTCATCCAATTAGAGTCCACCACGTCATAGCAAACTCGCCCAATCTACTTCTAAATTTAGCCCCTTAGGTTCTAGTGACGCTGCACGAAAAATCCATGCTTGTTCCAACCATTGGAGGCGCTGCTCCCTGTCCCCTCCTCTGGGGTTCTCTGGAACGTGATCTAAAATCCTCCACTTGAAATCAGTAAATGTGTGATGTAAATCTATACAATGCTGTACCAGAGGGGCAGATGTTACTGCATTCTGTATTCTTGAAGCACGTTCTTGCATTTGTCTTCTTATCCTACGAGTAGTCCGACCTATATAAATTTTCTCACACGGACATAGAAGCGCGTAAACTACAAAGGAAGATGAACATGTAGTCGACCATTTTGACACCTGCTTAATTGCTTGTCCAGGCTTGAATTTGGTCAAACAAGCCTGGACAAGAGCCAGATTTACACATAGAGAATGGCTATGGGGCTCAGAAACCTCACAAGACTCAAATGTAGTAGATCAAGCGCATATAACGGGCATATTACCTTATATGTCTAATGTTTCTACAATTGGTCACATTTTAAAGAAACATTGGCATTTATTAACATTACACCCATGTTTTCAAAAACCTTTAAGAATTGCGTTTACAAGGGGGCCTAATATTGCCAATCTGATAGGGAATACAGAAATTAAACCTTCACAAGATCTAGCAGATTCTCCATTGGAGCACTATTCGTGCTCTACATGTGATCTTTGTCGGCAAACTATTGAAGGGAAAGAATGGAACATACCGAACACTGCAAGGAACTACAATTACCAGCTAAGTGTAATTTCGATTTCCTTATCGTTCTTCCAGTTTAGTCCTCCACCGCTGGGATGTATCAGAGCAGTACTAACAGGAGGGACCCTGCCAGCTGGCACGCAACACCGGTGACCCAAAACAGGCATCCCTTGCCGCCAGCACATCCAGACAATAGTGTTTTACTGAAAGTATGCAGCGACGCCCAAGTTGCCGCCTTACCAATCTATACCGGGGGAACAAGTCTGAGCTCTGCCCAGGAAGCTGCTTGCGCTCTTGTAGAGTGAGCTCTCAATATCTCTCAGGGACCAGACGCCCCTGCAACCTGTAAGCCGAGACAACTTTCTCCTTAATCCACCTGGAAATGGACGCATTCGCCGCAGCCTCCCCGTTCCTGAGACCTCCAACAATACGAACAGACGATTTGTCTTGCGAAAGGATTCGAACACGGACAAATAGCAACGCAACACCCTCTTTATGTCCAAACGACTCCAGCCTCTATCCGAAGCCTGTCCACCTTTCGCTTGCAAAACTGTAAGCGACTCTGTTTGATGCACATGAAAGGGAGAGGAAACCTTTGGCCAGAACAAAGGCACCTTCGCGCTACTACCAGTGAAACCATACTATGCGACAAGGCTCTAATCAAATCATAGAGTTCATCCGCCAAACACGCCGAGCCAGACTCTAAACGTGGCAGATCCCTCACTTCGTCGTGTTCCAACGATGGGGACTGTGCTAAGTGTTGAACCCAGCGTAGGCCAGCGCCAGCCACCCCAGCTCCACAGATGGGGACTTGCAGCGGAACCGCCTCTGCTTCACAAGACTGTTTCAATAAACCATCGATCTGTCTATCGTACGTCTCCTTTAGAGCCGCGCTTCCCTCGACCGGAATTGTGGACTTCTTTGTGATCACTGAAACCACCGCTTTTTTTTTTTTGGAACGGAACCTCTCCTTATCTGTATCCGCCACAGGATACCACTTGTTCCGACTTGGAACTCCTTCTAAACCTGCTTCAGAATGATCCCACACGCTTTGAATCACTTGGTCTATCGCCTTATGGATCCGTGCCAAAACGGTGAGCGGTGCGCGTGCATCGTGGTCGGTCGGGAAAGACGCGACGATGACCGTGACGACACCACGGCCCGACGTCCGCTCTACACAGCGGTACGGACCTCAGCTAGTAAAAATCAACCTGCGTGAAGCGCACCGCCTGGATAATGGGATCTGCGGCATCTTCGTCGTCTGCCGGCTGTTCGAAAACTAGCCGCAGCATTTGCAGGACCTCAATAATCAAAGCCGGAAACCCATGCTTCCGAAAAACGAAATGATTCTCGCCTGAATCTCAGGCTCAGGAATCTCTCTCTCCTCTAAATACTCCAAGACCACATCCATGTCAACCCCCGGTTCCTCCCCATCTTGCCAATTCACTGCAAACGGAGAGGGCTCTGAAGGACTTGGCCTCTTGGCCGCTTTTGAAACCATTTGTAAATATGTAAGTAGTTGTTCACTGTTCATGGTAATTAATTGTATAATATAATTTTGTTGTTCTTGTTGTTTTATTTTGTTTTATTCTGTATCCTGTTAATTGTTCCATGTAAACAGTTGAAATACACTGCTTTTTGTTCTATGTAAACCGTTTTGATTCGTAGAAAGACGGTATATAAAAAATGTTAAATAAATAAATAAACCACAGCTTCGCGCTCCGCTAATCCAGCCCGTGTATTCGAGGAAGGAATTGGAAAAGTACCCGTCAGCTGACCTTGCTGCCAACGGGAGCAGGCCAGATGCAGGAGCAACACCAAACCCGGAGAAAAAATCCTCTACCTGCATAGCGACACCAGGCTCCAAACCCGCACTCGGGTGACCTGCCAGCCCTTCTGAAACCGAAGTGGTCGGGTCTGCAATCCAAGCCTCAGCCTTCAGTCCTGCGACCACTTCCAGAGGAGCGTATACCGCGGAGCTCTCCATTTGCTATTCCGCACTGACGGATACTGAAGTACAGTACCGACAGAGCCCTGGCCAAGTGGCCTTACCGGCACCACAAATTATACACTGAGATCTAGCTGACATGGACCAACTATCCTCGTCTGAGTAGAGCTACCCCCGGCGGTATAACAATCAAGGAACAGAGGGCAAACCAAAATAGCATACCCCCGCTCTGTCTGGGAAACGCTGGCCTAAACAGCATATTTTATGTGAAAATACTTGTCAATTTACTACAAGGGAAGTCACGGCACAGCGACTGAACCTTCAGAGGTAGTGCATTGTTTTCTTAAAATGGTGGTGTGTTTTGCATTCTTATGTATGTTGTCTGCCAACTTTCCTGCTATGTGAGAAGTGGAATGATCAGACATTTGAACTTTTTATGTTAAAGTCATACCTGACCTGCCCCACTATAAAAAGGTTTTTGTTTTGTTTTGTTTTGTTTTTTTTTAACTTGCCTACCACAGTTACTTCCTCTGTCTCTGAGCTGGAACTTTTCCTGCCATGTGATTGCCCTGTAGTGTACTGTTAGAATACGGTAGAGGAAATCAGAAGATCCCCACAAGTTTGGTTCCTGCTTGTTTGTTTAATTATATTACCTACCCCTTTATCCACAAGCTCGAGGCAGTTCACAGCAATGTAAACCAAATAGATTGGGAGGGTTCACGATCAACCAGTTGAGAACTAACTGGACCTCTGATTGTGAATTCACCTGCTTTCTGAATACAGACCTCTGTTGCAGGTCAGGGAAGCGGTTACTTTAACAGCTTATGCTGGGACTGCTTTGGAGAAATCTACAAAGTGGATCTCAGCACACACATTGATATCGCCGTACTGCAAAGAGGCTGACTCCTGTCAGTATAACCGGTTCTGAGAGCCCTTAAAAATATATAAAGCATAATTGGTTAAACTCCTCCTGTAGTTGCCCAAAGAAAAGGTTAACTGCTGGAGAGGGACAGAGGTGAATTTTAAGACAGCCCGTAGCCTGAGGATCCCCACACGAGACCCTTCATTTTGCTTCTCCATGGAGAAAGCAAGCGCAACCGTCTCAGACTCCTTTATGTCACCCCATAGATTTTAAAGCCTCTGCAGTCTGCATGTCTAACTTTTTTACAGACTTAGAGAGCTTTGAGAGTTGATGTTTCTTTGGAAATTTATGTTGCCTTGCGGCACACTCCCTGCCTAGACCACCCGTTAAATAAACTCACACAGAGTCTGAGAGATAGCCGATCAAAAAAGAAAGGTAAAACGAAAGCAAAACTGAATAGTACGAGGAAAGAAAGCAACCGCTAAAAAATGAAAAGTAAAGAAAACCTTCCCAAAACGAAGTACTTTGCTTTTGAGGGAGCAGAACCCAGACCAGGAGAAGCTCAGACCCGTAGTTCAGTCACGCCGCCGAGAAAATATACCGTGCTAGCGAGACCGCATGCTTAAAATGGCCGTGATCTCCACACAGCTTGCTGCTTTGCTGTTTGGCGCGCTGGCTAGTAAAGCCCCTCACAGAAGCCAAAATCCTACCTTTGCTGCCGTTTCTTGGTGGGCCACGGGCAGCCCTCAGCAAAGGAGACTCAGTTCTGAAGAGCTATTCTCCGATCGCCATCACCCCTGGGGCTGTCACAAAAAATGCCATTAGCCCCGAGCCGCCAACTAAGCTGCCTCCTGCAGCCGTGCAGCAATCGGGTTGTCTGTGGGTCCAATAGGTAGCTCTACCCCGTTCCGTCTAGGGGCTAGAGATCCCGGACCAGGAAAAGAGAGAGGTTCTTAGGGTGGCTATGCAGAGAGGAAGGACCTTCAATAAGTTTCCTCACTTCACCTTTTTTTTTTTTTTAAAGATACAGTACCCAATTAAAACTATAAAGAAGTTAACTGAACCTCAATAAAAACCAAAGTGTAAGTCAGAAACTAAAGAAGAAAAAACTTCAGGAAATTAGCTAACTAGCCTGCTCCTAACTCGTTTTTCAGTGAGCCCAACACCTAGGCTCACTACATCCTCCTGCTGCATGGAGACTGGACACACTGGGGGCTGATGGGAGTTCCAGCATGCTACATCCAGTGAGGTGAAGATTCTGATTGGTCCAGTCTCCAAGCTGCAGGAGGAGGTGCACTACCCAGCAGTGGAGGACTAAACTGGAGGAACGATAAGGAACTTGCTTTCAATCGAAAGAGGTTCTCCCCCTGTGCATTTATGCCACGGAGGTATTTAAACATCTCAGTCATATCACCTCTATCCCACCTTTCCTCTAAGGTGTACATATTAAGATCCTTAAGTCTGTCCTCATATGCTTTATAATGAAGACCACTAACCATTTTAGTAGCCACCCTCTGTACTGACTCCATCCTGTTTATATCCTTTTGAAGGTGCTAGTTTGCATGTGATTCCTCAGTTGTCAAGTGGGGCATCTCAGACACACTGGGTGCAGACGGAGGCGGAGCTACTCCTACTGATGCTGCTTCAAGCACTGGATTTTGTAGCACGTACAGAGAGAGTTTCAGGGACCACCAGTTATTTGCAGTGGCCTTGAATATCTAGGAAAAGTTTTATCATCTGGCAAAAGTCCCCCATTTGGATATGCCGTATTTCCCACTATTAGCGCCGAGCTTTAGAGATGTTGGTAAAGAGTTTTGGAACTGTGAAGGAAATGAAGGTAGGCTGGCTTAGGTTTGTCAAGCTCTTTGTGAATGGTGCATTTGTCTCCAAGAATCAGTTTGAGGTATTGTGCAGCAGAGACTCTTCTCCCAATACAGATTAGGCATTTTGCCTCTGTTAATTTAAGGCAATCTCTACTGTCTGAGAAGGCTGTGTTTGCCAGACTGGCAAGAAAGAAGATGATCTCACAGTTGTATAGAGCCCTGTCAGATGTGACCTGGTTAAAATCTCATCAGTATGTGAAGCAGTGGGAGAGGATTTATTTATTTATTTAATTAATTAATTAATTAATACTCTTATATACCGCGCTATTCGAAATCAGTGCGGTTTACATGGAACATCAATGAGATTTTACGGTGGGGGTTACACCGTAATTACAGATAACAGGGAGCTCAACTTGGATAACATGTTAACTATATTACACAAGAATACCAGACAATATATACATATATACATCACATTGGGGTATGGTTACTGGGTAGTCATGGATCTGTGATTGTGTGCGGGGCACTTTGGTGAACCTACTTCCGGGTAGCACTTGATGAAGAGGTGGTGCTTAAGTGCCTTCCTGAATTTCGTTATCTCTGTGATTGCTCGTATGTGGGGTGGCAGGGCATTCCAGCATCTAGGTGCACAAAGACTGAAAGCCCTGTTTGCGGTTGACTGTGTACACTGAGTTATTGTTTTGGGGATTACCATAGTGTTTATTGCTGTAAGTCGTCTGGTCCTGGTGGGGGGAGTCATGAAGGTGATGCTCGCAAGCGATGAGGGGGAGAGCCCGTTGATGGCCTTGAATGTTAGTAGCAGGGTCTTGAAGGCGATCCTACAGTGGACTGGGAGCCAGTGGAGACTTTTGAGGATAGGTGTTATATGTTCTCGCCTTGAGGCCCCACTTAAGACTCTGGCTGCAGAGTTCATGGCAAGTTGGGGTGGACTTAGGGTTGATTGTGGTAACCCTTGCAGTATCGCGTTGGTGTAGTCGAGATGTGGAATAGTTAGTGCCTGAAAGATTGTTTTGAAATCATCAGGTTGTAGCAGAGGGCGTAGATGTCTGAGTGTCCTGATTTTATATGTTATGTTGATTTCACCATGTTGCCAATATGTGTCTTCATGTCCAGTTTTTGGTCTAGTGTTATGCCCACGTAACGGATTGTGGACTTGGTTTGCAGTTCTACATCTCTGACTTTTAGGTTGACTGGAGGACAAAGTTAAGGTTTCTGGTAATGAACAGCACTTCCATCTTTTTGTGCTGTATCCGGAGATTCTGATTTTGGAGCCAATTTTGAAACAGTTCGTTAGTGATGAGAGGTCGATCTGGTCAGTCTTGAAAGGTGTGTAGAGCAAGACATCATCGGCATATATCATGCACTCAATGTTGAATGAGCGTATGAGGTCGCAGATGGGCTGCATGTAGATGTTAAACATTAGAGCTGATAGGGAGGATCCCTGTGGAACACCCTGTTTCTGGTGGAACGGTTCAGATGTTGATGTCTGTTCGCACATGCTGCCATCTATCGGATAGGTATGATTTACACCAGGTTAGGGTTAAATCACAGATGCCTTTTTCCTCAAGCCGTCTCAGGAGGGTTGTGTGGCATACTGAGTCGAATGCTGCGGCGATATCCAGGAATATAAGGGCCATACCGCGGTGAATGTTATCTATTGTGTTGAGAATGTTGTGAATAGGGTGGTGAGTAGCATCTCCACACCATGGGCTTCTCTGAAACCATGTTGGCAGTGGTCTAGGGGTGCAGCATTGTTGACATGATGTTGTATCTGGCATTGGACCTCCTTTTCTATTATTTTGGCCAGGAGTGGAATATTGGCAATTGGCTATATGATTCCACTTTCTGGGGGTCAAGCTTGCTGTTTTTCAGCAGAGGTCTGATAGATGTGTGTTTGAGATTTAGAGGGAAAAATCCTGAGGTGAATGATGAGTCAAAGAGTCTGGCTAAGAATGGGCTAAACTCTGTTTTTAGTTCCTTTATCCAAAAGGCAGGACAGGGATCGGTTTGCGCAGTAGAGGTATTGATTGTGGAGATGGTGTCGGCAATTTGTTTAGGTGATGGCGTGGAGAATGTTGTTAGTTTCCCTGCATTGGTTTGCACTTTGCTGGAGGCGGGTGCGTCAGACTTGCTGGTTTGGCATACTTTTGATTGAAGGAAGTCAGCATAGTCTTGGGCGTGGATCTCGGTTTTTTGCACTGGTCCTGGTTCTCTTGTGAGGTTCTTGACTAGGTTGAATAAGTCGTGTGGTTTCCTTAGCGATCGTCGTAGTGTGTCTGTGTGTGCTTGTCTTATTTTCTCAGTTATCGCCTTGCGGTGCGTTGCTAGTTGGAGGTTATACGCTTCCTGATCTTCCGTGGATCGTGAACGCCTCCATCGCCTTTCGAGTTTTCTGAGTTTGAGGAGGGAATCATGTAGTTCTTTTGAGTACCAGGGCGCAGCAGCCCTTTTCCTTGGGGCTTTATTGTGACCCGTGCGTAGTGCAATGGAACTAAGGCTGTCGTTCCAGCTGGAGACTAGATTATCAAGGTTTGTTGTTGTCATGCTGAGAAGTGGCTGCTTGCGATTCATGATGGTTTCCTTGTTGAAAGGGTGGAAACTTCGTAGGGGTATTCTTGTAGGGTTTGTCTTGTTTTCAGGATGCTTCCTGAGCTGGTTTTCCATGGGAATTTGGAACAAGATTAGCTTATGGTCAGACCATGGAACTTCGGTGTAGGTTGGTGAGGTGGAGAGGGCCGCGTCACGGACAGTTAGTGGAGCGAAGATCAAATCCAGTGTATTCCCCTTTGTGTGGGTTGGTTCGTTGATTAGCTGCTGATATCCTAGATCTAACAGTGCATCAAGGAAAGCTGCTGCTTGAGAGTCCTGTAGGGACGGCAGATTGAAGTCTCCTAGTATCCGGTTTGGGGTACACAAGTTTGGGGTATTGCAGACCAGCTCAATTATCGTGGCTAGGTCATCAGGTGATGGAGTCGGGGCTCTGTACAGCAAATTGATGGAGCAGTGATTGTTTGCTATGACTACTATGTCAAGGTTGGATGTGTTGGTGCTGTTGGAGAGGTGGAAATTGAGGTCAGTTTTAGTGAGTATGAGTACTCCTCCGCCCCTTTTGTCGCCTCTGTGACAACCGTGTATTGTAAAGTTGGGGGATAGCAGGTGGTGGAGAAGGACCGTGTCAGAGTTTGTTAGCCAAGTCTCTGTGATCAGGAGTATGTCTAGGTTGTGAAGGGCTATAAGGTCGGTGATGATCGGCCATTTGTTGCGGACTGAACGTGCGTTTATAAGGGCGGCCTTTAAGTCTTGTGGAGGTAGATTATCTTTTTTTACATTCGGGGTGTGTTGAATTGCGATGTGGAGTAGGTGTTGGTAGGTTGGCTGTGTATCGTCTACTGACTTGTGGAGGGGGTCTCTTGACCATTTTCTCCCATGTACCTGTAGCACAGGTATGTGTTTGTGAGTGCTTGTTAGGGCTCAAGTGCTACTGATCAGCCCTAAGAGGAGGTAGCCACAGATTAATGTTGTTAAGAGGTGATCCATTCCTTATGTCTGAGCTATCATGAGATTATAGGGCCTTAATGTGTGAGTGGGTCGTAGAGTTGTACTGCTTCAGGAGATTGTGCAGGTGTTAGAGGGCAGATGACATCTTATGGCATTAGGTGGGTTAGATGTAATACTACAGTCAAGCCAGAAATATAGAGGTAGGTAACTGATGGTTACAGGCCGCTTCGCAAAGAGGCGGGTCACTGGTAGTTATAGGTTGCTATGGACAGGTTGATCCAGGCTACTGGCAACAGTAAAAGTAGATGAGGCTATCATCAACAGTGTAGGTGGTCAAGTAGAGACAGGGTACTGGCAACAGAAAAGTTAAGTGCAGGTTACTGGCAATAGAACAAGAGGTCAAGTAGAAGTAGGTTACTGAAAACAGTATAGTTAATACAGGCTACAGGCAACTGTAAGAATGAAGGCTACTGGCAACAGTACAAGTGATCAAGTAGAAACAGTTACTGACCACAGTATAGTTAATATAGGCTACAGTTACTGACCATAGTATAGTTAATACAGGCTACAGGTGACTGTAAGGATGCAGGCTACTGGCAATATGTTGAGAGAATAGGACAAGGGGTTTTAGGCAGCTGTTTGGAGCAATATTTTTAGATACTCTATTTCTCTGTCACTAGTAAGCACTCAAATTAAGGTCTAAATGTTCATTTATCTTAACACTCAATGACTTAGTAAGACAGATATTACAATACCTCCTCTGACATTTTGAACATATGTGATGGTTGTGTCCAATGATACAGAAAGTTTGGTCCAAAGTATGTGCCACTATCCAGAAGATGATGGGAGTGGCATTCCCCATGGATATTTGTTTCAGTCCTTGGCTCCAGGATGTTCAACTCCCCATACAAATATTTATCCCATTCAATACAATTTTTGTCATTAGCAACAATATGTGTTTTGGCCTGTCATTGGAATAGAGCCTTCGGAAAGGGCATGGGATACATTTTTAAAAAGGAAAAATTGACCCAGGAGGTACATGACAAAATGCCACACTGTGTACAAGGTGTGGGTGCCCTTTGCTCATTTATGGGCTTCCCTTTGGGGGTCTAAGATGGAGATGTATTTTGTCTTTTTCGTTGTTTTTTTAAGAGTGTAGAACTTGAACTGTACACCTGGCTTTTTGAGCCAGGCATCTGCTTTTCCCTTTGTATCCAGATATTCTGACTATAAAAGTGTGGGGTGGGAGGGAGTTTGTGGGGAGAGGGTGGATGGGGAGGGCTAATTGAGATCTGTAGTTGTTCCATCTGACATTATGGTGCTCATCTTAAAGGGATGTGAGGATTTCAAAGATGATTATTGTTTTTTGTAGGGACTCTCTGCCTTCTTGTGTTAAGGCAGAATATTATAGTTTAGAAGAGCCCTATATGTCACTTTTTTATGTGGTTCTTTACTTGTTGCAGTACCTTTTTATATGGAAAGTCAATAAAATATTTGAAATATAAAACATTTTCAAAGGGCAAACCAAACCATTACTTCATACATACTTGGGGGTGACACGTTAGTTTGCCAAGAATAAAAATTGGGCTAGCTACAACTGATATTGTCTATGAGACCTTGAACTTACCGAAAATAACCTTTATTCCATCAAACAGGTCCCAAGAGCAGTCCAAAGACAACTGGATAAGTGGGCCAAGGAACAAGACCTGCAAAAGACACATCACCTAGTTATAGAATGAAAAGAAACAAAAAATGTATTGCAGCCCTCTTAGAGCTTTCGACCAGACAGGTAAGAAACTAGAACTAAGATAGTGAATACAGAATAAATATCATGCAATATACTTAATAAGTGAAAGGGACTGTATATTAATTCAATTATCCCTACTCCCTTTAGCAACTTTAAATAACAAAACAACTCATCAATACCAAGGTGCAGAAAGCAGTCTAGCAGCAACATGGGGTCTTTCCACCTCATCCACTGAATGCCTCACGCATGATTATCTCCCAGTTGGAGAGACGTCATATGGTGCACTAGCTGCAAACAGCTCCTAGCTCTCAGAGAAAACGAGGTTACTTACTTGTAACGGGAGTTCTCCGTGGACAGCAGGATAAGTCAGCCACACTTGGTGACGTCCTCCAGGCGGAGCCGTGCATACGGAAGTGCTCTCTAGAGCTCAGAAAGGTGAGCCTTTCTGAGCCCACCTAGGTAGCCCATCCTACCGGTCCGCCCCCTGGTCCGGCCAGTGTGTTCCTAGCTAGCTAGTTCCCGGACAGGGAGTGGATACGGCAGGCTGACCTCCTCCAGGGGAGGTGGGCGGGATTGTGTGGCTGACTTATCCTGCTGTCCACGGAGAACTCCCATTACAGGTAAGTAACCTCGTTTTCTCCATGGACCAGCAGGATTGCGTCAGCCACACTTGGTGCCTCCCTAGCTGCAGAGCACGCTGAGGTGGAGGAGGAAGCCTAGTAGCTCATTGAGGATCAGAGACGTAACAGATTAGTGCAACAACTTTATTGCAGTAACATATGTGAAGGTGTAACAGCATCACAAACTGTGCAATTAGTGCAAGAAACAACAGTGGCTGTGCAACAGTGCAATAACTAGTGCAAATACAGTGATTGTGCAAATAGTGCAATAACATGGGCCTGATACGGCAGGGACAATAGGGCTTAAGCAGCCTCTCTCCCGTCCACTGCAGTGGAGAGGACGGCAGTTCCGAGGGCGCAGTCTTCCTGGGCCCTGAGGTCGAGGCAGTAGTGCTTTTGGAACGTGTGTGGGGAGGTCCAGGTGGCCGCTCTGCAGACGTCCATCAGAGGCACAGAACGAAGGTTGGCAATTGTGGTGGCCAGAGCCCTTAGCTTGTGAGGGTCCACTCTTGGCAGGTTCTGTGTGCCTGTAGGGTCGAGGCAATGGGAGACGCAGGAGGCGACCCAGTGCGAAAGGGTTCTCTTGTTGACAGGCCTGCCCGGCCGGCTTGGGTCGAAGGATACGAACAGTTGTTCGCCCTTGCGAATGGGTTCAGTGCGGAGCAGGTATATCCGGAGGGCCCGGAGACAGTCCAGCGTGTGCAGGCGACTTTCTTCGTCTTCCGAGTCATGAGGTTCTGGGAAGAAAGCCGGAAGCTCAATGGATTGATTTACGTGGAAGGCAGATGCCACTTTGGGTACGAACTTTGGGTTGGTTCTCAAGGATGCTCTATCCTGGTGCAATTGTGTGTAGGGGGGGGTGGGACATCAATGCCTGTAGCTCGCTGATTCTTCTGGCAGATGTTATGGCTACGAGAAACAGAGTTTTCCATGAGACGTACTTCATTTCGGCCGACTGCAGCGGCTCGAAGGGTTCCTTGGTCAGGCGAAGGAGTACAGTGTTGAGGTCCCAGGATGGAACGGGGCGCCTGAGCGGGGGTTTTAGATTTGCCAGGCCCTTCATGAAGCGGTTTGTCAAGGGTAGTGCTGCAATGGAGGCTGCCCCTTTGGGCTGAGCATGAAACGCTGCAATCGCAGAGAGGTGCACTCTGACGGATTGAGTCTTAAGGCCAAGGTTTGATAGAGAAGTCAGGTACTGAAGGACCTCGGGAAGAGGACAAGTGGTGGGCTGCAGTCCTTGTGCTGCGCACCAGATGCTGAATCTCTTCCACTTGAGGCCGTAGGATTTTCTGGTAGAGGGCCTCCTGGCCGCTAGGACCACGTCCTGCACCTCTGACGGGAGCCTGAGTGAAGAAAGGCTTATCCGCTCAACCTCCAGACAGTGAGAGCCAGGGCTTTGAGATCGTGGTGCATCGTTTTGCCTCCGTCCTGCGTGAGTAGGTCTGCCCTGAGTGGCAGGCGTTTGGGTTCCCTTTGCGCTAGGCGTTGGAGAAGCGCAAACCACATCTGTCGGGGCCAGTAGGGAGCCACTAGGATGGCGCGAGCCTTGTCGCGAACCAGCTGCTGGAGTGTTGCAGGGATGAGAGGTGTTGGGGGGAAGGCATACGCCAGAGACCACTCTCCCCAGTACACGTCGAATGCATCCGCTGCCAGTCGCTTGCTGGACGGGTGTCTGGAGCAAAAGAGGGGGCATTTTGCGTTCTGCTCCGTGGCGAACAGGTCGATGCTCGGGTGCCCCTAATGGTGGAAGAGACTGTCGGTGACCTCCGGGAGGAGTGTCCACTTGTGCGGTTGCAGCTGCCTGCTGAGCTTGTCGGCTAAGGTATTCTGATCGCCCGGCAGTTAGGAGGCACGGAGATTGCACCCGTGCATCAAGGCCAGGGACCAGATCTGCAGGGCTTCTCTGCAGAGGGAGCGAGAAGTGGTGCCCCCTTGTTTGTTGATGTAGAACATGGCCACTTGGTTGTCTGTCTGGATGAGGACGGATTTCTTCTGTACGTGAGTTAGGAACGATTTGAGAGCGTACTTGATGGCCCTTAGCTCCAGGAGGTTGATGTGCAGGAGTCTCTCCTGCGGAGACTAGGCCCCTTGCGTGCTGAATTGCAGAATGTGAGCACCCCAGCCTAAGTTGGATGCGTCCGTAGTCAAGGTCACTTGGTGCTCGGGTGGATGCATGTCCTTTCTCCCCTGAGAGGTTCTCCGGAACAGTCCACCAGTGCAGCTGAGTCTTGATCCTGGAGGTCATAGGGATGCGGGTGGAGAGGGGTTGCGAGTGCTGGTTCCAGTGCGTACGTAGATGGCACTGGAGTGGCCGCATCTGTAACCTGGCGATGTGGATAACAGACGTGGTGGCGGACATGTGGCCTAGAAGGCGTAGGATGGATTTCGCCGAAGAGATCTCCGCAGAAGCCAAGCTGGTCGCGAGTGAGGTCAGGGCCACCAGCCTGCGTTGGGGAAGGAATGCCTTCGAGAGTTGGATGTCGATCTCGGCTCCGATGAACTCCAGTCTCTGTGAGGGGATGCGGTGCGACTTGCTGGAGTTGATCACGAACCCCAGGGAGGAGATCAGGGACTCGGTTATCCTCAGAGCCTCCTGAAGCTCCGGTGCTGAGGGGGCTGTGAGGAGCCAGTCGTCTAGGTAGGGAAAGATGGATACGTTCCGTTTGCGGAGATGCGCTGCGGGTACTGCCAAACACTTCGTGAATACCCGTGGAGCTGGTGATAGGCGGAAAGGAAGGACTTTGTACTGGTAATGCTGGCCCAGTACATTGAAGCGAAGGTACTGCCTGTGTGACTTGTGGATGCGGATGTGGGTGTAGGCATCCTGTAGGTCCAGGGATGCCATCCAGTCGTCGGGTTGAATCAGGGGCAGGATGGAGTTGAGAGAGTACATCCTGAACTTTTCTTTGATGATGAACTTGTTGAGCTTGCGGAGGTCGAGGATGGGGCGGACCCCGCCTGTCCGTTTGGGGATGAGGAAGTATCTGGAGTAAAAGCCAGAGTTTATCTCGGCCGACGGTACCTGCTCTATAGCATTGGAGGACAGCAGGTGCATCAGCTCCGCGGCCATGGCTAGGCGCAGGTGTGGGGGTGTTTTGCTGATGGGATGGTTGCTTTGGCGTGGTGTTGAGCTGAAACGCATTCGGTAGCCCTCTCGAATGATTTCGAGAACCCAGGAGTCGGAGGAGATGTTTTGCCACTCGGTTAGGAAGTAAGTCAGGCGACCCCCGATTCGGGTGACCGCCGGAGGATAGGCGTCAAAAGGATGGTCCACTCTTCGCAGGGGGTGGGTTGCTCTTTTTTTGTTTGCGGTCCCACTGGGAGTTGCGCTGGTGAGCGGGTCCGCTGTAGGAGTTGTTTCTATACTTGTTAGACTGCCATTTCATGTTGGAGGGGTACTTTTTGTTGGAAGAGTAGTAAGATAGTCTCTGGAAGTTGCTTTTATGTGCTCCACTGTGGCGCTCGAAGCCATCCTCTGCAAGGGTTTACAGAGTGGTGCAGTGCTCTTTCATATCGTTGACGGTGTCTTTAACTTTGTCCCCAAAGAGCGATTCCCCCGTGCAGGGCGCATTGGCAATACTGTCATGGGTGTCCTCCCGAAGGCCAGAGGCTCTCAGCCATGCCCAGTGCCTCGCAGATATAGCCGTACCGGTGGTACGCGAGGCCGTGTCGAAAGAGTCAAAGGTTGCGCTGGCCAGGTGCTTGCTGCACTCAGAAATATCGGCAAGGGCACTGGAGAATAGAGCCTGAGATTCCTTGGGAAGGGATGCAGCCGCTGACCGCAAGGTTGCCATGCAGGTGTCCAGGAAGAGAACTTGCTGGAATTGGTGAGCTGCGATTTTAGCGCTAAGCATAGCCCCTTGGAACACCTTCTTCCCGATGTCATCCAGGAGTTTGTTGTCTCGGCCTGGGGGGCTATTGGCGTGAGTGCGTGAGGACTTGGTGCGCTTGAGCGCTGAAGACACGACAATGGAGTTGTGTGGAAGCTGGAGCTGAGAAAATCCAGGGACAGGCTTCACTTGATATTTATAGTCGAGTCGCCTGGGAAACGGTCGACCAGACGCTGGCGTCTGCCACAGTTTGAAGTGATTGTCCAGTAGCCTCTGGTGCGCTGGCAGTGCAAAAGCAGGTTTCGGTGTTGCGAGGTATTTCAGAACCTCTAGAACTGTCTCCCCTGACGCTTCGGCGATATTCAAAGCGAGGGCAGAGGCAAGTTTGGCTAAAAACTTAGGGTAAGTGAGGTCCTCCGCAGGAGGGGGGTCCTCCGTCTCAGCTGACTGCGTCTTCTCAGAGTTCGTATGCTCCATGGAAGCAGACCCCACCACTGCTGCTTCGATGTCGTGATCGTCGGCGGTGCTGTCAGGGGAATGATTTTCCTGGACCGGATCGGGTGAGGGTCCACGGGCGTGTTCTCTGGCCCTCTCCTCAGGGGTGGAGGTAAGCGCTGCTCCCGGAGCTTTCTGCGTGGGATCTGCGTCGGGTGGGAGCGAGACATGCGCTATGGGTGTTGTTGAGGCAGACTGTCTCACAAGCTGGGTTAACAAATTGAGGATAGCAGAGGAATTACTGTGGCTGGATCTGCTGTGGCTAGGAGGACTCCGATTTTCACTGCTGCACTGTGGGAATCATCAAGGCGGTGCCTGCGGCGTTGAGAGTGGTGGCGGTGGTGCTTGGAGTGCCTGCGTTGTTTTGATCGATGGGCTCTGTGGCCAGAGTCACTGCTGCTGCTGTGCCCACTGTCTCTGGTGCGCTTCCTGCGGTGAGAAGACCTATGGCCTGAGGCGCTCCTGCTGTGGCTGCTAGCACTGTTCAACAGAGCGCTGGCGCTCGAGGGGTTAACAGCCTCTGCGGATTCCCCGAGGGCGTTGCTATGCAGAGGATCTCCATAGCAATGTGATGCGCTGCTGCGTGTAGGCCTTCCTTCGTTATCGATGTAGATCTCCGTGGCGATCAGGCTTGCCGGGCTGGTGAGATAGTGCTGTGTCCAAGCCGCAGTTGAGGGGGCATCCTGAGAGATGGCTTTGCTGAGTCGGAACGAAGGGGCTGAGCGCTGCTCCGAATTTCCGGGTATGGAAGCCCCGCCCCTGGGGTAGGCGGAGCTGGAGGACCCCAGCCGAGGCTGGGAGGACTGTAGCACGTCGCCATCTTGGGCAGCATGGGCTTGCGGTACAGAGAACTGCTGTATGGAAGCGACTTGAGCAGCGAGCCCCAAAGCGTCCAAAACATTAATCACTGGAGAGACTGCAGGAGCAGGGCTTACCTCCGCGACACCGCGGGTGGCCGCGCTTGATCCCGGAGTAGCAGGAGGATCTTTCCGGTGCACTGGGCTGGGAACGGAGGCCCCATACGGTGCGTCCCGCCGGGAGGAGGCATTGTCGGCAGCAACGAAGGCTCGGCTGAGGATGGAGGCCCGTACAGGCACATCCTGGGCTGGCGGAGGGTCAGCATGAGGAGCAGAGGTTGAGCACATCCCATGGTACCCTTTCTTCATGGCCCCACAGTGGGAGCATCCATGTGAGGTTTGATTTTTATTGCCACAATAAGGGCACTTTTTGGCATAGTATTTGGGCATTGCTAGGAGAAAATTAAAACAAAGAAATAAACAAAATGAGAGCAGAGCAGGGTCCGTCTTGCTGGCAAGGCGGAAGAACGAAAACTGGCCGGACCAGGGGGCGCACCGGTAGGATGGGCTACCTAGGTGGGCTCAGAAAGGCTCACCTTTCTGAGCTCTAGAGAGCACTTCCGTATGCACGGCTCCGCCCGGAGGACATCACCAAGTGTGGCTGACGCAATCCTGCTGGTCCATGGAGAATAAGTGCAATCTCTGGAAGCTAGAGTAGCAGACTTAGAAGAACTGAAGCAAAGAGATATATAGAAAAGACCTTCATGGACATATTAGAGACATCCTCTGTGCTGCCATGGAGGAGGTAGGTCACTTGAAAGGACAGCACTGCCTTGGTGAGGCAGGACATGATCCTGTAGCTAGGACCTGCCCTTCAGGTGCTAAAATATCCTTTTACACTGAGGATGTGTTTCCTAGGATATGTGTGCCCAGGAGTGAAGTGTTACAATGGCCATGGTAGGTGGTGATTCAATCAATAGGCATGTAGACAGCTGGGTGGCTGGTGGAAATGAGGATCACCTGGTAACTTGCCTGCCTGGTGTGAAGGTGTCGAACCTCTTGTGTCACCTAGATAAGATTTTAGACATTTAGACATTGCTGGGGAAGAGCCAGCTATCTTTCTACATGTGGTACCAACGACATGGGAAAGTGTTGGAGGGACATTCTGGAAGGCACATTTAGGCTTTTAGGTAGTAAGTTGAAAACCAGAATGTACAGGATAGCATTCTCAGAAAGGTTTCTTGTTTCAACACGCAGGACCGAAGAGGTAGGCTCAGCTCCAGAATTTCAATACATGGATGAGATGATGGTCCAGACAAAAGGGTTTTAGATTTGTTAGGAACTATGCAACACTCTGGGGAAGAGAAGGCCTTTTCCAAAAGGACTGGCTCCACCTTAACTAGGGTGGAGCCAACTTGCTTGTGCCAACCTTTAAAAAGATGATAGAGCAGCTTAAACTGAAGAGGGAAAGCAGACAGTCACTCAGGACCACATGGTTAAGAATGATCTCTCTCTGCAGGATAATAATAGGGAAGTTAAAGCAACCCAAAAGAAATACTGCAATACAAGATACAGGTAGCCCAGATTTCATGAAGTAAAGAACAGAGAGAGTGGAAAAATTCCCAAACTACACCTATCAACTGCCAGGTTGTTAAAAACTAACAAAAAAATAATTTGAAATGCCTGCATTAAAATGCTAGACATTTAAAAATTAAGATGGGAGAGTTAAAATATATAGCACAGATTGCAGAGGTAGATATAATTGGCATCTCAGGAACTCGATGAAAGGAAAATAATCAATGGGAAACCATGATACCAGGGTAGAAATTAGCGGTGAGGGTGAGCTATTGTCTACCTGGCCAGAATGAGCAGAAAAATGATAAAATGCTAGCAGAAATTAGGGACGCTAAGAAAACTGGTAACAAGATGATTTGAATTGCTTGGTACTGACTGGGTAAATCTCATATCAGGACATACTAGAGAGGTAAAGTTCCTAAATGAAATATATGACTGATTCATGGAGAAGCTGGTTCAGGAACTGACACAAGAGAAATCATTTTAGACTTAATCCTTAGTAGAACCCAGGATCTAGTACAAGAGATAACAGTGTTGGGACCACTTGACAACAGTGATCATAACATGATCAAATTTGATTTAATAAATAGAGAAAGGACAGGAAGCAAACATTCTGCACTAGCATTTAACTTTTAAAAAGGGAGAATGATAAAATGAAGAAAATGGATAGAAAAAAAAATAAAAAGAGCAGCTCTAAGGATAAAGAGTTTAAGTGAGGCCTAGATTGTTTAAAAATGCCATCTTGAAAGAGCAGACAAAATGTATTCCATGCTTTAAAAAAAAGATGGAAGACAGGTCAAATAACTGTAGGCATGGTTAAAAGATGAGATTAGAGAGGCTGCTGTAGAAAAAAGGACATCTTTCAAAAAATGGAAAAATGAACCGAATGAAAAAAAAATAGGAAGCAACATAAGCACCTGCAAGTTAGATGTGAAGCACTGATATGGCAGGCAAAGAGAGAATTTGCAAAGAAGCTAGTGTGGAATAAATAACTAATAATAAAATCCTTTTCAAATACATTCAACGAAAGAAACCTGTTAGGGAGTCAGTTGGACCACAAGATGATAGAGTTAAGAATATTCAGTGAGATTTGTTTCTATTCCTCTGAAATCAAAGGAATCAAAACAAATCTCTGTGAGCCTGGAAGATCTACTAGAAAAAATTGACAAAGTAAAGAGCAACAAATAACTTGGACTGGATAGTATGCCTCCCAGTATGCTGAAGGATCAGAAAAAAGAAATTGCAGACCCAATTAAAAATGTGGAAACTACCTTTAAAATCATCTACAGTACCTGAAGATTCGAGGGTGACAAATGTAACACTAATTTTTAAAAAGTGTTCCAGGGGTGATCCAGAAAACTACAGACCAGTGGGCCAGATGTCAGTGCTGGGCAAAACGGTACGCCCATTATAAGTATAGACAGAAAGAGAAATATAGAAAATGACAGCAGATAAAGCATAGTTACTTACCTGTAAGAGGTGATCTCCAGGAACAGCAGGAATTGAGTCTTCACATATGGGACTCCCAAGCTTAGAGATGCCAGGGAGATGACACCAGAAAGCAGCGAAACCCAGGCTGAGGTGGGTCATGCTTCCTCCCAAGGATCTCTGGTATCAAAACCCGGGATGGGGGATAGGAGTTGTTCTAAGTCTGAAAGAGATGCTGGAGAACAGCCTGGCCAAACGAGGCATCCCAATGGGAGTCCTTGTCTAAGCAGTAATGGGCTGCAAAAGTGTGGACAGAGGACCAAGTGGCTGCTTTGCAGATGTCATCAATCGACACCGAGCGAAGGTTGGCCATAGAGGCAGCCATTGCTCTCACATTGTGAGCTGTGACATGACCTTCGAGAGAAAGTCCCTTACTCTCATAGGTAAAGGATATGCAGTCTGCAATCCATTTGGAAAGTGTTCTCTTGGAAACTGGTAAACCCAGGTGACTGGAATCAAAGACAACAAAAAGTTGTGAAGCCTTTCTATGCTGCCTAGTCCTCTGAAGGTAAAAGGCTAAAGCCCGTTTACAATCTAGAGTGTGAAGATTCCTTTCTGCACTAGAGGCATGAGGCCTAGGGAAGAAGACAGGAAGATAAACCGACTGGTTCAAATGGAAAGGCGAAACCACCTTTGGCATAAAGTGAGTATGAGTCCTAAGGACTACTTTATCATGGTGGAACCTTGTGTAAGGAGGGTCAGCCACTAAAGTTTGTAGCTCACTGATGCGTCTTGCAGAAGTGAGGGCAATTAGGAAGATTACCTTCCAAGAAAGAAACTTTAGGGATGTAGTGGCTAAGGGCTTAAAGGGCGGCTTCATAAGCTGTCCAAGGACAAGATTTAAATCCCATGCCATGGGAGGTGGCTTAATGGGAGGTTTAGTTAAGAGTAGACCTCTCATAAAATGCACTACAAGCGGCTGAGAGGAGACAGATTGCCCAGCAAAGGGTTTGTGGAAAGCCATAATGGCACTAAGGTGGACCCTTACTGAATTAGTTTTAAGTCCAGAGGATGAAAGATGGAGGAGATACTCCAGTAAAGCCTCTACTGGAACTGAAAAAGGATTAAGTTCCTTTTCTGAACACCAGATAGAGAACCTTCTCCACTTAAAGGCATAAGCATGCCTTGTGGAAGGTTTCCTGGAGGCCAAAAGGATATCTTTAACCTGTTGAGAGAGGTTGACATCCTGGAGTTCTAAGCTCTCAGCAGCCACGCCATCAGGTGCAAAGACTGAGGATTCAGGTGCAGAAGCGTCCCATTCTCCTGGGATAAAAGATCTGGAGCACATCCAAACTCCAGAGGTCTGGCTTGAGAGAGACGTAGAAGCAGTGGATATCACATGTGTCGTGGCCAGCGTGGGGCTATGAGGATCATAAGGCCCCTGTCTCTCTGAAGCCTGAAGAGAGTCTTGGGGATGAGGGGAATGGGTGGAAAGGCATATAGGAAGTCCTGACCCCAGTGGAGGTGGAAAGCATCCATTGCCTGACTGTTTCAAGCCGGAATTCTGGAACAGAATCAGGGAAGTTTGGCATTCTGAGGACTTGCAAATAGGTCTATATCTGTGGTTCTACCAGATTCGAAAGATTCGAGCAATTTGCTCTGAATGAAGAGACCACTCGGGTGGCAGCAGTACTCGACTGAGTTTGTCTGCTAGGAGATTCTGTTTGCCTGGGAGATACACCGCTAGTAGGGTGAATCTGAAGGCCTCTTGCGAAGGATCAGAGGTGTAGAGCTTCATCGCACAATGCCTGAGAACCTGTTCCACCCTGCTTGTTCACATAGAACATGGCTACCTGATTGTCCATCTGGGCAAGAACTGTCTTGTAGCACAGATGGTCCTGGAATACTCAGAGAGTGTAGAAAATGGAGTGGAGGAGTGGCCTAGTGGTTGGGGCAAGGTACTTCAGGCCGGAAGGTCGGGGGTTCAAATCCCACCAGAGGACAGCAACCTTGGGCCGGAAGGACTGGGGTTTCTAGCCCCACAGGTGCTCCTTGTGGTCTTGGGCAAGCCACTTAACCCTCCATAGCCCATGTTATCTCCAAGTTATAATGCCCTGTTCAATGTAATTTCAGTTTGTTCAATGTAAACCGCACTGAAGCAGAATAGCGCGGTATATAAGAGAATGTAAAAATAAATAAATAAATCAATAAAAATGGCTCTACGTTCCAGTAGATTTATGTGAAGGCAAGCCTCCTGCTGGGTCCAGAGACCTTGAGTGGAGAGATTGTTCAGATGAGCCCCCCAACAGAACTTGGATGCATCCATCGTCAAGGTAGCTTGGTGTAGTGGCTGCTGAAAAGGTGACCCTACTAGTAGGTTTTCTAGTGATTGCCACCACTGAAGGGACCAAATGAAGCATGCAGAGTTTCTGATTTTGTCCCCAAGACGACCCGACACCTGAGTCCAATTAGAGGCTAGGGTCCACTGGGCTGCCCGCATATGTAGGCGAGCATAGGGGACCACATGTACAGTGGATGCCATATGACCTAGCGACTGAAGCATTTCTCAAGCAGTCAGGAAAGTTTTCATAGCTGCTTGAGAAGCCAGTTGAACTATTCGAGCACAGCGGAGCTGTGGCAGGAAAGCCCTTGATTGCCGCGTATAGCATAGTTACTCACCTGTAACAGGTGATCTCCAGGAGCAGCAGGAATTTAGTCTTCACATAAGGGTATCGTCGGTGCTGACGGAGCCTGCGCGGGAACACTCGCCAGCGTCCAATTAGGAAGCTTTTGGGAGCATCCAACAGCGCCTGGGTGCTGCCTTCCCGCCTTTCCCAACTGCATCTCTCCAGTTGAGTTTAAAGCTGAGACAAAGAGAAAGAGATAGATAGAGAGATACAACTCCTAAGGGAGGTGGGTGGGTTGTGAAGACTAAATACCTGCTGTTCCCGGAGATCACCTTTTACAGATGAGTAACAATGCTATCTCCAGGAACAAGCAGGAATGTAGTCTTCACATATGGTGACTCCCTAGCTTTAGATGCCAGGGAGAGACCCCAGAAGTTGTATGTCCCTGAGACAGGGCTCCACTTCCCCCCATGGATCTCTGGCATCCTACCAGGGATGGCGGGTAGGAGTTGATTAGGTATGGAACAGGTGTTGGAGAACAGCCTGACCAAACAAGGCATCCCGGCGGGAGTCCTTGTCCAAGCAGTAATGGGCTGTGAAGGTATGAACCGAGGCCCAAGTAGCTGCTCGACAGATGTCGTCGATAGACACAGAGTGCAGATGAGCCATTGAAGCTGCCATGCCTCTCACATTGTGAGCTGTGACATGGCCCTCCAGAGAAAGGTTCTTACTCTGATAGGTAAAGGAAATACACTGTGCAATCCAGTTGGACAGTGTTCTTTTGGAGACTGGAAGTCCCAAATGAGAAGGATCAAAAGCAACAAAGAGTTGGGAGAACTTTCTATGTTGCTGTGTTCTTTGCAAGTAAAAGGCTAAAGCTCTTTTACAGTGCAAAGTATGAAGATTCCTTTCTGCATTTGATGCATGAAGTCTTGGAAAGAACACAGGCAGGTATACCGCGTGGTTAAGATGAAAAGGCGAGACCACCTTTGGCATAAAGTGTGGATGAGTCCTAAGGACTACCTTGTCATGATGAAACCTTGTATAAGTTGGATCAGCCACTAGTGCCTGCAACTCACTGATGCGACGTGCTGACGTGATTGCAATGAGAAAGATAACTTTCCAAGAAAGGAATTTCAATGAGGTAGTAGCTAAGGGTTCGAAACGTGGCTTCATGAGCTGACCAAGAACCAGGTTTAAGTCCCATGCCACCGGTGGTGGCCTAATGGGAGGCTTAGTTAGAAGAAGGCCTCTCATAAATCTTGCTATAAGAGGATGGGAGGAAATAGGTTGTCCATTTAGAGGCTTGAAAGAAGCTGCAATAGCACTCAAATGGACTCTTACTGAGTTAGTTTTAAGTCCTGCATTGGATAAATGAAGGAGATACTCAAGAAATTACTCCAGAGGTATCGCAAGGGGGTTAAGACCCTTTTGCGAACACCATATGGTAAACCTCTTCCACTTAAAAGCATAAGAGCGTCTAGTGGAAGTCTTCCTGGAAGCATAAAGGATATCCTTTACTTGCTGAGGGAGGTTAAGACCATGAAGATCTAGGCCTTCAGCAACCAAGCTCTGAGATGCAGAGACTGGGGATTGGGATGCCATAACATCACGTCCTCCTGTGACAGGAGATCTGGAGCAGACCCTAACTCCAGGAAGGGGGCTTGAGAGAGATGTAGAAGCAGAGGGTACCACACGTGCCATGGCGAATGTGGAGCTATGAGAATTATACGCCCTCTGTCTCTCTGAAGCTTGAACAGGGTTTTGGGAATTAGGGGAATGGGTGGAAAGGCATAAAGGAAGTCTTGACCCCAGTGAAGGAGGAAGGCATCCCTGGCCTGAGAACCCTGAGCCGGAATTCTGGAAAAGAACCGGGGAAGTATGGCATTCAACGGACTTGCAGAGGTCTATGTCCGGGGTTCCCCAAATTTGAAAAATCTTGGCCACCTGGTCTGCATCTAGAGACCATTTGTGTGGAAGCAGAACTCGAATGAGTCTGTCTGCCCAAGAGTTTTGTATGCCTGGAAGATAAACTGCCAGGAGATGAATCTGATGCTCTCTGGCAAGGGCCCATAGTCGCAAAGCTTCGTTGCAAAGCAACAGAGAGCCTGTTCCTCCCTGCTTGTTCACGTAGAACATGGCTACTTGATTGTATGAATGAGGACTGTCTTGTAGGTGAGCAGGGTGTGGAACACTCGAAGAGCAAGGAAGATTGCTCTGAGTTCTAAGAGATTGATATGTAGATGAGTCTCCTGTGGAGACCAAGTGCCCTGGGTGGAGAGGTCTTGCAGATGAGCTCCCCAACCCACTGGAGAAGCATCTGTTGTGAGAGTTGCCTGGGGTAAAGGCTGTTGAAACGGGGACCCCAGCAACAGGTTGTGAGTGGACTGCCACCATTGGAGAGACAAAATAAGACGATTTGTGTTTGCTATTTTGTCTGACAGGCACCCTGATGGCTGGGTCCATTGAGTGGATAAGGTCCACTGGGCTGCTCTCATATGGAGGCGAGCATAAGGGACCACATGCACTGTAGATGCCATGTGGCCTAGTAGTTGTAACATTTCTCGGGCAGTGAGATGGGGTTTCAGCACTGCTTGAGAAGCTAACTGCACCTTGCGAAGGCAATGGGCCTGGGGAAGATAGGCCCTCGCTTTTCTGGTATCCAGCAAAGCTCGTATGAGCTCTAGAGATTGAGTGGGAGTTAGACTGGATTTTGGGATGTTTATGACCAGACCCAAATACTGAAGGATATGCATTGTGCAAGATAGAGAAGTTCCGGCCTCTGGCTCTGATGGGGTTCGAATGAGCCAGTCATCTAAGTAGGGGAAGACAAATATCCCTAGAGTATGGAGAAATGCTGCTACCACAGCCATGCATTTCGTGAACACTCTTGGTGCTGAGGCCAGGCCAAAAGGAAGCACCCTGTATTGGTAGTGCTTTCCTTGAAACAGGAACCGAAGGAACTTCCTGTCGGTTGGATGGATGAGAACATGAGTGTACGCATCCTTGAGATCTAGAGAACAAAGCCAATCCTGACTCTGAAGGTATGGCAGCAGAGTTCCTAGAGAAATCATCTTGAATTTCTCTTTGAACAGGAATTTGTTCAATTCTCTGAGGTCTAAAATAGGTCTGTGCCCCCCTGTTTTCTTTGGGATAAGGAAATAGGGGGAGTAAAACCCTGTACCCTGTTGATGAATGGGTACTTCTTCTATTGCCCCTTGGGCAAGAAGCAGAGCGACCTCTTGATCTAACAGGTTGATGAGAGAGGTCTGAGAATTGAACTTTCTTACTATTGTGGGAGGGGGCATGCACAGAAAGTGAAGCTTGTACCCCTCTTCTATAATGGAGTGTCCAATATTCTACTGTTATCTGCCCCCATCTGGGGGCAAAGTGACATAACCTTCCTGGGATGGTGGAAGGTTCTGGACCCTTGAGGGCCAGGAAGGCTAGGTTCTCTAGATGAAAGTCAAAGGCCTTGTGGAGGCTGAGACTTCTGAGACGGTTGAGGCTTGGCAGTCTTTGCTTTCCTTTGTTTAGGTGGTTGCTGACCTTTTCGGACAAGCTGACCTGCGGAACATCCCTGCTGGGAATAAGAGGGATAAAACCTCTTCTTCTTTGAGAAGAAAGGTTTCTTGAAAGATTTCTTTCTTGCAGGATCAGCTGTGGCTTTGGATAACCTATCCAAAGTGGAGTTGTCAGCATCCATCTCATTGGCTTTTTCTTGCCAATTCTTGCCGAATAGATTCTCACCTGTACAAGGGATATTTCCCAGTTTGTCCTGCACCCAGAGCTCCAAATCGGATGCCTGGAGCCATGCAATTCTTCATGCACCTATGGCAATGGCAGAGGTTCTGCTTATGCACGCAAAACAGTCAAAAGCTGCACGATTGACAAACTTAGAAACATCCTGGGTATGTTTAACTAGTGTGAGAAAATCCTGCCTCTTGTCCTCAGGAAGGAGAGGGCTTAAAACCTCCAAGTCTCCTGCGACTTCTTTAAGGAACATTCCCATATATAGAATATAGGAACTGATCCTGGCAGAAAGCATGGAAGCCTGGAATGTACGACGTCCAAAGGCATCCAAAGTTCTACACGCACGTCCTGGAGGATTAGAGGCATGCCTCTTTGCACTCCTGATCCTTCTCATAGCTGATTCCACTACAATAGAGTGGTGAGGAAGCTGAGTTTTCTGGAAACCAGGACAAGGAGGGACTCGATACATGGTATCCAGTCTGCGAGAGTGAGGAGAGGTGGTAAGAGGTGTCTCCCACATTCTCAACATGAGATCATGTAGAACCTCATGGATAGGCAGAGTAGTTGCCTCCTTAGGAGCTTTGGGATATTGCAAAATCTCCAACTCCTTAGCCCTGGGCTCTGTTTCAGGAGCCACAGTAATGGAAAGACCTTGAGCCACCTCCCTGATGAAATCCTGAAAGGAGATATCTTCTGGAAGAGACATCCTACATTTAGGAGAGGAAGGCTCCTCCAGGAGAAGCATACCGGTACTGGCAGAGCTGTCAGAATCCTCGGAGTCCTCCGAGGATTCGAAGTACCGTCTGTCCGTATGCTCTTGAAGAGCCCGATACCCGTACCGACTGAAGTCGGTACCGAGGGGAATCGGCACCGGTGTATCGGTACCGGAAGGTATCGCATGACTGGGTGCCTGTAAAGCCAACACCGATGTTGATGCTATCGATACCGGTACTGGTGTCGGTACCGGTACCGGTTGAACTGTCTGACGCGGTTCCGAGGGTATCGATGCCGCAAGGAGAGCCGCCAGACTGCGTTCAATAGCCAGGAACCTCTGGTCTATTGACGCTGCCGATACCTGGGTATCTGTACCAGAGACAGCCAGTACCCCAGAGCATGGCACCAGTAGTTCTGCCGAGGTCAAGGCCTCGAGAACATCTTGGAGCCCCGATAATGCTTTGGAAGCCAAAGCCTCCCGCCGTGGCAATTTTTCCAGTACAGAACCCTCAAGGGCAATGCCAGAGGCATCTCGATGCTTAGAAGGACCGGCTAGACTTATGTTTAGTTACCTGAGATCCATGGGAGGAAGACGAAGCCCTGGAAGACGTCAATGGCACAGAAGCTGCATCAGAGGGAAAAAGGGCGCTGAGCTTAGCAGCTCAGTTTTGTCGACCCCTCTTGGATATCATGGCACAAGCCATACACTCGGTGATGGAGTGGTCAGGACCTAACCATTTGAGACACCACTCATGGGTGTCGGTGACGGAGATGGTACCGCCACACTTGGTGCACTTTTTGAAACCCAAAGCAGGTTTTTCCATAATGGAAAAAATTTTGGGCCTAAGGCCAAAAATGGTGCGTGCAGCCAGTCGTCTAAGTAGGGGAAGACAAATATCCCTAGAGTCCTTAGAAATGCTGCTACTACTGCCAGGCATTTTGTGAAGACTCTTGGGCCAAGCCAAAGGGTAGAACCCTGTACTGGTAATGTCTTCCCTGAAAAAGGAATCAAAGAAACCTCCTGTGTTCTGCATGAATAAGGATATGTGTATATGCGTCCTTTAGGTCTAGAGAACATAGCCAATCCTGACTCTGGAAGTAAGGGAGAAGTGTTCCAAGAGAGATCATTTTGAATTTCTCTCAGAACAGATACTTGTTTAACTCCCTGAGGTCCAGTATGGGTCTGTAACCTCCTGTTTTCTTTGGTATAAGGAAGTAGGGGAGTAAAAACACAGGCCTTGTTGAGAAAGAGGTACCTCCTCTGAGCAAGGACTGAGGTAACTTCTTGACACAAGAGAGTGGTGAGGGGTGCCAAGAACTGAACTCTCTTGGAGTGGAGGGAGGGGGCATACTGTGGAAATGAAGTTTTTACCCCTCTGTCACTATGGAGAGGGTCCAATGCTCTGATGTTATCTGCTGCCACCTCTTGGCAAAATAACACAGTCTGCCTGGAATGTTGAGTGGCTCTGGACCTTTTAGAGGTAGGATGACTAGGTTCTCCAGGAAGGAGTCAAAGATCTTGTGGAGGCTGTGTCTGCTGTGCTGGTTGAGCTCTGGGGACTTGAGCGTTTCTTTGTTGTTTCGGCTGCTGTTGCCCCTTTTGGGGAGCATGGACTGGGCAACGGACAGTATGGGTATAAGGATAGAATTTCTTTTTCTTGTTGAAAAAGGGCTTCTTAACAGTCTTTTTCTTAGCTGGGTTGGCAGTGGCCCTTGAGTCTATTTAAGGTAGTGTTCTCAGAATGAAGTTGAGAAGCTTTGTCCTGCCAATCCTTGCCAAAGAGGTTTTCTCCCGTGCAAGGAATATTCCACAGCTTATCTTGCACCCATTGCTCTAAATCAGATGCTTGTAACCAAGCAATCCGACGTGCACCGATGGAAATAGCAGAGGTCTTGCTAATAAATTCAAAACAATCAAAGGTTGCCCTGTTCATGAACTTAGAAACATTTTGGATTTGTTTAACAAGAGTAAGGAAATCGGCCCTCTTGTCTTCAGGGAGAAGAGGAGCCATCAGTTCCAAATCTTTAGTAACCTCCCAAAAAACATACCCATGTAGAGTATGTATGAACTTATTCTGGCCGATAACATAGAGGCCTGAAAACATCGACGACCAAAGGCATCGAGAGTTCTCGCCTCACGGCCCGGAGGATTAGAGGAATGCATCTTTAACAGTGGTATATCAAATTAATAAACTATAAACTTAGCACTTTTGATTTGGCGCATTGCCGATTCCACAACCATGGAATGGTGTGGTAATTGCGTTTTTTGATATCCAGGACACCAGTATATTGTATCGAGTCTTCGAGAATGTGGAGACACCGTTAAGGGTGTTTCCCACATCCTAAGCATGAGGTCATGCAAAATCTGATGTATGGGAAGGGTTGCGACCTCTTTGGGGAATACCGGATACTGAAAAATTTCAAGTTCTTCAGCTCTCGGTTCCTTCTCGGGGGTCAAGGTGATCGAGAGGCCCCGAGCCACATCCGTCTTGAAAAGACATGTCCTTTGGAGGAGACATCCTTCACTGCGGGGAAGGAGAGGGATCCTCTGGAAGAACCGCTCTGGTACCGATGGAGTCATCGGAAGACTCGAAGTATCGACTAGCTGGGTGCTCCCGCACCACCTGTTGATGGTACTGATCGAAGTCTGCATAGGAATGCCTCGATACCGGACCCTCTATGCCAGATACCGATTCTAGGGCCGGCATGGGTGGTAGCGTGGAGTGCGGCGTAACAGTAGATGCAGATACGTCCGGTACCAGTATCGGTACTGACGACTGCGGAACCGATTGCAGCGGCTTCAGCGGTACAGAGGCTGCTAGCAAGGCCGCAAGAGTCCGCTCAATGGCTAAGATACGTTGATCCATGGAGCCTGCCGATGTCTGGGTGTCGGTACCAGCGGAGCAGGCCATGACCCCAGAACATGGCACCACGAGCTCTCCAGAGGCGGACGCCTCGGGAACATCTTGGGCCCCGATAATGCTTTGGAGGCAAGGACCTCCCGCAGGGGTTGTTTGGCCAGTGTATTCTCCTCAAGGGCAATGCTAGAAGCATCTCGATACTTAGAAGGAGATTTACCCTTTGAGGACCGGCTGGTCTTCGAGGAAAACCTGGATTTGGTTATCTGAGATTCATGGGAGGAAGATGAAGCCCTGGATGACGTCGATGCAACAGACATTGCATCCGAGGCAAAAAGGGTGCCGAGTTTCGCAGCTCTATTCTACAGGCCCCTCTTAGTCATCTTTCTGCAGAGGAGACACTCCGATGGTGAATGGTCTGGGTCCAAACATTTAAGACACCAATCATGGGTGACGGTAGCACAAATAGTACTGCTACATTTTGAACATTTTTTGAAATGGTTTCTCCATTTTAAAAGAAAACAGGGCTTACGGCCCAAAATGGCGCCGAGGCACCAAGAGGGGACAGACCCTCAAGAAAAAAGCTTTTTTTTTTTTTTTTTAGAAGAAAGAAGAAGAAAAAAAGAAGACACCGATGATACTAGTGTGAGCGTCGTCAGGAAGGCAGACACGACCACAAAAAAAAGAAAATTTTCTGTGGTGACAGGGATTCCTGCCTGTCGGCTCTGCAGAAAACGAAAAACTGAAGAGGGAGAGTTGGGAAGGCAGCAGCGCAGGTGCAGTGGGATGCTCCCAAATGCTTTCCTATAGGACGCTGGGGAGTGTTCCTGCGCGGGCTCCGTCCGTGCCGACGATATCTATATGTGAAGACTACATTCCTGCTTGTTCCTGGAGATTGACCATATTCCTCACTTGGTTTGCAGCTTGCCATGCTGTGAGGGCTTATGTTTATCAAAGATGCTGAGAGCTAAGCTATCAGTAGCTTAGTTTTGGCAGGGTCTCCTAAGATAGACAGGTCTCAGCTGAGGTGCCAGATTAAGACAAAACACCAATCTGGACAGCAGCAGAATGGAATGGTGTTGTAAGTGGAGGATCATGTTTCTGTGACAAATGCAACAACATTGGAATTAACTGCGCGGAAGAAAGGCTTGGCAAATCTACTTCTGTATCTTGCCACGAAAACCCAATGGATAGTCACAAAACAAATTGCACTATAGTGCTGGAGGATTAAACCCCCAGGTTGGAAGGCATTCAAATGGCTATTGGTGATGAGCAGAAGACTTCTCAGAGTAAAGCCAGCATTTATGATGTGGTTGGATCTGCTGAGGTAGCTGTGCATGAAAAGAGAGTCAGAAGTTGCAAAGATGTCTTACATTTGGGACATGGAATGTACGAAGCATGAACTAAGGGAAGTTGAAGGTGGTCAAGAATGAAATGGAACAGATCTGTTGGGTGTCAGAGAACTGAAATGGACTACCTTTGGACACTTTGCATCTGATGATCATATGGTCTAATGTGCTGGAAATGAAAGTCAAAGAAGAAATGGTGTTGCATTTATAATTACGAAGAAACTTGCAAGAACTGTAATGAAGTACAATGCAGTAGGTGAACGCTGAATTTCTATTTGCCTATGAGAAGAGCCGATCAACACAATAATTCAGATATATGCCCCAACAACAGCTGCAGAAGAGGAAGACATTGATGAGTTCTATGAACAAGTACAAGCTGAAATTGACAGAACATGCAAACAAGATATCCTGATAGTCATGGGTGACTGGAACACAAACGTTGGCAACAAAGAAGGGGACAAAGTGGGTGGAAAATATGGACTTGGCAACAGAAACAAAGCTGGAGAAAGACTGATGGAATTCTGCAAGACTAATGATCTATTCATCCAAGCAGATAAAGACCATATCCCTCACTTGGTTTGCAGCTCTCCAGCAGAGGAGATGATGGGAGCCTAAAGAATGGATAAAGGTTGGAAACAAGTCACCAGGGCCTGCAGAATCACCAATCCAACTTTTATGCAGCCTTGGAAGTGGAGGAGGTGAAAGTATAACTGGAAAGGGAAGAACCAGAGCTCGAGCACCCCAAAGTTGCAGAATCAGTGACCACAAGGAAGCAAAGGGTAGGGGTGATTGCTGACTCTCTTCTGAGGGGTACTGAGTCGTCCATCTGCTGACCAGACGATGTCCAGAGAGGTATGCTGTCTGCCAGGTACCAAAATCCAAGATGTTACGGAGAGTTTGCCGAGAATTATCAAACCCACTGACTATTACCCAATGTTGCTAATCCATGTTGGAACAAATGATACTGCCAGGTATCCCCCTCTGAGCATATCAAAAGTGACTTCATGGCTCTGGGACAGAAGGTGAAGCAGATAGAGGCAAAGGTGATGTTCTCTTCAATCCTCCTTGTTGAGGGTAAAGGCCAAGGCAGAGAAGCTTGCATCCTGGAGATGAATGCATGGCTGCGTGGATGGTATCATCGAGAGCGTTTTGGTTTCCTGGACCATGGGATGCTGTTCCAAGGGTTGCAGAGCAAAGACGGCATCCATCTGTCCAAGAAAGGTTGACGTGTCTACTAATCTGCTGAAGAGGGCTTTAAACCAGATTCATTGGGGATGAGTGAAGAAAGCCCCCAGGTAAGTGAAACATTAAATACCTTTATGGAAATGGGCAAAAGGGCCAACATATGGAAAGCAGTGTGTATAAATGCCCATAGTATAAGAAATAAGAACCCAGATGTTGAACCTTTAATGGGAGAAGTTGACTTGGATTTAGTGGCAGTTACAGAAACAGGGTTCACAGAAAACCATGACTGGGAAGTAACTATACCAAACTATACTTTATTCAGAAAGAACAGGGTAGGAAGTAGGGGAGGAGCACTATATGTTAAAAATAATATTAAAGCTTTGGAACTACAGAGCTCAAAAGGGAGAAAGAAGGCACTGTGGGTTAAACTAGAAAAAGGGAAAGAGAAATCTGTTTGCATTGGCGTGATATACAGACCTCCCTCACAGGAGGAAGAGGTGGACAGAGAATTCATTGAGACACATGCAGCATTGCTAGGAAAGAGGAAGTGCTATTGATAGGGATTTCAACATGCCAGATGTTGATTGGCACATTCCTGCTGCAGTATCATCTAGAAGTAAGGAGATCCTGGATTCTCTACAGGGAGAAATATTCAGGCAATTGGTAACAGAACCCACACGTGAAGGGGCCATACTGGACTCGGTGCTTAGCAATGGTGAAAGTGTTTCTGATGTTATAGTGAGAGATTGTTTTGCATTCAGTGATCACAGATGGTGTGGTTCAGTATTAGGACTAGGGTTGTTAAAATCCATTCAAAAGCGAGGGTCGTAGACATTAGGAAAACTAACTTTGCCAAAATGGGCCAATACCTCAGGGAGTCATTAGCAGGATGGGAACAGCTGGGGGATGTAAAAAAAACAGTGGCCAAAACTGAAAGGGGATATTTTAAGGGCAACCAACCTTTTTGTTAAAATGGAAAATAAAGGTAAAAGGAAAAGGAGACCTCAATGGTTTTCAAAAGAAGTAGCTGAAAAGGTGAAGAAAAAGAAAGACCTTCATGAAATACAAGAGATCACAGAGAGAGGAAGACAGGCATATATATTTCGAAAAACTTAGAGAAATAGCAAAGTAGTTACTCACCTGTAACAGGTGTTCTCCAGGAGCAGCAGGAATCAGTCCTCACATATGGGTGACGTCGGCGCCAACGGAGCCCTCGTGCGGAGCATTTCCCCAGCTTTCAAAGAAAGCCTTTGGGAATGCAGCGCGCATGCGCGGTCCCCTTGCCACCCAAGGGTGCCAACTTGCTCAGTCTGATGACATAGCTAAAAGACAGCAAAAAACAGAAAATAAATCATATGACTGCAACTCCAAGGGGAGGAGGGAGGGTCGTGAGGACTGATTCCTGCTGCTCCTGGAGAACACCTATTAGAGGTGAGTAACTACTCTTTCTCCAGGACCAAGCAGGAAGTCAGTCCTCACATATGGGACTCCCCAGCTCTAGGCTACCGAGAACCCAAAGCTGAAAAATAAGCTCCCCCTAGAACCTCAGCATGCGTGATAAGAATCTTCTTTGAGAACGCCCCCGAACGGTAGCCCAACACAAGGGCCGGAGGGTAGGAGTTGCCTAAATCTCAAAGAGCACTGTCCCTACGGGACTCCCTCTCGAGGCAGTAATGGGCCACAAAAGTCTGGCTTGAAGACCAGGTAGCGGCCAGGCAGATGTCTGCCAACGGAACAGAGCGGAGATGAATTACTGACGCAGCCTTCACCCTGACACGGTGGGCCGTGACTCGACCCTGCAAGGAGAGGCCGGCTGCCCTGTACGCCCAGGCAATACAGTCTGCTAACCAAATGGACAGGGTACGCTTGGAGACAGGTAACCCTAGGTTATTAGGGTCAAAAGATACGAAGAGCTGAACAGCCCTTCGATGCTCTTGTGTAGGTCAATGTAGAAAGACAACGCCCTCCTACAGTACAGGGTATGCAAGACCATTTCAGCCCGGCTGGCATGCGGCCTGGGAAAGAAGGTCGGAAGAACCACCTCCTGATTGAGGTGGAAGGAGGAGACAACCTTTGGAAGGAACTTAGGATGAGTCCATAAGACCACCCTGTTCCTATAGAACCGTGTGTATGGCCTATCAGAAATCAGAGCCTGCAGTTCACTCACACGCCCGGCCGAGGTAAGAGCCACCAAGAACAACGCCTTCCAGGAAAGGAAGCGTAAATGACAGGTAGCCATCGGCTCAAACGGTGGGCGAGTAAGTTGTTGCAAGACCACATTCAAATCCCACTCAGGGGCTGGTGGACGAATCGGAGGCTTGAGCAAAAGCAGGCCCCTGAGGAAGCGGGCCACTAAGGGGTGGACCGACAGAGACTGGCCCTCCACCGGCGAGTGGTGCGCTGACAGACCACTGAGGTGGACCCGAACAGAGTTGGATTTAAGGCCTAGGTCTGACAGGTGAAGCAGATACTGCAGCACCACTGGCACCAGGCACGAAAACGGATCCTCCTGGTGCTGAGCACACCAGGTGGCGAACCTACGCCACTTGAGGGCATAAGATTTCCGGGTGGATTGCCTCCTAGAGGCCAAAACCACCTCTTCCACTTCCTTAGGTAGAGGGCTAGAACTACCCTTTCAGCAGCCAGGCCATCAGATTGAGGGACTGGAGGTTGGGGTGCAGGAGAGATCCCTGATCCTGAGACAGGAGATCGGGTTGCACCCCCAGAGGGAGTGGAGTGTCCACCGCTAATTGCAGAAGGAGTGGAAACCACGGTTGCCTCGGCCATCTGGGGGCTACCAGGATTAGCGAGGCTTTGTCCCGAAGGACCTTGAATAGGGTTCGGGCCACTAGAGGCGTTGGAGGAAACGCATACAGCAGGCCCGTAGACCAAGAGATTAGGAAGGCATCTGCTGCTATTCACAGAGGATGTGGTTGCCTGGAACAGAACCTGGGTAGCTGACGGTTCAGTGGACTGGCAAAGAGATCGATGGTCGGGAGACCCCATTTTAGGAAGATCTGCTGCACCACAAGAGGATGCAAATGCCACTCGTGGGGCTGTAGAATCCTGCTCAACCTGTCTGCCAGGTAATTTTCCTGGCCAGGGAGATAAACTGCCCTGAGAAACATGCCATGCTTGACTGCAAAGGCGCACAGGGCCTGTGCTTCCTGACACAGAAGCCTGGAGCCTGTGCCTCCTTGTTTGTTCACATAGAACATTGCTACTTGGTTGTCCGTCTGAACCAAGACCAACTGGTGAGAGAGAACATGGGAGAACGTTTGTAGAGCTAATCGAATAGCTCGCAACTCCAACAGATTGATCTGCTGTACGGCCTCCCAAGGGGACCAGAGGCCCTGAGTGCGTGCCCCCTGGCAATGTGCACCCCAACCCTGAAGCGAAGCATCGGTCATCAGCACCTGTGTATGTGGTGGTGCCTGGAAAGGCACCCCCTTGGTCAGGTTGGGGAGATGCAGCCACCACTGCAGGGAGGCCGCTAGTAGTTTGGATACTCTTACTCTGTCTCTTAAGTCTCCTGTGGCCTGTATCCACTGAGCTCTGAGGCACCATTGAGCAGGCCGCATATGCAGATGAGCATTTGGAGTTACATGGACTGTAGATGCCATGTGGTCCAAAAGCCTCAGGAAATGTCTGTCAGAGACCCAGAGATCCCCTGTGAAACTGCTGGGCCAGAGCCATCAGTTTGTGAGCCCTGTTCTCGGGCAAATAAGCCATTGCCCGTAAGGTATCCAACCTTGCCCCTATGAACTCTATGTCTGGTGAGGGGAGCAAAGTGGACTTTGCGAAGTTTATGACAAAGCCCAGGTGCTAGAGAAGAGAGACAGTGAGAAAAGTGGCTTGTCTGGCCTCCTGTGGAGACTGACCCCTGATGAGCCAGTCATCCAGGTATGGGAAGACAAAGATACCCTGGTTTCTGAGATAGGCTGCCACCACCGCCAGGCATTTGGTGAAAACCCTGGGTGCGGAGGTCAGGCCAAATGGAAGCACTCTGTACTGAAAATGCTTTCCTCCCACTACAAATCTGAGATATTGTCTGTGGTCTGGATGCATGAGGATGTGAGTATAAGCATCCTTTAAGTCTAAAGAGCATAGCCAATCTCCCTGCTGGAGGTAGGGCAGCAGTATTCCAAGGGTAAGCATCTTGAACTTTTCCCTCTCCAGGAACTTGTTGAGATTTCGCAAGTCTAGGATGGGCCTGAGGCTTCCTGTCCTTTTTGGTAGTAGACAGTACCTGGAGTAGAAGCCTCGTCCTCTCAGGTGGTGAGGTACCGGTTCCACCGCCTGCTCCTGTAGAAGACTTGCCAACTCCTGAAGGAGGAGGTTCCTGTGCAGAGGGAGTCTTGGATGCTCCCCTGGAAAATAGGAGGGAGGTAACTGGTTGAAATGGAGCAAGTAGCCCTTTTGGACTATGCTCAGCACCCAGGTATCCCCTGTTATAGCTGACCATCTGTGGGCGTACAGTGTCAGCCGGCCTCCTGTGCTGAGTGCAGCCAGCTGAGGGGGAGAGGCTATGCAGTCGGAGTCAAAACCCCGCTCCCTGCTGTGCAGGAGCCGGAGCTGGCAGCTTGGCCTGCTGACCCTGTTGGGGAGCTGTAGAGGCATGGAATTGAGGGTAGGATTTGTAGGCAGAGGCCTTCCTCGGGTAAAAGGGCTTTTTCCCCGAGCCCTTCTTCTTCTGAGAAGGGGCAGAAGTCTTCCTGGACAGCCTTGTCCTGGTGAGAGTCTCAGTCTCGATTTCTGCAGCCTTTTCAGCCATGGGTTTGCCAAAGAGGTTCTCACCCCAGCAAGGGACATCGACCAACTTGTCCTGGACCCATGGCTCGAGGTCCGATGACTATAGCCAGGCCTGAAGGCGTGCACCGATGCCGGCCGCTGCTACTCGGCCCGAAGCCTCGAAGCCATCATAGGCTGTTCGAGATAAACTTCGAGAACTCTTGAATCCCTGATGACAAAGCCTTGAATCTCTGCAAAGGTTCCTTGGAGAGGCCAGCAAAGAACCCGGCAATCTCCTTTGCCAGGTCTCGGAGGTACATGCCCATGTACAGCTGGTAAGTCTGGACACAACAAGCCAGCATAGAGCCCTGGAAGCACTTTCTACCGAGGGCATCCAGGTTCTGGGCCTCCCGGCTGGGGGCCACCGAGGAGTGCATCTTCTGACTCTTCAGATGATGCATGGCCGATTCCACAACCATAGAGTGGTGCGGTAGCTGTGCCTTCTGAAACCCAGGGCTCTTACGGACTCGATAAATGGAATTGACCCGTTTGCTGAGAACCGGTGCCGAGGCCGGTGCCTCCCACATACGGAAGAGCAGCCATTCCAGCATCGGAGGAACCGGTACAGTAAAGGCCTCCTTTGGGGGAGAGTCATACTGGAGGGCCTCGGGCTTCTCAGCTCGAGGGTCCTCCTCGGGATCCGCGGGGAAGGCCAAGGCTTTGGTCATGTCCCTCATGAAGTCCGAGAACCGGGTATCCTCCGGGGGGGGGACCTTCTCCGAGGCTCGGACTCCAGTGAGTCTGATGGGACACACCGGGTCCGGAACGTGTCCGGGGACTCCTCATCCTCCGTCTCCCACTCCGACCCCTCCAAGGAGGAATCGAGCGGCTCCGGTCGGGCGGGCACCGATGCCATCCGCCCCGACGCTGAGGGTACCGGCGTCGATGACCTCGGTCCCATACGGGAGACCGAGGGGGACCTTGGCCGAGGATCGACTCGAGACCGCATCAACTCGAGGATTGGCTCGGCCTCCGGTGTCGGCTTGGACGTCGAGGTCCCGGTGGTCGGGGCAGATGCACCGGTCATGCCGGCGATCAGCACCCACTGCTGTTCCATGAAGGCAGCCAAGCTGCTCTCCAAGGTCGTCAACTTGAGTCCGAGCTCAGGAGAGCCAGCAGCACCCGACTTGGGCCCCAACAGCGTCATGCCCGATGTCGGCTCCCCCGGAGGAGAGTCCACGAGGACAACAGTACTCACGTGACTCGGGGACTCCGGCTCCACACGAGGCATTTCGGCAGGCCTCTCCGACTCTGAGGACCCGGGACGGCGGTTGGGGCTATGCGACCTGGCCCTCGCGGGTTTCTTCTTCCTTTTGTGTTCCCGTGAGGGAGACCCCCGCTCAGAGGAGCCCCGACAATGCTCGGGGTCGGACTCCCGAGACGTCAAGGCCTCTGACGAAGTCCAGGCCCGGCCGGACGCGGAGTCAGAGAATATCCTTTCTCGCTGATGTTGACGGCTCCTCAGCGCCTTAGAGGACATTTTGCCACACGGGTCACAGATCATCGGGTCATGATCAGGCCTGAGGCACTGGAGGCAGCAGCCATGTGTGTCGGTGAGAGACATCAGTTTCTTACAGCGATCACACTTTTTAAACCTGCTGGCAGCCATCGGGGTAAAAAAGGGCCCCTGCAAGGTCAAAAGACCGGGCTGCCAGTGAAAAAGAAAAATATAGCACGAACACTAGTCTCAAAGGACAAAAACCAAAAAAAGTAGCTCTGGGCTCGATACCAGTGTACTGTGCCCAGGCGGGAAAGGGAACCGGCATCGAACTGGCAAAAAAACACGAATCTTCGAAGGAAAAATCAACTTTTAACCGGGTGACCAAGACACACGTCCATCGGGCTCCGCGGAAAAAAGAAGACTGAGCAAGATGGCACCCTTCGGCGGGAAGGGGACTGCGCATGCGCGCTGCATTCCCAAAGGCTTTCTTTGAAAGCTGGGGAAATGCTCCGCACGAGGGCTCCGTCGGCGCCGTCACCCATATGTGAGGACTGACTTCCTGCTTGGTCCTGGAGAAAATAAAGATTCAAAAAGAGGAGAAAATAACCAATGCAATAAAATGGGGGGAATAAGACATTTTTCAGATATGTTAGTGAGAAGAGGAAGGGCAAAAGTGGTATTGTCAGACTCAAGGGTGAAGGGGAGGAATATGTAGAAGGTGATGAGGATAAAGTGGAATCGCTTAACAAATATTTCTGTTCTGTATTCACAGATGAAGAATCAGGAGCAGGACCTCAGAAAACACCCACAAACAGGAACATTAGCGAGGGGCATCTTGAAGAATTTTCAGAAGATTGTGTTTGTGAGAAACTAGCTAAACTTAAAGTAGACAAAGCGATGGGACCAGATAGGATACACCCTAGAATACTGAGGGAACTTGGGGACATTCCAGCAGCTGTACTGACTGACCTTTTCAATGCCTCGGTGTTGGGAGTGGTGCCTAAGGAATGGAGAGAGGCATGTGTGCTCCCTTTACACAAAAGCAGAAGTAAAGATATGGTTGAAAACTACAGGATGGTTAGTTTAACTTTGGTGTTGAGTACATTTTTGGAAGCGCTGCTGAAAGAGAAAATAGTGAGGTTTCTGGAGTCCAGCAGATTACAGGATCCGAGGCAGTATGGACTCACCAGAGGCAGGTCTTGTCAGACATATCTGATTGATTTCTTTGACTGGGTGACCAGGGAGTTGGATCGAGTGAGAACCCTAGATGTGGTGTATTTAGATTTCAGTAAAGCCTTTGACACCGTTCCTCACAGGCGACTTATAAACAAACTGAGTACCCTAGGAAAGGACCCTAAAGTTACTACTTGGGTTATTTATTTTATTTATTTATTTGCATTTTCTTTTATACCGCGCTATTCAACATCAGTGCGGTTTACATAAAACATAAAACTTACACATTGCATTGGCTGAGCTGTGCTTACTTACTTAGATAACTTGAGGTAACTATTTATATTTAGGCGTCATGGGAACTCGTAGTCATGGGTTAGAAATTGGTTGAGTGGGTGCTACAAAGGGTACAAATAAATGGAGCCCACTCTGAGGAGAAGGAAGTTACCAGTGCTATGCCCCAGGGATCTGTCCTTGATCATATTATTTTTAACATCTTTGTTAGTGATATAGCGGAAGGGCTGTCACGTAAGTTTTGCCTCTTTGCGGATGATACCAAAATCTGCAATAGAGTAGACACCCAGGAAGGTGTAGATAATATGATGAGGGATCTAGCTAAGCTTGAGGAATGGTCTAGAATTTGACAGCTGAGATTTAATGTTAGAGGGGTGAAGTACTTTTGTCCACTAAAGAAGAGCGGGACCTAGGCGTGATTGTGTCTGATGATCTTAAAGTAGTCAAACAGGTAGAAAAGGTGACGGCAAAAGCTAGATTGATGCTTGGGTGCATAGGGAGAGGAATGGCCAGCAGAAGAAAGGAAGTGATAGTGCCTCTGTATAAGTCTTTAGTGCGACCTCATTTGGAGTATTATATGCAATTCTGGAGACGACACCTTCAAAAGGATATAAACAGGCTGGAGTCAGTACAGAGGGTGGCTACTAAATGGTTAGTGGTTTTCATTATAAAGCATGAGGACAGACTTAATGAACTTAATATGTGCACCTTAGAGGAAAGGTGGGATAGAGGTGATATGATTGAGACGTTTAAATACCTCCGTAGCATAAATGCACAGGAGGAGAGCCTTTTTCGATTTAAAGCAAGCTCTGCTATGAGGGGACATAGGATGAGGGTGAAAGGGGATAGATTCAGGGGTGATATGCAGGAATATTTCTTTATGGAAAGAGTGGTGGATCCGTGGAATTGTCTCCCAGTGGAGGAGGTAGAGATGAGGACAGTATCTGAAATTCAAAGAAGCATGGGACAAACACAGAGGATCTCTAACGTAAAAAAGGGGACTGTTGTAGTGGTTGATATGGAAGGACAGACTAGATAGGCCATGTGGTCTTTTTCTGTTGTGATGTTTCTATGTTTCTAAACACCTTCTTCCAGCAACACAAGCGCCAATGTACACATGGACTTCACCCAATGAATTGTACAGATATCAAATTGACGACATCTTTGGAAGACAATGATGGAAAAGCTCGATAACATCAACAAAGACAAAACCTGGAGCTGATTATGGTACAGATCACCAACTACTAGGATGCAAACTCAAGCTGAAGTTGAAAAAGAGCAAGCCATCCATGAAGTATCAAAATATGACCTTGAGAATATACCACTGGAATTAAAGATTGCCTGAAAAATCGATTTGCTGCTTTAGAAACAAATGATAGAGTTCCAGAAGAGTTATGGGATGACATCAAGAAGGTTTTATTGGAAGAAAGCGAGAAGTCTCTATATAAGGTTAAAAAGCAAAAACGGCCAAAATGGCTGACTGAAGAAACTCTGAAAATTGTCCAGAAACGCAGAGAAGCTAAAGTCAGCGGCAATCGCAGAACTCCACACAGATTTCCAACGTGCAGCAAAACAAGACAAGGAGAAGTACTACAATGACACATGCAAGGAAATAGAATCAGAAGCTAGTAGAGGAAGAACAAGATCGTCTTTTCTAAAGCTACGAGAGTTAAAGAAAAAATTCCAGCTTCGAATTGGAATGTTACAAGATGCTCAAGGATCCTTGTTGAATGATGCTGAGAAGATCAAGAAAAGGTGGAAAGAATATATAGAGTCCATAAAGATCATATATACTATAAAGATCAAGTGGACCAACAGCCATTTCAGCCTGTACCTTATGATCAGGAACCAAGAAGTCGAAGGAGCATTGAAAGCCTTATCAAAGAATAAACCACCGGGCATTGTTGGCATGCCCATTAAAGTATTACAGCAATCGGATGAAGCTGTTACTATACTTATAAGGCTCTGCCAGGAAATTTGGAAGACAAATTCATGGCCAACTGACTGGAAAAGACCTGTGTTTATAACAATACCCAACTGACTGGAAATTATCACACAATCGCTCTGATCCCACATGCTAGAAGGATTCTACTCAAGATCATTCAGCAGAGACTACAAACATACCTGGAACGAGAAATGCCTGAAGTGCAAGCAGGGTTCAGGAAAGGGCAAGGAACAAGAGACATTATTGTGGATGTGAAATGGATCCTTGTAAAGACAAAAGAATAACAAAAGGATATCCATATGTGTTTTATTGACTACAGCAAGGAGTGGCCTAGTGGTTGGGGGCAAGGTACCTCAGACCAGAAGGTCGGGGGTTCAAATCCCACTAAAGGACAGCAACCTTTGGCCTGTGGGACTGGGGTTTCTAGTCCCACAGGTGCTCCTTGTGATCTTGGGCAAGCCACTTAACCCTTCATTGCCCATGTTCCCTGTAAAATAGTTATCTCCAAGTTATAATGCCCTGTTCAATGTAATTTCAGTTTGTTCAATGTAAACCGCCTTGATGATATGAAAGGCGGTATATAAGAAATGTTAAATAAAAATTATAAAAAAATAAACCTTAAGAAACTCTGGGCCACATTAAGAAGCATGGGTATACCAGAACACCTGATCATTCTCTTGCACAACCTTTACATTGATCAAGAAGCAACAGTTTGAACAGATCAAGGAGAAACAGAATGGTTTAAAATCTGCAAAGGTATACGACAAGGCTGCATACTTTCCCCTTACCTCTTTAATTTATATGCAAAACAAATCTTCAGAGAAGCAGGACTATATGAAGACAGCCGAGGTGTGAAGATTGGTGGAAAACTCATCAACAATCTTTGCTATGTTGATGATACCACATTACTGGCTGAAAGTGAAGACGATTTGAAACATTTGCTTCTCAAGATCAAGGAATATAGTCTTAAGATGGATCTGCATCTTAACGTTAAGAAGACAAAGATCCTGACAACTGTCAAAATCAGTAAGTTCATCATTGATGGAGAAGAAATTGAAATAATTGACAGCTTTAACTTAGATCAACCATCAATAAAGAAAGGACTAGCAGTCAAGAAATCCGATGACAAATTGCTCTTGGTAGAAAGGCTATGAAGTACCTAGACAAGATCCTTAAGAGCAGAGAAGTCTCTCTTCATACAAAGATTTGACTTGTCCAGGCCATGGTATTTTCAATAACGTCATATGGATGCAAAGGTTAGACAGTGAAAAAGATAGACAGGAAGAAAATTGATGCCTCTGAATTATGGTACTGGCAACGAATACTGCATATACCGTTGAATGTACGAAGAACAAACTAGTCAGTACTAGAGGAGATCAAACCTAAGCTTTCCTTAGAAGCTCAGACGACAAGACTTTGACTTTCATACTTCGGACATATGCAAAGAGAGAGATCATTGGAGAAAGACATAATGCTTGGCAAGGTAGAAGGTTACCATAAAAGAGGAAGGCCAGCAATGAGATGGACTGATACAATAATAGCAGCTATGGATACCACTCTATCAACAATGAGCTGCTTGGCTGAAGACCGAACAAAGTTTAGGTCAACTATCCAGAGGGTTGCCAGGAGTCGACACTGACTCGACGGCACTTAACAACAACAAAGACCATATGGAATATCCAGTGTGCCCATTCATAGGAACTATTAAGCTCTATAATCCCTTTCTCTCCTTCAAAGTCCTCTCTAGTTATCCCATGCTGTCTTGAATTCAGATACAATACTCATCTCCATCACCTCCTGGGGAGGCTGTTCTACGCATCCACCACCCTTTCTGTGAAGAAATATTTCCTGAGATCACTGCTGGATCTGTCCCTTTTCATCTTCATCCTATGACCCTTCATTACAGAGCTTCCTTACAATTGAAAGAGGGACACCTCCTATGCATTTATACTATGGAGATATTTAGATATCGCTATTATATCTCCCCCTACTCTGCTGTTCCTTCATAGTATACATATTGAAGTCTCTCTCCATATGTTTTATGATGAAGAGCACCAATCTTTCAGTAGCCATTTTCTGGATAAACTCCATCTTATCCATACTTTTAAAGATGTGGTCTCCAGGACTGTACACACAGTACTCCAAATGAGGTCCCACTAAAACCTTATCCAAAGGCACTATCGCATCCTTTTTCCTGCTGGCCATTCCCCTCGCTATGTACCCAAGCATCTTTCTGGCTGATGCTGTTTCCTTTTCTATCTGTTTAGTCACTTTAAGATCATCAGATACGATCACTTCCAAATCCCACTCTTCTTTTGTGTACAGAATTACTTCACTCCTTATACTATACCATTCCCTTGGGGTTTTGTAGAGCAAGTATATGATCTTGCATATTTTAATATCTGTATTTGTGCTGGAGTCATCGGGGGATGACATGCTCAGTCTCCGGGCTGCTGGAGGAGGTGTGCTAGCCAGAGGTGCGGGACTGGACTGGAGTTCCTCAAGGAACAGCAATTAGCAGGTAAGTCTAATTTCACTATTTCAATGCTCCCATACACACCCATTTTTCATCACAAGTTTTCCCCATGGCCGTATACAATTTGGAGATAACCCCTTTTATTGCCTTTCTCTCAAATAGCCATTCAACGTCTCCAGGGGCCTTTCTGTACTGTTTCAGTAAATATTTAATATAATGTACCATTTCTGTGTACATGTACCGATCAGAGGATTGTAGAGTATTTCCTTTGCAGTTCTTCAAAGGATACCCAATCCCCATTTTCTCTAAATTGGCCCATATAATGTAATCCCCCATAGGCCCACCGGTTAAAGGCATGACTATTCACTCCATGAAGGAAATCTGGGTTGTTTAAAAGGGGGATAAATTTAGAATACCCCTTAGATCCATACCAGACCTTCTTCCATTTCTGACACAGTTTGAGTTATATTAATAAAAGGGTTGTCACATTGTCTCATCATTTTGTTTTTCTTCTATATGCCAAATTATTTCTCCTATGTGTTGGCAAGCTAGGGTCGCTTTTTCCAGTTCTACTCATTCATGCTTTTCATGGATCCACCATTTCATCACTAAGTGAACCCAGGCCGCTTCATAATATCTACTTAGATGGGGAACACCCATTCCTCCCTTTTCTCTTCTGGTGCATAGAATTTTCCTAGCAACCCAAGGTTGCTTGCCATTCCAAATAAAACTCATAACCTTACATTGTATTTTGTCTAAAAGGGATCGAGGCATTACGATTGGCAGGGTCCTGAAAAGGTACAGGAGCCATCCTCCTGAACTCCACTTACAAAACTCCGAGCTGACAGTCAAATAAGAAGTCAAATACTTAGGAATCATCCTAGACCAATTCCTCACAATGGCCAAAGCCATCTCAAAGAATACATATTTCAAATCTCTGAACAAATAGGGGTGACCTACACGGAACGGTGGTTACACCCCTAAACAAAGGCATGGGGAGAGGTGACCTGCACGGAGTGGCAAGTGCACCTACTCTTGCCGCCTTGCTGGGCAGACTAGATGGACCATTCTGGTTCATCTAGTCCGAACAATGTAAACATGTTTCTAACACTAGGCTATGTAAATACCCATGAAACGTATGTAAATATGCACATAAGCTTACAGTGATCATACTGTACAATTCCAAATTTGTGTTATGCATATGTAAACAAATTAGACTACTGTTATATGTAAAAGGATTGATGTGATACAAAAGTTTAAATGTAAAACCGCTACTGATCGCTGGAAGAAGCGGTATACATAAGGAACCAAATAAATAAATAAATAAAATTTATCTGCCATCGTATACTATGTTAAATCTTAGCTACCAAATTCTCAACCATCCTTCAAGTTTCACTATATCCCTATCATGTTATCTACAATTTCCACACTGTCTACCCTGTTGCAGATTTTGGTATCATCCACAAAGGGCCAAACCTTTCCCGATAGAACATCTGCAATAATCACTTACAAAAATGTTTAAAAGAACAGGGCCAAGGGCCAAGGGCCAAGGACCAATCCCTGCAGCACATTACTGGTAACACCCCTAACTACAAAGTAAACATTTACCACTACCTCTGTCACCTCCCACTCAACCAGTTTCTTCCAGTCACTTTAGGGTCCCCATCCCAAGGGTATATACAGTATATTTGTAAGTCGCCACAGCAGAACAATGTCAAAAGCCTTACTGAAATCTAAGTATATGGCATCGAGTGCCAGCACCAAATACCAAAATACAAATACCAATACCAAAATACAAATGCACTCTGTGTGACTTGTAAACCTGGCACCCCCACTTCTCTATTATGCTATATCAGACTTTATGAACTGTACTTCAGTTAAATAGTATTTCCAACCTCACATGGGCCTATTGGCTAATACAACCATGTAAAAACACAGTTGACTTTGTCAAGTTAACATTTAGAATTTTCATATAATTAATTTTTGCATCCTTCCACATTTGTGTCCTGTGTGGCTGTACCCACTCACAGATCCCTTGGTATGGCACTGTCTAGTGCTTTCCCCCAATCCAATAATTTATTCATCACAGAGGTCAGACTAACTAGCTGGCAACTCCCAACCTCTTCCTTACTTCCACTATTGAGGATAGGAACCACATCTGCCATCTCCAGTCCTCCGGGATCACTCCTGCTTCTAAAGAAGCACTGAAAAGGTCAGACAGTAGAAGCACCAGTACTTCTCCAAGTTCCTCCAATATCTTCGGATGAATCCCATCTAGACTCATCATTTTATCTACTTTTACTTTAGCTAGCTCCTCACAAACACAGTCTTCTGAAAATCATTTGAAGTCTACCTTACTTCCATTCTTTTTGTGTTTGTTGTTTGAGGTCCCATCCCTGGCCCTCCATCTGTGAACACAGAACAGAAAGTCATAGTTTAATGGGCAATTTTTGAAAGTGTGCATAAACATGTATATAAAAAGGAGAGTTGGTTGAGATTGAGGACAGTATCTGAATTCAAAGAAGCATGGGAAAAACACAGAGGATCTCTAAAGGAATAAAGGGGACTGTTGTAGTGGTTGATATGGAAGGACAGACTAGATAGGCCATGTGGTCTTATTCTGTCGTCATGTTTCTATTGTCAAATGCTTTAAGAAAATTCAGATACACTAAGTTCATGAGAGACTTTTAAGGAAATTAGAAAGTCATGGGATAGGATGAGGACTGGCGCTAATATTAGGCAAACTAGGCAATTGCCTAAAGTGCTGGCCCTCCAGGTGCATCCACTGTTGCCACCCATCTTGGGACCTGCAGTGGCAGCAATGCCACAAACAGCGTGGCTGTGCTTACCTTACAATTTTGGCGCTACAGGACTGTTTGCATCCACACCCTCAGACGCTGACTTCCAATTGGCAAACAGGAAGTTGGCATTGGGCATTCTGAGAGGGCGGAAGCAAACAGCCCCACAATGCCAAAGTTATATGGTAAGTGCCATAGGGCTGTTTGCGGCCATTGCTGCCGCTGCAGGTTCCAGAAAGAAGCAGCAATGGCAGAACTGGGTTTCACGGGGGGGGGGAGGGGGGGGCACAAAGGACGAAGTTTGCCTAGGGCACAACATTCTCCTTGTGCTGGCCCTGGATAGGAGCCAATGTCCTACTCTGGACTGGGAACCGGTTAAAAGATGTAAAGAAATGGATTAAGGCTAAATGGTCACTTTTTCAATATGGAAAAGCGAATAGTGGAATATCTCAAAGATCTGTACTGGGCACACTGCTTTTGATTATAACTATAAATGATCTGGAAATGGGAACAGATGAGGTGATCAGATCTCTAGACAATACAAACTTATTCAAAGTCGCTAAATCACAAGAAGATCTTGAGAAACTGGGAAACTAAGAACATAAGATAATACATACTGGGTCGAGCCAAGGGTCCATCAAGCTCTATATCCCTGTTTCCACCAGCGGTCAATCCAGGTTATACCTGTCAGGTTCCCAAAAGGTTACACAGATTCCATGCTGCTTATCCCACGGATAAACAGTGAATTTTCCTAGTCCTCTTTAATAATGGTTTGTGGACTTTTCCACCAGGAACTTGTCTAAACCTTTTTTAAATGCAGCTACACTAACAGCTTTTACTACATCCTCTGGTAATGAATTCCAGAGTTAGATTGCATGGTGAGTGAAAAATATTTTCTCCTATTAATCTTAAATGGACTATACTGTAGCTTCATTGCTACAGTATAGTGTCCTCTAGTATTTCTACCTTTTGAAGCAGTAAACAACCAATCTATGTTTACCTGTTACACACCATTTGTTATTTTGTAGACCTCAATCATCTCTCCCCTCAGCCGTCTTTTTGCCAAGCTGAAGAGCCCTATCCTTTTAAGCCTTTCCTCAAAGGGGTATCCCTTCCATCCCCTTTACCATTTTTGTCACTTTTTGCTGTACCTTTTCTGATTCTGCTATATCCTTTTTAAGAAATGGCAAACAGAATGGCACACAATAATCAATGTGTGGTCGCACCATGGAGCGATACAGCAGCATTTTAATATCCTTTGTTGTATTCTCTATTCCTTTCTTTATGATTTCTAGCAATCTATTTGCTTTCTTGGCTGCCACTGCACATTGGGCAGAGAGCTTCAATGTATTTTCCACAATGACGCCTAAAACGTTTTCCTGGGTAATGGTTCCTAAAGCGGAACCTTGCATCGTGTAACCATAGTTTGGGTTGATCTCCCCAAGTGCATAATTTTGCACTTATCCATGTTAAATTTTATCTGCCATTTGGATGCCCGGTCTTCCACTTTATCAAGGTCCTATTGCAATTTTTCACAATCCTCTTGTGTTTTAACAACTTTGAATAATTTTGAATAAACTGATCATTTAGCTGATACTCTCCGTTTATCTTTTAACCAGTTCCCAATCCACAACAGTACACTGCCTACTGTCCCAAACCTTTTTAATTTCTTGAAGTCTCTCATGAGAGACCCTGTCAAAGGCTTTCTGAAAATTCAGATACACTATGTGGGGTCAATTCCAGAACACAAATAAGTGGTTTGTATGTGCAATGGGGAAGTTTGTGTGTCGAAAACGTCCACAACCGTATTCTGAAACACTGCTATCGTGCACATATACGGTGCTATTCGGGGATCTCAGAACATGCCCAGAAGGGGCGGGAGGGGTGTGTGGTCAGCCAGAGAGATGTATAAAGCATATTCAGGAAAGGTCCATGTATGTATTAAGTGTTTCTTGGAAACGTCCACGTTATTCCTGCTGAAACGTGGAATAAGACTAGGACTTAGAAAATATTCTACTGTGCTCTGCAGTTTGTCCCATATAGAAGAAAGGTTGTGACAAGTATGTGCTGAACTGGTGTGAATGCAGTCTGGAAAAACACAAGATGCAGTTACAAACAACAGAAAGCAGACGTGAGGGAATGTTGTAAGGTAAAGAAACATTAACAAACACCCTTACTGAAATGCTAAGAAGAGCAATAGTGTTTATTCAGGCTATGCTGACATGTGCTGTTTGTGCTAAAACAGCTGATTCAAGGGATCCTAACAAATCCTGCGCTCTGAAAACTAGGACTGTTGATGTAAGAATAGTATGTGAGTGAGTCTGGAAACAAATCATGTTACAGTGAGAAAGGGAAAACATATGTGTAGTCCTGGGACATCATGCCATTATGGCATAGCAGCTGTTAGTCATAGATTAAATTTGGCAAAATGATGTCTTTTGTGACTGCAAGTGAGTGTGTGTGGTTTGGGGATAGCACAGGAGGGATCTGGTGTGCTGATCTGCAAATGAGGGAGGCCATGAATGGCTGGCCGGTACCTGGACCATACGGATGACTGCGGTGTCACCAGGTGCTAGTGTGATAGGGCACCTATACATCAGCTGTACCAGGCACTGGGAGACATAACTGAGGTTGTGCCAACATTCCCCAGATCATGCTATGAGGCCTACATCCTTCCGCAATCCAGGATCTATGCAAGCTGCGAGAGTGGTGATATATCCGGAGGCTGGCTACCTAGGTATGATGGCATAAGGATCCCCCCCTCCCATGCCCATACAAGCCTGACCAGAGGAGCAGTGCCACAAAGCAGACTGTGGTAAGGCAAACAGCGTTACCCCAAAGATAGCGGATGTATACAAACCGACATACGCCATGATGGGACAGGAGTAGCTGCTGTGAGACATGCCAGTACCCAGTTATGTGGGAATCTGATGCCATAGCCATAAGGCCATGCTATTACCACTATGACTAATCATTTGTATAGTGCTACAAGGTGTACACAGTGCTGCACAGACACACATAAAAAATGGTCCCTGCTCAGCAGAGCTTACAATCTAGTCAAGACAGACAACACAGCAGTTGTGGACAGTAGAAGAGAAGGGCACAGATAGAAGCAATCTGACAGAAGAGTGGAGTTCCCAAGGAGAGATGTGGGGAAAGAGTGGAAAGGTAGTGTGGAGCAGCAGAAAGCGTAGTTAATCAACTGTAACAGGTGCTCTCCAGGGACAGCAGGAATCAGTCCTCGCATATGGGTGACATCAGCACTAATGGAGTCCTTGCGGAATCATCTCCCCAGCTTACAAACAAAAGCTTTGGAAGATGCCACCACACATGCGTGGTCCCCTTCCCACCCAAGGGTGCCATCTTGCCTCAGTCAGATGACATAGCTAAAGACAGTAAAAATGGTAGAAAAGTAACTCCACGAGGAGGAGGGAGGGTTGTGAGGACTGGTTCCTGCTGTCCCCAGAGAACACCTTTTACAGACTCAGTGGCGAATGCCAATGCCTTCGACAAGTCCCGTATGAAGTCGAGGAATACCATGTCCTCAGGCAGGGACCAGTGTTGAGTTTTTGAGGGGATGGGTCCAAGGGTACATCGTGGTGGCGATGGGTGTCCAGGGACTCCTCGTCCTCAGTCTCCCAGTCCGAGTAATTGGTGGAGTAGTCGAGGGAGGGCCGGGCCAGATGATCCGGTCCTGTCCGGGTCCCTCGGAAGCTCTGCAGCTGAAGCCTTGGGCACTTGCTGAGAAGGACAGCGCTCCCATGGAACAGGACAAGGATCGAGACCACTATCGAAGATCGACTCGAGGCTGCATGCCCTTGAAGATCATTTCAACATCCAGGGATGTCCTCAATGTTGAGGGCCTGGTGATCAGGGCAGATGACCCGGCGGAGCCGGGCAGCTGCTGAGCCATGAAGGCAGACAAGCTGTGCTCCAAGGCTGCTATTCTGATCTCTGGTCCAGAAGGCTCCACAGCCATCGACGCAGGCACAAAGGGATTCGGGCCCATGGCTGGTTCCCCTTAAGGGGAGTCTTCAACGAGGATGGCCATGGGTGTCCGAGGCCGATCACCGGAGGATTCTTTTCAAGTGACCTTGGTAGGCCACTCCTGCTCCATGCACTCAGACAAGCAGCGTGGATTGCCAGATCTGGTTCGGGACTTATCTGCCTTTTCCTGGATCCTTCCACAGATGTGGCCCTTGAGGGTTTCTTTTTCTACTTGAGTTCCACAACCGGGGAGCTCTGATTGGAGGTCCAGCGGCCTCGCTCGGGGCCGGCGGAGTCACCATGGGAGTCTGAGGCCTCAGAGGTGGCCTTGGAGCATGGTGTCACTGGAGAATCCGGGAAGAACTTGTCATGCTATTGTTGATGGTGCTTGAGGGTCTTGGATGACATTTTCTTGCACAGGCCACAGTCCACCAGATCGTGGTCCGGCCCAAGGCAATGGAGGCAGCAGTAATGCGTGTCAGTGAGGGACATGACCTTCGAGCACTGATCACACTTCTTGAAGCCACTGGAGGCCATGGGGGGAAAAAACGGGCCCCAGCTAGGAGGAAGACCCGAGGTTCTGCCAGCGGTGAAAAAGGTGCAAACTGCACAGAGGAAAAAAGAGAAATTTTAAATGGATCCAAGATGCGATGCTAAGGTAGCGCACTTGGGGGCGGGAAGAGTACCGGTGCAAGACCAGAGAAGAGTAAAAACCTCAAAAAACTGATAGTTTTTCGGGGGGAAAGACAGACATCTGGGGGGCTCCGTGGAAAAAAGGAGACTGAGGCATGATGGCATCCTTGGGCAGGAAGGGGACCATGCATACATGGTGGCATCTCTCAAAAGCTTTCTTTGAAAGCTGGGGAGATGCTTCCATGAGGGCTTCGTCGGCGCTGATGTCACCCATATGTGAGGGCTGACTTCCTGCTTATTCCTGGAGAATGAGTGCACTTATAGGCCATAGGCATGAAAAGGGCATACATTTGTTGCTCAGCAATATTATGCATTCTTTGGGGAACTGTAATGTTAGTTTTGGGTTTGGTGCACTTGATAAGGGTCCATCCTTAGCAGTTCAAAGCGTGTTTCTAGAAATGACCAAGGCAGGAATCACTGGGGCCAGTTCTTACTGCCAAGCATCATTAATGCAAGACATGTCCTGACATACATGTTCATATTTACATTCTCTTATACCATATTAGGGTGCACTGGGATTATCTAGCACCTCTCAGGGCCTGTAGAGGACTGGAATGTGGTGTAGGTTGCAATAGCAGTCAGTTCTCATTGGAATTTAGGTCTAGTTTGCATCAGCAAACTACTGTCAGTATGAAGAGCAATTTAGGAGATGTACGTTTTCCCTGAGGGGCGTGGCGTCTGTGGGTACATCGCAGAGATGGGCAGGATACAAAACGTGTAACTTTTCAGTATACGGTAGGCACGGGGTCATCCAAAATGTTTACCCATGTCTGATAATATTGATGGTGGATGTGTTTCTCCATTATATCGCATGGCCAATGCCTGCACCCATGTGTGTGCTGAGTGCATACACAGGCTGGCTGAATAGCGCTTAGCCCATGCTGCTCCAAACAGGTCTACCTCCCTGATTCTAGACCCGCCGATGTGGAATTAGCTTCAAACGGGGCCCGTCTTTAATTTAGACGTGTCTGAGGGCCTTAGGGGATGTTATGGAATCGGGCTCTATATCAACTGGCTCACTTTTATCTACCCATTTATTCATACCTTCAAAAAAATAAAAGAGATAGTGAGACAAGATGTTCTTTGGGTAAATCCATGTTGGTTTTTTCCCAATAAACCATGACTATCTACATGTTTAGTAATTTTGTTCTTTATAATGGTTTCTACCATTTTGCCAGGGACTCACATCAGGCTCACCTGTCTGTAGTTTGTTGGATAACTGCTGGAACCCTTTTAAAAAATTGGCATTACAACGGCCACTCTCCAATCTTCAGGTACTACAGATGATTTTAATGATAGTTTACAAATTTCTAATAGGAGGTCTGCAATTTCATTTTTGAGTTCTTTCAGAACCCTGGAATGTATACCCATCCAGTCCAGTGATTTGCTATTCTAGTTTATCAAATAGCTGTATTACATCTTCCTGGTTTATCAAGATTTGTTTCAATTCCTCTGAATTATCACTTTTAATTACTATTTTTGACGTTGGTAATTTCCCTACATCATCTTTTATAAAAACTGAAGCAAAGAATTCATTCAGTCTCTCTGATATGGGCTTGTTCTCCCTTAGCACCACTTTTATCCTCTATCATCTAACAGTCCAACTGACTCTCACAGGTTATTTGCGACAAATGTACTTGAAAAAGTTTTATTATGCATTTTTGCTTCAATATCAAGCTTCTTTTTAGATGTGCTCTTTGCTTGCCTTATCAATGCCATGCATCCAACTTGCCAGTGCTTTATGCTGCTTCCTGTTTTCATCATTTGGCTACTTTTCCCTTAAAATGTTTTTTTTGCTATAAACAGCTTCTGAACTCATCTACGAACCATGGTGGCAGTCATTTAGCCTTCCTTCTACCAGTGGGAGATGCTCTGAATCTGATTTAGTGACCAGTGTTGATAAGTCCATATAGGCTTGCCAAGAAAACCCAGGGGATAGTCACAACATGGACAGCTATCCAGAGGGTAGACCGGAATCTGCATCAACTTGACGGCACTTAAATAATAGAGCTGGTGTCCCAGATTAAGCTGCTAAGATTGGACATTTCTCAGGTGGTGATTGAACTAAAAGAGGATCATTCAAAATGAGATCCACACTGGAGAACAATCAATGCAACAGCATTCTTTCAGATGAAAATTAAGTAGCTGGAGATGAACAATAAGGAAATTAAACATAAGCTGAAGGACCTTGAGGATCCCCATCAGCAAAGCAAGAATTTCTGAAAAGGAGGATGTGTTTCAGATAGTCAATGACCTCTTCCACTTTTGTATGCAGGGGAATGCAAACAAAAATAATGAGCTGGAGAGGGCACACAGGCATGCTAATAAACTGCTCGCACATGTTGCTGGGACATGCCCTATTACTGTGCATTTTCATCATTTTGGTGATTAAAAAAAGCCTTAATAGCAGCAACCTGAAATAAAACCTCTTTGCTTCTAAGAAAAGGAAGTCAAAATTTATGCAGACCTCTCACAATACACGCTGCAGAAGTAAATATAACAGCTTCTGTCCCCTGATGCAGGAGCTGGGGGACAAAGGAGTGAGGTAAGATGGGAGTTCCCTTTTGCTATTATTTTTCAACATGGAAGTGAGCGCTACCACACCTCAGAGCTGGAAGAGAGTCTGGACATATTAAAAAAGCTGAATCCTGCTGGCTATTCTATAAAAGAGTTCAAGCAGCATCTAAGGAACTGGAATGAAAGATAGGGACTCCCATGTACTGCAGCATAAAACAAGTCCATCTTTCTTTTATTTTTTTTATTAAAAATTCTATTCCACGATTTCCAAAAGATCAATTGCGGTTTACAAATAACAACAGTTTGAGTAGTACGTATTTATTTTATTTATTTATTAGCTTTTATATACCGCACTATTTGGTATCAGAGCGGTTTACAGGAAACATGAACAGTCAAGCAACATTACATAGAACAGGCATAAATAGGCATAAAATATCAAAATGGGCAACTCAATCAACTTTACATCGAACAGGTATAAACAGCAAAACTAAATAACATGATGGAGGTAGTCTGTGTAAGTTCAGAGATCGGTGTAATAGGGCCATTCTTAAGTTATGTGGTCATAAGCCAGCTGGAAGAGGTGAGTCTTTAAAGCCTTTCTGAACGTAGATTGGTCCATAATGACTCGGACAGAAGCAGGAAGGGCATTCCAGAGAGTAGGTGAGTATAAGGAGAAGGCGAGGTTTCTAACGGCCTTAGTGCACGTCCTTATTGTTGAGGGAGTGACCAGGGTGTTTACCATGATAGATCTTCTCGTTCTGTTGTCTGGGGTAAGTTGAACAATAGTAGACAGGGAGGATGCAGATGAGTTGTGAATAATCTTGAACGTGAGAAGAAGAGCTTTATAGGCCAGATGGCTAGATATGGGGAGCCAGTGTAGTTGCATCAGGATGGGTGAGATATGCTCGTACCTGGAGACATCTTGTAGTGACCGGACAGCTGTATTCATGGCCAGTTGGAGAGGTTGGAGGATGTGTTTCGGGATGCCATGAAGAATAATATTTGTGTATGAGAGGATGAGAGCTTGGAATACCGAGCGAAAATCTGAAGGGTCGAGGAGTGGGCGTATATGATGGAGAGTCCTTATCTTCTGGTAGACGGCTTTGATAACACTATGGATATGTGCAGCCATGGACAAAAGTTGGTCTAAAGTTACTCCCAGGTAGCGAACCTCTGGCTTGGTCATGAGTTCAACATCTCTCACCCACAAGGAGGATGGTGGGGTAAAAGATTGGTCTTTGGTTATGAATAAGACCTCTGTCTTATTGAAATTAATCTTCAAGTTATGTGTAGCAAGCCAATCGGTGACAGCATTGAAGCATTCTGTGATGATTGAGAAGTCAGGACTGTCAAGAGAGAATGGGGTGTAGAGTAAGACATCGTCTGCATAAATGTGATATAGTATGTTGAATGGCTTGATTATTATACAGATTGGCTGTATGTAGATGTTGAAAAGCAAGGCTGAAAGCAACAAGCCTTGAGGAACTCCTTGCGTTTGCTGGAAGGTGCTTGCAGACTGTGTTCCCAATCGGACCTGTTGCTGGCGACCCGTTAAGTATGACTTAAACCAGTTGAGGGCAGAGTTCTGTATACCCTTTTGTTGTAGGTGGCCAAGGAAAAGGTTGTGGCTGACAGAATCAAAGGCAGAAGCGATGTCCATGAAGACCAGGATGAAACCCTGCCTCTTCTTATCTAAGCCAGTACAGAGCTTATCAAGGAGGGTTACAAATAAAGTTTGGACCCCATATTGCTGTGGGTCAAGGGGGGCATGGGAGTCAATGTGGTCCTGGACCTGTTGCTGGACAATCTTTTCTAAGATCTTGGTCAGGAAGGGTAGGCTGAAAATCGGTCTGTAAGAGTTGATGTCTGATGGGTTTGATTTGTTGTTTTTTAGCAGAGTTCTGATGGAGGCAGGTTTGAGGGACACTGGAAGAGTACCTGTGGAAAACGAGAGGTGTATTATTTTGGAGATAGTTGCACTCAGGTTGGATCTTGCTTGCTTAATCCAGACAGCTGGGCAAGGGTCAGCTGGGGAGGTTGAGGTGTTGATTGTGCTGGTGATGTTTTCTATTTGTTCAGCAGAGTATGGGTAGAAAGAATCAAGAGTAGGTATCAGTGCATCAGCAGTGGATGGGGATTCTGGTAAGGTATGTCGGTCATCAATCTTATCCGGGAGCTATATACTCGGATTTGTCTTGCTCTGGAAATAAGAGGAAAAATTGGCCAGGCTAGGGGCAATTGCTGGTAGGTTCTTGGGTGCGTCACTTGTAAGAGATCTAACAATACTGAAGAGCTCACGGGGCTTGTTAAGGGAATGCATAAGGGCATTGGTATTGTATTCCCTTCTCTGGAGGTTGACTGCTCTTCAGTGCTCCTGTAGCCAGGTAGGCAATGTGGTCGACGTCATGCTTAGAGTGCCTACAGCGTCGCTCAAGTTTTCTAAGGAGTAATAAGGATTCTCAAAGATCAGAAGTGAACCATATCACTAAGTATTTCCTCCTGGTGGGTTTAGTGGAAGGAGTGAGGCTTTAGTTAGGGTGTTGTTCCAAGTGTCTACTAGTTCAGCCAGATCATTTGTGTCATGGTTGAGGTCACTGAGGACATTCATGATGAATGATTCTTTATCAAAAGGTCTGAAGCGACGTCTGGAGGCTGAGGAATTATAGCTGGATGGAGGCTGGTCATCTCTAGGGACTGTGGGCAAATGGAACAGTATGGCGTTATGATCAGACCAGGGAACAGGGAGGACAAGTGGAGGGTCCTGGCTGGTCAGACTGTGGAGGTGTGAGGGAGAAAAGATGAGGTCAAGGGTGTTGCCTACCGAGTGAGTGGGTGTATGTATAAGTTAATGATAGTCAAGAGCATACATTGCATTGAGGAAGGCAGAGTAGTGCTTGGTAGGGAGGGCTGGGAGATTGAAATCGCCTAGCAGCCAGAGTGGTTTGAGTTGGGAGCTCCTATCACAGGCTAAGTCAAGGATAGTGACCAGCTCATCAGCACTTGAGGATGGTGAGCGGTAGAAGAGGCAGGCAGTTAGGAATTTATTAGAGATCCGAATGTAGTCAAGATTTGGTGTGCACTGAGAAGAGTTGCATTGGAGGTGGAGATTGCTTCAGGCAAAAATGAGGATTCCGTCGCCTCTCCGGTTTGCTCTTGGGCAATTAAAGAGGTCATAGCCCGGAGGTGTAAGCATATTGGTAAGGACCGTATCTGCATCGGTCATCCATGTGTCTGTGACGAAAAGCAGATCAAGATTCCGTTGTTCAATGTAATCAGAGAGGACTGGCCATTTATTGTGGATGGAGCGAGGGTTTATGAGCATACAGTTCAGATGGTGAGGTTGCGGAGACTTTCTTCTGTGGGTTTCTGGCAAGGGTTGGCAGATTATATGTATGAGCCGTCGCTGGTGTACAAAAGGAACAGATCTTCTGTAGCTAAAAGTGCCAGTATGGTGAAGGGGGGGGGGGGGGATTAGGTCATGCTGCTGGAAGTAAGATTCAGCCCAGGTGATTAGAAGGGCTATGAAGCATAGGACCCACAATAATGTATGACCCCACGTAATTGTGCTGGTGAGAAGGATCCGAAGATCAGGAAATGCAATGGTTGAGGGTTGTGCTCACAATAAAGCTGTAGCGGAGCTTTAGGGAGTAGCCTCCGTGGGCTGGGATAAGGTAGAGGTTAAGAACATAAGATATGCCATACTGGGTCAGACCAAGGTCCATCAAGCCCAGTATTCTGTTTCCAACAGTGGCCAATCTAGGTCATACGTACCTAGCAGTTTCCCCAAGGGACACAGGTTCCACAATGCTTGTATTGGTTCAAGCATTAATATCCTGGATCCCTTCTTAATAATGGTTTATGGACCTTTCCTCCAGGAACTTGTCCAACCCTTTTTTAAACCCAGCTACACTAACAGCCTTTACTACATCCTCCGGTAACAAATTCCAGAGTTTGATTACACGTTGAGTGAAAAAATATTTTCTTTTATTAGTCTTAAATAGTTTACCCTGTAGCTTCATTGCATGTCCCCTAGTCTTTCTATATTCTGATAAGGTAAACAATCGATCTACTTTTACCCGTTCCACTCCGTTCATTAATTTATAGACTTCTATCATATCTCCCCTCAGCCGTCTCTTTTCCAGGTTAAAGAGCCCCAACCTTTTTAGCCTTTCTTCATAGGAGTATCCTTCCATCCCCTTTACCATTTTGGTGGCTCTTCTCTGAACCTTTTCTAAAATCGCTATATCCTTTTTAAGATACGGCGACCAGAATTGCACACAATATTCAAGGTGCGGTCTCACCATGGAACGATATAGAGGCATTATAATATCTTTTGTTTTATTTTCCATTCCTTTCCTTATTATACCTAGCATTCTATTTGCTCTCTTGGCCGCCGCTGCACACTGGGCCAAGGGTTTTAACATGGTATCCACAATGACGCCTAAATCTTTTTCCTGGGTGGTGGTTCCTAATGTGGAACCTTGCATCGTGTAACCATAGTTTGGGTTGTTCTTCCCTAGATGCATAACCTTGCACTTGTCCACATTAAATTTCATCTGCCATTTTGATGCCCAGTCTTCCAATTTATCAAGATCCTCTTGCAATTTTTCACAATCCTCTTGGGTTTTAACAACTTTAAATAGTTTTGTGTCATCTGCAAATTTGATAACCTCACTCGTTATTTCATTTTCCAGGTCATTTATGAATATGTCAAAAAGCAGCGGACCCAGCACAGATCCCTGGGGTACACCACTATTCACCTTTCTCCATTGGGAAAATTGGCCATTTAGCCCTACCCTCTGCTTTCTATCTTTTAACCAGTTCCTGATCCACAATAGTACACTGCCTCCTATCCCATGACTCTTTAGTTTTGCCAAAAGTCTCTGATGAGGGACCTTGTCAAAAGCTTTCTGAAAGTCCAGATACACAATATCAACCGACTCACCTTTGTCCACCTGATTATTCACTCCTTCAAAGAAACATAACAGATTAGTAAGACAAGATCTTCCTTGTCTAAAGCCATGTTGGCTGTCTCCCATTAGGTCATGACTATCTACATGCTGAGTAATTTTATTCTTTATGATGGTTTCTACCATTTTTCCCGGTACTGATGTCAGGCTCACCGGTCTGTAGTTTCCCGGATCACCCCTGGAACCCTTTTTAAAAATTGGTGTTAGAACTTCCGGTGGCATGGTGAGCTGAGCGGACGTGTTCGTCTCGGCTCTGGAGCCCGCGCCCTCCCCCCTACCGAAAACGTGAGCTAACTTACTTCTTTTTGCGATACCGTGGGGGAGTAGCTTTGTGGAGATTCGGAGGATCTATTAATTCTCCTCCTTGACCGGAATCTGGTGCATGGCCACGAAAATCCCCCGCAGAACCTGGGCACGAGGTGGGGAAGCCAAGATGGCGGAAGGCGGACAGGAGCCCCTGAGACCGCTGGAAGCTCCGGCGCTGGTGGCAGAGGTGTCGAGGGCGGTGGTGGGCGCCCTGGAGGAGAGATTGGGGGGCCTGTCCACCCAGATGCAGGAGGTGGTTCAGGCAGTAGCTGACTTTACAAAACGAGTCGAGCACGCCGAAAATCGTATCGGCTCCCTGGAGGATCAACATGTGCAGGACATCGCCAGGATTCACAGCCTGGAGGAGACATTAGCTCAGCACCAGGAAAAATTGGAGGACCTTGAGAACCGCAGTCGCCGAAACAACCTGCGGTTCATAGGAGTTGAGGAGTCCATAACAGAACGAGATCTGAGGTGGCACCTGGAACACTGGATAACAACCACTCTGTCCTTGCCTGAGGATGTCGGGCGGATAGTGTTGGAGCGTGCTCACAGGCTGGGGCCCCCTCGGGCGGGTGACCGTCGCCCTCGGGCGGTGATCGCCCGATTCCTCAACTCCGCACAAAAGGATGAGGTGCTGAGGGCCTCTCGACAGCTGAGGCGGATGGGCGCCTCCAACAACCCGATACTGATCTTCCAAGATTACTCAACCGGCGTTTCCCTGAGGCGCAAGGCCTATAAAGACATGTGCAGCAAGCTCATTGCAAGAGGAGTTCGTTTTACGCTTGCGTATCCAGCGGTCCTGCGAGTCTACAGCGACAAGGGGAACCGAGTGTTTAACTCCCCCGAAGAGGCCCGGGACTATTCTAACAGTTTGGGCTAAGGCCTGGTAAGAGCATATTATTGCATCTCTGTGATTTGAGGATTTCCGTCTCCTGGTTTTATCGGGGCTTGGGGCCTGAGCCCTGTTGACTTTGCTGGAGAGAGGAGAGAGTTGAATTGGGGCCCTGTATATGTCCCGGCTCTCTTGGAACTTTGTCCTCTTTAACCACTCTACTGCATAAATGACTGCAATAGCTTCCTGGCGCCCGAGGAGAATGGGTGGTATCGGGGCTGCTACACTGTAATGAACAAGGCTCATTGTGTTACTTTGTTTTCAGGCCTTGCTACTTAAGCACGTGCTTATGGTTGGCTACTTTCTGCCATTCTTAAATGTTTAACCTGTTACATGTTTCCAGTTTAATGATACTTGCAGCGATTTGTTTCTGGGTGTATTGAGGAGCTCTGGACCCAAGGGGGGAGTTTGGAATAGTCGGGTGAATGAATGAGGGGGGGCTTGATCTCTCATTGGGTGTGCGGGGGGGAGGTGTGGGGGGGCAGGTGGGGGGGTGGCACCCCCGGCATTTGGTGCTATGCAACGGGGGCTCGGTGGGTCGCTGCTTCTCCGACACTATTTGTGGAATGCTTTGGCCCACTGGAGCACAAATGCTCAATACGCATTGATAAATTTGGGAGAGTGTGGAAGGATCTCTAGGTACTCTGTGGCTCTGTGCTCTGATCATGTTAATACATGGGCCAATATTATTGCACAACTGGCAGCGGCGGCACAGTGTAATGTGTGTTTGGTGGGCCAATTCGCTGTTCCTCCACAGGTGGGAGGCTATGGGTGTTGAGAGAGATACTGTAATGTTCCCCGGTCCCCAATGCTGCTTAATTCCAGCAGCAGCTGAGTAGCTGCCGTGAGGCAGGAGCGGGGTGGGGGGGGGAAGGCCAATTACGCCACAGGCTGACTCTCCCTGCACGGGCTCCTCTTTACATTGACATATGTTTGGGGCAGCTGAAGGGGTGCCGGGGCTGCCGCTCTGGAGTGGATAGCTCCGCCCGTTAAGGACGTCTGTTGATGAGTTATGGTTACAATTCCTTCCACGTTGTGGACAGCACTGGGGTGGTGGCTGGGCGGAGCAGAGGGGTGTGGCACAGTGTTGAAGATGGGGAGGGGCGGGGGCCTGCATGCTACAGAAGTCTAGGTGGGGCCAGCTCAAGCTGGTGCAGGGTTGGAGGAGGTGATAGGGGGACTGGGGGGAGGAGTGGGTCGGGGGGGAGGGGGGGGGCCAAAGGGAGATGGGGGGGGGGGAGGGATGGGGGGAAGGGATGGGAGGATTAGGTGCTGAGCTCAATAGCGTGCGTGGGGTGAAGGGGGGAATTGGATTAGCTGATTGGGGAGAGAGTGTGTGTGGGGACTTAAGTTGTATTAGCTGGAGAGTGAGGAGGGATCGGACTTTTAGTACTGTGTGGTTTGGAATAAGAGAGGGGGCTCTTGGCTGGGGGGACCCTTTCCTCGTGGAGCATTTGGCGAAAAGGTTTTGGCTTCTTGACTTCCTAAATTGTTATGGCTAACATCACTCGAGTAATTTCCTGGAATGTTTGTGGGCTGGGCTCTCCGGTGAAACGTTCCAAGGTCCTGCAACACTTGAGGCGCCACCGTGCGGATGTAATTTTACTGCAGGAGATGCATCAATCGGGGGTGGAACACCAGAAATTAGGCCTAGGATTTAAAGCTCATGTTTATGGGGCCCCGGCCGTGGGGAAGAAGCGAGGGGTGGTTGTTCTTGTGGCCAAATCCACTTCCTGGGAGGAAGAAAAGGTTGTTACTGACCCGCAGGGCCGGTATGTTGGTGTGTGGGGGAGTCTGGCTGGGAGGAAGGTGTTTCTCTGTTCTGTATATGGCCCCAATGTATATGAGGCTACCTTTTTTCAGGATCTCTCCAAGTTGATGGTTGAGGCTAGTGGATATGAGATCATCATAGGCGGAGATTTCAATGTTGCCATGGATGGTGGTCTTGATAGATCCAGCCCCTTGGAGAGCGGGAATCCTCGGGCGCGCCGTAGGCTACGGGGCCTTTGTGAAGCGTATGATCTCCTTGATATCTGGAGGGTATTACACCCTGGCGACAGGGACTATACGCATCTATCTCGGGCGCACGGCACCTGGTCACGCATAGACTTTTTTCTAGTGGCAGAATCACTTTTTCGTTGGGTCTCCAAGGCCAGTATCGGCCCTCTCGTTATTTCGGATCATGCCATGGTTGTATTGGATCCACGGGGGAGCCGCCCTCCTTCAGGTAGGGTATGGCGGTACCCCCTGGAGCTCTGTGGTGATGCGCGATTTGAATCCTTTTTGAAGGAGCGCTGGAAAGAGTATGAACTCTTAAATGCCTCGCCGGATATCTCTCCCGCACTTTTTTGGGAGGCGGTGCTTTGGGGAGATATCATTAGTTATCAGAGCCAACGGCGCCGGCAGTTAAACCAGCGGATCATTATGTTGGAGAGGGAGTTGGGCCGAGCACGCCGGGTGGCGGCCGGTTCACATATGGGGGTGCATGTACGAAGGCTCCGGGAGGTACAAATAGAACTAGAGACACTACTCCATCAGCGAGCACATAAATCGCTGATGTACTACCACTATAAACTCTATCGGTTTGGGAACAGGGCTGGTAAGATGATGTCTTCATTACTGAAACCCCCCGGTGGATCTCGACAGATTGGGGCCATTCGGCAATCCGATGGAACCGTCACTCATGATTCTGCCAATATTGAGAAGGTTTTCACTGAATTTTTTCAACAGTTATATGCCCATGAGGAGACGGGGGCCTCGGTGGGGCGCTCCTTTCTTGAGGGCTGTGGGCTCCCTAAGCTGACAGCGGAGCAATTGACGGTTCTTAATTTGCCTCTGTCTGGCCAAGAGGTCCAAGCAGCAATTCGGCATCTTAAGAATGGGCGAGCCCCAGGTGTCGATGGATTCAGGAGTGAATTCTACAAAACCCTGAGTGATGCGATTGTTGTTCCCCTTATTGGGTATTTTGAGGATCTCGTGAGCCGCGGGAAGTTTCCGTTTGAACCCAATAAAGCTCTGATTACTATTCTGCCTAAGCCGGGGCGGGACCCTCTCTCGCCGGGATCTTACAGCCCTATTTCCTTACTCAATGTTGATACTCAACTTTTGGCTAAGATTATGGCGGATCGATTAGCACACATTTTACCATTCTTAATTCATCCAGATCAGGCGGGGTTTGTTCGGGGGCACCAGGTTGCTTACAACCTGCAGCGGATCTTATTATCCATTAGTGCCGGGCGATTGGCTGGGGAGACATCGCTGCTCATTAGTTTTGACGCCGAGAAGGCGTTCGATCGAGTCAGTTGGGGTTTTATGCATCAAACCTTAGAGCTGATGGGATTCGCAGGCCTCTTCGTAGACGTGGTTAAATTGTTGTATGCAGACCCTCTAGGGGCCATTATGGTTAATGGAGTTATGTCCCCTGCATTTGCCATTCAAAAGGGGACCCGTCAGGGTTGCCCGCTGTCGCCTCTGCTTTTTGTACTCACGCTGGAGCCCCTACTTTTGCGTATCCGAGCCGCTTCCCAATTTCGGGGCATCCGGCTGGGAGCCGGCGAATTTCGGGTCGCCGCCTTCGCCGACGACTTGCTTGTGCATTTGGGGGACCCTCAGACGGGTTTGCCTAATTTGCTGTGTCTTATCCAGGAATATGGCACACCCTCTGGTCTACGACTTAATTTAGATAAGTCCGAAGCGCTATATTTGACCCCTGAAGGAAAGCCGGACTGGCAGGGACCGTTCCCTCTGCGCTGGGTGACAGGACATTTTAAATATCTCGGTGTTTACCTACCGGCGCGGTTAGAGGATCTATATCAGTTGAATGTTAATAAGATCCTGGGTGAGGTATCGACCTGTGTAGACCGTTGGCGGGATTTACCCTTGTCACTGGGGGGGCAGGGTTGCCTTATGCAAAATGACACTTCTCCCCAAGGTCCTCTATCCCCTTCAGACTCTCCCGCTGGTTCTTCGGCGGGCGGACCTCCGGCAATTAGAACGTTACTTTAACCGATTCCTGTGGCGAGGCCGCAAACCCCGAGTTCGCTTGGCTGTACTACAACAGCCTAGGGTCCCTAGGAAGAATGGGTTTTCCCGACATTCGGCGGTACAATATGGCCTGTCTATTGCGATACGTTCGGGACTGGCTGTGGGATTTATCAGACTGGACTCTGAAGGAGCAGTTCGAGGCTTTGCTGGCGCCCTTTCATCCCCGGTACCTTTTGCATGCTCGCGCGCTTCGGGAGGTTCCACCGATCCTTCGAGGTCTTTTTTTAGCCCCCTTTCGGAGGGCGTGGCAGTTTTTTTGTGCGGGACGCCAGATCTCCGCATATTATACACCATACCTTCCTCTGCGGGGTAATGCTGACTTCGCAGCCGGCATTGGGCGGACCCGTTTCCAATTCTGGGAGGACCTTGGTTTGGTGAATCTGGAGCATGTGTTGACTCCGGGGGGTACGCTGGTGGCTTTTGACGTGCTCATTGGGGCACTGGGATGTGTTTCAATACACGCAACTCCGGAGCTACCTCCGTACGATCCCGGAAGGGGCACTGCGCGGGGCAGTATGTTCTGAACTTGAATTAGCTCTTCTGGGAGGTGCTCTGAGAACCCGGGTGTCGGTACTCTACAAGATGCTGTGGGATGGGCTGACACCTAGTGCTGTTGATACTTTGGCGGCGGCTTGGACGGCAGATTTAGGTGAGCAGAATGGAGAAGAATCTTTTTTGGAGGGGTTGGCGGCCATTCCCACGGTGAGTATTCAGGTCCTGCATCGCGACACTCAATACCGCCTTATGCGTCGCCTCTATTTTGCCCCTGTTCGGGCGTGGAAAGCCGGAGTTGCGACGAGCCACTGCTGCCCCAGATGTGGGGCCGACAGGGCGACGCTGGGCCATATGTTTTGGCGTTGCCCCAAGGTCCAGCTGTTTTGGGGGCGGGTGGCATCGTATCTTCTCCGATGTCTGCCGCACTTGGAACCTCTCACTGCACGCCACTTAGTTTTGGACCTGTGGGAAGATACCTGGGGGACTTCTTTAGGAGGCTGGACGTTGCGTTGGTTGCGTTTGGTGCTGATGTCTGCACGGATGACAGTTTTGCAGCAATGGCTAGACATAAGGGGCCCGGTTTATGGGATTTGGCGTGTCCGAATTCATAAGCTCCTCCTTATGGAACGACTAGCGGCGGCCGGTAACGAGCGTCGATGGGCCCGTTTCCTTCAGGGGTGGGGGCCCCATCTACAGCTATTGCCCGCTGGGGTCCATCGTCAAGTCTTGGGGGGTTCCTGAGCCAGCAGACTCTACAGGAGGCTACTCTAGTCAATCACCTTGGCCGCGTGCGCAGAGGTAAGGGGGGAGGATCCCAAAACTGGGAACGCTTCCACCAGGGGTCTGTTTTCCCCCTTTTCTTGGGCCCAGCCTGACAGCCTGACAGTTGGGAAGTTCCGGTAAGCCACGGGGTTCTCCACTTTTAGTTCTCCTTTCCTCTCTTCTCCTCTATCTTCCACTCTTTACTAGGCAAGGACCAAGAAGGGGCGGGGGGAGGGGGGGCAGTTGGGTAAGGGAAAGGGAGTACACCCTGGATCTGTTTGCGATAGCATGGGCTAGCCATAGTGGTTGGGGGCGGGTGGGAGGGGGCTAGTTTAGCAATTGCAACTGTACTTTTACTGTATTCCCTGTGACCAGGGCATCCCTACTGTTCATTTATTATGTACTTCCCGTTGGTTTGAGATGCCCTTAATTTGCACTTATTGCTTATGTACTTCAAGCTGTTTGCGCTGCCTGTTTCACTGGTTTGTTACTGATTTGACATTTGTATTGCTTTCTTTTACTGTAAATAATAAAACAGATTTAAACATAAAAATTGGTGTTACATTGGCCATCCTCCAATCTTCAGGTATTAGAGATGATTTTAATGATAGTTCACAGATTACTAATAGCAGGTCTGCAATCTCGTCTTCAGTTCTTTCAACACCCTTGGATGTATACCATCCGGCCCAGGTGATTTGCTACTCTTCAGTTTATCAAATAGTTGTAATACATCTTCCCGATGTATCGATATTTCCTTAAATTCTTCCGCACCTTTAAATACCACTTCAGTCATGGGTAACATCCCTACATCTTCCTCAGTAAAGACTGAAGCAAAGAATTCATTCAATCTCTACGCTATCGCCTTGTCGCCTCTTAGTGCTCCTTTAACCCCGTTATCATCTAATGGACCAACTGACTCTCTCACAGGTTTTTTGCTACGAATGTACTTGAAAAGGTCTTTACTTCGCGTTTTTGCTTCCGCAGCAAGCTTCGTCTCAAATTCTCCCTTTGCCTGCCTTATCAATGCCTTGCATTTGACTTGCCAGTGCTTGTGCTGTTTCCAGGTTTCGTCGTTTGGCTCTTTTTTCCATTTCCTGAAAGATGTTTTTTTGGCAACAACAGCCTCTCTGACCTCACCTTTAAACCATGCTGGCAGTTTTTTGGACTTCCTTCCACTTTTCTTAAAGCATGGAATACAGCTGGTCTGGGCTTCCAAGATAGTATTTTTCAACAACAGCCAAGCCTGATGTACGTCTTTAACCTTTGCAACTGCTCCTTTTAGTTTTTTCTTAACTGTTTTCCTCATTTTATCATAGTCTCCCTTTCGAAAGTTAAAAGGTAGTACTGTGGATTTCCTTACTATCCCTCCTCCACTAATTAAATCAAAGGCGATCATGCTATGATCACTATTGCCAAGTGGCCCCAATACCCTTATCTCTTGCACTAGATCTGGTGTTCCACTAAGGACTATGTCTAATATGGCTTCTCCTCTGGTCGGTTCATGAACCAGCTGCTCCAAGAAGCAGTCATTTATTTCATCTAGGAACTTTATCTCCCTAGCATGTCCTGACGTGACACTGACCCAGTCGATACCGGGGTAATTGAAATCACCCATTATTATTATTATTATTATTATTAAGAGGAGCAAAGAGTTGCTACTGTGTACTCTTACCTCAGAAGGTTGATGATAGGGGGGTGGTGGGTCAAATTCCGGTCCAGTGAGGTTGCTCCAAGTCCGTGGAAGGCTGCGGTTGTAGCTGGGCTAGTAGGGCGATAGAGGGGCGGTGAGATGCTACTGATCTAGGCACTCATGACTACGCTCAAGGGCCACACCTAAGGGCCCTCTGGTGAGGCCCTCTGGCGCGGGCGCACCCGATGGCACGTTGGGTTTTGAATGCTGGGTGGTGTCCTGATTGGCTGCAGCAGCGGATCTAGGTGCAGCTATGCTTCCCGCTCCCCCGATGACAGTCGATCGGGGCTCCGGTAGACTGGAGGCTGCTGCTGTGTCCTGCGCCCGATGGCGCGTCAGGTTTTGAATGCTGGGCGGTGCCCTGATTGGCTGCAGCAGCGGATCGAGGTGGAGCTATGCTTCCCGCTCCCTCGATGACCGCTGATCGTGGCTCTGGTAGACTGGAGGCCGCTGCTGTGTCATAAACATAAACATGTGTACATAAACAGATACATACTAAGTTACATGGAACAATGTAAAGCATAGTTACTCACCTGTAAGAGGTGATCTCCGGGAACAGCAGGAATTTAGTCTTCACATATGGGTATCATCGGTACCGACGGAGCCTGCGCGGGAACACTCCCCAGCGTCCAATTAGAAAGCTTTTGGGAGCATCCCACAGCGCCTGCATGCTGCCTTCCCGCTTTTCCAACTGCCTCTCTCCAGTTGAGTTTTAAAGCTGAGACAAAGAGTGAGAGGGGGAAAGGAAAGAAAAGAAAGATACAACTCCTAGGGGAGGTGGGTGGGTTGTGAATACTAAATTCCTGCTGTTCCCGGAGATCACCTCTTACAAGTGAGTAATTATGCTATCTCCAGGAACAAGCAGGAATGTAGTCTTCACATATGGGGACTCCCTAACTACTGTTGCCAGGGAGAGACCCCAGAGGTTGTGTGCCCTTGTGAAAGGGCTCCACTTACCCCCATGTATCTCTGGCATCCTACCGGGAATGGTGGGTAGGAGTTGATTAAGTATGGAACAGGTGTTGTAGAACAGCCTGACCAAACAATGTATCCCAGCGGGAGTCCTTGTCCAAGCAGTAATGAGCTGTGAAGGTATGAACCGAGGCCCGAGTAGCTGTTCGACAGATGTCGTCAATAGACACAGAGTGTAGATGAGCCATTGAGGCTGCCATGGACCTCACATTGTGAGCTGTGACATGGCCTTCCAGAGAAAGGTTCTTACTCTGATAGGTAAAGGATATACATTGTGCAATCCAACTGGACAATGTTCTCTTGGAGACTGGAAGTCCCAAATGAGAAGGATCAAAAGCAACAAAGTGTTGAGAGGATTTTCTATGTTGCTGTGTTCTTTGTGAGTAAAAGGCAAGTGCTCTTTTACAGTCCAAAGTATGAAGATTCCTTTCTGCATTTGAAGCATGAGGCCTTGGAAAAAATACAGGCAGATAAACTGCTTGGTTTAAATGAAAAGGTGAGACCACCTTTGGCATAAAGTGTGGATGAGTCCTAAGGACTACCTTATCATGATGGAACCTCGTATAAGGAAGATCAGCAACCAATGCTTGCAATTCACTGATGCGACGTGCTGATGTGATTGCAATGAGAAAGATAACTTTCCAGGAAAGGAATTTCAAGGAGGTAGTAGCTAAAGGTTCAAAAGGCGGCTTCATGAGCTGGCCAAGAACCAGATTCAGGTCCCATGCCACTGGTGGTGGCCTAATGGGAGTCTTAGTTAGAAGAAGACCCCTCATAAATCTCGCTATGAGAGGATGAGAGGAAATAGGCTGCCCATTTAAAGGCTTTAAAGAAGCTGAAATAGCACTTAAATTGACTCTTACTGAGTTAGTCTTAAGTCCTGCATAAGATAAATGAAGGAGATACTCCAGTAATGATTCCAGAGTTATCGCAAGGGGGTCAAGACCCTTCTGCGAACACCATATGGATAACCTTTTCACTTGAAAGCATAAGAGCGTCTTGTGGAAGGTTTCCTGGAAGCATAAAGCATAGTTACTCACCTGTAACAGGTGATCTCCGGGAACAGCAGGAATTTAGTCCTCACATATGGGTATCGTCGGTACCGACGGAGCCTGCGCGGGAACGCTCCCCAGCGTCCAATCAGAAAGCTTTTGGGAGCATCCCACAGTGCCTGCATGCTGCCTTCCCGCCTTTCCCAACTGCCTCTCTCCAGTTCTTCTTTTTCCGCGGAGCCAGCAGGTCGTATTCCTGTCACCGCAGAAGAATTCCTTTTTTCTTTCTTTCTTTTTGTGGTCGCGTCTGCCTTCTTCGACGCTGTACCGGTACTGCCGGTCTTTCTTTTCTTATTTCTGTAAAAAAAAAAAATCTTTTTTCCTGTTCTTCAGGTGCATGCGCCTTTTTGGGCCTTAGACCCAAAAGTTTTCCTTAACATGGAAAAACCTGCCTCAGGTTTTAAAAAGTGCACGAAGTGTGGCGGTACCATCTCCATCACCGACACCCATGAATGGTGTTTAAAATGTTTAGGTCCTGACCACTCCATCACGGATTGTGTATCCTGTGCCATGATGTCTAAAAGAGGTCGGCAGAACCGAGCTGCCAAGCTCAGTACCCTGTTTCCCTCTGATATAGCTTCAGTGACATCGACGTCTTCCAGGGCTGCTTCTTCCTCCCGTGGATCTCAGGTAACTAAACATAAATCCAGCCGGTCCTCGAAGGGTAGATCTCCTTCTAAGCATCGAGATGCCTCTGGCGTTGCCCTCGAGGATTCTGCACCGGCAAAATTACTCCGGCGGGAGGCTTCGGCTTCCAAAGCATTATCGGGTTTCCAGGATGTTCTCGATGGCTCGGCCTCGACAGATCTCCTGGTGCCAGGCAATCCTACGTGCACCTATGGCAATGGCAGAGGTTCTGCTTATGCACTAAAAACAGTCAAAAGCTGCGACAAACTTAGAAACATCCTGGGCATGTTTAACCAGTGTGAGAAAATCCTGCCTCTTATCATCAGGAAGGAGAGGGCTCAAAATCTCCTGTGACTTCCTTAAGGAACATTCCCATATATAAAATATAAGAACTGATCCTGGCAGAAAGCATGGAAGCCTGGAAAGTACGATGTCCAAAGGCATCCAAAGTTCTACACTCACGTCCTGGAGGATTAGAGGCATGCCTCTTTGCACTCCTGATCCTTCTCATAGCTGATTCCACTACAATGGAGTGGTGAGGAAGCTGAGTCTTCTGGAAGCCAGGACAAGGAGGCACTCGATACATGGTATCCAGTCTACGAGAGTGAGGAGAGGTGGTAAGAGGTGTTTCCCACATTCTTAACATGAGATCATGTAAGATCTCATGAATAGGCAAAGTAGCTGCCTCTTTAGGAGCCTTGGGATATTGTAGAATCTCCAACTCCTTTGCTCTGGGCTCTGTTTCAGGAGCCACTGTAATGGAAAAAGCTCGAGCCACCTCTATGATAAAATCCTGAAAGGATATATCCTCTGGAGGAGACATCCTACGTTAAGGAGAGGAAGGCTCCTCCTGGAGAAGTACTCCGGTACCGACCGAGCTGTCAGAATCCTCAGACTCCTCCGAGGATTCAAAGTACCTCCTATCCGGATGCTCCTGTAGAGCACGATACCCATACCGACCGAAGTCAGTGTTGGGGGGAATTGGTTCCGATCTATCGGAACCGGAAGGCATAGCATGACTCGGTGTCGGGATGCTGTCGGTACCGGTACCGGTTGAAGTATCTGAAGCGGTTCCGAGGGTACCGATGCCACAAAGAGAGCCGCCAGACTGCGTTCAATAGCCAGGAATCTCTGGTCTATCGATGCTGCTGATGCCTGGGTATCGGTACCAGAGAAAGCAGCCGGTACCCGAGAGCATGGCACCAGTAGTTCTGCCGAGGTTGAGGCCTCGAGAACATCCTGGAGCCCTGATAATGCTTTCAAAGCCGAAGCCTCCCCCACTGGGGCAATTTTGCCGGTGCAAGTCCCTCAAGGGCAATGCCAGAGGCATCTCAATGCTTGGAAGGAGATCTACCCTTTGAGGACCAGCCAGACTTATGTTTAGTTACCTGAGATCCATGGGAGGAAGACGAAGCTCTGGAAGACATCGATGCCACAGAGGCTGCATCGGAGGGAAAAAGGGTGCTGAGCTTAGCAGCTCGGTTTTGTCGACCCCTCTTCGACTTCATCACACAGGCCATACACTCCGAAATGGAGTGGTCAGGACCTAAACATTTAAGGCACCACTCGTGGGTGTCGGTGACGGAGATGGTACCGCCACACTTAGTACACTTCTTGAAACCCGAAGCAGGTTTTTCCATAGTAAAGGAAATTTTGGGCCTAGTGCCCAAAATGGCACGTGCACCTGAAGAAGAAAAGATATGGAAAAAGAAAATTTTTTTTATATATATATATATTATTTTTTTTTTAAAGAAAGAACCGGCAGTACCGATATAGCGTCGAGGGTAGGTAGACGCGACCACAAAAAAAGGAGAATAGGAAAATTTTCTGCGGTGACAGGAACGACAACCTTCTGGCTCCATGGAAAATGAAGAACTGGAGAGAGGCAGTTGGGAAAGGCGGGAAGGCAGCACGCAGGCGCTGTGGGATGCTCCCAAAAGCTTTCTAATTGGATGCCTGGGAGCGTTCCCGCGCAGGCTCCGTCTGTATCGACGATACCCATATGTGAAGACTACATTCCTGCTTGTTCCTGGAGATTACTATGTATAGTGGTATAAGATCCATTAAACTATATACATGAACATAACAGCAGACACTCAAGGTGAATTAACAGGAACTATTTACATCTCTCTGTGTGGTGAAGTAGAATGCCCTGGGTTAGGTTTGGGAGGGAGGCTGTGTTGTTACAGGTGTATTGTGTAGGTCATGAATGTCAAAATGGAGGGTAAATAGATGAGTTTTGAGGTTCTTTCTGAATGTTTGGAGGTCACGTAATTCTCTGAGGTAGTCTGGGAGAGCGTTCCAGAGGTTAGGAGCAGTGTGAGAGAAGGCTTTGTTATTTGTTATCTTATAGTAAGTTTATTTTAGTTCCGGTTGCGTTGGGTACGGTTGTTGTTTTCCTTGGAGATGAGTGTGGATAGGTACAAAGGGGCAATGCTATTGATTATTTTGAAAGTTGTTACAAGAATTTTGTAATTTATACGGCTTTGTATGGGTAACTAGTGGAGAGCATACAGTGTTGGGGTGATGTGTTACATTGAGTTAACATTCATAGTTATTCTTGCAGCCATATTTTGGGCTAGTTGACATCATCTTAAATCCTGTTTTGTGATGTCTTGTAGAATGGTATTGGCAAAGTCAAAATGTGTGGTAATCATTGCGTGGATTACTGATCTAAGATCGTGGTGGTGAAGCGGATGGCGTTGTTTTAGTAGTTTGAGCTTGTAAAACATCTTTTTATTTGTTTGCATTATATGAGATGTCATGCTAAGGGTGCGATTAATGATTACATCTAAGTATTTCACTTCATTTTTAACTGAAATGTTAATATCATTGATCCTAATTGATGTGGGGGGGGGGGGGGGGAGAAGCTCTGGTTTCTGGTAACGCACATGGCTTCTGTTTTTGTGAAGTTAATATTGAGGTTGTGATTCTCAAGCCATTTCATAATTTCTGAGAAGCAATCAGCCAGTAATTGAGTTAACAGGTTTGAAATGTTCCACAGGAGATATATCATTATATCATCCACATAGATATGATAATTTACACGGAATCTTTTAAAAATGGCACAGATGGGTTGAAGATAAATATTAAAGAGTAGGGCAGAAAGAGTGGAGCCTTGGGGGAGACCTTGTTCTTGTTTGTATGAATCTGAGATTTGCTGTTCGATTCTTACTTCCTGTGTCCTGTCAGATAAGTATGAAGAGAACCATTTCAGTACTGTATCTTGATCCCTATCTGCTGTAGCCTGGTTTGCATCACTTGGTGGTTAACGCTATCAAACACCGCAGTAATATCGAGAAAGATAAGGAGAAATGCTTGCTTTGTGTTGTCGATACCTCTTGCAAGAATGTCAATCAGAACTGTGAGTAGCGTTTCCACTCCATGGTATGGACAAAAACCATATTGTTATTCGTCTAGTGGGGCAGAGGCATCGATGTGATCCTGGAGTTGGATTTGAACAATTTTTTCTATTAGTTTTGCCATGAATGGGAGGCTTTAAATGTGTCTGTATGAGGTAGGGGAGTTTTTGCCACTGGAGTTGTTTTTTAGAATGGGACGGATTTGTGCATGTTTCAGGGAGGCTGGTAGAAACCCGTTCATGAGGGAAAGTTGATGATAGGGAGGATAAATGAGGATAGTTCAGAAATAACTGCTTTTATCCAGCTTATTGGACATGGATCGAGGTAAGAAATGGTGTTTAGTTTTGAGATAATGTTTTTAAGTGTATTTTTTGATGTGGGGTAAAGGGTTGACCACTGTGTAATATGTTTAGGGTGGTCTTTGTTTTGGCACATTATGGGTAATACTTGTTGCTTTAGTTTATTCATGTAGTGGTTGGCTAGGATCTGCAGTGATATTGCATGATCAGTCGAGATTTTGTTGGCAGTGTTATTAGTTAGGGATTGAACAATTCCAAAAAGTTCTCTGGGGCGGTTTAAAGGCTTAGTTAGTAAATTAGAGTAGTAGTTTTTCTTGGAGGCATTAATACTTTCTCTGTATAGCTTGAGGGTATTTAGGTAGATGGACTGGTGGGTTTTGGATTTTGAATGTTGCCATTTGCGTTCAGCTTTGCGTAACTCTGCTCTTAGTTGTTTTGTTTCTGGTTGGAACCATGGAGAATTTTGCCTTTTTGGTGATTGGATTTTTAAGCGAGTTTGAAATGGCTGCATTAGAGATGGTAGCATTCCAGTTTGTCAAAGCATCGTCGAGGTTCGTGGGGTCTTGGGTGAGGCGTTGAATTGTTTGATTCAAAAATTCTTCCTTGTTTAATTTTTTTTAATCTACTAAAATGGTGTGAATGTGTGGGTCTGGTTAAGGAAGTGTCATAATGGGGAATTTGGAATGTTATGAGATGATGATCTGACCAGGGGATAGGTTGAATCTCTAATGTTGTAGGATCATAGGCATGGTTGAATGGACTGGGTAGAAATACAAGGTCTAGTAAAATGCAATGCAATGTGTGCCTTCGAGTCAGTCCTGACTCCTGGTGACCCAGAAGCTCCTGGGTTTTCTTGGCAGTGTCACCGGAAGTAGATTGCCAGGCCTTTCTTCCAAGGCAATGGAGGGTTGAGTGACTTGCCCAAGGCCACAAAGAGTGCTGGTGGGAATTTTTTCTCTCCTGCAACACTCCAGCTCTCCATCTGCTCTCCCGGCGGGGATCGAGCGAGCCGGAGCATCGCACCACCCCCCATGAGCTGTTGGCCAATCGGGGCAGCCGGCGGGAAGACCAAAACTCCAGCGCTGATCAGGAGCAAGCCCTTTCTCTCCTGCAACACTCCAGCTCTCCATCTGCTCTCCCGGTGGGGATCGAGCGAGCCGAAGCATCGCACCACCCCCCACGAGCTGTTGGCCAATCGGGGCAGCTGGCGGGAAGAACAAAAGTCCAGCGCCGACTGGCCTGCCCGCGCCTTTGCATGCCCGCGCCTGAGGGCCTCGTTAGAGGGCCCTTTGGCGTGGCCCTTAGGCGGGGACTGCAGTACAGCCTTTAGTATTTAGTTGAAGAGCCCTCTCCTCATCTACTTCACAGCCAACGTGGTCTATGGCACAAGTGGTATCCTTCTAAACTCTCAACTCTTCCACCTCACCTGAGAAGTAATTGCCCTGCAGGTTCAAGCAACTAAAGCCGCACAAGCCTATTGCAGTAACCTTTGCTAATTCTTGCCTATGATCTCTTGCCAGCTCCAAAAGTAAGCACCTCTCTTACTTTGCCACTGTTAATTTTATGTTGCCATCTCTAAATGCAAACTTCTTTGTTACCTTGCATCTATTGTAAGATACATTGTTATTAATGCTCATTCTGCCTCTTACAAAGCAAACTGTAGAAACTTTCATGTTAGGTTCCATCACAGCTAGAACTACAAGGGATCTATTGGAATATGCTGTTAATTTACTATAGTATCCAAATCACGGTAACTTCTCTTTTCTTATTCAAACATTCTAATTTTGGATTGCACTACTGTTAATTCATAGGATTATCTAAATCCCTGCAATATTTATTGCTATTTTCTTTCTTTCTAAACAACGTGTTTCTAGTGATAACTGTCCCCGTATTCTATCCTCACCCACACCCTACCAAATACTTTAGTGCTACCTTCACCCAACATATCCCATTATGGCTCTACCTAACTCCTACCCTTTCTCCACATGGCTTATCCTATCCATTTTATGTTCCTCCTTATTTTCCTTCCCATACGTGTTAACTCTGACTCATAACACCCTCATTCCGATAATCCACTCTCCTAGACATCTATACATCCCACCTCACCTCTCCTATACTTATCATAACCCCCACTACCGTTCTTGTAAACTCAAACCTATCACTATAAATCCCAACCTTACTCTCAGCTCTCCCTCGAACCCTCCCCATCCCCCTCAAATGTGCTCTACTCAATGTCCGCTCAGCTAGAAATAAAATCCCCCTACTTGCAGACCTTATTTCCGATTATGACCTGGATATATTTTGCCTTACTGAAACTTGGTTCCAGGACACTGACATAGTCCTAATAAACCAATTATGCCCCAAATCATACTCAATTAACATATGCAACAGAGCACATGGCAGAGGAGGAGGAGGTGTTGCAATCATATCTAAATCCACTCTACAGCTATCCACTATTGAAGCTACTTCTTCCATAGGTATGGACTCTATTACAGTCTCCAACTGCACACTTTCCCTCTTCCGACCTCTCCTCGATCCTAGACACAGCCTGCACCCCCCAACCTTCCTCACGCCCCCTCATAATTGTAGGTGATTTAAACCTATCCTCCACATCCACCTTACAATCCTCCACCTTCCTCCAAGCAATGAATTCCCTTCACTTCTCCCAAATATTGGAGCACCCTACACACTCTAAAGGAAACATACTGGACCTTATATTTATCCCACAATGCTTCCTAATCACTGATCAGGTTATACACTCCATTCAACCTATACCCTGGTCCGATCATGCTCTCATCCTCTTCTTCTTCCCTTACTCCGCCTACAGAAATCAACTTCCCCCTCAGTCTCAACATACCCGCAGATTTAAGCAATTCAATGCTGCCACCTTTCTAGAACATACAGTTCCTTCTCTTGACTCTATATTCGATAAAACTTTGAGCCAAGAGTCTCATGTTTCTAAATGGAATGATATCTTATCTGCAGCTTCTAGACTCCCTCCTAATCAACATCTGCAAAAACACCACAGAAGAGCCCCCTGGTTATCCTCAGATCTTAGAACTCTCAAAAGAGAGCTTAGACGTCTTGAACGCAAATGGAGGCGAACTCAAGACCCCAATGCTCTCATAGCCTATACAGCTAAGCTCCAAACCTACTGCTCTGTAACCCTCAACCATAAGAAAGAGTATAATGAAAACCTCATTCAGCGATCTCTCAATAAACCGAGAGAGTTGTTCTCCATTACCAAATCTCTAATTAATGAACCCCTACAGCAAAATCAACCTCCAAAAATAACAGCACAAGCCATAGCCAACCACCTTATTTCCAAATTCCTCCCGCAACCATCTTCTAATCCCCCCAACCTTCTACTGACTACAGTTCCCCACCTTTTCCTGACCTTATCACCCAACCACATGATTCCTCCCCCTCAAACGTTTGGAGTGATTTTGATCCTCTTACTTTAGAAAATGTATCTAATGTCATAAAAAATGTAAATGCCTCTACCTCTGCCCTTGACCCTTGCCCTGTCCCCTGGATTAAATCTACTAGAAGTGCTCTCAGTCCTTATATTCTGAATATTGTACAAGCATCCCTCCAGACTGGCTCTGTACCACCACTATTGAAAAGTGCCACTATCCGCCCTATCTTAAAAGGTGCAAAACTGGACCCATCCTCTCCTACCTCTTATAGACCCATCTCCAGTATCCCATTCCTAGCTAAGATAACTGAAAAGCTTGTCCAAACTCAACTTCAGAATTATATTGATGAACACTCCCCCCTCGACATATTCCAACATGGTTTCAGAAAGAACCATGGTGTAGAAACCCTTCTTACCTCCCTTCTTGATTCCTTATACCTCCATACCCAGAACCCCTCTCAAGGTTGCCTTCTCATATTCCTTGACTTATCTGCTGCCTTTGACTCCCTCCCTCACCATCAACTCATAAACAGACTCCACAAAATAGGACTGAGAGGCACAACCCTAAACTGGTTCCGTTCCTACCTAGATAACAGAACCCAACAAGTTCGCATTGGATACGATACCTCATTACCATTTACATTAAAACAAGGTGTCCCCCAAGGTTTGAGTCTTTCCTCGCTGCTATTCAATATCTTCCTCCAACCAGTCTGTAAGATCTTCCAAAACTATGGTATCCAGTATCAACTATATGCAGATGATATGATGTGCTTCACCCCTTTTAACCTTTCTAATCCTAACTTTTCTAAACTTAGTGAATGCCTAACGAGCCTACAAACTTGGCTTTCCCAGCACAACCTCTTAATCAATCAATCCAAAACTGAGGTCCTCCAGATATTTTCCAATCCTGCATACACCCCACCTCTCACCATTACTGTTGGCAATTTCACTCTAACCATAAAAAACCAAGTGAAATATCTTGGAATCATCTTGGATCAGAACCTTTCCTTTACTGACCAAATAAAGAAAACTACTAATATAATATACTCTAAGCGCCGTATCCTCCGAAACCTTAAAACCCTCTTAAGCCCAAACTCCTTTCGTACTGTCTGCCAGGCCCTCACTATCCCTATTTTTGACTACTGTAATCATATCTACCATGGCCTTCCTAAGAACACTATTCAACCGCTTCAATTAGCTCAGAACACGATAGCTCGACTCATAACTAATAACCCTAGACGTTCCCATATCACACCTGTCCTCTACGATCTCCACTGGCTCCCCATCCAATACAGAATTAAATTTAAGGTTCTTACTCTTACACATAAAATTATTTCCAAAGAATCTGCCACACCGCTCTATTACCAAAACCTTACTGACCATCCCTATAAACAAGAGAACCTGGAAACAATCTACTAATAACAGGGCCTTCTCCCTCTATGCCCCTTCCTTATGGAATACCCTTCCTCCTGAACTTCGGAACTGTTCATCCCACTCTGAGTTCCGTAAGAAGTTAAAAACCCATCTTTTCCTGGAACATTATTCCCTCCCACCTTAGCATTTCACTTGTTACACCCCCTCCTTCTCCTCCTCCATCACTTAAACTCTATTACACTACAGATGTCCCCTCATAATTTTCATATGTAAATAGTTATCTTTGATCCCTGTACATAGTTATTATTGTTACTATATGTATCCAATGCTATGTTCCATGTATATAGTTATTCTTGTTACTATATGTATCCAATGTTATGTTCCATGTAAACGGTTGAAACACACTGCTATAAATTGTTCTATGTAAACCGTCTTGACTTGTAGAAAGACGGTATATAAAAATTGTTAAATAAATAAATAAATAAATTGAACCCTGGTTGCTTGGTTACCAAGCCAGTGTTCTAACCACTAGGCTACTCCTCCACTCCAGATGTGTATTCTTACTGATAATTTGGGTGTAGTCCATCTTGTCAACGGAGTTTAGGAAGGACTCCATGTGGATGTGTGAAAAAGAGGGTAAGTTAAAGTCCCTAAGATCAGAGGTTTTGTATTGGTAGTGGTGCCAAGAAGTTCAGTTAGCACTTCCAAATTATCAGGCCTTGGGTCGGGTGGTCTGTAGACTAAGCATATGTGACATTGTTTTATATTTATGGTGAGAATATCTATATTTGCTATGTTGTCAGATGTTATTAAGGATGCTTTCAGGGATTCTTGTGATAACGAGGACTCCTCCTCCTCTTTTTGAAGATCTGTGGGTGTGAAAGATTTGATATCCTGGTCTCTTCAATTGGTTGATTATAACTGTGTCAGTGTCAGTTAACCAAGTCTCACTAATACAGATAATGTCTGGGGTATGTTCAGACAGCAAGTCCTGAAAGATTGATAGCTTATATCTCATTGATCTAGCATTGACAAGATAGCAGGTGAGATGTTTAGGCTCAGGTAGTGTCACTTTTGAAGCTGTTAGAAGGGTTGGTTTTATTCTTATGTTAATCAGTCTGTTGTAGTTTGCTTTGTGGCTGTATCACAACATAAGAACATAAGATATGCCATACTGGGTCAGACCAAGGTCCATCAAGCCCAGTATTCTGTTTCCAACAGTGGCCAATCTAGGTCATATGTACCTAGCAGTTTCACAAAATTGATAAGAAGGAGTGTATAAGTATCGGTTTGGGTTACAGATAGAGGGTGTAGTGTAGGAGTATGAGGGGTTTAAACCTTGTATCATCATTGAAGCAGCAACTAGGATGTAGCAGAGAAGGAGGGCCCTTGTGATTGGTGGGTTGGATGTGGCCATAGTTATTAGTTGTCAAGTCTTGTATTGCAGAATATATTAAGTACTGTTGAGGATGCTTATAATTTGGACTGATAGTGCCAGATTAATTTCAGGAGGATGCCTAAAGAGTTTTAGTGTAGTGCATGGGTATAAGTATCAAGGGAGAAGAAAGCTTTTGATACACATATGTGGAGATCATCAATGAGTGAGTTTGATGTACTTGATGGCTTTGACTGAGGTTGATCCGCAGAGATAGCACAGTTACTTACCTGTAACAGGTGATCTCTGGGAACAGCAGGAATAAGTCTTCACATATGGGTACGTCGGTACCGACGGAGTCTGCGCGGGAATGCTTCCCAGCGTCCAATCAAAAAGCTTTTGGAAGCATCCCACCACGCCTGCGTGCTGCCTTCCCGCCTTTCCCAACTGCCTCTCCTCAGTTAAGTTTCAAGCTGAGACAAAGAGAGAGAGAGAGAGAGAGAAGGGAAAGATAGAGATAGAGAGATACAACTCCTAGGGGAGGTGGGTGGGTTGTGAAGACCTATTCCTGCTGTTCCCAGAGATCACCTGTTACAAGTAAGTAACTGTGCTATCTCCAGGAACAAGCAGGAATGAGTCTTCACATATGGGGGACTCCCAAGCTAAGATGCCTGGAGTCCCAGCATGTCATAGATTGGAACATGCTATCCCCCACAACACCAGGCATCCTGAGGATAGAGGGTAGGAGTTGAAAAAGAAAGGCGCTGTGGAACAGCTAACCTAGCATAGGACTGCAGACAAGGAGTCCATGTGTGGATGATAATTATCATCAATGATATTGAAAGAAATATTGCAATATGGACCTCCCCTAACAGGATTACAGAGCAGTAAGGAGGTTCATGGGATCTACTGGGGAACCCAGTAGAGGAACCTCAAGGGGGACCTCACTGTGAAGTGGACGTAATAAACCTGTAGGAAAAACAGTGGAGGTCAGATTCCTGAAAGGTAAGAGGGAACCCCAGTAATAACTGGGGTAGTACAAAAACGGTGGGCCTTCAGCGGAAGGCTTTATGACAAAAGCCAAACTCTTTTGGCAACAGAGTGGCTCACCCTTAGGAGCAAAAAGAGAAGGCTGACCGATTTGGACAAACAGGCACATTCCTTGTGGGAGGAAAAGGTATGGAAACCCCTTGTATCCCAAAAAGAAAGGACAAATGCCTGAGGCGTTAGAGCCTGTGATTAACTGAAGATCCGCAATGTCTCTCCTAACTGGAGTCAGCTAGGAGAGATACTGGAACATGGAGAGCTTCAGAGGTACCTAAACCTTAAGGTTATGGTGGAAGTTGTTAACTACCACAGAAAGTGGTTGTGCGTGTAGAACCCCAAACATGCTGGATAGCATAGGTATGGGTAAAGCCCATCTGTCAGAATCATATAGCTATATGAGCCTAGACAGTCAGATAGAAAAATATGCAGATACATATCTACCAATAATAAAATATCTTGACCGATACATATATATATATATACATACTCTGTGAGACCATGCTGGTCCTAGGCAGTTGCCTAGACCCGGGATAGCCTGGAGTTGTGGTAAATAAAGGACACTGGAGTCGTGATCCGAATGAAATTAAAGTTGGGTTTTATTCCCCTTCCCTTGAGGATGTCGTAGAATAAGGGACAACATAAAGAACGGTTGTTTTCACCAGGGTAAAGGATGTTTAACCAATAATAATCATGCTTCTTTCCAGCAATAAAGTCCAACACTTTTCAATGTGCAAAATACAGTTTCTTTCTTGCTCTTTCCGTTTAACAAAGGCTCTCTATATCATCAGTCACGCATACAGCACATTCCATCGGTTCAGGGATATTTTCTGAGCTATTGCTCTCCCATTGCATAGGGCTAGGACCTGCCCCTGTATAAGGACACTGAGCCCCTATGAAGCTGCTCTCTGTATCTTGCCCTGGGGATACCTCAGTTGCCCCCAGTTGGAGCTGCTTTTGTAAGTCCCAGATATCAGGAGCTGTGCTGGGGATTTCTTCCCACGGCTTGGGCCAATAAGAGTTCCCTTGCCGGTTATAAGCCTGGCTTCTATCCCGGAGACTCTCTTTTCTCCCCTTAGCAGAAACAGGGTACTTATCTTTTCCTTTGGAGAAGATGGTCTCCAACTCCTCTGTCTCCAGCCAAGGCTTTCTTTCTGCCCTGCAGCCTGCTCTTCTGTGGGAACCCTGGTTACGATGTCTGGCTGAGGGAAACTCACTTCCTGCTTCCTGTGTGCTTCTTCGGACGTGACCTCTGCCTCCTGTTAACTGGACAGTTTGCCTTGGTGTGAGGACCCCTCTGGCTGGGAAGACCTTGCTGCAATTTTGCTTATCCCACCTGGGTTTGCCAGCCTGCCTTTCTCCAGCCCTGGTTCTCCAAGGTAACGTGTCTTCCTGCAATTGCTTGGGATTTCTACTCTCACCTCCTCTCCAAGCCTGCCTGAAACAGCAGTCAGAGTTCCTTTGGTCTCTGCTTTCCTCCTGGCATTCAAGCTCCGGCTCCCGCCCTAATCCAGGCTCCAGCTTCCACTGCCAATGCTCATTCTGCTGCTTCCAATTCTCTTTCTCCTTTCCAATCTGCTTCCCACTCCAACTCTGTCCCTGTGAGATTCCCCACCTGCTTTTATCTCTCAGCTCCTCTAACGTGGAACGTGAGTCGGAGTCCAGGTGAGCCTGATTGGCACTCTCAATTCTTACTGCGTCACTACACCCATGTGGAAAGTTTGTTTTCCTTTTCCCTGCCTCTCTGTACTGTGAATGCTGCAACTGCCCCTGAGGCTGCAAGGTAAGCTCTTCTTCCTTTTCATTTCTTAATATTTCAGGGTCTGTGCTGTCTACCTCATGACAATACATATAGATATATAGATAGACATATAAGAATATATCTATAGTGAGATATGAAAAGGCATAAAATACACATAAATGATAGACATAGACATCTGTAAGATGTATGCTATAGATATAAATATATATGCCTCTATATGGGTGTCTGCAAGAAGCAGACAGAGATATGCCCACAGAACAGTATTCACATAGGAAATGTGGAGAGGAAAGATTCATCTAACAACAAGAAGGTGGAACCTACTGGAGAAGATATATAGAGAATCTATTCCGACTGGTTATGAGCTACAGGGATGCTAGCTAGTGAAAAAAAACAGCATGGTTACGTGAAAAGCAGAGGATGATATCAGTCTGCAGCCAGCAAGTCCCGAGTATTCCAGAACTCTAGCATGGTAAGTGAACAGAAGACGCATAAAAATGAGATACCATGCTGACCTGCTTAAGGGCAAAAAGGTATCATACGTTCTTACCATGAGGACGAGCTGCAAGGAGAAAAAGCATATTCCCGACTGGAAATACTATGGACCAAAGCAGGGAATTGGCAACTCCTTAAGCTTTCACATAAGAGAAGGCCTATGTCCTTTATATTAAAAAGGAGATAGTGAAAAAAGGGAGAACCTTTCTAGTCATGGGAGACATGACTGAAAAAGCCTTTTCCAACCACCTAGGATAGCTGTTGGAGAAAAAACCCTCATGCTCTCTAGCAAGGGCCCATAGTGGAGAGCTTCTCTGTAGAATTGCAGAGAGCATGATGCAGGAGAATGAGGAGATAGAATTGGCTGCTGGAGAGCCAGTACCTATGTCAACTATGCTGCCAAACCCAGGGGAATGGAGATGGCAGAAAGAGAAGACAATCCAACAAGCCTGTAGTGAAGTAGTTTCCAAGACAGATGACAGCACTGACTTGGAGCCACTACTAAGACCAGACAGAATGTTAGTGGAGGACAACCTGGTTGCTGGTGGACAAGAACCAGTGGTCCAAACATTAAGGCTCCTGCATAGGCAGCTGCTTGCCAGACAGCAGAAAGAATCTTACTGTTTAAAAACAGAAAGAACAGACAGAACAGGAGTAGAAAACTCTGGACATGTCTGATGAACTGCCTCAAAGCAAGATTGAAAAAGAGGAGTTAACTCAGAGAGGAAACTCCGCACTGGAAAAGTAACAAAACTAGAGAGGCTGAAGAAAAAGCCCTCCAGTGAAGCAATACCGCTCTTACAGGGGAAAAGCTTGGTAAGAGGGTAAAGAGAATGGAGCTGAAGAAGACTTACAAAGTAGTAAGTCTATAGAAAGGAAAAAAAGACATGCTGGCACAGGAAACTATCGTTTGATAGTGGTTAGACCTCTTTCCCTAGCAGGAAGAAGAGGAGTACCCTGTGACCTATAGGCATGAACATCCTGACAGCTCATAGAACATAGAAAAACTGGATGTCTTTTGAGAAGAGATCCATGTCTAGGGTTTAGAATGAAAGCAGTGGATTGCCTCTATTGAGAAGAAGCAACTGCAGATTTTAACTCCAAGAGTCACAAGCATCTGATGAAGATTGATCAGAAACCCTGCGGTTGCTGGGTTTGCTGAGCCTGGTGAGAGGCTGAATTCTGCAGACCAGGACGATGCTTCCCTTGTTTGGGAACATCTGTATGATGGGCAGATGATGCATAAAACCTTTTTCTCCTATGGGAAGAAAGTTTTGCAGGACATTTCCTACCTATTGGGACAGGAGAAGGTGCAGAACAGCACCTAGGAACAGGTAAGTCAGTGGACAACTGAGTAACCTGACGTAAAGACTCCTTGTTGAAAAGATTGTCTCCAGTGCAAGGAGTATGTCCCAGTCTTTGCTGTGCCCATTTGTCCAAGTCTGAAGCTTGGAGCCAGGCTCTACGTCGTGCCCCTATAGTTATAGCAGAAGTCCTGCTAACAGACTCAAAAGAGTCTAGAGAAGCACGAGTAAGAAAACAAGAGATATTCTGAAGATGCTTAAGCAGTGAAGAATAGCCTGCACTCTTGGACTCTGGAAGGAAAGGAGTCAAAAGATGTAATTGCTTTGTGACCTCCTCAAGAGATAGACTCATATAAAAAATATATGAGAGAATTCTTGCAGAAAGCATAGATGTCTGGAAGGTTTGACGTCCAAAGGCATCTAGTGTCTTAGACTCACGACCTGGCGGATAAGAAGAGTGCGTTTTCTTACTCTTTACCCACCTCATTGCTGATTCCACTACTATGGAATGATGAGGAAGTTGAGTCTTTTGAAACCCTGGAGAGGGGGGCACCTGATATAAGAGATCAGTTGCTCTGGAAGGTGGGGGTACCTTTAAAGGTGCTTCCGACATTCCTAGAAGGAGATCCTGCAAGGAATGATGCAAAGGAAGCATTATGTTCTCCTTTGCTTTGGTAGAAACAGAGCCTTGTGCAGGATCATATCCAGGGATAGGAATGGCAAGAGATAAATAAATAAATAAATCTTGCTATATCCAGGAGGAAACTCTGAAAAGAGGGATCTCCAACTGGAATCTCCTTTGGACAGGTTAGATCTGAAGAACTAGCCTGAGCACCAAAAGAGCTATCCAAATATATAGGAATAGAAGATCCTGCACGGTGCAGTGTGGAATCCTTAAGGGATGGTCGCCGGTACTGGCTGTCAGGAGCAGCGACCGTCAGTACCACATTGTCCATGCCAGGTATCGACTCCAAGCTTGGTATAGAATGGAGCGATCCTGTTGAAAGAAGCATGGCAGGAGTTGTCCACGATGGTACTGTGGATACTGGTATCGATGCCAATACCGGTACCGATGTCGGAGCCGAGCCCGACACAGACATCGGAGCAGCCATCGGTGACAGTTCAATTGGTACCGAGGTAACTGAAGACCTCCAGCCACTATCCTCGGTACCGAGCCTCCGGTATCGATCGGTGTCGGTACCAAGTGTGTTGGTACCCAGTCTTCCAGACTAGAGATCGATTCCAAACTCGGCATCGAGGGCAAAGAGCCTGATGAGCGAAGCATGGAAGGCACCAACCGCAAGGTTAATGTGGACATCGGTACCGACTTCGGTACCGTGTCTGATACCGGTGGATGAAGGCCAACTAGTGGCAACTCAAATGGCCTCGGAGGAACCGAGAGTTGCAGATCCGAATCATCGGAACCGAGCCTTCGGTACCGCCGGGAGCCAGTACCCAGTCCTCCAGACTGGAGATCGATTCCAGACTCGGCATCGAAGGAAGCGAGGCTATCGATGCACATCTGGAGGGTACCGACATCGGTGGTAGTATCGGTGCTGGTACCGATAATGGAAAGTCAATCTGGAGGGTATCCACCGGTCAAGAAGGCACCGAGGACGCCAGATGACCATCCCTGGTGAGGAATGTTTCATCCAGCACCAGTGCCGATGCCGGGGCATCGGTACCGCTCGAAGCGGATGCCACCACCGGACACGGCTCAGGTATGTTCTGTGAGGGGTGAACCCCAGGAACAACCCGAAACCCCTCATACGCTTTGGAGACCGAAGACTCCTGCCGGGGTTTTAAAGCCCGTGGGCCCTCGAGGGCAAGGCCGAAGCCGTCTACATGCTGTGCATGAGACCTACCCCTCGAGGGCTGGCTAGTCTTAACAGACTTTTTGCGGGTTACCTGATCCTGTGTAGAAGAAGAAAGGAACGGTGCCCTGAAGTTGGAGGGAAACCGTGTATCGAGGGAACCTCGATGTTGAAAACCTCTTCTCACCAAACTGTTGCCTAAAGGCTCCGGAGGAAAAAGGTCAGGACCCAAGCAGGTTAGACACCGACTTTGAGGGTCAAAAAATAAAGTTGTACCGCCACAGTTTGAACATTTCTTGGAGAAAGTGGCTGGCGGCTCCATGAAGGAAAAAGAAGAGGCCGAAAAGGCCGGAGAAACCGTGAGACACTATGAAGAAAAAATATCCCTTGAAAAAGGAAGATTTCACAAGAAAAGAAAAGAAAACACCGGCGGTACCGGTGGCGTCGGGGAAGACAGCCGCGACCACAAGAAAACTAAAGAAATAAAACAAGAATTTTCTGCGATGACAGGAGAACGTCCTGCCGGCTCCGCGGAAAACGAAAACTGAGGAGAGGCAGTTGGGAAAGGCGGGAAGGCAGCACGCAGGCGTGGGGGGATGCTTCCAAAAGCTTTTTGATTGGACGCTGGGAAGCGTTCCCGCGCAGACTCCATCGGTACCGATGTACCCATATGTGAAGACTCATTCCTGCTTGTTCCTGGAGATGGACTTTTCTGTTCCACCATGAGAAAAATGCTTTTATGTCAATAGTTCTAACAGCTTGAACAATCTGTTGCCTATTCTTAACAGAATTCTGACCAGTTAGACTGAAGCTCTAATTTCTTGCCCTAGTCTGTTCTCCCTCTTTCTCCCTCCCTCTGGGGGGTTGGCTGATGGTGGCTCCTGCTGTGAAAGTTTGTAGAGTGGGAGCAATAGGGTTGCTAGGCTTTGCTCCTCTGATCCTCCTGGAACCTCCCTGGGAATGCTTCTTATTTTGATGAGGTTTTAGCTCTTATTTCCATTTGGCTTTTTGTTACTCCTGCCCACTTATGTTTTCTGTTTGGTTTGGTGGGGGGAAATGGGTGGATATGTTTCCTTTGGTGTGTATGTTTTGGTCAGTATGTGTGTAGTAAAGGGGTTGCCCTTATTTCTCTCTCTTTTTGTTCTTTTTTTAACAATCTTTACTGGTATGAGATTAAAGTTAGTTTCTTGGAATGTTATTTGTATTTTATTTATTTATATATTTAGCTCACACCTTTTCAGTAGTAGATAAAGGTGAGTTGCCTACTGTACCTGAATGTATTTTCTTGTCTCCACCGCCGCTGCCTCGACTTCCTCTCCTCTCATGCCCTCCTGGATCCCTTATAGTCTGGCTTTCGTCCTCTAAACTCTACTGAAACGGCTCTTGCCAAAGTCTCCAGTGACTTGTTCCTGGCAATATCCAAGGGCCTTTACTCTGTCCTCATCCTTCTTGATCTCTCTGCTGCTTTTGACACTGTTGACCACAACCTTCTCCTCGATACCCTGTCCTCGCTTGGTTTTAGTGGCTCTGTAATATCCTGGTTCTCCTCCTATTTCTCCCATCGCTCCTTCAGTTTGTGTTCTGGTGGCTCCTCCTCCTCTGCTACCCCGCTCCCAGTTGGTGTACCCCAAGGATCTGTCTTGGTTCCGCTCCTTTTCTCTCTCTCTATACCCAGTCCCTTGGTGTGCTTATCTCTTCCCATGGCTTTCAGTACCATCTGTATGCCGATGACTCCCAGATCTACCTCTCTACGCCTGACATCTCTACGGCAATCCAGACCCGGATCTCTGCATTGCTGCCTGGATGTCTCACCGCCGCTTGAAATTGAACATGGCCAAGACTGATCTTCTCATCTTTCCCCGTCTCTGTGGATAACTCTGTACTCCTTCCTGTTTCCTCAGCCCGCAATCTGGGGGTTGTCTTTGATTCCTCTATCTCTTTCTCCACACATATCCAGCTCGTAGCTAAGACCTGCCGTTTCTTTCTCTATAACATTAGCAAGATCCGCCCTTTCCTTTCTGAACACACTACTAAAACACTTGTCCACTCCTTGATCACCTCCCGTCTTGACTACTGTAATCTACTCCTTTCTGGTCTCCCTTTGAATCATCTCTCTCCCCTTCAATCTGTTCAACACTCTGCTGCGAGACTAGTCTTCCGCCACACTTGTCATGCCCATATTACTCCTCTTCTCAAGTCACTTCATTGGCTCCCTATCCATTTCCGCATCCAGGTCAAGCTTCTTCTGCTGACCTTTAAATGCATTCACTCTGCTGCTCCCTCAGTACCTTTCTTCTCTTTTTTCTCCTTACAACCCCTCTCGGGAACTCCGCTCTTCTAGCAAACTACTCTTATCTGTGCCCTCCTCTTCTACTGCTAACTCCAGACTTTGCTCCTTTCACCTTGCTGAACCTTACGCCTGGAACAAACTACATGTGTCTGTACGCCAGGCACCCTCTCTAACCCTCTTCAAATCCAGGTTGAAAACTCACCTCTTTGCTGCTGCCTTTGGATCTTGACTCACCTGATCTCCTTTGTCTTCCCCTTTTCTTTCCCCTTGGTCTATCCCTGCTTACACCTTCTGTGTTTTGTCTTGATTAGATTGTAAGCTCTGATGGGCAGGGACCAATGTTCCCTCTAATTTTCTGTAGGCTGTGCGGCTTTTGAAGGAAGGTTAAATTTTTTGTGCGCTACATAACGACACTTGGAGTTATATACTTTAAAATTTGACTACACATTAGAATACAGTATGTACACCACATTGATGTTAATCAAATTAAATGAAAATAGACAATTACTAAATGAAGCGGAAAATTTCTAGTAATTACAATCACAAATGTGGTATTATTTCAGTTAATTTTTATTGAAAGCCATTGTTATTCCATGTAAATAATTTATGTATGGAAGAAGAGTTCGGTGTCCTACATGGAGTACCCTTGGCAAAGGCCTTGCGAAACACCAGGGAGAATTTTTTAATATCCTTTGCAATTTATTTCCTTTTAACATGTTCGTAAGTCACTGGGATCAGAGAAAGACAGTTCTGTCCTGCGATAGTGGAGAACCAGTTGTGTTTAGTTTCAGCTTTCCTATAAGAGCATTATGTTTTATTATTTTCTTTTCATCATGGATCCCTATATTGTCGGCTAGAGCTGGGGTTGCTAGACATTTTCTTTATGGATGTATTTCCTTCTTTACAGGATGTGTTCTGTTATTTTAGGTAATCCCTATTTCTTAGAAAAGGTGTGTTATTGCTTGTATTTTTTTAAATTGCATAAATATAAACAAAATAAGAGAAAATCACCACCACAGAAAGTTATGTACACCCTGACAAACACCAGTAAATATTTTCACAGGAGTCACCAAAAGATAATGTAAAAAACTAAAATAAAATCTCCAATGAATTGTGAATAGTGTGATGAGGTGAGTGCAGCCCAGCTAGGGAAAACTAAAAAAAAGAAGGATTTTTTTTCATTGCGGGGGATGGGAGCACAAAATCCTAGGCTCCATACTAGAAGCACTGAAAGAAACCTAGAGGGCAGAGCTAAGCGTAAGCCAATCACAGACCACAGGACAACCCTGCAGAGGAGTAGGAGGTCCAAGTGGGAGGAGCTAGGAAGGGAGTTGCCCAGCTCAACAGTTAACAGAGGAAGAACAAACAAAAGAGAGAGGCACAGTTTGAGTTTGAAGCAGGAGAAGGAAGGAGCTGTGAGCAGAAGGTCCAGGAGGAGTGCAGGAGCAAGCACCAGTGGCAGCTGCAGTTCAAGCCCTAGCCCAGGTTCAAGTCCAATTCCCAGGAGGCACAGACAGGAGAGATCTGGGGCCAAGCTGTGGAAAACCCTTGCAGCCAAGGAGAGCAGCAAATGGAGGAACCATTACAAAGGCAGCCAAGAAAGGTACGCAGGGAATGAGCAGTGCCACCAGAATAGTTCTTGCTCTGACTCGGAGGAGACTTTCATACACCTGAAGCTTCAGCACAGCAAGAAGTATCTCAGGAGGGAGGTTAAGCAGGAGAGACACACAAGAGACCGGCTTGGAGGAGCCAAGGCCAGGCAGTGTGAGAGACTGTTTAACATTGCAAAGACTCTTAAGGAAAAGTTACCAGAGCACTTTCAAAGAGCACCTAGCTGTAGCTCAATTGAGAGCATGGAGGTAGGCCCTGAAGAAAGTGTTATTGAATCAGAAACCTCTGAGATGGAATGTGAGCTGTGCACTAAAATATAATAGTAATGTGTGTTAGAAAACAGTGAAATACAAAAGGAAGCTGTTGCAAGTTAAAGCAGTTTCAAAAGTTGAAAGAGAAGAGTAACCCTGAAGACAAGAGGTTAGGAATCTCTTAGGAAGTAAAACTGCAGAACTTCAGTGAAGGCCCAAACAGCTAGAACTGTTTGTATGGGGCGTGGCAACAGCGAGGTTGGAAGCTGTGCAGAGTTTTACAAATGCTTTTGTTTTGTACTGTCAAGCAATTGCAGTGAAGAATAGAAACTGCTGTGAGTTTTGTTTGGACATTTTGATTTGGAGAAATTATCCTGTATTTCTTTTGTCTGGAAAAAGTGCTTAAAGAATTTTTTATGTTCATCACTTGCCAACTTTGGAAACCGAATAAAAATTTCCTGTGCGCTTTAAAATACCACTTGGTTTTCCTTATTGACACAACTACAACCCTCGAAGGGATACAGATGGCCAGCCGTCCCTACTAGGCAACCGCCTGGTAGGGGCGCGAGCGTCACAATAGGTAAATCCATTTCTGCATACCTTTTAACTAACTGCTTTTCATAAACATCTAATTTTTAAAGGCTATACCTAAACAGCAGCACAACCCTTTTTTCTAAGGCCCTCGATCACTGACCTATAAGCAATTAAAATCCTTTACGCATAACTCAAAATCATGAAGGCAGAAAGTCTCCCAAGAACCAAAGATTGCTTTTTTTTCCTGTTAGTTTCCAGCACCCCACATCTATACTTTCTATGCTTGTCTTCCAAGATGACAACTCTCCCCCCTCCCCAGCCCGCCAATTGTCCTCTAACTGCTTAATTTGTACATAAAGAATGCATATTGAGAAATTATGTATTCTGTCATTTGACGCACCTCATCTCTGGTTGAAAGAAGAGAGAAAAGTGGGGGCAAGTCAAGGACATTTTCCCTCTTTCACAGGGTTCCTATGCCTGTACTCGCCAGCCCTATGGGAAAACCACCTGCGTCCAGCGCAGCGGTGATGGGGTACTGCTGCTGGTGGCGGGGTGACGGTGTGGGAGGCGGAGGTGGCTGCGGCGGGGCTGGGTGCAGTACAGACATGCAGGCAGCCCACGAGCGGGAGAGATAGAGAAGTCTGACGAAGGACCCCAAATCGAGGAGCTGCCACTACTTGCTCTTCCTTGCCCAGGCCCGCCGCCTCCTCTTCCTCCTGTACACTAGTTGTGTAGGCTCTCGCGATGCCTCACGGGGACTCACAGTCAGATTACTATAGATATGCAAAAAGCAACTAACACCAAGACTATCCTTACACACACTATAAAGGGCGGGAAACCGCCATGCCGGGGCATAAGAAAGCAGTTGCACATAAAATGACAGAAGCTGTTTATACCATGGACTGCCCGAAGAACAAATCAACCAGTACTAGAGGAGATCAAACCTCAGCCTTCTTTAGAAGCTGAAATGACGTTTCCCAGGAAATGTCCTCAGCACTCACCTGCTCCGCTGCCGATAGCCCGTCCCCAGGCAGCAGTCCCAGAGCACCGGTCTCCTCTTCTTCGCTGGTGCGGTGTGTTGCTCTTGCATCCAAGGCAACACGTGGCACTGAAGGCTGGCTGAGGGAGGGATCAAAGGAGGTGCGTGGCTGGCAGGCAGGCACAAGAGCAGAAAGAGGCTGGCTTGCTGGCTGCCCCTCCCTTTTATTTCCCTCTTTAGCCTGTCATGATTCGTCAATCTTCGGTCACATGTTAGAGGAGTGAGGGCAGGGGACTCAGTGCAGACAGAGGAGAGATTCGGAAGTGACGGAAATTACAGAATGGCAGTAGATCGGTGGTGCAGCCGCGGCCTTAAAAAACCCAAGGTTTGAAAACCCATGAACTCAGTCATTTTTGTGCGCTCCTTTAAAAGTTGTGTGCGCTCGCTCGGCGAGGTGTGTGCACGCGCACAGCTTAGAGGGAACAGTGGCAGGGACTGTCTTTTACATGTCTGTACAGCGCTGCGTACGACTGGTAGCGCTTTATAAATGCTCAGCAGTAGTAGTAATTGTCTCCAAAGGGCTTACAATCTAAGTCTGTAACTGAGATAGAGGAGGATTAAGTGCAGTGGCAGTTCTATAATAAGGCGAAGTGAGGCGGCCATCTCAAGTGGCAAAATTTTGGGGATGGCAAAAAATGCCCCCAAAACAGCCAAGTGGCCACCGCCTCATTCTGCCTCCTAAGGTTTAAAAAAAAGAAACTGCTGCTGCTGCCGCCTCTGCTTCTCCCAGTTTGCAGCTGAATCAAGAATCAAATCCTCCTCCCTAGCCCCCCCGCCAGGGCTCCATGCTAAAAAGGGGAAAAAAAGCACAAAGTCTCTTCAGAACTCCAGCATGCTTTTAAGCCCCTGCGGGTTCAGCCCCCCTCTGATGCGAATAGCATCATCAGTGAAGGCGAGACCCATCAGGACCTTACAAGCATGCAGGAATTGCAAGAGCCGTCGCTTTTTGCTTTCCGTATTTTTTCAAAGTTGATAGCTTTCAAAGTTGAAAACAAAAAACAGGAAGCGAAAGTGCCGGCTTTTAAGACTCCGGCATACTTGTAAGACCCTGATGGGTCCTGCCCCCTCTGATGATGCTTTTTGCATCAGAGGGGGCGGGACTAGCAGGGACCTACAAGCGTGTGGGAGTCTTGAAAACCGCTTTTTTTCTCTCACTGCAGATGTTGAGGTGGATGTCGGCAAATACTGGACAACGGGGATAGGGGCAGGAGGACAAATGCTGGAAATCAAGGAGGGGGCAGGAAGACAAATGCTGGATAACAGGGGGGAGAAGGTAGGAAGACAAATGCTGATGACTCTCAAATCTACCTCTCTTTGCCTGATATCTCTCCAGCAATCCATGACAAGATCACTGTTTGCCTTTCAGACACTGCTACTTGGATGTCTCACCACCACTTGAGATTGAATATGGCTAAGATTGAGCTCCTTATCTTTCCCCCCAATGTCTCCCCTCCTCTACCCCCATTCTCAGTCTCTGTGGATAATTCTTTAATCCTTCCTGTCTCTTTGGCCCGTAACCTGGGTGTTATCTTTGACTCCTCTCTCTCTTTCTCCACTCATATCCAACTCGTAGCTAAGACGTGCCGTTTCTTCCTTTATAACATCAACAAAATTCACCCCCTTCCTTTCTGATGACACTATTAAAATGATTGTCCACTCCTTAATCACCTCCCGTCTTGATTACTGCAATATTCTCCTTGCTGGCCTTCCCGTGAACCATCTCCTTCCCCTTCAATCTATTCAACATTCTGCTGCTCGGCTAATTTTCTGTCAGCATCGCTTTTCCCATATCACTCCTCTTCTCAAGTCCCTTCATTGGCTTCCCATCTGCTTCTGGATCCAATTAAAACTCCTCCTCTTCACCTATAAATGCATTCACTCTTCAGCCCCCCACTACCTATCATCTCTTATCTCTCCTTACATCCCCTCTCGCATTCTTCGCTCTTTGAACAGCCTTCGTCTATCTATGCCCTCCACTCATACTGCTAATTCTAGACTTTGCTCCTTTCACCTGGCTGCACCCTTTGCCTAGAACAATCTACCTCTGTCTGTGCACAAAGCGCCCTCTCTGGACCTCTTCAAGTCCAGATTGAAAACCCATCTCTTCTCTATTGCTTTCTGTTCTTGATTCTTGTTTTTGCTCTTCTTGTTATTGCATACTTTGTCTTACTTGATTGTATTTGTATTTTGTGATCTTCTAGACTGGATTGTGAGCTCTGATGAGCAGGGACTGCCTCTTCATGTATGTACAGCGCTTCGTACGTTTGAAGCACTATATAAATGTTAAATAGATAGCTAGAAATGCTGGACAGGGGGGAAAGCATAGTTACTCACCTGTAACAGGTGTTCTCCAGGGACAGCAGGAATCAGTCCTCACATATGGGTGATATCGACGGAGTCCCCATGCGGAGCAAATCCCCAGCTTTCAAAGAAAGCCTTTGGGACTGCAACATGCATGCACGGTCCCCTTCCTGCCCAAGGGTGCCATTTTGCTCAGTCAAATGACATAACTAAAATGACGGCAAAAAGATAAAAATTAATTAAGGACTGCAACTCCAGGGGAGAAGGGAGAGTTGTGAGGACTGATTCCTGCTGTCCCTGGAGAACACCTGTTACAGGTGAGTAACTACGCTTTCTCCAGGAACAAGCAGGAAGTCAGTCCTCACATACGGGACTCCCTAGCTATAGGCTACCGAGAACCCATAACAGAAAAATATACTCCTTCTAGAAGAGCCGCAGCAGCCATGATAGGAGTTCATCCGAGAACGTAACACTCCGGTAGCCTGACACCAAATGGTCGGAGGGTAGGAGTTGCCTAAACCTCGAACAGATTACGGAGTACAGCCTGGCCGAAAGCACTGTCCTGTTGGGACTCCCTATCTAGGCAGTAATGGACTGCAAAAGTCTGGCTTGAAGACCAGGTTGCGGCCCGGCAGATGTCTGCCAGCGAAACAGAGCAGAAGTGAGCCAGTGATGCGGCCTTAGCCCTGTCCCGGTGGGCCGTGACTCGACTCTGCAATGGGAGATCGGCCGCCCTGTATGCCCTGGCGATGCAATTCGCCACCCAGGTGGACAACGTACACTTGGAGACAGGCATCCCCAGCTTACTGGGGTCATAAGAGACGAAGAGCCAAGGAGCTCTTCGATGTTCTCACCTACGCTCCAGATAGAAGGCCAATGCCCTCTAACAGTCCAGGGTATGCAGAACTGCTTCTGCTCGGCTGGCATGGGGCCTGGAAAAGAAGGTTGGAAGCACCACCTCCTGGTTGAGGTGGAATGAGGAGGCCACTTTCGAAAGAAACTTGGAGTGTGTGTGAAGCACCACCCTGTTCCTATAGAATCATGTGAGCGGTCTATCGGACACCAGAGCTTGCAGCTCACTCACTCGTCTAGCCGATGTGAGTGCCACCAAGAAAAGCATCTTCCAAGTAAGGAAGCACAGATGGCAAGTAGCCATCGGCTCAAAACGTGGGTGAGTAAGCTGCTGCAAGACCTCATTTAGATCCCATTCGGTCGCCGGGTGGGGCAAATCAGGGGTTTCAGCAGAAGTCAACCTCTCAGGAACCTGGACACCAAAGGGTGTACAGAGAGAGGTTGCCCTTCCACTGGAGTGTGGTATGCTGATAAAGCACTAAGGTGAACTCGGACCGAATTTGACTTGAGGCCTAAATTGGAAAGGCGAAGCAGGTACTGCAGCACCACTGCCACCTGGCAGGAGAATGGGTTCTCACTCTGCTAAGTACACCATACTTCAAACCTGCGCCACTTAAATGCGTAGGTTTTCTTAGTCGATTGCCTTCTAGAGCCTAGTAGCACATCCTTTATCTTTTTTGGAAGGAGAAGTGGTGCAAGGACTACCCTTTCAGCAGCCATGCCATCAGGTTGAGGGACCTGAGGTTGGGATGCAGAAGTGAGCCCCCATCCTGCGACAGGAGATTGGGCGAAAATCCCAGAGGAATTGGAGTCTCCTCCGCCAGCTGCAGGAGGAGTGGAAACCAAGGCTGTCTCGGCCACCTGGGGGCCACCAGGATGACCGAGGCCTTGTCCTGAAGGATCTTGAATAAGGTCCGAGCTACCAGTGGCGTGGGAGGAAACACATATAGGAGGCCCACAGACCACAGTATTAGGAAAGCATCTGCAGCTACCCTGTGTGGGTGCGGCTGTCTGGAACAGAAATGGGGCAACTGGTGATTTTGAGGGCTCGCAAACAAATCAATGGACGGTTGCCCCCAACACTGGAAGAGTTGCTGGGCTACACTGGGATCCAGTTGCCACTCGTGCGGCTGGAGAATTCTGCTTAGCTTGTCTGCTAGGAAGTTCTCCTTACTTGGTAAGTTAGCCACCTTGAGGAACATACCCTGACTGACTGCGAAGGAGCATAGGTCCAGGGTTTCCTGACACAGGATGCGAGAGCCTGTGCCCCCCTGTTTGTTCACACAGAACATCGCTACTTGGTTGTCTGTCTGAATCAAGACAGATTGATGAGCCAGGGTTTGGCAGAAGGTCCGAAGAGCTAGGCGGATCGCTCGAAGCTCTAGGAGATAGATTTGTTGTGTACTCTTCCATGGAGACCACACACCTTGAGTGCAGACCTGCTGGCAATGTGCACCCCATCCCAGCAGAAATGCATCTGTAGTCAGCACCCTTGAGTGCGCGGGAGGCTAAAAAGGCACTCCCTGCAGAAGGTTGTGAGGTTGAAGCCACCATTTCAAAGACTGTATTAGGTGATGGGACACCTTGATGTTGTCTCTGAGTCTGCCTGTGGCTTGTATCCACCAGTCCCTGAGGCACCACTGAGCTGTTCTCATGTGAAGTCGAGCGTTGGGTGTCACAAGCACTGTGGAGGCCATGTGACCAAGAATGCGCAGAAAGTATCTTGCTGAGATGCGGGATCTGCGACTTACTTGCTGCACTAAGGCTAATAGTCTTTGAGCCCTTTCCTCTGGTAGATAAGCCCTTGCTTGAAGGGTGTCTAACCTTGCCCCTATGAACTCCAGTCCCTGAGAGGGAACCAGAGTGGACTTTGTGTAGTTGATCACAAAGCCCAGGTGCTGCAGCAACTGGATAGTGCGGGACGTGGCCTGTTGGGCTTCTAGAGCTGACTGGGCTTTGATAAGAACATAAGATATGCCATAATGGGTCAGACCAAGGTCCATCAAGCCCAGTATTCTGTTTCCAAAAGTGGCCAATCTAGGTCATACGTACCTAGCAGTTTCCCCAAGGGACACAGGTTCCACAATGCTTGTATTGGTTCAAGCATTGATATCCTGGGTCCCTTCTTAATAATGGTTTATGGACCTTTCCTCCAGGAACTTGTCCAAACCTTTTTTAAACCCAGCTACACTAACAGCCTTTACTACATCCTCCGGTAACAAATTCCAGAGTTTGATTACACGTTGAGTGAAAAAATATTTTCTTTTATTAGTCTTAAATAGTTTACCCTGTAGCTTCATTGCATGTCCCCTAGTCTTTCTATATTCTGATAAGGTAAACAATCGATCTACGTTTACCTGTTCCACTCCGTTCATTAATTTATAGACTTCTATCATATCTCCCCTCAGCCGTCTCTTTTCCAGGTTAAAGAGCCCCAACCTTTTTAGCCTTTCTTCATAGGAGTATCCTTCCATCCCCTTTACCATTTTGGTGGCTCTTCTCTGAACCTTTTCTAAAATCGCTATATCCTTTTCAAGATACGGCGACCAGAATTGCACACAATATTCAAGGTGCGGTCTCACCATGGAACGATATAGAGGCATTATAATATCCTTTGTTTTATTTTCCATTCCTTTCCTTATCATACCTAGCATTCTATTTGCTCTCTTGGCCGCCGCTGCACACTGGGCCGAGGGTTTTAACATGGTATCCACAATGACGCCTAAATCTTTTTCCTGGGTGGTGGTTCCTAATGTGGAACCTTGCATCGTGTAACCATAGTTTGGGTTGTTCTTCCCTAGGTGCATAACCTTGCACTTGTCCACATTAAATTTCATCTGCCATTTTGATGCCCAGTCTTCCAATTTATCAAGATCCTCTTGCAATTTTTCACAATCCTCTTGGGTTTTAACAACTTTAAATAGTTTTGTGTCATCTGCAAATTTGATAACCTCACTCGTTATTCCACTTTCCAGGTCATTTATGAATATGTCAAAAAGCAGCGGACCCAGCACAGATCCCTGGGGTACACCACTATTCACCTTTCTCCATTGGGAAAATTGGCCATTTAGCCCTACCCTCTGCTTTTTATCTTTTAACCAGTTCCTGATCCACAATAGTACACTGCCTCCTATCCCATGACTCTTTAGTTTTGCCAAAAGTCTCTGATGAGGGACCTTGTCAAAGGCTTTCTGAAAGTCCAGATACACAATATCAACCGACTCACCTTTGTCCACCTGATTATTCACTCCTTCAAAGAAACATAACAGATTAGTAAGACAAGATCTTCCTTGTCTAAAGCCATGTTGGCTGTCTCCCATTAGGTCATGACTATTGTGACACCGAAGTTCTGCCCTATACCTTTAAGACACAGAAAGCTGCTGAGTTTGGCACAGATTCTGACAGGAAGGGAGATCAAAAGCTTCACAGTTACCATAGGCAACCAAAGCAGGCTGAGACACGAGGTCTGAGGGCACGCCTAGCCAACAAAACACTCCCCAAGTAATGAAGAGAACAGTTTGCACATGTGCAGGAAAACGCCCCTAACCATGTATAAGAAACGTGGTAGGCAAACAGAGTTAGATGGAGGCAGAAAGCTGGTAGGAGATCCAGCAGGAGTTGCAGTGAGAGAGGCTGAGTTGGATTCATGTGCTGATTCTGACGGTGGTTTTGGAGACTCAGAAGTTGAGAGTGATTTGGAAACTTGGCAAGTAAGGGAAGACTTGCAGCTCTCTAACAGAAGGTCAGAATACTCTCAGCCTAATGCTGTTTCATTTGAGTCTTGGAATAGAAAGCCAAGCAGGGCTTTGAAAAGAGACAGAAAGCCGTTTACCAGCAGAGGGATTAACTGCAGGAAACCCTCACCTGTGACGCAGGAAGAATTTCCCAGACACAGAGGTCAGTGGGGAGAACGGAGAGCAGCTGGTAAGGAACTCTGTATTACTGAAAGGCAGAATGGCCTAAGATATTTACAACCTTGGGAAAAGGAAAGTAAAGTGATTGAGGACATATGTATGAGTGAAGAAGATGATTGCATGTATTTAAAGCCTGGCAGAAAACTGCCAAGAGAGAGACCTAGTAGAAACAGAACAAGGCAGTTTTACAAACTATCTGATAATTATTTGCCATACTGTGGAGAGAGTGGTGAAGAGAAGCTAGGGACTGATTGGAGAAAGTTCCAGACTCTCTGCCCTAAAGAAGATAAGATAGTTGATGAACCGATGTGCACGGAGCAAAGTGAATGCTTTCCCTATGTTGAGGACATGGACTGTTCTTTATTAATAACTGATGAAACTTCTCTACGTTAGTAGAAGATAAGTGTGCCTGGGAGAAAGATAAACGTGCACAGAGGGAACTGCCAACGTTGTTACCTGAGTTCTGTTTGTTATAATTATTGGTTCTGTTCAAGCAAGAAGCTGTGTTTTCCTTTCACCTTTTGTTTTTGCCAGAAGCATGGCTGCCTCTTAAGTTTGGTATTTTTGTACTGTTTTGAAAATCCAGCAAACCCCGGGAGGGGAATAAATCCTTATTTCAACCTGACCACTCCGTCTCAACTACACTTTCTTTCATAGAAGGGTCAGGCCCAGCAGTGTGCCTAGCTATATACTACTAGTTCAGCCACTGCTGGTGACACTATCTACATGCTGAGTAATTTTATTCTTTATGATGGTTTCTACCATTTTTCCCGGTACTGATGTCAGGCTCACCGGTCTGTAGTTTCCCGGATCACCCCTGGAACCCTTTTAAAAAATTGGTGTTACATTGGAGATCCTCCAGTCTTCAGGTATTAGAGATGATTTTAATGATAGTTCACAGATTACTAATAGCAGGTCTGCAATCTCGTATTTCAGTTCTTTCAACACCCTTGGATGTATACCATCCGGCCCAGGTGATTTGCTACTCTTCAGTTATCTAATAGTTGTAATACATCTTCCCGATGTATCGATATTTCCTTCAATTCTTCCGCACCTTTAAATACCACTTCAGTCATGGGTAATATCCCTACATCTTCCTCAGTAAAGACTGAAGCAAAGAATTCATTCAATCTCTCCGCTATCGCCTTGTCGCCTCTTAGTGCTCCTTTAACCCCTTTATCATCTAATGGGCCAACTGACTCTCTCAAGTTTTTTGCTACGAATGTACTTGAAAAGGTCTTTACTTCGCGTTTTTGCTTCCGCAGCAAGCTTCTTCTCAAATTCTCCCTTTGCCTGCCTTATCAATGCCTTGCATTTGACTTGCCAGTGCTTGTGCTGTTTCCAGGTTTCGTCGTTTGGCTCTTTTTTCCATTTCCTGAAAGATGCTTTTTTGGCAACAACAGCCTCTCTGACCTCACCTTTAAACCATGCTGGCAGTTTTTTGGACTTCCTTCCACTTTTCTTAAAGCGTGGAATACAGCTGGTCTGGGCTTCCAAGATAGTATTTTTCAACAACAGCCAAGCCTGATGTACGTCTTTAACCTTTGCAACTGCTCCTTTTAGTTTTTTCTTAACTGTTTTCCTCATTTTATCATAGTCTCCCTTTCGAAACTTAAAAGGTAGTACTGTGGATTTCTTTACTATCCCTCCTCTACTAATTAAATCAAAGGCGATCATGCTATGATCACTATTGCCAATTGGCCCCAACACCCTTATCTCTTGCACTAGATCTGGTGTTCCACTAAGAACTAGGTCTAATATGGCTTCCCCTCTGGTCGGTTCATGAACCAGCTGCTCCAAGAAGCAGTCATTTATTTCATCTAGGAACTTTATCTCCCTAGCATGTCCTGACGTGACACTGACCCAGTCGATACCGGGGTAATTGAAATCACCCATTATTATTTCTGCGCTGTAACGTTTGTTAGCTTCCTTGATTTCTTTGAGCATTTCATCATCCATCTGGTCTTTCTGGCCAGGTGCTCGATAGTACACCCCCACTGCCATTGCCTTCCCCCTTTTATATGGAATTTCAATCCATTTAGATTCTACAGCAGATTTTGTTTCCTGCAAAACTTTAATCCTTTCTGAGTCAATGCCCTCTCTAACATAGAGCGCAACCCCTCCACCAATTTGATCAACTCTATCATTACGATATAGTTTGTACCCAGGTATCACAGCAGTGTCCCATTGGTTGTCCTCCTTCCACCATGTCTCTGATATTCAAATCATATCTAACCTTTCATTTAGTGCTATATATTCTAACTCTCCCATCTTATTCTTTAGACTTCTAGCATTTGCATACAAGCATTTTAGAGAATGTATTTTATTCATGTTAATTTGGCTATTGTTAGACATGGGTAAATTGGGATCTTTAAGCTCTGTCTGCTCCATACTTGAGGGCATTTGGGCTACTTTACTCTTTTGTGGAACCTCTCTGCTTTTGGTAGTATCCTTCAAGGATACATTCTTCCGAACCATCCGCTTTTGGGCGACTGTCGGCTTTCCCCTAATATCTAGTTTAAAAGCTGCTCTATCTCCTTTTTAAAGGTTAATGCCAGCAGCCTGGTTCCATCCCGGTTAAGGTGAAGCCCATCCCTTCGGAAGAGCCCCTCCTTCCCCAGAATGTTCCCCAGTTCCTAACAAATCCAAAACCCTCATCTCTGCACCATTGTTTCATCCACGCATTGAGACTCCGGAGCTCTGCCTGCCTTTTGGTTCCTGCGCGTGGAACAGGAAGCATTTCGGAGAATGCTACCATGGAAGTTCTGGATTTCAACTTCCTACCTAAAAGCCTAAATTTTGCCTCCAGAACCTCCCTACCACATTTTCCTATGTCATTGGTACCGACATGTACCAAGACAGCAGACTCCTCCCCAGCACTATCTAAGACCTTATCTAGGTGGCGCGTGAGGTCCGCTACCTTCGCACCAGGCAGGCATGTTACCAGGCGATCCTCACGTCCACCAGCCACCTAGCTATCTACATGCCTAATGATCGAATCACCAACTATAACGGCTGTCCTAACCCTTCCCTCGTGGGCACATGGCCCTGGAGAAACTTCCTCGGTGCGAGAGGGTTTTACATCACCTGATGAGCCAGTCGTCTAAGTAGGGGAAGATGAAGACCCCTTGAGTCCTTAGAAAGGTTGCCACCACCACAAGGCACTTTGTGAATATCCTGGGTGCCGAGGCTAGGCCAAAGGGCAGCACTTTGAACTGAAAATCGTTTCCTCCCACTACAAATCTTAGATATTGTCTGTGGTCTGGACGAATCAAGATGTGTGTATACGCATCTTTGAGATCTAAGGAGCATAGCCAGTCTCCCTGGTAAGGTAAGGCAGCAATATTCCAAGGGAAAGCATCTTGAACTTTTCCCTCACCAGGAACTTGTTCAGGTTTCGCAGGTCGAGGATAGGCCTCCAGTTCTCTTTGGTATCAGAAAGTACCTGGAGTAGAAGCCTGTGCCTTGTATTTATTTATTTATTTAAACGTATTTCTATACCGCCTTATCCTGCAATCAAGGCGGTCTGAACAGCAAACAATCAATAAGATACAGAGTATAGTGTGCACATGCAGTGAGTAGTGTATGCGTGTGAGTGTGTCTGGACGTTGATTCTTGTGGTGCTATTTACAGCGTGCGCTATTTACAATGCTATGGGTATCAGTTCCTTGCTTAATTACAATTATAATGACATGTGGGGGGAATTGAGGTGTCTGTTGCATGGTTTAAGTAATGTCACCATAGTGTTCTATGAAGAGGGTTGTCTTCAGTAGTTTCCTGAACTCCTTAAGGTCTGTTGTTGAACGCAGTTCGTCGGGGAGGGCATTCCAGATTGTTGGTGCCGCCTTTGATAAGGCTCATTTTTCGGTGTCCTTGCGTACTCTGTTGATATCTTTAGGTGTGTTGACACGGTTGGATGTGCCTCTTCTTCTCGGTCTTGTGCTGTTGTCTGGTTGTATGAGTGGGTGTAGGCTGAAAGCTGATGATTGATGTTTGATTTTTGTAGGTGGTGAGGCACCGGTTCTACCGCCTGATCCTTGAGAAGACCTGTTAACTCCTGAAAGAGGAGGTCCCTGTGAAGAGGGGGTTTGAGAGGCTCCCCTGGAAAGTAAGAGGGAGGCACCTGGGTAAGATGTAACTGATAGCCTACTTGGACTATCTGGAGAACCCAGGTGTCTGTAGTAATGGCTGGCCACTGTGGGCATACAGGGTCAGCCTTCCTCCTGTGCAGGGCCTTGCATCCTTCGAGAGAGAGACTATGCACTGGGAGTCAAAAGCCCCCTCCAGGCTGGGCCGGAGCCGGTGCCTGGGGGTCTTCTGCTTACACGGGCCCTGCCCACGTCCCTTGACCTCCTGCCCCTGTTGGGGAGCTGGGGAGGCCTGATACGTGGGGTAGTTTCAGTAAGCTGATCCTTTACTCGGGGAACAAAGGGCTTCTTACCCGAGCCCTTCTTTTTAAAAGGAGCAGAAGTCTTCTTCTAGAGTCTTGTCCTGGTAAGGTACTCAAACTAGATCTCGGCAACCTTCTCAGTCATGGGCTTGCCAAAGAGGTTTTCACCTCGGCAAGTGACATCAACCAACTTGTCCTGCACCCATGGCTCTAGGTCCGATGACCGTAGCCACGCCTGGCGTCATGCACCGATGCCGGCTCTCGCTACTCAGGCCGAAGCCTCGAAGCCGTCATAGGCTGCCCGAGTCATAAACTTCGAGCACTCTTGGATCTCCGTGGACAAAACCTGGAAGCGCTGCAAAGGTCCCTTGGAGAGCCCAGCAGAGAACTCGGCAATCTCCTTTATCAGGTCTCGCAGGTACATGCCCATGTACAGCTGGTACGTCTGGATTCGGCATGCCAGCATCGACCCCTGGTGGTGCTTTCTGTTGAGAGCATCCATGTTGCGGGCCTCCCGGTCAGGAGGCACCGAGGAGTGCATCTTCTGGCTCTTGAGCGGGAGCATGGCCGATTCCACAACCATGGAGTTGTGCGGCAGCTGTGCCTTTTGGAACCCAGGGCTCTTGCGAACTCGATAGATGGAATTGATTCACCTGCTGTGCACCAGCATCGAGGCCGGTGTCTCCCATATGCAGAGCATCAGCCGTTCCAGAATGGGGGGCACAGGTACAGTAATGGCTTCCTTTGGAGGAAAGTCATACTGGAGGACCTCGAGCTCCTCAGCTTGAGGCTCCTCCTTGGGATCCGCCGGGAATGACAAAGCCTTTGCCATGTCCCGGACGAAGTCCAAGAACCGGGTGTCCTCCAGGGGTGACCGTCTCGAGGCTCAGATCCCGGGGAGTCTGAGGGGACATACTTAGTACGGTGGGTGCCTGGGGGCTCATCGTCCTCCGTCCCCCAACTGGACTCTGAGGAGGAGTCGATCGGCTCCGGCCTCGAGGGCTTCGGTCTCGGCCGCCCCAAAGCCGAGGGAATCTGTGTCGACGACCTCGGTCCCGAATGCGAGGTCGATGGGGACCTCGGCCGAGGATCGACTCGAGACCTTATCGACTCGAGGATCAGCTCGGCCTCCAGGGTCGACTTGGACATCGAAGTCCCAGTGGTCGGGGCGGATGGACGTGTGAGACCGGCCATCCGTGCCCGCTGCTGGTCCATGAAGGCAGACACGCTGCGCTCCAAAGCTGCCAACCTGAGACCGAGCTCAGGAGGCTCAGCAGCCCCCGACTCGGGTCCCGATGCCAGCTGTCCCAGGGGAGAGTCCACAACAGGACTGTGCTTACCTTCCTTGGTGTCTCCGGGTCCTTTTGAGAGAGTTTGGCAGGCCTCTCCGACTCCGAATATCTGGGGCAGTGAGCCGGGCTCCGCGACCGAGCCCACGAGGGACCAGTCCTTGGGGAGCTCTCAGATGACACCGCCCTCACGGATTTCTTCTTCCTCCGATGTTCCCGTGAGGGAGACCCCCTTTCAGAGGACACCCAATGCTGCTCGGGATCAGACAGCTCTCGAAAGGTCGAGGCTTCTGACGAGGGCCGGGCCCGGGTGGTTGCGGACTCGGGGAAAATCCTGTCATGTTGCTGCTGCCTGCTCCTCAAGGACTTAGAAGACATCCTTTTGCATGGGCCACAGACCACGGGGTCATGGTCGGGCCCGAGGCATTTGAGGCAGCAGTCGTGTGTGTCGGTGATCGACATTAGCTTCATGCACCGATCACACTTCTTAAACCCGCTGGCAGCCATCAGGGGAAAAAGGGCCCCTGCAAGGTCAAAGGACTGGGCTGCCAGCTAAAAAGAAAAAAGCATGCGAACGCTAGTCACTAAGGACAAAAACGAAAATAGGTCGGACTTGATACCGGTGTACTGAGCCGAAGGCGGGAAGGGGAACTGGTGTTGAACCGGCTAATAGAAAAAAAATTTTCTAACTTTTATCAGCTTTTTCCGGGGGAAACTAGGACGACGTCCGTTGGGCTCCATGGAAAAAAGGTGACTGAGCAAGATGGCACCCTTGGGTGGGAAGGGGACTGCGCATGCATGATGCCTTCCCAAAGGCTTTCCTCGAAAGCTGGGGGATTTGCTCTGCATGTGGGCTCCGTCGACGTCACCCATATGTGAGGACTGACTTCCTGCTTGTTCCTGGAGAAGCAGAAAGACAAATGCTGGAGACATTGGGAGGAAGCAAAAAGACAAATGCTGGACCGGCACTACCCAGTAAGCTGGGAAGGCGTGGCTAATGTCAGGAGGGTGCCATCACCAGCCACCTACCCCCCAATCCTGCAAAGTGCCAGTGACTTAGTGGAGAGGCTGCCCACAGGACGCGCTGCTCCTGTGGACAGAAGGCTGTGAGAGGCTACAATCATTACTTGCAGGCTCTCCACTAGGCTGCCAGGGATCTACAGATCATCCTAAATAGGGAATGGGGACGGGTGGCAAGTGACAGCACTCTCCTGACATCAGCTCCTGCGGGCAGGTTCTGTTTCTCTGGGCTGCAGTCAAGGCTTGTACAACCCTGCCCACAGGCAGAATGATGTGGGAGGCAACGATCGTGGCCCAGAGAAGCAGAGCCTGCCCGCACGAGCAAGATGTTATGCAGGCAGGGGCTGTACAAGGCCAATTGTGCCCTGCCTCTCTGGGTTGGGATCATGGCTTGCACAGCTCCTGCCCATGGGACATGCTGCTCCTCGGGCAGGCACTACCCCTTGTACGTATATACAAGGGGTGGACATCAGTGGAGCATTGGGAAGGGGGGAGTGGACTTGAGGGGGCACTGGGAGGTGGATATGGATGTGGATGGGCACAGTGAGTCAGAAGAGAGATACTGGGTGCAGGGGGAGAATAGGAAGGCAGTGGGGATAAGATTGAGGTGGGGGCTAGGGAGATATTGCACATTGAAAGAGACCTAGGGAGAAGAAGGAGGGAAGATGTAGTGGTGATGTCGCCCAGGGGGTTATAAGGAGACTATGGGAAAATGCTGGACTTGGGGAGTGGAGGACAGAGGGAGACAGAAGGGATGCTGGACGTGGGGTAATAAGGGGAAGAAGGAAATGCAGGAAATGGGAGTAATAGGGAGGGAGAGGGGGGGGAGAAGATGGACATCGAGTAAATAGGTTGAGAAGGAGATGGAGAGATGATGGACATGGGAGTAATAGGGAGGGGATGGGATGATATGCAGATGGGGTAGATGCTGGTTGTAGGTGGATAGGAAGGGAGAGCGCAGACATGGAAGGAAAGAGAGAGAGGAGGTACTGGATGGAGGAAAAGAGAGTGCCAGAGAAAGACAGACAATGGATGGGTTATGAGAGATGTTAAGACATGGAGAGAGTGAGCAAAAGACTGGACAGGGAATACTCATAATGGACAAGGGAAGAAGAGCTGGGGAATGGAGGGACTAAGGTGAAGGTTGAAAGTCATTGTGGAGATTGAGAACTGGATAGTAAGGATTAGTGAAATCTGGGTGGACAGAGAGAGAGAGAAATAAATGGAAGAAAGCTGAAAGGAAAAAAGTCAATATCCAGGATGGAAGGAAGTGAAGAAACAAAAGAAACAAGAAATGGCAGATAGACTAGAGACCACAGAAAGACAGCTAAGAAGACAGAAAAAAGCAGAAGCCTCAAATTGGGACCAGCATGATTAGATAAAGGAAGAAAAAATATTTTTATTTTCAATTCAGTGATTGAACTTTGTGTTATCTTTATATTTTTTGCACAGTATGGGGAACTGCATCTCTTATTTCTCTGGTGTTGCACTGCATGCAGAGTCTGGCTTCTTGGGGTTTCTGTTTTATTTTTGTCTACATATTTTTATTTTTTCTTAAGGTTGTGGTCACTTATTCTGTATTTGATGAGGGTCTGTGTTCTGAGTGTGTGACCGAGGCCAGGTGTTCTGTTAACTTGACTTGTTCATCTTTTCAAATAGGTGTATGGATGTTCTAGGGCCCACTGCAGTATTTATAGTGCTGCTTTTTTCTGGGTAGGCCCCTTGCTGTATGAGTTTTGGAAGTTTATGCTGGTATGGTATGGTAGATTTGGCCTTGTAGATCTTTGGTGACCTTTGTAAGGTTTTATATTAGTTCACAATATGCCTGGTACTGGAGAATGTTTATGTTGTTGGTGGTGAGATGACCAGATTCAGATTTTTTTTTTTTAGATATGGAGTTCTGTGGGTGAATGTCCTACTTCTGCTCTGTACCCACTGTCAAGGGAGAGGTTTCTGTGGATACAGAATATATATTTAAAAAGAAAATGTGATAACATATTTTATAACAAAATAAAAAGTTATAGTTTTATAATTTGATATAAACTGCTGTGGTTCTCACTTTTTGTTTTAGTTCCTTGGTGTGCGAGCATCTTGCATTTCCTTTGTTTTTTGCAGAATATATACTTACATTAACCCCATGCTGGTCCAGTGCGCAGTTTCAGGAGTTATGTTGGGGTTGCCAAACCCTTCTTGGTGTTTATGTTGGAGTAGGTGGTGTTGTGTTGGGGGTCATAAAGCCCCTCTTCTTTTTCAGAAGGTAGGGAGTACTGAACCTCTCTTGTTTTTCAGAGGGTAAGAAGTGCTGTTTTGGGGCACCAAGTCACTCTTGTTCTTTGTGAAAATGGGAGTTGCTGCATGGGTGTTGTTGAGCCCCTCTTGTTTGGCATTTTTAGAAGCATGTTTCCTAGGCTTTGACATGGTAACATATGAATATAAGAACATAAGGAATGCCATACTGGGTCAGATCAAGGTCCATCAAGCCAGTATCCTGTTTCCAACAGTAGCCAATCTAGGTCACAAGTACCTGGCAGGTTCCCAAAACGGCACCCAGGTTCCACAATGCTTAGATTTCTAGGGCCTCTTTAATAATGGTTTATGGACCTTTTCTCCAGGAACTTGTCCAAACTTTTTTAAACCCAGCTACACTAACAGCTTTACTACGAGCCTCCGGTAACTAATTCCAGAGTTTGATTACACGGGGCCGTAGGCTAACTGCAGGGAGGAAGTTACATCCCCCTGAAGTTACTGCATTTCAGCATGGCAAAATGGCTGCCGGTGCAACTAAGGCCACCTACTGAGGTGGTATTAGTAGCACTCACACTATTTGTGCTGAGCCATTATGTTAGTTTCTGCCAACAATGCAGATGCCTGCATGTGAGATTTATTTCTCTTGCCTCACTCTGCAGCAAAGTATAATTTTGGAAAAGAAATCCTGTAAACCTAAGAGTAATGGGTAAAGGCTTTTTTTTGTCTACATGTCTCTTTTTGGTTTGTATTAATATATTCCCTACTTGGTGAAGATCTATCTCTGTTCTGCATATGTGACTGAGGTTAATGTTCTGTTAGCATGGAGTTTCTATGTAGGGATTTGTAGTAATCCAGCTTGTTCAGTTTTCTGAATAGGAATATGGATGTTTATTTATTTTTATTTAGCAAACATTTATATACCGCTGCTTCCTACGATCAGCTGCGGTTTCCTTTACAGAATCATCATGTATCGTACAATACAATGAATTTTTAAAAATACAATTTTGATTTGAGCAATGATTACATAGCACACGGATTAGAGATTAGATACTTTTCACAACTCTAAATAAACATTAGATTAAAAGGTGCGTGGGAGGGGGATATAATATACATATATACAGGATTACATATCAGTCGTCTATATGCTGCGTGTATTCAGAGTGTCATTATGGTGGGCAGAAGAGAACTTATTGTGGTAAGGTGCTGTAATTAGGTTGGGTTGTAGTATGCCTGGAATAAATGAGTTTTGAGGTTCCTTCTGAATTCATTCAGGTTATTTGACATTCGGAGTTCAGGGGGGAGCTGGTTCCAGTGGATCGGTGCTGCATAGGTGAATGCTCTGTTGCTTGTTTCTGTTTTAACGGATCTTATGCTGTTTGGGACACAGAGAGTGTTGAGATGTATGGTTCTTCTGTTCCTGTTGTGCGTTTGCTTAGTGATTAGGTTGTCAAGGTATGAGGGAGCAATATTGTGAATGAGTTTAAACGTTGTTATGAGTAGTTTGTAGATGATACGGGCGGCTACCGGGAGCCAATGTAGTTCCATAAGTACTGGTGTTATGTGATCCGTGACCTTTTTTTCCATGATGATTCTTGCAGCAACATTTTGAGCCATTTGTAAGATATTTAGGGTGTTCTTCGGAAGCCCTTGGAGAATGGCGTTGCAGTAGTCCAGGTGAGGAATGATTAGCGCTTGTGCGACAGTCCTGAAGTCAGATTTTTCTAGGATACTGCGAAGTGGTTGGAGGACTTTTAATTTGTAAAAGATGGCTCGGTTGACTGTTCGGAGATGGTTATTCATCTTAAGGTTGTTGTCTAGTAGGACTCCTAGGTACTTTATTGCAGGCTTCGCATGGTATATGTTTTTGTTGAGGGCGACTGTGGTGGGTGGGGAGAAGTTGGGTTTTTTGGAGATGAACATGACCTCTGTTTTTTTGTGGTTTATTGACATGTTGTTTTGTTGAAGCCATGTTTGTAACATGTCAAGGCATTTTTCCAGCGGAGTGAAATCTGGCTGCGCTGTGTCTAGGCGTGTGTACAGCATCACATCGTCAGCATAGATGTGGTAGTTGATGTTGCACTTCTGAAAGATCTGACAGATTGGTTTTATATACAGGTTGAAAAGTAGAGATGACAAGGCAGATCCTTGCGGGATCCCCTGAGTCTGGGGGAAGGCAACAGCTTTATCGTTGTTGAATAGGACTTGTTGCATCCTATTGGATATGTATGATGCAAACCATTTTAGGGGGGTCCCTGTTATACCTATTGATGATAGACGGTTTAAGAGGGTGCTGTGATGTACTGTATCAAATGCTGCTGAGATGTCTATAAATACAAGTATGAACATGTCATTTTTGTTCTCAAGACCCCTGAGGAGGTTGTCGAGGAGTGCTAGTAGCAGGGTTTCTACTCCGTGATGCTGACGGAACCCATATTGATGCATGTCTAGGGCTTTCCTATCGTCAATGTGATCTTGCAGCTGCTGCTGGACTGCTTTTTCAATTGTTTTTGCTAAGAAAGATATACTCGAGATTGGCCTATATGACGCAGGATCACTTTTGTTGAGTGATCTGTTCTTTAAGATGGGCCTTATAAGCGATCTCTTGAGATAGGTAGGCATTACACCTTGTTGAAGTGACTGATTGACAATGTTCTAGGGCCCACTGCAATATTTATGGTGCTGCCCTTTTCTGGGTACACTCCATGTTATGTGACTTTCAGAAATTAATGCTGTTATGGAATAGTACCATTTGCTCTATGGGTCCTGTACTCTGGGTTTTTGGTGTTGTCAACTGTAGGGTATTGGTTAAGGGGGTACTGAAATATGTATTGTCTTTAAGATTTGCAATTTTAGATTCTTTATGCTGCCAGACTGAAATTTAAAATATTTTGTCAGTTCAGATTCAAGAGCATTTCAAATTTTAAGGGAACATCTCAGTTTAATTTTGTTTTAGTAACCTGATAGCTTCACCGTTGCCGAGTTTGTTTATTTATTTATTTAACCGGTTTTAATACACCATTTTTCTACCAGTCAAAACGGTTTACAAAGAATAAAAAGACTGGTTTACACAGAACAAAAAGAATGGTTTATATTGAACAATTGAACATGTGGTGATACAGAAAACTTATTAAAGTGGAACAGCAAGTAACAGGAGAAGAAGGGAAAATGCAGGAGCGTTATAACTTTAGAACTTATATGCAATGAGCTTATGAGAGAGTAGGGGGCTTGTGGTACTGAGAGCTTAAGTTATACTGGTGTTTATACCAATGGGCTTGTGATGCTGTGAAAGAGAGGTTGTTCTATTAATTATAGGCTAGATGTCAGTTGGGTGATTAAGGGGGGGTGGGGAAAATCTGTGGGAGTGGAGGGAGTTCTTTCTGGGAGTCAGATGCAAAGGATGATCCATAGTGTTCTTCAAAAAGGTGCATCTTGAGATGCTTTTTGAAGATGTTTTGTGAGATTGAATGCTCCATAACATAGGGGGTAGGTAGTTCCAAAGGGCAGAAGCGCAGAATTCAAAGGCTCTTGAACATGTGCGTTGTGAGCTCTTTCATACCTGAGGTGGAGGGAGAAGAAGGTTAAGCGTGCTCTGTCTGCGTAGTCTGTTAGGGTTTGAGCATATGATGAGTGCTTGGAGATGCTCAGATGATGAGTTGGTGAGTGCTTTGTGGATGATATTGAGGACTTTGTACTTGATCCTTGATGTGATGGGGAGCCAGTGGAGGAATTTCAAACTGGGAATGATATGGGTATGTCTAGATACTCTGGCTATGGTGCATGCTACTGTATTTTGGGCAAGCTGCAGAGGATCAATGGTGGCCTTGGGAAGTCCTTGAAGGATGGAGTTGCAGTAGTCGAGCAAGGGTGTAATGGAGGCCTGGCAGACTGTGTGGAAACTGTCAGGTGAGAGGAGGGGGCATACGTTGCAGAGAGTTCAATGTTTGAAATAAATGTTCTTAGTGGTATTCTTTATATGTGGTTGGAAATTGAGTTGGTGATCCAGGATGACACTAAGGTACTTGACCTGAGACTTGACTTGTATTTCGGTGTTCTCAATTCTGATGATAGGAGGTGGTGTGAAGTTGGGATCTTTGGTCACATGGAGGATCCAGACTTTTCCAGCTCTAGCACAATCCATTCCAGCCTTTGAATTCATGACTACCAGGATTAGTTTTTCTCATTTTATATCTTCCCTCCTCATCAATAATCTGGTCATAGCAAATAAATTTGATGTGCAGATACTTATAATGGTTTGATTTAGGGGGAGGGCTGTGTAAGTGGCCTTTCATTAATCAAATTTAATGTTTTATTATTATGTTTGTTTTATTGTAACATCTGTTTTACTAAATTGCATGTGTACAGTATGTTTGGAAGCCACCTAGGATTTTAGAAGGGTGGCATATACATTTTAAAATAAAGTATACTAAATTTATGCCACAGTGAGTCTCTGCACATGGCCCTGCATCACCCTCATACCGCCCCTGGGTGGAAGCAGACAGGAGGGGGCACTGGGAGGTGGAGGAAAACAGAAACCTCAGATTGGGACCAGCATGATCAGAGAATAAAATGGTCATGCAACAAAAGTAGAAGAGAATTTTACTTTCATTTTAATGATCGGACTTGGTGCTATGTTTATATTTTATAAAGTGCAGGGAAATGCATCTCTTTTTATTTCTCTGGTGTTGAATAGTATGCAGAATCTGGCTTCTTGTGGTTGTAGTTTAATTTTTATCTACATATGTTTATTTTTAGGTTATGGTCACTTATTCTCTACTTGGTGAGGGTCTGTGTTCTGAATGTGTGACCAAGACCAGGTGTTCTGTTAACATGGAATTTGTACGTAGGGATCTGTACTGCAATAACATGAATTGTTCAAATAGGTGTTGGATGTTCCAGGGCCCCCTGCAGTACTTACAGTGCTGCTTTGTTTGGGTAGGCTGCTTATGTGAGTTTTGGAATTTGGTGCTAGGTTGTTATGGTAGATATGCTCTATAGATTCTCAGTGACTTTGTTGTAGGGTTTGTCACGCCGCCACCACTCGCCTCTAGGTTAGAGGGGCGTGGATTATTTTATTTATTTATTTACATTCTCTTATATACCGCGCTATTCTGCATCAGTGCGGTTTACATTGAACAAACTGAAATTACATTGAACAGGGCATTATAACTTGGAGATAACTATTTTACAGGGAAGGCTATGGAGGGTTAAGTGGCTTGCCCAAGACCACAAGGAGCACCTGTGGGACTAGAAACCCCAGTCCTTCCGGCCCAAGGTTGCTGTCCTCTAGTGAGATTTGAACCCCCGACCTTCCGGCCTGAAGTACCTTGCCCCAACCACTAGGCCACTCCTCCACTCCAAGCATTATTGAAGGAACTTTCTGCTGTATGCTTTTTCAGCTTTTTTTTAAACTATTTCCCTGCAATGCCCTCTGGGAAATGTAGTCCTTATTCAGCTGTATGATTGCACCATGCAGAAAGCTGTAGTCAGGCTCAAGTAGGTAAGGCAAATGACAGAAATTTATTATTTTTATATACACAATGGTTCGATCATACCACACATAGGATTGTTGGTTCAGGACTCTTGGAAGCAAAAATTGTCCAAAACATATCCAACCACAAAATGCAGTTTTAAAGGTTCTCTCTCTTGCAGGATACACAGTCTTTACCAGCAAGCCTAATTGTATTCCCTTCTTAGCTTTACTGGCTAAAGCACCAAACAAAAAACACATTTAAAGTCTGTGGTAAACTTCCCTTTTATAAACACAAGGGAAACACAGCCACCCTGCTTGTGATATAAGGGTATCTGTTTCCTGGATAACCTTCTTTCAGGACTGGCTTGCTTTCTCTACGTTCCCCAGGTTTACAGCATGGCACAAGAACAGTCCATGGGAGTGTCCTCCTCAATCAGCTTCACCTCGGGCCCTCCCAGCTGCATAGGCTCTGTCTCCCCATCCTGCTCAGCATGCTCAGCTAACAGCCTCCCGGGGGATCTTGGAGTCTCTCTTGTTCCTGGCTCCAAACTCTCCTGCAGCCGTGCTACATGCCAAATAGCACTCTCTCCAGCTGGAAGCTCCGTTCCTCTGCTCTGCTCAGCCTGGCTTCCTGCTTCTCCTCTCCTCCTTTCTACTAAATCATACTCTGCTCTGGATTTATACTTCCAGGGCTCTGGCTCCAACCCCACCTTACTCAGGTGACGGCACTCAGCCTGACTCCGGGCACCTGAGTGCTTGAAGCATTCACTGCCTAAACAGTTCTGAGCCTTGTATCCTCTCCCCTTCATTCCAATGAAGGGGAGAGGATACAAGGCTCAGAACCCTGAAATGTTTTCCACATGAAAGTTTTCTGATTCCTGGAGGTGTTTATGGCTTTCCTACCCTGACTTGAGTAAAGGGGGCCCTTTACTAGGGTGAATTCCCTGTCTCTTTGTCCTCCCCTGGACTCTGGATAGGCCTCCTTGACACAGGTTTTGAATTAGTTCACAATATGCCTGGTACTGGAGAATGTTTGTTGCTGTTAGTGAGATGACCAGAAGCAGATTTTTTTTTTTTAAGATCTTGAGTTCTGTGGGTGAATGTCCTAATTCTGCTCTGCAACTATTGTTGATAGAGGGGGATCTGTGAATGCAAAAAGAAAAAGCAAGTTTATAACAAAATAAAAATGAGTTATAATTTGGTGTTATAAACTGTGCTGTGGTTCTCGCTCTTTCTTTTCGTTCCTTGGTGTGCAAACATCTTGCAATTCCTCCACATTATGTAATTGGCTTTTTTGGTTTGGTTCAGTCCCTGACTGGAGTTTTGAGAAAGTCCCCCCCCCCCCCCACTGTTGCAAGGGGGTGTCATCTCATCCCTTGCCTCATAAGAACATAAGATATGCCATACTGGGTCAGAACAAAGTCCATCAAGCCCAGTATCCTGTTTACAACAGTGGCCAATCTAGGTCATACGTACCTAGCAGTTTCCCCAAAAGACACAGGTTCCGCAATGCTTGTACTGGGTCAAGCATTGATATCCTGGGTCCCATCTTAATAATGGTTTATGGACCTTTCCTCCAGGAACTTGCCGAAACCTTTTTTAAACCCAGCTACACTAACAGCCTTTACTACATCCTCCGGTAACAAATTCCAGAGTTTGATTACACGTTGAGTGAAAAAATATTTTATTAGTCTTAAATAGTTTACACTGTAGCTTCATTGCATGTCCCCTAGTCTTTCTATATTCTGATAACGTAAACAATCGATCTACACTTACCCGTTCCACTCCGTTCATTAATTTATAGACTTCTATCATATCTCCCCTCAGCCGTCTCTTTTCCAGGTTAAAGAGCCCTAACCTTTTAACCTTTCTTCATAGGAGTATCCTTCCATCCCCTTTACCATTTTGGTGGCTCTTCTCTGAACCGTTTCTAATAACACTATATCCTTTTTAAGATACGGCGACCAGAATTGCACACAATATTCAAGGTGTGGTCTCACCATGGAACGGTATAGAGGCATTATAATATCCTTTGTTTTATTTTCCATTCCTTTCCTTATGATACCTAGCATTGTATTTGCTCTCTTGGCTGCCGCTGCACACTGGGCCGAGGGTTTTAACATGTTATCCACAATGACGCCTAAATCTTTTTCCTGGGTGGTGGTTCCTAATGTGGAACCCTGCATTGTGTAACCATAATTTGGGTTGTTCTTCCTTAGGTGCATAACTTTGCACTTGTCCACATTAAATTTCATCCACCATTTTGATGCCCAGTCTTCCAATTTATCAAGATCCTCTTGCAATTTTCCACAATCCTCTTGGGTTTTAACAACTTTAAATAGTTTTGTGTCATCTGCAAATTTGATAACCTCACTCGTTATTCCACTTTCCAGGTCATTTATGAATATGTCAAAAAGCAGCGGACCCAGCACAGATCCCTGGGGTACACCACTATTCACCTTTCTCCATTGGGAAAATTGGCCATTTAGCCCAACCCTCTGCCTCAAACAGCAGATTGCCTTGAGCCGCCCTGGTTAAGTGATTTGCCCAAGTGGGATTCATACCTTATTAAGCAAGAGAATTACTGTATGTCTGGATTTAAGAGCGCCAATATACAAAAGAGACATACTAGTCCACACAAACAGGAGAGTGAGATAACTACAGGACAGGTCAACCAATCAACTGAAGAGAAGGAAGAAAGAAAGGAGAAAGACCCAGAGGTGGAGGAATTCAAGATAGAACTCCTAGTTCACATGGAAAAAGATGAATACGCTGGGTTTCAGGCAAGGGAAAGATTGGCCAAGTTAAACTTAACACCTAAGGTTAAGTAAAGGGACCATTTACTGACATCATCAAAATAAATTGAATGCTATGCTGTGCAGCTAAAATTATTACTGCAAGAATACTATCAGCTAAAGTACAAGGTCAAAAGAAAAAGAAAACAGTTCCTCCTCAAAAAAAGAGCATCGAGGGAAAATACAATCATTGTGTGCAGAGGTATCCCTGAGAGACAGGTATCTAAAAGGATTAAGATCATCAAAGATATTAAGGAAGATCAAATACATCAAGCTGAGGCATGCTGCATTAACTGAAGATGATCTGAAATTTATATGTTACAACAGAAGTGCAAAAACTGCGAAAATATGAAGACGACAGAAAAGAAAGATATCAAACTAAGCTATTTAGAGAGAACCCAAAACAATTCTACAGGGAACTGGGAAAGAGCATTAATATGGTAATAGTACCACCATCCAAAGCTGAAACAGAAACCTTCTGGAGAAAACTATATGAGGACCCTATAGAGCACAATCAAGAAGCAGAATGATTACCCTGAATATAGGAACATTTAGAAAAATCAAACATCAAACCTAAGGCATGGTTAAAATGAGCCCCAAACTGGAAAAGCCTTGGCCCAGATGGAGTAACCAACTTTTGGCTCAAACTCCACCAAGACCTGTTGAACTGCAAAAATCATTGTTCAAGCAGCCAGACTTTACACCACAATGGCTTACTTCAGGAAGAACATTTCCCCTTTCAAAGGGAGACTCAAGTAAAAGTCCCAAAAATTATAGACCAATAACTTGTCTACCTACAAACTATAAGCTGTTCACTGCAATAGATGCAGACAGAATATATGAGTCTAATTACATCATGGCAAAAGACCAAAAGGGCAACAAGAGAGGAGCATATGGAACCAAAGACTAGTTAATGTTGAATAAGAAAAGTAGAAATCTCAGTATAGCATGGATTGATTATAAGAAAGCTCTCAACAGCGTCCCAAACTCTTGGATAATAAATTGCCCTGAACTGTATAAAATAAATCCTGGCTTGATAGAGTACATTAACTTCACCATGTTAATGTGGCAATGAACACTCTTTCTGAAATATAAAGATGGCCAGTACATCATTCCTTATATTAAGATCCAGCAAGAAACATCTCAGGAAGATTCCCTGTCACCCTCTTCTGTTTTGTGTGGCGCTTAATCCAATGCGTACTTTCATCAACTCTTTGGGATATGGATTTAGCCTGAATCCTAAAGAAGGTAACAACCCAGAAACAACATCCCATTTATTATTTGTACATGATCTGAAGTTCCAGAGTTCCAGCGACCAACAATTAGCAGAGCAACTCTGTGTGGTGAAAAGCTTTTCTGATGACATCAGGATGACCTTTGGCCTTGATAAATGTGATAAAACAACCTTTTTTTTTTAGAGAGGAAAACTGAGCAAAATGGAAAACATCTCCCTGGCTGAAGTCAGTGACATCAAGGACCTTGAACAGGAAGACTTATATAAATATCTTGGAGTAAAGGAAGGAACGACACTCAAGCGGAAATTGCTGAGAGAAAAGATCAGTAAAGAATACTACAGGAGAAAGATGGCGGCAGGTGGTGTCTAGGCTCTGGTGTTCTGCTCTTGATGGGTCGTTAAGAGGAAGGCAAAGCTCGGTGTGCTACCCCAGGCTGCCGCGCTGACCTCGACTCCGGTTTCCGGTCCTTTGGATTCCTTCTTTCGATGCCAGGAGCCACAGCCAGTATCGGGGGACGGAAGCTCGGCTGGAGTTGGGGGTTCCTGTGTCCTTGCTGGGGTCGCCTTCATGGAGCATGGCAGACGGTGGTGTTCGTCTGTAGGATCAACAGTCTGGGCTGGCTCCCAAGAATGGAGGCTCTGCCGCGGCATCGGGAAGTCCCCCCTTGGACCTGCAGACCAGTGCAGTGAAGCAAATCGTGTAGCATGGGGCTGGAGTATCCATCACCCTGATCAATTCACCCTGGAGGCTATCTGGTTAGCCATTAATCAACTTGGAGAGGCTCTTATGAATCGGATAGTTGGGATTCAAGGACAGGTTACTTCTAACACCGAAGGTTTGGCACAATCAGTGTAGGATTTGGGCTTGATAAAGAATAGGGTGGACCAGACCTCATCATCCCCTTTTCCCCAGGAACAAGGAATACCTCAGGGCTCTGCATTATCTGCTCTTCTATTCAACCTTTACCTTCAACCAATTTGCACCATTTTCCAAAAATATAAGATGAATTACCATATATATGCGGATGACATTATGTTGTACTCCGCATTCAATATAAATGATCCCAGCTATGACAAAATAGCAACCTGCCTCATGGAAGCTGATAAATGGCTACGTTCAATCAATCTGAAAATTAATTTTAAAAAAAACTGAGGTATTAATCACATCCAGAAACGCAAATTACACACCACCATCCGATATCAAAATTCTGAACTTTACCCTACCTGTCAAGGAAGAGATTAAATATTTAGGAGTCACCCTTGACAAGACCCTTAGTTTCACTAACCACATTAAGAAAATAACCAAAACAATTTACTTCAAGCTTCGCTCCATTCAACAATTGAGGCTACTTTTAGAAAATCATGACTTTAGAACTATCACACAAGCACTAATAACCCCCCACTTTTGACTTTTGTAACGGAATATTACTAGGAGTAGCGAAAAAGAACATAAAAATTCTACAAATGGCCCAAAATGTTACTGCGAGAATAATTTCCAAAGCCAAGCTATCTGACCACATTACCCCGATACTCTATTCTCTACATTGGTTGCCTATATCCAGTAGAATTCAATATAAAATCTTATTGACTACCTTTAAATTAATTAATCAGGTTGCCCCTTCATATCTATCCACACTGATTCATAGTCCTACAGAAAATAGATTAAGACGAAGAAAAAAACTTAATACCATCCTAGTACCCGACTCTATACGAAAAACAAAACAAATAACAAGTACCAGTGCCTTCTCATTCGTAGCACCTTCATTATGGAATAACCTTCCAGATCAATTAAGGGAAACAAAAGACTTACAAAAATTCCGAAAAGACTTAAAAACATACCTGTTCTCACAATACTACTCTATCATAGATAATGACTTGGATAAGACCTCCTATTCACCGTAACTCACTAATGAATATACTAGCTCCAATACTCTCTCTATAAATCCTATAGCTGAACTCAAGATGAACCACCAATATGTATATATGTAAAAACTATGTAATAACTTGTAAATAGTTTCAAAACATTGTTATACCACCTGTATATAGTTTATTTACAGTTCAATGTACCTCTTTATATATCGCTACAATTGTTCCATGTAATGCAATGTTGTTTGGATGTAAACCGCCACTGATCTTCGGAATTGGCGGTATATAAAAGATTTGCAAATAAATAAAGAAAAATAAATAAAGATGTAACTGTAAGGACTCAGCATTTGGAGACTTTGCCTGATATGTTTATTAAAGACTCTAATCATTTGAAAACTAGGTTAGAGCAGTTAGACAATTATATTAAGCTTGCTAATCTTCGTTTGGTTAATTTTCCTTGCTCCCCTGTTATTTCAGCTAGGGAAATGTTTAAACAATATTTGGTGGAAATTTTGGGAGTTTCTGCGGACTCATGTCCTCCTATAGTAAAAATGTATTACCTTCCAAGGAGCCAGAAGTCCTCGGCTAATGCTGAAGCTACTGGGCTTGGGCAATTTGATGTGTTAAATGTTTCAGAGCTGTTAGAAACATCAGATACCTCCAGTGTCAGGCCGGCAACCTATTTAGCAACTTTTGCTTTAGTTTCTGACCGAGAATGGCTTTTAAAGTTGATTTTTTAGGAAAAGAAGCTTGACGTTTAAGAGGTGTCTTGTTCGAATTTTTCCAGACCTTGCTAGGGAAACCCACCGTCGCAGGAAAGAGTTTCTGGTACTGCGCCCGTGGGTTCTTCAGCTTGGGGGTTTGTATTTCCTAAAGTATCCATGTAAATGCTTGTTGAAATTGTGAGGTAATTCCTTTGTTTTTCTTTATCCTTCTCAATTGATTTCCTATTTGAATTCTAAGGGCCCTATGGGGGGCGAATGAGCGGGTCTCCTTGGCTGTGTATTGCTGTATCTGGCTGATGATGTCTGCATGTTTTCCTTGGTCAGTTTGGTTTAGTTTCCTTTCTTGGTCTCTATATTGTGGGCTAGTGGAGGGGTTTGCTTCTTTGAATTATATCCGTTTATTATCTTTCTGTATTATGTTTCTAGAAGCTTCCCTCTTTTCGGTTGCAAGTGATTTAACTTGTAATGTTATTTTGAAAATTTAATAATATATATATAAAAAAAAAAAATACTACAAGAGACTAAAATCATTACTGAAAACTGCTTTGACATCACGGAATAAGATACAAGCCATCAATAAGTTGGCAATTCCTGTACTCTCATACTGCTTTGGGGTTGTGGACTGGCCTCTTAAAGATCTTAAAAAACTGGATGTGCGAAAAAGAAAACTTCGCCATGCCCATGAGGTCATTTACAAGAATCAATGTATGCTGAGACTGTACATCCCTACAGCTGAAGGAGGGCTAGGCTTCAAAAAAGACTGAATACACATACAGAGCTACTATCATAAGCCTCCAGGCCTACCTAACAGCATCATCGGATCCAAATACGCAAACAGTGCTGAAATATGAAAGTAAACGTCCAGAATCGATCTCCATTATCAAACTTGGACAGGCATTCCAATGACTAGAAGGAATGAGTGAGAATCCACAAGCATATAGAGGGAAGGAAGTAACAGAATTTGCAAAACAAGAGAAAAAACTATTCAAAGTATTAGATCAACAAACAAGGAAAAACAAGTGGCAAATGCACAAATACAGTGGGAAATACAAAGTGTTACTCCAGGGACCTTTACTGATAAAGAATGGACACATAGATGGTTAAGGAGAGGTGAACTGAAACTGAAGGATGAGAGGTTGAAAGTTGCAGCCCAGGACAGTAGCTTATGGACAAGAAGGTTTACAGCAAGCATTGAAAAAAACTGGCAAAACCGACATATGTCGATTCTGTGGGAAAGAGCTGGAAAAAGTGACTCATCTCATAGCTGGCTATGAAGGTCTGATGGTAGAAAATTTCTATACAGAAAGGCACAATACATTAGCATGCTTTATTCATTGGAAACTCTCTAAACACTATAATATCACTGTGCCTGAAAAGCACTGGGATCATGACCCTAAAAGAATTACAGAGAACACCTGGAAGACTCCCATTCCGACAGATAAAAAGCTGGATGTGAGGAAGACGGATATAGTGGTAAAGGAGACAAACACCAGAATGGCACTGATGTGTCAGTTTCAAGCGACTACTCTGAATTGCACTGAGAGAAAACATTCAAGTACTGAGAAATGCAGTTGGAGACCAAGAAAATGTGGCAGAAAGATACTGAGTTATTTTCTATCTTGTTGGGTGTCACAGGCCATGAAGATGAATTTCCAAGCACACCTTGATAAATTACCCATATAAGAAACGTCTTATGAACTCCAGAGAGAGGCACTCTTTGGCACGATGCAAATACTACACCGAGCATTAGCAGTAAATGTGAGAGACTGAGATCATACTACACATACCCTTACAAATGAGGTTCATCACTGTCATCGTGTGCGCGAAGCCCACCCATTTTGAGAAACTGCCCCGAACAGAAATAATAAAATAAAGCAGACTAGAAAAAATATATCAATAGAACCTTTATTATAAAAAAGGGGTCAATTTAATAGCAAAAGTATATAAGATCACCAATTAAAATTTTTCAAGTCTGTTTTATAATTGAAGATGGGGGGGAGAGGGGTATGGTATCTCCATTGTTTTCATGAAGGAGACCCAACCTTTTACAGTTGTCATACCCCCTTTCTCTGTGTATAGGCAGTTGCCTGGAAGAGTGGGAAACGTGCCAGATTATCCTTGTAAGTGCTGATGTTCGGGGTTTCCGTGTAGTTGTGGGCCAAACGAAGACAGCCAAGGTTTTTAATGTGATAACAAAAACTTTATTTGTTGCACAGGATTCTGTCATCTACCATCCCCTAACCAGAAACAAAAAGTGGATACTTTCTTATGCCAAAATAAAGTCCAGAATGAGACAAAGTCCAACCTGATCCTTCTCAGGGTTTGTCAGTTTATATACAAGATTAATTCAACTTCTCTTCAGTTATGAACAGCTTTAGTTGCAGCTAATCATTTGCATAGCATTCACAATTCCCAGCTGCTTAACGACGTTGAGTTTCACTCCCGCAGAACGCTGCTTCTCTCCGTGCAAACTCAATAGCATGAAATAACTTCTCAGCACTTATCATATACATTAATATCAACAGCTTCACTCTTGGCAACAAACAGCACAGTCTGCCTCCATCTCAGAATAGGAGCTATCTGATTTAGTTGATCCCAACTGCATTGATTCAACATCAGAGTCAAACATCTCATAATTCAATTCAGGGTACTGCAGATCAACAGGCTTCCATTGTTCCAAATGGTGTCTAAGCTGTTTCCACTTATTATTCCTCTCCCTTTGTGGTATCTGAGGGTAACTAGAATCAGCAGCCTCCTTTAAAGTAGTGTTAAAGGAATCCAACTGGCTTAATCTTCTTCTAGTGTGTCTGGGTTGTAAAGGTTGGTAAAAAGGCAAGTCTCTGTCTTTACACTGCTTCCGTATCTCTGGCTCAGCAGGGGCTAGCTTTAGCTTTCGTCTGCGTAGCATATAATCAGCTGGTGAGTTAAGAACAGCTGGGCTACTCTCTAAGCTTCTGCTAGTAACTGGCTGCCTGCACTTGGAACGTTTATGCAGCTTATCATACAGAACTTTACACTTGCTTAAACTCTCACCATTGTTCACAGCTTCTAGGGAAGATTCTAGGGTAGAAGTGTTATCTCTTCTGGGTAAGGGTTCCAGCCTCTCCCCATGAGAATGAACGTAGCTTCTAACCTGCTTTTCCTGGCTGTCTGGTTCGTGGTGACCTCTCTCTCTCAGAGGAAGCTCTCTCCACTGCTTTCCCAGAGACCTCCGTGTCTCAAAGCAGTCTGGATGGCAACTCTCCCAGCACCGTGTGCTATCCTGGCAATGGTTGCTCCTTCCTTTGCTTCTCTCTGAAACTTGGTCAGAGCCAGGTCCTGAGTCTCCTACACGAATACTTCCTGTTCTCTTAGGAACTCCTCCTGCTCCCACATGACCTCTCCTGGAACTAGAACTCCGACTAGCTCCTGAACTCAGACTGGAACTAACTCTCTCTGTTACTTCCTGGTTAAGAGCATAGGGCTGCCCTATCCGGTTTGACTCCGCCCCCTTGCCTCTTACGTCAGCTCCCCTGGTTGTCATGGAGCTGGGGTGTGGCTCTCTCACTGCCTTTCTGTGCAGAGAGTTTCTCTGGGCTTGTGCTTTAACCCCTTCCTTGCCTGCCTTAATGTGTGCATTTGAGGAAAACTGCTGTTTTAAACCCCTTTTCTTGCTGTTTAAGCCCTCTGCATCATCACATAACCCCCCATTTAAGATATTTCGGGCTGGCTGGACATCTCCAGAACAGCACGGAATCCTAGCTCTGTGACTGTAGCTGACCAAGGCATTACTCTTTTTGTCTGTTATAGCCAAATGAGCCAGGGCTACCCGCTCATGCCATGGCTGTAGAACATTGATATGGTAATTTTGTTGTTTTTCCTTTCCTATGTAGCTGGCCCCACCTGTTTGACAACCCGACAGGGTCCTGTCCAGGTACTTTCAAATTTTGAACTCCGACCGGGCACCATTATAATAACCTTTTCTCCTATGTCTAAATGACGAGGCCGGGTGCGGCGGTCATAATATCTCTTTTGACGTACTTGACTAGCGGTCATATTTTCCTCCACCACCTGGGACGTACGCTGCAACCTCCCTCTTAAATCTTTTAAGAAATGAGGTATTTCTATGTCCTCGGTAATGGGTTCGACCCATTGGTCTCTCAAGATATCTAATACCCCCCTCTGGGCGTTCGACCATACAGGAGTTCGTATGGAGAGACGCCTAAGGAAACCTGCTTCCTTTCTCTACAAGCGTATAATATGAATGGGAGCATCCTGTCCCACTCAGTCATTTCTCCCTCTAGACTCCTTTTCAACATCCTTTTAATGGTCTGGTTTTGTCGTTCAACCAGACCATTGGTCTGGGGATGGTATGCGGCTGTCTTAATATGCTGGATGCCAAATGCATCCCAGACCTGCGCGAGATAGCGGGATAAAAAATTTGTACCCCTGTCTGTTAGGATTTCCCGAGGAAATCCTACCTCGCAAAAAAGCTTTAATACTTCGGCCGCAATAGTGCGTGCCGATGTGTTCCTTAGGGGAAATGCCCAGGGGAATCGTGTGGCTTGATCCACAATAACTAAGATGTACTGAAATCCCCTGGGAGTCCGAATCAATGGTCCTACCATATCCATAGCTAACCGCTCAATTGGTTGTGATATACGGGGTATGGGCATTAAAGGTACTTTCCCCGGTGAAAAGGGGGTAACCTTCTGACATTCGGGACATGCTTCGCAAAATTTTGCCGTTTCCCGGAAAATCCCCGGCCAATAAAAACGATTTAAAATCTGGTCCAAGGTGCCCTGTACGCCTTTATGTCCCCCTAACGGATGATCGTGGGATAGCCTTAAAACCAAATTCTTAAAAGTATTAGGCACCACTAATTGCTTCCGGACTTCCCTGGAATGGAGGTCTAAGCTCTCCCTATACAGTACCTCCCCCTCTAAGTAAAAACGAGGCAATGAACCCTCTCCCTTATTTGCATGATCAAAGGCACGCGTCAAGGCTGGATCTTGCCTTTGTTCCTCTGGAAATGAAGGGAATTTTTCCACCAATTCGGCCGAAGCCCACGGCAGTTCCTGTCCTGTCGCTAACTCGGCTCTATTGTGGGCCCTGCGGTTTTTCTCATGCCGCTTCTCCCCCTTCTTACGCTTTACGCGATCGCTGGGAGGAGTCACTAAACCGCTGTGCGAGGGCAGGCCTGACATAGGGTCGTCAATGGGGTCCTGTCCCTCCTGATTGGCCTTACTCTGAGCTCGCGTGGACACCAGGCCTAACCTAGACCTAGGTTTCTCCTTATGAGTGGACGTCACTTGTCTTCCCTTTATCTCCCTCTTTATGGGTTATTTTTATACCTTCCCTGAACTAGGGGCATTGGCTTCGGTGGTGGCAGCTAGTCCTTTAACTAGGCCCTTCCGAAATCGAGGCCAGTCCCTACCTAAGACTAGGGAATGTGGTAGTCTTGGCACTATTGCCACTGGAATTTCTTTTTTCAATCCTAGCCCTTCAACAGTAACTAGGTGTAAAGGATATGACACGGCAGCGCCGTGTACACAACAAATTTTTATCTTTCTCTCAGAGTGTCCTAAAGAATCCTCCCCTCTGAGCTTTTATCTCCCTCCATAGGCTCTCAGAAATCATTGATTGGTCAGCGCCTGAATCTAGGATCGCTTCAACCTGAATATTGTTGACCATGACTGTTAGTACAAATCCCTCCCCAACCTCCTTGGACTGGGTGGTTACTAAAACAAGCTTGGCTCTACAGTCCCATTGTAAGTGACCTTTCTGACCACATGCAAAGCATTTACACTGTTCCCTATGACTTTTGGGCAGGGGTCTTCTGAACACAGATTTCCCTGACCTTACTTCCTCCCTCTTCTCTGGAATTTTCAAGACTGTTGACTCTGAAGTACCCATCTGCTTCTGACCGATGGCTTTAGCCTCTAAGAAACGGTCAGCAAGTGCTATGGCATCTCTCGTGGTCTTACAATCTTGCAAAATTAAGAAGGATTGCAATTCTACAGGTACAGCATCTAAGAACTGTTCTAAAACAATATTATCTAATATGGAATCAATGCTTCTCCCCTCTGGAGTTAGCCACTTGTATACTAGTGTTTGAATCCGATGGCATAAGGTCTGTGGTGTTTCACCTGGGGTTAACTTGCACCCTCGCAAAAGGCGGCAATATATCACTGGAGTTAAGCCTAACCGGGTTCTAATGGCTTTGACTACTGCCTCATAGTTGTTCGTAAGATCATTGGGTACCGCTCTGTAGGCTGCTAGCGCCTCTCCCGTTAGGGATGATGCTAAGCGTAAAACCCACTGGTCTTTTGGCCAACTGCTCATGAGCGCAATGCGTTCAAAGACCTCCAAGTAGTCATCGATATCATCATCACTTAACAATTGCCTTATAGATAACATGCCCTTGCTTAAGGTTTCAAGACCTGTTAAAGTGCCTAGTGAACTTGACACAGTCTTAATTGCCTCCGTAGTCTGCTTCTGTTCTCCCATCCCTGTGCCTAGCAGATCCATCAGCGGCTGTTGTTGCGCCCGCAGCATCTCCGCTGTTTTCTCCTGGGCCTCTGCTGACATTTTCTGCTGCTGCTGGAATCTCTCAGCTACCCAGTTTAATAGCTGAGCTGGATCCATCGCTGTCTCGGCTGCAATAAAACAGAGAGCAAACACCAAGTGTGGCTTACACACAACACCCCCTCCCTCAGCTTCCAAATGCTCTGCAATAACCCACCCCCTTGTAGCAGTATCCTAGATAACCCTTCTCATCTACCGGTTACCTGCTACAAGTGGTGAGTCTTGCTCATCAGCACTGCAGAATCCAGGAACCTTTGCTCCAATCCGCCTCAGCTGACACTCCACTCCGAGTTTGCAGAGTTGGTAAGCTCTTCTTGAAGGTACTTCCTTGTGTGTTGAAAAAAAAAATTTCCCTTTTCTTTTTTTTTTTTCCTTCTTGAACTTTGGAAAAACTGCTCTTCTTTCAAACTTTACTGGCTTATTAGTATCAGTTGCTTATTTCTGTGAGGTGGTAGCTTTATCCTAAAAACTACGCCAAAACCTGTCACACCCCCTTTCTCTGTGTATAGGCAGTTGCCTGGAAGAGTGGGAAACGTGCCAGATTATCCTTGTAAGTGCTGATGTTCGGGGTTTCCGTGTAGTTGTGGGCCAAAGAAGACAGCCAAGGTTTTTAATGTGATAACAAAAACTTTATTTGTTGCACAGGATTCTGTCATCTACCATCCCCTAACCAGAAACAAAAAGTGGATACTTTCTTATGCCAAAATAAAGTCCAGAATGAGACAAAGTCCAACCTGATCCTTCTCAGGGTTTGTCAGTTTATATACAAGGTTAATTCAACTTCTCTTCAGTTATGAACAGCTTTAGTTGCAGCTAATCATTTGCATAGCATTCACAATTCCCAGCTGCTTAACGACGTTGAGTTTCACTCCCGCAGAACGCTGCTTCTCTCCGTGCAAACTCAATAGCATGAAATAACTTCTCAGCACTTATCATATACATTAATATCAACAGCTTCACTCTTGGCAACAAACAGCACAGTCTGCCTCCATCTCAGAATAGGAGCTATCTGATTTAGTTGATCCCAACTGCATTGATTCAACATCAGTCAGACATCTCATGATTCAATTCAGGGTACTGCAGATCAACAGGCTTCCATTGTTCCAAATGGTGTCTAAGCTGTTTCCACTTATTATTCCTCTCCCTTTGTGGTATCTGAGGGTAACTAGAATCAGCAGCCTCCTTTAAAGTAGTGTTAAAGGAATCCAACTGGCTTAATCTTCTTCTAGTGTGTCTGGGTTGTAAAGGTTGGTAAAAAGGCAAGTCTCTGTCTTTGCACTGCTTCCGTATCTCTGGCTCAGCAGGGGCTAGCTTTAGTTTTCGTCTGCATAGCATATAATCAGCTGGTGAGTTAAGAACAGCTGGGCTACTCTCTAAGCTTCTGCTAGTAACTGGCTGCCTGCACTTGGAACGTTTATGCAGCTTATCATACAGAACTTTACACTTGCTTAAACTCTCACCTTTGTTCACAGCTTCTAGGGAAGACTCTAGGGTAGAAGTGTTATCTCTTCTGGGTAAGGGTTCCAGCCTCTCCCCATGAGAATGAACGTAGCTTCTAACCTGCTTCTCCTGGCTGTCTGGTTCGTGGTGACCTCTCTCTCTCTCAGAGGAAGCTCTCTCCACTGCTTTCACAGAGACCTCCGTGTCTCAAAGCAGTCTGGATGGCAACTCTCCCAGCACCGTGTGCTATCCTGGCAATGGTTGCTCCTTCCTTTGCTTCTCTCTGAAACTTGGTCAGAGCCAGGTCCTGAGTCTCCTACACGAACACTTCCTGTTCTCTTAGGAACTCCTCCTGCTCCCACATGAACTCTCCTGGAACTAGAACTCCGACTAGCTCCTGAACTCAGACTGGAACTAACTCTCTCTGTTACTTCCTGGTTAAGAGCATAGGGCTGCCCTATCCGGTTTGACTCCGCCCCCTTGCCTCTTACATCAGCTCCCCTGGTTGTCATGGAGCTGGGGTGTGGCTCTCTCACTGCCTTTCTGTGCAGAGAGTTTCTCTGGGCTTGTGCTTTAACCCCTTCCTTGCCTGCCTTAATGTGTGCATTTGAGGAAAACTGCTGTTTTAAACCCCTTTTCTTGCTGTTTAAGCCCTCTGCATCATCACACAGTGTAGCACTGGAACTGAAATCATAAGTGTGTAATGCAGCTGTGATCCTGGGAATGAGTGCAGCTTTGAAGGAAGAATGCTGGGCCTTGTAGTATCGCATCTCCTGCCACACACAGGAGAGGGAAGATGCTACATTGTTGGAGTTGGGAGGGGAAAAAGGAGAGCACAGATACTGAACTGCTGGGGGTGAGAACCATAGAAATTTGATAGCAGAAAAAGACCGTATGACGTATCTAGTCTATTTCCATAACAACTACTATAGTCCCTTTTTTACCTTTAGAGAACTTATGTGTTTGTCTCATGCTTTTTTGAATTCAGATACTGTCCTAATATCTACTTACTCCACTGGGAGACTATCTCCACTCTTTCCGTAAAGAAATATTTCTGCATATTACTCCTGAGTCCATCCCCTATCACCCTCATCCTATGTCCCCTCATTGCAGAACTTACTTTCAAATGAAAAAGGCTCTCCTCCTGTGCTTTTATGCTATGGAGGTATTTAAACTTCTCCATCATATCTCCTCTATCCCAGCTTTCCTCTAATATATACATATTAAGATCTTTAAGTCTGTCCCCATATGGTTTATAATGAAGACTACTGACCATTTTAGTAGCCACCCTCTGCACCGACTCCATCCTGTTTATATCCCTTTGAAGGTGTGGTCTCCAGAATAGCACACAATACTCCAAATGAGGTCACATCAAAGACTTATACATCAAAGACTTGTTTTTTAGAAACATAGAAAAATGATGACAGAAAAAAAACACATGGCCTCTCTAGTCTGTCCTTCCATATCAACAACTACAACAGTCCCCTTTTTTCCTTTAGAGATCTTCTGTGTTTGTCCCATGCTTTTTTGAATTCAGATACTGTCCTCATCTCTACACTACCACCTCCACAGGGAGACTATTCCACGGATCCACCACTCTTTCTGTAAAGAAATATTTCTGCATACCACTCCTGACTCTATCCCCTTTCACCCTCATCCCATGTCCCCTCATAGCACAACTTGCTTTCAATCTAAAGAGGCTCTCCTCCTGTGCATTTATACCATGGAGGTTTTAAACGTCTCAATCATATCACCTCTCTCACGCCTTTCCTCCAAGGTGTACATATTAAGGTCCTTAAGTCTGTCCTCATATGCTTTATAATGAAGACCACTGACCATTTTAGCAGCCATCCTCTGTACTGACTCCATCCTGTTTATATCCATTTGAAGGTGCAGTCTACAGAATTGCATGCAATACTCCAAATGAGGTCACACCAAAGACTTATACAGAGGCACTATCACCTCCTTTTTTCTGCTAGCCATTCCTCTCCCTATGCACCTAAGCATCCTTCTAGCTTTTGCTGTCACCTTTTCTACCTGTTTGGCTACTTTAAGACCATCAGACACAATCATGCCTAGGTCCTGCTCTTCTTTAGTGCACAAAAGTACTTCACTCACTATACTATATTGCTCCCTTGGATTGCTGCAGTGGAGTGGAGGAGTGGCCTAGTGGTTGGGGCAACGTACTTCAGGCCGGAAGGTCGGGGGTTCAAATCCCACTAGAGGACAGCAACCTTGGGCCGGAAGGACTGGGGTTTCTAGTCTCACAGGTGCTCCTTGTGGTCTTGGGCAAGCCACTTAACCCTCATAGCCCATGTTCCCTGTAAAATAGTTCTCTGTGTGCTGTGCTTTCCTGTCTAATCAATGTGTTTATACCTAAAAAATTTCCTGTCATGATTTGACAATTTCCAATCTGTAATCAAACCGCTGCTGATCGCTGGAAGTAGCGGTATACAAATGTATACTAAATAAATAAAATAAAAAATAAATGCATGACCTTGCATTTTTTAACATTACATCTCAGCTGCCAAATTCTAGACCATTCTTCAAGCTTAGCTAGATCCTCCTCATGTTATCTACACCTTCCTGGGTGTCTACTCTTGCAGATTTTGGTATCATCCGCAAAGAGGCAAACCTTCCATTGGCGTGGCATGAGGATTCCCATTACACCTCTTGCACACTATCCCCCAGACGCGTCGCAAAACTTTAAAACCAACATATTGGTCAATAATTTTGGGTAACATCTGTTTTTTAGAGGGTAAAACATATCGCAACGTCAGTGGATGCGCTATCTCTGCCTCAACTGGCAGCGGCGTATAGTCCTCCATTTCACTCAGCCAATCTCTCAAGTTCCGTAGTTGGCAGGCAATGTTATAGCGATAAATGTCTGGTACGCCCATACCCCCCCCCCCCTCTCCCACGGCTGTTGTAATAACTGTAGCCTAATCCTTGGCTTCCCACCTCGCCATAGAATTTGAGTAAGTATCCTCTCCAGTGCTTTAACTTCTTTACGCAGCAACAAAATGGGAAGGACCTGCAGCACATACAACCACTTTGGAAAAATCACCATCTTGTACACCGCTATCCGTCCCCCCAACGACAGAGGAAGATCCCTCCATCTCTCCAACCGAGTGCGGGTCTCCTCTAGCAATCTCCGTATGTTCAACATATGACTCTTCCCCGTTTCCGCCGCCAATCTAAACCCAAGTACTTGAGTTCATTTATACTCCATTTCAATGGAAACTTACCCTTCCAGTTTCCTGGGAGTCCTTTATCCAAGGGCATTGCCTCCGACTTCTCTAAATTAAGTTTCAGGCCAGAAAACCTTCCAAACTCAGCAAACGTATCTAACAGTGTTGGTAAAGTCTCCTGAGGCCTCCCCACATACACCAGCACATCATCAGCAAAAGCCGATACTTGGAAGTCCAACCTTCCAATCCTCGCTCCCACCAGCCGGGGGTGTGTCCGTATTCACTCCAGTAAGGGCTCTAGTGTCAAAACATAGAGGAGCGGTGATAGCGGGCACCCCTGTCTAGTACCCCTCCTTATTGGGAAAGCATTCGTCAATGAATCATTCACTATAATTTGTCCCTGTGGATTTGAATATAACAGCCGTACCACGTTTCCAAAAAAGCCTCCCAGACCCATACGCTCTAAAATCCGGAACATATAGGGCCACGCCACCCGATCAAAGGCTTTCTCCGCATCAAAGCTCACTAAGAGTGCTGGCTCACCTGCTGCTGCTGTCATGTACAAGGCAGCGAAGATCCTCCGCATATTTTTAATGATGTGCCTATAACGCACAAAACCCACTTGATCCCCATTCACCAAGTCCGGTATCATCGGTGCTAGGCGCTCTGCCATTATTTTAGCCAAGATCTTGAGATCAACATTGATCAGTGAGATAGGCCTGTAAGATCCTGGTTGTTCAGGGTCCCTACCCTCCTTGGGGAGTACTGTAATAACTGCCCTATTTGCTTCATATGGAAAGAGTTGTCTGCCTACCAAATCCATATAGTGTGCTGACAAGGGTCCCGCCACCTGCTGTAGGAGGAGCTTGTAAAACTCCCCCCGATATACATCAGGCCCGGGAGCCCGTCCCCTACGCAGGGTCTTAACCACCGCCACCACCTCCGTAGGCGTGATAGGACCATTCAACAAGTCTCTCTGTTCTTCTGATAAACATGACACCCTTATTCGATCCAAAAATACCTGCTCACTCCTCTGGCCCTCCTGCCCTTCTTCATACAGTGCAGTATAATACTTCCGAAATATCTCTTCTATGTGCTGTTGTGTGCTCCTAATCTGCCCCCTCTCATCTCTCATGGCTCCCACATAAGTCCTCCCCCCCCCCTCCCGTTCGTATCAGCCCTGCCAGCAACTTCCCGGGTTTGTTCCCGAATTTGTACAGCTTATGTCTGAAATACAACTGGGACTGAATCACCCTTTTGTGTATTACGGAGGACAACTCTTTCTGCAGATATAGCAGTGCCTCCTTATTCTGAGTTGTGGGAAATTGGCAAAATCTGCGCCTTGCTACTCCCACCTCCTTTTCCAAACGTAACAAGTTCCCATTATACTGTCTCTGTCTATAACCCATATAGCTAATAATGTGTCCCCGAAGTACTGCCTTAGCAGTTTCCCAAAACAATGTGGGGTTCGCCTTATGCTCAGCATTGTGTGTAACATATTCCTCCCACTTAGACTTCAGAAATTCACCAAAGTGTTTCAGCGCTCACCTCCAATGGATACCTCCACAATGTCCTGTCCTTACTTAACCCCCCTGAATGTCTATCCAGATCAATGCGTGGTCAGAGACCATTAAAGGCCCCACTCTCGCTTCCGTTACTCTAGGAAATAACCTAGAGGATCCCAGAAAATAGTCTATCTGAGATCCAGTGTCATGGGCCCTCGACACATGCATATAGTCCCTTTCTAACGGGTTTAAAACCCTCCAATAGTCTAACAGCTCAAACCCTTCACAGAGTCCCTTCACCCATTGCGCTCTCCGATCTCTGTTGTTACCACTCCTCTTCGACCTATCCATACTCTCGTCCATTACGCAATTAAAATCTCCCCCAATGATTAATGGGGTGTGTCCCACATCACTCAAACATTTGTTAACCTTCACACAAAATCTTGCTTCGTACAAGTTTGGCGCATATATATTCATTAACGCTACCCTCTGGCCTCTAATCTCGCCAATTACCAAAAGAAATCTACCCTCTGGGTCTTCCATGGTTCGTGTCAACACAAAGCCAACCTTCTTATGAATAAGGATTGCCACTCCTGCTTTTTTCCCCCCAGAGGACGCGCCATATACCCCGCCCACCCACCATCTCCGGAGCTTATCATGTTCTTTAGCAGTAAGATGTGTTTCTTGTAGGAAAGCGACCTCCACCTTATTATCCCGTAAAGTCTTTAATACCTTATAGCGCTTAATAGGATTCCCCATCCCGCATACGTTCCATGATGCAAATCGTATTTTAGTGCCCATCATGATTTATCCATAATCATAGCCCCTGCTTAATTTATACGCGTATTCCCACCAAAGAGACAGCCCCAAGCACAGGGCTTCCCCTTTTCCTCTCGACCCCCTCAATCTGTCTGAGCTTCCACGGACCACTAGCAATATCCCTCCCCTCCTCCCCCCCAAATCCCTTTGTGTCTGCATCGTATTTTTAATTTTTCCCTGCCCCCCCTCCTCTCCAAGATTCCCAAGCCCTCCCCCCATCCCCCTCCCCGTCCTCTCCCTCCCCTTTCTCCTTCCCGAACATCTCCCACCTTCCCTCCCCGTCCTCCTGTATCTCTACTCCTTGCCCTCCTCTCTGGGACTCCCTTCCCTTGACCATCATTAATGCATCCCAAACCCACCTCCACCTCCACCAACCTCCATCCTCTGCTCAGTAATTAATTTACCCTAGGGTCCCTCCCCCTTCCCCCATACATTCCCCCCACTTTACCACTGTTACATACATTACCTTATATCTTCCTGCCTCCCTCCGCTACCCCATCCAGCTCCCCCCTTGTAACAATCCAACCCCCCAACCGGCTACCTCCTCCCCCTACTCTCCTTCTGTTCCCAATAATCCTCAAACATGGACCATATACCAACACGGAACTCTCTAAACAACCAATACTTTCAGTTTTTAACAAACAAGATCACATTGTCAACCATCACAACATCAGCAGCCAATCTCAGACAGAGACCGGTCCTCTATAAAACAGTTCAACAATTCAACAGTTCCACATGGAGAAGGGAGCAAACAGAGCCACCCCTCCTCATGTAAGCATATCTCCCAGCTGCCTTCAAGCTCGCCTGCCAGCATCCTTGTTATGGAGGAGGGTGGGTGAATTATATTCTGGGATCCCCTTTCATAGCATCGGCTCTACTCCAGATCTCCTCCAGTCATACATCTCAATTATTCTGCGATGCTGCGTTCATTATACATGTGCTCCATGTCACTCCCCTCATATATGTCCAGAGGGAGAAAAAGGTACCTAGTCCAGTTTTTCACATAGTTCTCTCCTCTCAGCAAAGCTTGGCGCTGCAGGATTTCTCTCAGAGCTACTACAGTCCACACCCCGTACTGGCTCAGCCTTGTTTTATGCATCACCGAGGGTTGCTAGAAAAGTCTGTGCCGCTGCCACCGTTTCAAAGATGTGGTGCTTGCCATTATACTCCAGCCTCAATCTAGCAGGATACATCAGGGCAAACCGCATGCCCTTATTAATAAGTGTGGCACAGATTCCTGTGAATTCACGTCTGCGCAAACTCACTTGATTCGAGTAGTCTTGGAAGATCAATACTTTCTGCCCTCCCAATGTCTGACTCCTCTTTGCTCTGGCTGCTCTTAACACCGCCTCCTTTTGGACAAAGTTCAGAAATCATACAATCACTACCCGTGGTCGGGTTGCTCCTTCTCTCTTCTGTCCCAGTCTATGCACTCTCTCGATGATCAGAGGTCCCACACTCGCCTCCAGAGAAAGTTGTGAGATCAGCCACTTTCCCAGGTAGTCACGGAGCTCGCCCTCTTTAACAGACTCCAATATTCCCACAATTCTCAAGTTCTTCCGCCTACCGCGATTCTCCAAGTCATCAGTTTTATCCGCGTAACTCTTTAGTTGTTGTTCCATTTTCTTTATAGTTTGGGCCTGCGATTGCTGGGCCTCTTCCACCATCACAATACGTTGTTCCACTTGTGCTACTCTTGGCCCAATGTCTGCTACTGCTTGCCCTACCTGGGACATCTGCTCTGATAGGGCTTGAAATCGCACTTCCAAGGCTGCTACCACCGCACTGGTGACGTCCTCTACAGCTCCTGCCAGAGGGTTGTTAAGCGGGCTATCCGGAGCAGAAGACGCCATCTTGCTCTCCGCCCCGCATGGTTTCTCCTTTTTCCCGGGTTTTGCTGCCATCTGCTTCCTTGTTATGCGCGTTTCCTCCGATGCTTGCCTCTCAGCACTCCACTTCTGTCTTTTCCTCTGCTCAGTCAGCTGTCTTCGAGCAGAGGTTGCCTAGCAAAAGTCTATTTTCCCGGTGGGCTACTCCGGAACTCGGCAATCCGCTGCCGTCTAGCTCACTGCATCACGTGGTCTCCGGTTCCCTTTATTTACGTTCAGCAGGGCTGCGTCCTTTATAATAGGGATTCTCTTAATCCAAATTGCTGTATATGCAGTTCAAACACTTCACACTATGGCCACTAGATGGCGCTTCTGCTTCACCATTACACAGCAGCTCACTCACCGTGGAGGCGGGGAAACCAGAAACCTGCCCGGGTGTGTTCTTTATTTCTGCCTGCAAGCTACAGCTCTACTATCAGCCAGCAACGGGAGGAAGATTGTGTCTCTGCAGCCCCGGAGCAGCATTCAACAAGCAAGTAATCAGTGCAGGACTTAAAGATCTTCAGTCTGATGACCCGGTTCACCTCCTGCACTTCCTTCCGGATCAGTGGAACGCAGGAGCTCCATGCGTTTCACCACCATGTGATAATGGCCACAGCCCTCCAACCCCAACACCACCGGCAAGCCAAGACACAGAAGGGCAGAGACAGCAGCCAGAAGCCTCCGGATCCCCCGCAACAGCTCTATCTCCCACACAGGCAGTCACTTCATGGCAGACGTCCCTAGCAGCAAGGTCAGTCTTGTGGCCCGGCTCCCGATCAGATCTCAAGCTCCCCGCTTCTCTCAGCTATCCACTGGAGTTATTCTGGTCACAAAGCTGAACGGGCATCCCTCATTGCTGTACCTCCTGTTCCTCGGGGGTTTCCTTTTTCCCCATGGGCACTCTCCGGAGCAGCCGGTGTCATTTCAGGGCTCAGCACAGCATCAGCAGTATCTTGCCCGTCATGTCTCCTGATACCGGAGCCGATGATCCCAGCGCAGAGGGGTAGGAAAGCTCAGTTTAGACTCCCTCACGCTTGGTGAACATTTGGAGAGGGTTTTTTTTCACTTTCCTCATGTGTTCCTCTGCAACAATGTGGATCGGGCGCGGAGCTGCACTAACTTGCGGCCATTCTCGCCAGCGCTCACCAGCGCCCCCCTCAAACCTTTTTTAAACCCAGCTACACTAACATCTTTTACTACATCCTCTGGTAACGAATTCCAGGGTTTGATTACACATTGAGTGAAAAAATATTTTCTCTTATTAGTCTTAAAAGGGTTACATTGTAGCTTTATTGCATGTCTTCTAGTCTTTCTACATTTAGATGGCATAAACATATGATCTATGTTTACCCGTTCCACTCCATTCATTAATTTATAGACCTCTATCATATTTTCCACAATCTTCTTGGGTTTTAATAACTTTGAATAATTTTGTCTCATCTCCAGATTTGATCACCTCACTCGTTATTCCCATTTCCAGGTCATTTATGAATATGTTAAAAAGCAGCGGACCCAGCACAGATTCCTGGGGTACTCCACTATTCACCTTTCTCCATTAGGAAAATTGACCATTTAGTTCTACCCTGTTCTTTCTATCTTTTAACCAGTTCCTGATCCACAACAGTACAAAGCCTCCTATCCCATGACTTTTTAATTTCACCAAGAGTAGCTCGTGAAGGACCTTGTCAAAGGCTTTCTGAAAATCCAGGTACACTATATCAACTGGCTCACCTTGTCTACCTATTTATTCACACCTTCTAAAAAATATAACAGATTAGTAAAACAAGACCTTCCTTGGCTAAATCTATGTTGGTTTTCTCCCATTAAACCGTGACTATATACCTGTTCAATAATTTTTTTTTTATAATGGTTACTACCATTTTGTCCAGTACTGACGTCAAGCTCACCGGTCTGTATCTCCTGGATCACCCACTGAACCCTTTTATAAATTGGCGCTACATTGGCCATTTGCTAATCTTCAAGTACTACAGATAATTTTAATGATAGTTAACAGATTGCTAATAGTAGGTCTGCAATCTCATATTTCAGTTCTATCAACACTTTTGGATGTATGCCATCCGATCCAGATGATTTGCTGCTCAGTTTATCAAATAATTGTAATACATCTTTCGGGTTTATCGATGTTTCTTTCAATTCTTCCGATGCATTACCTTTAAATACCATTTCAGGCATGGGTAGCTGTTGAGAGAGACTTGAAATATGGTACCAGAGCCGTTTGGAATGGTTAATATGGAGAATGGCTTAGAATTTGCTAACAGCCAGAAGCATGGCAGTTTGGAATGTTCTAGCAGCCTGGAGAAACATTTGTGCCCAAGACCAAGGCCATATTTATCAGAACGGAACAGAATGTTTTTGCTTCTCTTAATTCAGCTGGGCAATATGTCTGTGCTTACTTTGACCTATAAAATGACTTGTAACATGTAAATAAACAAATGTGATGCTGAATCTTGATGTAGAGCAGAATTTGAACCATGTAGCAGTTTTCTCTCAATAAATGAGGTGATCTGGCCAAGCAAGAAGGGAATTTACAGGAACTGGGCAAGTTTGCAGGACTGTGGGCCCCCTCCCTTTAAGGGATTAAGTAGAATTGTTTTTATATAGCTCTCTGTGTATGTGTGCTTATTTAATTGTTTTGAATTTAGAGAATTAAAGTCAAGAACCAAGATCAGTTATTTGGTAGCCCGGTGAGAAGTAGGCCACGGATAAAGAGATGTTTTTCCTTCAGTAACTTCCCTACATCTTCCTCAGTAAAGACAGAAGCAAAGAATGAATTCAGTCTCTCCACTATGGCCTTGTCCCCTCTTAATCCTCTTTTACCCTTCTATCATCCAATGGTCCAACTGACTCTCTCAGAGGTTTTTTGCTAAGAATATACTTGAAAAAAGTTATTATGAATTTTTGCTTCCATAGCAAGCTTTTTTTCAGATTCTCTCTTTGCCTGCCTTATCAATGCCTTGTATCTAACTTGCCAGTGCTTATGTTGTTTCCAGTTTTCTTCATTTGGCTCCTTTTTCCATTTCCTGAAAGATGCTTTTTTGGCTACAACAGCCTCTCAGACCTCACCTTTAAATTATGTTGGCAGTTATTTGGCCTTCCTTCCACTTTTCTTAAAGCGTAGAATTCATCTGGTCAGGGCTTCCAAGAAAGTATTTTTAAACAATGTCCATGCTTGATGTAAATCTTTAACATTTGCAGCTGTTCCTTTTATTTTTCTTCCTATATTCCTCATTTTATCATAGTCTCCCTTTTGAAAGTTAAAGGTAGAACTATGCATTTCCTTGCTGTCCTTCCTCCATTTATTAAATCAAATATGATCATGCTATGATCACTATTGGCAAGTGGCCCCAACACCCTAATCCCTTACATGAGATCCTGTGTTCCACCAAGGACTAGGTCCAAAATAGCTTCCCCTCTTGTCGGTTCATGAACCAGCTGCTCCAAGAAGCGGTCATTTATTTCATATAGAAACCTCATCTCCCTAACATGTCCTGCCGTGACATAGACCCACTCAATACTGGGGTAATTGAAATCACCCATTATTATTACTGTGTTGTAACTTTTGTTAGCTTCCCTGATTTCTTTCAGCATCTCATCATCCATTTTGTTCATTCTGGTCAGGCGGTCGATAGAACACCCCCACTGCCATCGTCTTCCCCTTTTGACATGGAATTTTTATCCATAGAGATTCTACATGTGTATTTTGTTTCCTGCAAAACTTTAATCGTATGTAACTCAATGTCGTAACAGAGCGCAATCCCTCCACCAATTTGATCTATTATTATTATTACTAAGCATTTATAAAGCGCTGCAACATATGAAGAGCTGTACAAACATAAAAAGATACAGTCCCTGCCCGTTAGAGCTCACAATCTAGTTAAGACAAAATATGAAATAAATTAGACAATACAAAAAAACAAATTAACAAGACAAGAACAAATGTTTATGGAGAGAACAAGAAAGGATGAATTAGGAACAAAAAGCAATAGTGAAGAAATGGGATTTCAATTTGGATTTGAAGATGGCCAGGGAGGAGGTTTGGCGGACAGACAGGTAGATATTCCAGGAAAAGGGTGCAGCCAGTTGAAAGGAGCGAAGTCTAGAATTAGCAGTACGAGTAAAAGGCATAGATAAACGAAGACAATTAGATGAGCAGAGTAGGCGAGAGGGGGTGTAGGTAGAGATGAGGGATGAAAGGTAATGAGGGGCAGAAGAATGAATACATTTATAGGTTTGAAGGAGGAGTTTGAACTGGATACGGAAGCGGATGGGGAGCCAGTGAAGTGACATGAGGAGAGGAGTAATGTGTGAAAAACGAGACTGACGGAAAATCAGACGAGCTGCAGAATGTTGAATAGACTGGAGAGGAAAGAGGTGGTTAGCACCACCACCCAGGAAAAAGATTTAGGCGTCATTGTGGATACCACGTTAAAACCCTCGGCCCAGTGTGCAGCGGCGGCCAAGAGAGCAAATAGAATGCTAGGTATGATAAGGAAAGGAATGGAAAATAAAACAAAAGATATTATAATGCCTCTATATCGTTCCATGGTGAGACCGCACCTTGAATATTGTGTGCAATTCTGGTCGCCGTATCTTAAAAAGGATATAGCGATTTTAGAAAAGGTTCAGAGAAGAGCCACCAAAATGGTAAAGGGGATGGAAGGATACTCCTATGAAGAAAGGCTAAAAAGGTTAGGGCTCTTTAATCTGGAAAAGAGACGGCTGAGGGGAGATATGATAGAAGTCTATAAATTAATGAACGGAGTGTAACGGGTAAACGTAGATCGATTGTTTACGTTATCAGAATATAGAAAGACTAGGGGACATGCAATGAAGCTACAGGGTAAACTATTTAAGACTAATAAAAGAAAATATTTTTTCACTCAACGTGTAATCAAACTCTGGAATTTGTTACCGGAGGATGTAGTAAAGGCTGTTAGTGTAGCTGGGTTTAAAAAGGTTTGGACAAGTTCCTGGAGGAAAGGTCCATAAACCATTATTAAGAAGTGACCGAAGATATCAATGCTTGACCCAGTACAAGCATTGTGGAACTTGTGTCTCTTGGGGATACTGCTAGGTACATATGACCTAGATTGGCCACTGTTGGAAACAGAATACTGGGCTTGATGGACCCTGGTCTGACCCAGTATGGCATATCTTATGTTCTTATGTTCTAAGTGCACTGAAGAAAGGAGGCAGGAATGTGCAGAGGGAGGCGATCATTGAAATGTAACACACTAAGGGCAGGATATGTGTTAATTAAAAAGAAACATATTGAAGAAAGAGCTCAGACATGAAGTCTGGAAATGAACTACAAAATGATGAGAAAGAGGGAAAATAAGATAATATATATGTATTTGCAGGTGTATGTGCTGGAAAGGAAGTAGGAGAAGAGCTCTATAGGAGGGAATTAGTAGGAACAGATCCCGAAGGTGATTCTTATTCTTATTAGGTAAGCTTAAGCTATCTGCTTCCTAGGTGCAATTAGATATTATACTCATGCATTCTGTCTTATCATTTAAACTAACTGACCTAGCAGGTTTCAACTATCAGCCACAGCTGATTTAAATGAACAGCTCCTGCTGATTTTCTGCTTTCCCCGACATCTATTGAGGCAGAACTGATTTAAAATGAGCAGCTCCTGCTGATTTTATGCTTTCCCCGACATCTATTGAGGCAGCGCTGATTGGGGCACAAGATCATTTAAACTAACTGACACAGCAGGCGTCCACGCCTGAGGGTCTCGCCAGAGTGCCCTTTGACATGGCCCTTAGACGGGGTCCAAGGTGGATGCAAGGCTTTTGACATTCAGTATACTGCCAAGATTCTTATATCATCCATATGACTAAAAGAGGGAAGAAATAAACTTCATCCGCCATTATTTAGATTCACAGCTCCCTCCATTTTACAACAAGGATTGAATTAGACATATACGCCTCTTCTCTACATACCAAATTTCCTATTGACCTTTTCAACACGACGGTTAAAGAAGCCCCTACATTCAATACCAGTCAATCACGAATACCACTGATGAGCACTCACAACATCTGGAAAGGTACGCATTTCTATCTCCTTTCAGGAATAAAGGATCTATCCCAACTTAGATTCATATTCAGTGGAATTCAACCATTCTTGATAGTTATTTATAAAATACATCAACACAATTGTTTCTATTAATTCTTAATACCCAGCCCTAATGAGTTCTGTTTTCTAATCAGCTATTAGTCTCAGTAAGCATAGGAATCTCATACAAATCTCATTATATAATCTCACCTACCCATATTATTAAGAGGAAACATGTACCCTGTCCATACATTTTTGGTTCTTATCCTGCTTACTTTTCTTACAATATCAACCTCCACTCAGATTGTTGCTTCACCCGGTTTCCCAATAACTATCATCCCTTCTTCTCACCGTTCTAATACTTCAGCAAAAGTTTCAACCTTTCTATTAAAGCAACTGTACGTAAACAACGACTTATTCAAATTAATCTCAATGAATCATTACCATCCAATTCCATTCACATCAATTCTATATCTAATTTAAAATGCTCCCTTATTAATCCTCCTTCAATTAGGAACAAAATCCCACTTATATTTGATCACATTGTTGATAATAATCTAGACGTCCTATTCATAACTGAACCATGGTTAATGTCCAACGACACAGTTTTAATTAATCAATTAAAACCAAAAGGATATGATATATTCAATCATCAAAGGCTAAATAAAAGAGGAGGAGGAGTAACCATTCTAGCAAAAAAGGAATTACAATTCTCAAAAATCTCAAATGAAATTTCACAATGTATGGACATTATCCTATTAGAAAACAAAAATATGATCTTATGTCTAATCTTCAGACCTCCTTCTTCAAAAGGAGAAGAGCTTATCAACATAGATTATTTATTTAATAAAAACATCTCAAGCAAATTCACTGCTGTTCTTGGTGATTTGAATTTGCCTTCTACTTCATCACATCTAGCTCTAAGTTTTTTGGAAGCAATGGAAGCCTTAGGATTTATTCTAAAGACACCAAATTATTCGTAAATAGATGGAATTTAACAATATCCAAAGCAGCTACCGTCTCAATGAATATCTTAGCTCCTAACACTCACCATAGGATAAGCGCAGTTTGGTACACAAAAGAAGTACGTGTTTTAAAAAGACAATTCAGAAAATTAGAAAGGAAATGGAGGAAATAAAAAAACGCAGATAATAAAATATCATTCCTAACCATTCTGGAAGATTATAAAACACTATTAAACAACAATAAACATGATTATCATACCAAGCTAATTATGTCCTCGATTAACAGGCCTAGAGAATTATTTAATATAGTAAAATCACTCACTTCCATGCCAAAGGAAGATAACTCCATCATAGCCCCCAAGGCTAATACAATGGCCAATTTCTACAAAGAAAAGATAGGGAGATCAGCACAATGTAATTATCAATTCATGTCTAACGGCTCTCCTACCAATAAAATCTGGAATCAATTTACTCCTATACTCGAAAGGCAGCTGGAAGACATAATTAAATCTTTAAATATAACAACTTCGAATCTCGACCCCTGTCCTGCCACTTGGATACATGTATCCCGTGACCGGCTGGCCCCTTATATACTTAATTTAATCAATTCGTCTCTAGAACAAGGTATAATTTCAGAAGAACTAAAAAGGGCTTCTGTCCGTCCCATCTATAAAGGCAAGAACCTGGACAAATCTTCACCAAGTTCTTACAGACCTATTTCAAGTCTACCATATATGACAAAAATATTAGAAAAAACAGTTCAACTCCAATTACAAAGCCACGTTGACAGCTTCGCTCCGCTCGATCCTCAGCAACACGGCATTAGAAAAGAACATGGAGTAGAGACTCTCCTTCTTACTTTAACTGATAGGCTCCTAAAAGGTCTTGAAACACCTAATTCAGGTGATATCTTAATATTCTTGGATGTTACAGCAGCGTACGATTCCATAATACATGATTACCTTTTAATCAGACTACAGGAAATAGGTCTAAAAGACATAGCATTACAATGGTTTAAATCTTACCTGTCAAACCGAAGCATCCAAGTTAAAATTGGTAACATCATATCTAACCCATTCCTCCAAAAGATAGATATACCCTAAGGATCAACACTTTCAGCCCTTCTCTTTAATCTATATATACAGCCTATCTGCAAAATAATTAAAGATCATGGCATATTTTACCATTTGTATGCCGATATTATGATTTATACACAAATTAACCCCATTCAACCATCACTGGAAAAAATAGAAGAGTGCTTCATCAACATCAGATCATGGTTTGGGGAACGCAATCTTCATATAAATCACTCAAAAACAGAAATAAACTCCTTCATTCCCCCTGATTCAATTAAATTAAAAGAAGAAAAGATCCAAGTTAAAAAAGAGGTGAAATACTTAGGAGTCATTCTAGACCCCCAGCTTAATTTCACCAAGCATGTAAGCAACATAATCAAGTCCATCTACTCAAAGTTAAAAATGCTACAATATTTAAGACCTCTTCTCTCTACAAGGGACTTCAGATCAACTTTGAGTCCAAGCTACGATATTTCCACACTTGGATTTCTGCAACGCTTTACTCATTGGGCTCCCAAAACAAATTATCCGCCGACTTCAATTATCACAAAATACAGCGGCCAGAATAATTGCACAAGCTCCAATTAAAAATCATATCACCCCAATTTTAAAACATCTTCATTGGCTTCCAATAGAGAACAGTATGAATAGCCTTAAATTTTAATCTATCTTCAAAATCCTTCAGTCAGAAACACCCAACCAGCTAAAGACGCTTATTCTAACTTCTCCAGAAAATAGATCTCGGAGAAGCGTAAATAAAAATTTTCTCGTGGTACCTAACGAATACAGAACATGTAAAGCCTCCACTACAAAGAGAGCTTTCTCTCTCTACACTCCAATCCTATGGAATTCTCTGCCTCAAGTTGTAAAGGACGCTAAGGATCCAAACATTTTTCGCAGACTTCTAAAGACTCATTTGTTCAAGAAACATTTTGGGGAGACATCTACTTAATTTTTCTTTAGCTATGTCAATCTTCATGAATCTTCTATATCAATACCTCCTGTACAAAGTTTAAAAATGTTTTAAAGTTATTAATTTTGTGATTATGGTTATATGTACTTTTTCTATTTTGTTCAATGTAAACATCTGTTCTTGTTATTAAGTTCATTGTAAATCGCTTTGATTCCTGAAAAGCGGTATAAAAGCACAAATAAATAAATAAATAATAAAGATTTCTTGTTTAAGCACTGCAATATTTGTTTGGTATGCTTATTAACATGTGTATGTGTGCCTGAGGGGGAAAGGGGAGGGTATAGCAAGGGAAGGCTATCCCAGGTAATTCCCAAGCATTTCGGAGTCATTAGGTGAGTGTCCAAGGAGTGTCGTCTCCGAACCTGAGCGGAATGGAAGCACTAATAGTACGTCTCTTAACTTTGTATTTTATAATTATTTTATGTGTACATTTCTTATCCTCTTCTTCCTTTCTCTGAAGTTCATTTTAAGGAACGAGTCTGTATGTTTCCTTATTAATATTTACATTTAAGTATGCCTAGAAAGGCATTTACATTATTGTTTTAGCTATGTAATATTAATTTGTTTTAATGATGTTTGTTGTGCATGTGTTCTGATTTATATTATATTTTACTTTGTAATTTATAATTTTATATTTTGAGGTCACTCCCAGACGAAGGCAGGTGCAGAAACGCAGCAGTGTCGGGGGGTGTCACCCACCAACGTACCCAGAGGCAAAAAGGCTTGGGTAGTTTAATGGGGCAGTATTTTAATGGCTGTAGACTTTCCTGTGAAGGCTTTAGAAAGGCCTTCCGGGATCTGTGGTTTTTAACATTAGCCAAAGAAGTGTAGTTGTAGGCAGAGGGTAAGGTTAAACACAGGCTTTATTCCCCGTCCGGGGTGGATTCATAACAGTGGAACACAAGGAATTGCAGACTCTTCGTCTGGTGACACAATTAAAGAAATGTTTCAAACAAAACTTGGCTTACTTCAGCATTAGTTAATGGAACAAAAAGTGAAAAGAAAACAGTTCATTTCACTTACAGAACTTTTCCTCCTGTTTCCTTTTCTAAACAGTTCTTGCTGCTTTCAACACAGAGATGATATGCAATCAGCCAGAGTGTATGTACAGTCCATCTCACTCCTGTCTAAAGACTCTCCAATAGTCTCAAATTGCATTCCTTCCTCATCAGAATAAACTTCTCCCGGCACACAGCTGCCGTTGAGGTTATAATGTTCTTGCCGGTGAGCTAAAGCATTCCCCTCCTCCACTAAACTAGTGGCCCGTGGGAAATTACCATATTCACTGTAGTCAGGCTCATGAGAGTTACACAGTTCCTGGTAAGTGCAGGGCAAATCAGGGTATTTTAAACCTCTTCTACTAGAGTAAATACGCCTACCTTTAGGCACTGCTACTTCCTGTTCTCTCGGTCGAGCAAAGCTCTGTTTTGAAGAACACTCTCCACGGTGTTTCTCTGTTTGCTTCAAACTTCCTTCAGGGTAAAAGTTTTCCCCTGCTGAATCCCTGGTGTTGGGTAATCTATATCTCCTGGACTTGGCTGCTGGACTGCCACCTCTGCTTACTTCGTAGCAATGCTCCTGGGGATATTGAAAAGCTGTGCTCTGCTGCTCACAACAGCTTCCCTGGGAATCACCAGCCTCATATGCCCCGGGCAATCTCTCTGGCTCCGTCCTTGCAGCTCCACTGGTTCTGCTTTCACGCTTAGCAGTTCTCTCAGTAGCATCTACTACTCCTCCAGTAGCTCCTGCCACTCCTCTCTCTCTACCTTCCGGTAAGTGAGTTTTAAATGTGTTTAAGCTGGTGTTAGTTTGGGCTCCGCCCCCATGCAGGTGCTCCTCATTTCCTAATGAGTTTTGTGCTACGCTTCTGTTTGGGCGTTCCCTTACACCTCGTGGCTTTGTTTTTATCTGTTGCTTATAGCAACCTTTCCCCGTGTGTGAACCTGAGCTGTCAGTTTCCCTTACGTTTTGCTCAGAGTTCCCTAGTTTCATGGGTTCTGACAGCGCTACCTTATGACAGGGGGTCACTGGACTTCTAATAAAAGGACATCTTACTTCACGACTCGCTGTCAGTGTTTCTTTCTAGGTTCTCAAAACATATACAGATTCCATGCTGCTTGTCCAGTAGTGATTTTCTCCAGTCTTCTTTAATAATAGTTTATGGACTTTTCCTCCAGAAACTTGTCTAAATCTCTTCTAAATCCAGCTACACTAACAGTTTTTACTTCCTCCTCTGGTAACGAATTCCAGAGTTCGATTACGTGTTGAGCGAAAAAATATTTTCTCCGATTAGTCTTAAATAGGCTACATTGTAGCTTCATTGTGTGTCCCTTAGTCTTTCTACTATTTGAAAGGCTAAACAACCAGTATATATTAACTCATTCCACTCCATTCACTATTTTATAGACTTCTATCATACCTCCCCTCAACCGTCATTTTTCCAAGTTGAAGAACTCGAACCTTTTAAGCCTTTCCTCGTAGGGATATTGTTCCATCCCCTTTACCATTTTTGTTACTCTTCTCTGTACCTTTTCTAATTTTGCTATATCCTTTTTAAGGTATGGTGACTAGAATTGCACACAATATTCAAGGTGAAGTCACACAATGGAGCGATCCAGAGGCATTGTAATATCCTTCGTTTTCTTCTCCATTCTTTTCTTTATGATTCCTAGCATTCTATTTACTTTCTTGGCCACCACTGCACATTGGGCAGAGGCTTTATTTAACAGTTTTTTATATACTGCTTTTGTTCCAAGGTGGTTTACAATGAACAACAGCACATAATCTCATGAGATTTGTTTTACATTGAACAATGGGGTAAACAACTTGGAGTTAAATATGGGGGTTAAACGTAGGAATTATGATTGAGTCAACAAATCAGAGGTGGATATTGCATATATAATGTCATTAGTCCCAAAGTGTTCTATGAATAAGTGTATTTTAAGTAGTTTCTTCATATCTTGAGTAGATTGAGCAGAACTGGTGGTTTCGGGTAGAGAGTTCCAGATTGTGGGGGCATATAGAGAGAAGGCCCTATTGCTTTGTCTGTGGTGTACACATTTGGTCCTGAGAGGAGAGATGGTCAGGAGATTCTGGTTTGCTGATCTTCTTGGTCTTGTCGTGGATGCTCTTGTAATTTGATCATTGAGGCAGGGAGAGGAGAGATTATGAAGGATTTTGAAGGTTGTAGTTATGGATTTGTGTTTAGTCCATTGAGCAATTGGAAGCCAGTGCAAACTTTTTAGGATTGGAGTTATGTGTTGTCAATTCGGTCTTCCTGTTAGGATTCTACGGCAGTGTTTTGTACTAGCTTGAGTGGGTATAAGTGCATGTTTTGACAGCCCTAGATATAGGATGTTACCGTAAACGAGGCGGGGTGTAATGATGGCTTGTAAAACAGATCTGAAGTTGTCTTGTAGAAGAGGGCGTAGAGGTTTGAGAAGTCTAAGTTTCCAGTATGCTGTATTTGCTGCATTCTTGGTGTGTGCAAGTATGTTGAGGCTGCTGTCAATAATATCCAAGATGATGCCTAGAATCCTTTTCCTGGGAGGTGTTTCCTAATATGGAACCTTGCATCGTGTAACCAACTATATCTAATTTTTCATTCATTGTTATATATTCTAACTCTCCCATCTTATATTTTAAGACTTCTAGAATTTGCATATAGGTGTTTCAAAGTTAGTTTTTGGATAATATTAAAAGGCTGGCTATTTGGTGTGCACGAACCAGGAGAAGGACCTTGGTGTGATTATTTCTGAGTATCTTAAGGTGGCAAAACAGTGCGACAAGGTAGTGGCAAAAGCCAGGAGGATGTTAGGTTGCATACAAAGAGGAATTACCAACAGAAAGGAAGAGGTACTAATGCCACTGTATAAGTCACTGGTGAGGCCTCACTTGGAATACTGTGTTCAGTTTTGGAGACCATACCTTGCAAAGGATGTAAAAAGGCTGGAAACTGTTCAGAGGAAGGCAACCAAAATGATTTGGAGCCTGCATCAGAAGCCTTATGAGAAGAGACTTGAAGACCTAAATTTGTGCACTCTGGAGGAGAGGAGGGATAGGGAAAATATGATTCAGACCTTTAAATACTTAAAGAGAAATAATGAACAAACAAACCTCTTCCAGAGTATTCTTGAGTATTGTCAGACTCAAGGGTGCAGGGGGGGAATATGTAGAAGCTGATAAGGATAAAGCGGAATTGCTTAACAAATATTTTTGTTCTGTGTTCACAGATGAAGAACCAGGAGCAGGACCTCAGAAAACACCCACAAATAAGAACAGAAGTGAGGGACATCTTGAACAATTTTCAGAAGACTGTGTTCGTGAGAAACTAGCTCAACTTAAAGTAGACAAAGCGATGGGACCGGATGGGATACACTCTAGAATACTGAGGGAACTTGGGGACGTTCTAGCAACTCCACTGACTGACCTTTTCAATGCCTCGTTGGAGTCGGGAGTGGTGCCAAAGGACTGGAGAGAGGCTCATGTGGTGCCTTTACACAAAAGCGAAAGTAAGGATGTAGTTGAAAACTACAGGCCGGTTAGTTTAACTTCGGTGGTGAGTAAATTATTGGAAACGCTGCTGAAAGAGAAAATAGTGAGGTTTCTGGAATCCAGCAGATTACAGGATCCGAGGCAGCATGGATTCACCAGAGGCAGGTCTTGTCAGACAAATCTGATTGATTTCTTTGACTGGGTGACCAGGGAGTTGGACCGAGGGAGAGCTCTAGAGGTGGTGTATTTAGATTTCAGTAAAGCCTTTGACACTGTTCCTCACAGGCGACTTATAAACAAACTGAGCACCCTAGGGATGGACCCTAAAGTTACTGCTTGGGTTAGAAATTGGTTGGGTGGGAGGCGACAAAGAGTACAAGTAAATGGAGCTCACTCTGAGGAGAAGGATGTTACCAGTGGTGTGCCCCAGGGATCTGTCCTTGGTCCGATTCTTTTTAACATCTTTGTTAGTGATATAGCGGAAGGGCTGTCGGGTAAGGTTTGCCTCTTTGCAGATGATACCAAAATCTGCAATAGAGTAGACACCCAGGAAGGTGTAGATAACATGAGGAGGGATCTAGCTAAGCTTGAAGAATGGTCTAGAATTTGGCAGCTGGGATTTAATGTTAAAAAATGTAAGGTCATGCATTTGGGCTGCAGCAATACAAGGGAGCAATACAGTATAGGAGGTGAAGTACTTTTGTCCACTAAAGAAGAGCGGGACCTAGGCGTGGTTGTGTCTGATGATCTTAAAGTAACTAAACAGGTAGAAAAGGCGACGGCAAAAGCTAGAAGGATGCTTGGGTGCATACGGAGAGGAATGGCTAGCAGAAAAAAAGGAGGTAATAATGCCTCTGTATAAGTCTTTGGTGCGACCTCATTTGGAGTATGGTGTGCAATTCTGGAGACCGCACCTTCAAAAGGATGTGAACAGGATGGAGTCGGTGCAGAGGGTGGCTACTAAAATGATTAGTGGGCTTCATTATAAAGCATATGAGGACAGACTTAAGGATCTTAATATGTACACCTTAGAGGAAAGGCGGGATAGAGGTGATATGATTGAGATGTTTAAATACCTCCGTGGCATAAATGTTCAGGGGGAGAACCTCTTTCAATTGAAAGCAAGTTCTGCTACGAGGGGACATGGGATGAGGGTGAAGGGAGATAGATTCAGGAGTGATATGCGGAAATATTTCTTTACAGAAAGAGTAGTGGATCCATGGAATAGTCTCCCAGTGGAGGTGGTAGAGATGAGGACAGTAACTGAATTCAAAAAAGCATGGGACCAACACAGAGGATCTCTAAAGGTAAAAAGTGGACTGTTGTAGTTGTTGTTATGGAAGGACAGACTAGATAGAAACATGATGACAGAAAAAGACCACGTGGCCTATGTTTCTATGTTTCAAAGACGGGGAAGCTGTAAAACTAGAGAGCATAACATGAAGCTGCAAGGGGGTAACTTGAAAGGCAATGTCAGGAAATACTTTTTCACTAAAAGGGTGGTGGATGCTTGGAATGCCCTCCCGATGGAAGTGGTGGGGGCAAATACAGTGACAGAATTCAAAATGGCATGGGACAGACACAGTGGATCCCTTTACAGCAACAGGATAAAATCAAAATAAACTTAACTATCTAATGTCTCAACAAACAGGGGTGTCCTACATACAGCGGTGGGTTCACCCCAAAACAAAGACATGGGGAGGGGTGGCCTGCACAGAGCGGCAGGTGCATCTACTCATGCCATCTTACTGGGCAGACTAGATGGATCATACTGGTCTTTATCTGCCGTCATTTACTATGTTACTAGGATGACAAGGTTAATTTTATTTGTTTATTTAAATATCTTTATATTCCACCTTTCTGCTATCCAAGGCAGTTTACATAGAACTTAACAGATGTAACAGTGAATGAGCAACTGTTTTACAGTGAACAAGTACATTCTAGAACATACAACTAGTACAATAAACACAAACTATGAACATTAAATATTATACTATGTAGAGAAGGGGAAGAATACTTGGAAAATGAGGGAATCTTTTATCTCTGTCTGATTTTTACTTAAAGGCAGCTGGGTTACATTTTTACCTTTATTGGAACCTTTCTATTGGAATGCCACGACTTCCTTGCTTTGCTAGTATCCTTCAAGGATACATCATTCTGAACCATGCACTCTTGGGTGACTGTTTGCTTTCTCCCATTATCTAGATCATACGTTGCTCTACCTCCTTTCTAAAGATTAATGCCAGCAGCCTGGTTCTACCCTGGTTAAGGTGGAGCCCATCCTTTTGGAAAAGCCTCCTCTTCCCCAGAATTTTGCCCAGTTCCTAACAAATCCAAAACCTCTTGCTTGCACCATCATCTCATCCACGCATTGAGACTCTGGAACTCTGTCTGCCTCTTCGGTCCTATACTTGGAACGGGAAGCATTTCAGAGAATGCTACCCTGGAAGTTCTGGATTTCAACTTTTTAACTAAAAACCTATATTTGGCCTCCAGAACCTCCATCCCACATTTTCCTATGTCATTGGTACCAAGACAGCAAGCTCCTCCCCAGCACTATCTAAAACCTTGTCTAGGTGGTGCATGAGGTCTGCTACCTTTACACCAAGCAGGCACATTACCAGGCAATCCTCATGTCCACCAGCCATCCAGCTATCTACATGCCTAATGATCGAATCACCAACTATAAGGCTGTCTTAACCTTTCCCTCATCCTCGGTGCATGAGGGTATTATATCACCTAAAGCTAGCACTCCTTGTGGCCTTAGTCAAGTCACTTAACCCTCCATTGCCTCAGAAAAATCCAAGTTATCTATGTCCCTGTTTAATGTACATTACCAAGTTTATGTACCGCCTTGACTAAAATGATAAAGCAGGTCCTAGCTACAGGATCACTTCCTGCCACACCAAGATGATGCTCTTTCATGTGACCTCTCTCCTCCATAGCAGCAGGGAAGCAGTCAGTCTGGAGATGAGACTTCTCTACTACATCCCTTTAGGTCTCGTCTATATATATCTCTGTCTGCCTCGGCTCCTCCAAGTGCGCAACTCTAACCTCCAGAGGTTGGACTCATTCCCTGAGAGCAAAGAGCTTTTTGCACTTAGTGCACACACAAGATCTCTCACCAACTGGGAGAAAATAATATATGTAACACTAAAGAATAATTCCATCTCCCATAATGACAACGGATAACTGAAGAAATTTTTAAATGTCAAACTAAGTGACAGCATATAATGAAAACTTAACTCATTTTCTTTTATCACGGTAACAATATTTCTTCATATGATGGTTTAACTACCAACTGCACTGAAATGTATATGGTCCAAACACATTGCAACAGATGTTATGTACATAGTTGCGATACACTCCGCAAAAAGTTAATATATATATATAGTAGTTGGACATTTAATAGCTCTAGTTTTATGTATTAAGGCACACGCCTACTGTACATAGTTCGTTGATGTTCCATGTAAGAAGAACAGGCTTTATATCTGTTCCTGTTTCTTTAAAATAGTGTTTTTTTGTAAACCGCACCTGATCCATGGGAAAGTGTGGTATATAAGTGTTTATTAAATAAATAAATAAATAAAGACTGGATAGCCCCCATCTTGCTACTGGACTGCTGTCTGCATCTTAGATTTAAAGATTTCTTGTATCCATTTAAGGTTTTCAAGTTATGTAAAGCTGCTAGGTGGATAGCTGTACCAATACCATTACACCTAAGTATAAAGGACTTTTAGTCTTCACCTCAAAGTGAACTGCAAGGACTTTAATTAATCTACTCCTAAGGCCTAATAACCTGCTGATGAAGATAATCAGTTAAACCTGAAATTGAGTAAGATCACCCCTTCCCCTTAACTGGTTTAGGGGGTTATAAATCAAGGCATTCCATCAAATCTCATCATCCTCGCTATCTGACCTCCTCCATCACACACAGAACACCAGATCTAGACGATCTGTAACAGAGAACATGCTAGCAGTCCCAAAAGACCTTACAAAGCTCACTCAAACAACTACAACAAGAGCATTCTCATCCTTCGCACCCAGATGCTGGAACGCACTACCACCTAGTATCAGATCACAAAAGGACCTGTCCCAATTCAGGAAATCTCTAAAAACACACCTCTTCCTACAACACTTCTCACAATTCACTGGCTCCCCACCCCCTCCCCCTACACAAACCATCGATCACGGCTAGTCAAATAAGCCCCTGAAACTTCATTACCCGTTCTAGATTAATTCCCCATAGACCCCCATCTTCAGAATTCAAACATTTGTGAATATATTGTAAATAGTTGAGAATATCTGTTATTCTTAATCCCTGTTATCCATGTTCATTTCCTGTTACTTGTAAACTTGACATATGTTTAATGCTTAAGTACAAAGTTGTTAAAATGTAAACCGCGCTGATGACAAAAGTGCGGTATATAAAAGCTGTTAATAAATAAATAAATAAATAAATAAAGGCTTGGGGTGGGTGGGTGGGAAGGAGGGATGGATGCCCTATTTGCATCTGTGCTACTAAGACAATCTCTTAATTTCCTGTGTGATTCACAGTCCTTGGTTTGATAGAGGGAGCCTTTCAAGTTGCCCCTTTGATAGGCCACTTAACTTTGACACCATTTAAAAGAATTGCACAGTTCTCTTGCCTCCTAACTGGTAGGCCCTCTTTGAAAAAATTACAATCTAGCTAGCTCTTTGTAAAAATTACAATCTATATCTATCTTGTGATTTTCAGTCCACTTTAAGGTTTAATCCTCCTTTCAGATCTGCTGTAGTCTCTTCTGGGTTGGAGTTAAACTGTAGCTCAAGCAAAGCAGGACTTCTTTTTATAAGTCTCCAGCAAAAGCTCAAACTCTAGTTTAAGTTCAAAACCCTCCTTAGAGTTCTTTACAAGAACTCTGAATCACAGTCTCAGTATAGCTACTTAGCAGTCCTCCTGACTTCATCCCTGTTGTTGTTAAGTGCCGTTGAGTCGGAGTCGACTCATGGCGACCCTCTGGATAGCTATCCTAAATTGTGTTCGGTCTTGAGTCAGGCGGCTCATTGTTGACAGACTGGTACCCGTAGCTGCTGTTGTTGTATCGATCCATCTCATTGCTGGCCTTCCTCTTTTGCGCTGACCTTCTATCTTGCCAAGCATGATGTCTTTCTCTAATGATCTCTCTCTTCGCATGATGTGTCCAAAGTATGAAAGTCGAAGTCTTGTCATCTGAGCTTCTAAAGAAAGCTTAGGTTTGATTTCCTGTAGTACCGACTAGTTTGTTCTTCAGGCAATCCATGGTATACACAGTATTCGCCGCCAGCACTATAATTCAAAGGCATCAATTTTCTTCCTGTCTATCTTTTTCACGGTCCAGCTTTCACATCCATATGATGTTATTGAAAATACCATGGCTTGAACAAGTTGAATCTTTGTATGGAGAGAGACATCTCTGCTCTTGAGGATCTTATCTAGGTCTTTTATAGCCATTCAGCCAAGAGCAATGTGTCGTCTGATTTCTTGACTGCTTGTTGCTTCTTTATTGATAGTTGATCCAAGTAGGTTAAAGTTGTTCACGATTTCAATTTCTTCTCCTTCAACGATGAACCTGTTGATTATGCCAGTTGTCGTGATCTTTGTCTTCTTTACATTAAGGTGCAGGCCCATTTTGAGACTATATTCTTTGATTGTAAGAAGCAAATATTTCAGATCATCTTCACTTTCAGCCAGTAATGTGGTATCATCAGCATAGTGAAGGTTGTTGATGAGTCTTCCACCAATCTTCACACCTCTATTGTCTTCATACAATCCTGCTTCTCTGATGATTTGTTCTCCATATAAATTAAACAGGTAGGGGGAAAGTATGCAGCCTTGTCTTACACCTTTGCTCATTTTAAACCATTCTGTTTCTCTCCTTGTTCCGTTCGAACTGCTGCTTCTTGATCAATGTACAGACTGTGCAAGAGTACGATTAGGTGTTCTGGTATACCCATGCTTCTTAATGTGGCCCAGAGTTTCTCATGGTTTACACAGTCAAAAGCCTTGCTATAGTCGATAAAGCACAAATAGATATCCTTTTGGTATTATTTAGTCTTTTCAAGAATCCATCTCACATCCGCAATGTCGTCTCTCGTTCCTTGTCCTTTCCTGAACCCTGCTTGCACTTCAGGTAGTTCTTGTTCCAGGTATGTTTGTAGTCTCTTTTGAATAATCTTCAGTAGAATCTTGCTGGCATGTGGGATCAGAGCGATTGTGCGATAATTTCCACAGTCAGTTGAATCACCTTTCTTTAAACACAGATCTTTTCCAGTTAGTTGGCTGTGATGTTGTCTTCCATATTTCTTGGCAGAGCCTTGTAAGTACGGTAACAGCTGCATCAGATTGCTGTAATACTTCTATGGGAATGCTATCAATGCCTGGTGCTTTGTTCTCTGATAAGGCTTTCAATGCTGCTTTAACTTCTTCTTTCATCACCAATGGTTCCTGATCATAAGGTACAGGTTGAAACAGCTGTTGGTCAACTTGATCTTTATCATATAAAAACTGTATATTCCTTACACCTTTTCTTGACCTTCTCAGCATCATTCAACATAGAACCTTGAGCATCTTGTAACATTCCAATTCGAGGCTGGAACTTTTTCTTTAACTCTCGTAGCTTTAGGAAAACCGATCTTCTTCTTCCTCTAATAGTTTCTGCTTCTATTTCCTTGCATGTGTCGTTGTAGTACTTTTCCTTGTCCTGTCTTGCTGCACGTTGGAAATCTCTGTTAAGTTCTGTTATTGTCTTTCTTTCTCCTCTGGCTTTAGCTTCTCTGCGTTTCTGGGCAATTTTCAGAGTTTCTTCCATCATCCATTTTGGCCGTTTTTGCTTTTTCACCTTTTGTAGAGACTTCTCACTTTCTTCCAACACAACCTTCTTGATGTCATTCCATAACTCTTCTGGAGCTCTGTCCTTTGTATCTAAAGCAGCAAATCGATTTTGCAGGCAGTCTTTAAATTCCAGTAGTATATTCTCAAGGTCATATTTTGCTGCATTCATGAGTCGTTTGCTCTTTTTCAACTTTAGCTTGAGTTTGCATACTAGTAGTTGATGATCTGTATCACAGTCAGCTCCAGGTTTTGTCTTTGTTGATGTTATAGAACTTTTCCATCGTTGACTTCCACAGATGTAGTCAATTTGATTTTTATACAATCCATTGGGTGAAGTCCATGTGTACAGTCGCCGCTTGTGTTGATGGAAGAAGGTGTTTGAGATGAATAGATCGTTGGTCTTGAAGAATTCTATCAGTCTTTCTCCACCTTATAAGTGTGGTTCAGGATTTTTATAAGGTCGTTGATGCAAAGGAAGCACTACCTAAGTACTGAGCTTTCAGTTCACGATATAGTGCTAAAGCTTGTCTGAGACCTTTACACAACAAGATGTGGACTCATTAGTAATCTATGAGACTGTAGTTTCTAAAGGTGCATTATGAGCGTGAAAGATTTTCTGTTGCTCTTAAGACATCTTTACAGCTTCTGACTTTCATTTCATGCGCAGCTACATCAGCAGTCAGACGTCCCGAGGGCTTTGATCCAACCACATCATAAATGATGGCTTTACTCTGAGAAGTCTTCAGCTCTTCCCCAGTAGCTAGTTGAGTGCCTTCCGACCTGGGGGTCTCATCTTCCAGCACTATAGCACAATTTGTTTTGTTGTAACTATCCATTGGGTTTTCATGGCAAGATACAGAAGTAGATTGCCGGGCCTTTCTTCTGCGCAGTTAAATTTGGTGTTGTTGCCGTTGTCACAGAAATGTGATCCTCCGCCGTCAACACTATCCTATTCTGCTGCTGCCCAGATGGGTGGTTTGTCCTGGTCTGGCACCTCAGCTGAGACCTGTCCATCTTGGGAGACCCTGCCAGTAGTTAAATTACCGATAGTTTAGCTCTCAGCATCACTGATGCACCCAAGCCCTCACAGCACGACAAGCTGCAAACCAAGTGAGGGACTATGGCTCTTAAATTCAGATTCTTTACTTTTGTTTCTGAATGATGCCAGGACCTCTCACTATCAGAATTAACAAAGAACCCTCCCCCCTCCAAAAAAAGTCTTCTTCCAAAATCACAGCAGTCTTTTATCCAAAATCATCTTCAAATAACAAAAATAAAACACACCAAAGTTTATCTTTCGTTGGGGCTACAAGCAGTCAGTCATCTTGGCAAATCTTCAGAGTTTTGGTTCCTCCATGAGGCTGAGTCCTAGTCCTGCTCCCTTGGGAGCCCCTTCAGAACCACTGCGGCGTAGCAAAGCGGCAGGAAACTCTGCTCATTTAAAGTCTCCTTTGTGGTGTTGCCTAAAGGTAAGGTGAAGCAGAAAAATGGCTCAATGGATAAACATTTGACAGTACAACAAGGATCATCTCAATTCCATATTGTGATAGACTTCCTTCCTGGCTTTTATATTGTGTCTAGCTCTTCCTTTTTTGGTCAAATCCTCATGGGTTTTATTTATTTATTTATTTTTTATACCGCACTATTTAGAATCAGTGCGGTTTTACATGTATACTAACAGGTACTTTTTATTCCCTTGTCCCCCAAAGGGTTCACAATCTAAATGTACCTGAGGCAATGGAGGGTTAAGTGGCTTGCCCAAGGCCACAAGGAGTGGCCATGGGACTAGAGACCCAGTCTCTCTGGCCTGAAGTTGCTTGTCCCCATGCGGGAATTGAACCCCCGGCCTTCCGGCCTGAGGTAACCTGTCCCAACCACTGAGCCACTCCTCCCTCCACGGAAACCAGCTCTTCCTTTTCCCTGATGGGAACCAGCTCTTCCTTTTCCCTGGCCTGAGCGGCTTGAAAACTCTAGCCTGGAATATGAATTTTTTTTCTGCCTTTCCACCAGTGATGGGATATAGATTGTCAATCACCAATGTCAATCACCCTAAATAACCACGAGATTAAAGCAAAAAAAGAAATAAAATACCTAGGCGTAATAATTGACAATAAACTTAATATGGACTCACACATAAAAAACCTGACAAAAACTATACATTTCAAAATCAAGACCCTGAAACAAATACGCCCTTTAATTCATTTGCATGACTTCATATCAATAGTACAAGCAATCATCACTCCACACTTTGACTTTGCAAACTTAATTCTCCAAGGAATCACACGTCAAAACATTAAAAAGATCCAATTAACACAAAACATTGCAGCAAGAATTATAATGAAAGTAAGTCCAAAAGAGCACATTACACCAATTCTTGCTAAACTCCATTGGTTACCTATTCATGAAAGAATACACTACAAAATACTAGTTACCACCTTTAAACTGATAAATAAACTTGCACCATCCGTTCTTAATAAACTAATCAACACAGAACCAAATAAAAGGTCTCAAAGAAGTAGACATATAAACACAATATCACTACCTAAAGATTATAAAAAATCTAGAAAACTAACTAATAACAGAGCCTTCTCACACTATACACCGTCTCTCTGGAATAACCTACCTGACAATATTCGCCTCCTAACTGAAATTAAAGAATTTAGAAAAAAACTGAAAACACATCTATTTACCTCACATTATACACCTCTGGATTGCCAAACCACACAAGCTGACACAGGATAATAATCTTTACAAAACACACACCCACTCAACCAAACTAAACGCATAATCTGATATTAAAAGGTTATTCTTATGTAAAAAGGTTGTAATTATGTAAAATGTTTGATTATATCCACTCAATACAATTGGATGAAATCATTGTTTGCATGTCTTTTGATTGCATGTCCTTAATTATACTGTTAAATGTAAAAAGTTAAATCTGTTCCCTGTAAAACAACTAGGACATGATTATCCATGTACCTTAAATTTTTTCTGTTCTCTGTAAACCGCACTTGATACTTGGGAAAGAGCGGTATATAAATGTGTGCTAAATAAATAAATAAATATATGCCCCATCACAATTAGACACAGTAGAGTCTCCCTGTAGACAGGGAACAGTGGCTACAGGCTACATAGTCTGTTTGGACCCACATACTGTAGGTTAAAACTTGCGAACCAAACTGACATGGATTTTCTGCTGCACAGGCCTCTCAACTTGTGATGTCCCAGAAATTGCAAACTGCCTGTGTACAACTGAAAGAACTACCACCACTACTACTACTACCAGTACCTTGTATAGCGCTACAAGGCATGCATAGCATGTGAGAGACAGTCCCTGCTCAATTGATCTGACAAACACAGCAAACAGGGGATTAGGGCAAAATTAAGAGGGAATACCTATAACACACACGGGTGGTAAAGAGGAGAATAAGCAGGTTAGGATCCAAAAGCAGCCTCAAATAGGTGGGTGTTTAGACTGGACTTAGAAAGGACAAGAAATGGAGCCTGACGTACTAACTCGGGTAGTCTATTTCGGTATACGGTGCAGCAAGATGGAATGAACAAAGTCTGGAGTTGGTAATGGAAGAGGACGGCACAGATAAAAGTGATTTACCCGATGAGCAAATTTCCCAAGGAGGGTTTTTTTTGGTAAACCACTTCAAATTTGTCAAGAGAGGCACTATATAAAATGTTTATTAAACTATAAACTATAAGAGAAGAGGTAATGAGGAACCGCAGAATGAATGTACTTTAGGTCAGTAGGAGAAGTTTGAACTGGATGTGGAAACAGATAGGGAGCCAATGACACTGGCAGACGATTAGTCATACAGCTGAGTTTTGAATGGATTAAAGGGGGGAAAGATGATTCTGGGAAAGGCCAAGTCTTTGTTCTTTATTCTAACAGTGTATATGTAGAGAAGCAAACATCCATGCTTTCTCAGCCATGAGATCAGCTTTGAAGATCTTGGAAAATGTGATAATGTTCAGATGCAGATTTTGACTGTTTCCCAGTTCAGGCTGGTTCACATTTCTATCATGGAACATATTGTGATTCTTACGTGATAGAAGATGCCCGATTTGTTCAGCCAGCACTGTGAGCAGTTCCAGCCGAGAGGAAATGCTTCCAAATCCAGACATTTGCATGTGTACTGATAACAAAGCAGCACAAGTCATAAAAATGTTTACAGAGACAAAGGTGAAATTAGACTTACCTGCTAATTGTTGTTCCTGGAGTAGATACAGTCTAGTCCTGGACCTCTGGGTTGACCACCTTATTCAGCAGCTTGGAGACTGAGGATACGCCTTCTTTGTGATGTCACAGGTATATCTCCCCGGGGACCGCCTCCATAGCTCAGTTTCATATTGACAAAGCAGACTCCCCGGAGCAACAAGTAAGTAGCAACTGCACATAACAAATGCAAAACTCCCTCTGTAACTAACAACCATCTGTCAACAAGGGGAAAAAAGTCATTTATTCCAACTCTAAAACTTTAACTGTCAATTTCAGACCAGCCAAAGCCCTCCCCTCACCTTATGAAGGGACAACGGCTCTAACTCCTTCCACCCAGGGTAAAGTATTAAATTCTGCTTACCTGTACCCTTCAAACTCTTCAGGCTGCAGCTCATAGTAAACACCTTCCTGGGGCAGGATACGGGACTAGACTGCATCTACTCCAGGAACAACAATTAGCAGGTAAGTCTAATTTCACCTTCCTGTTCGTATCTCCAGTCTAGTCCCGGACCTCTGGGTAAGTACTAGAGCAGTAAATCTAACGGGAGGGCCGCGCTTTACCAGCCTGAAGTACCGCTGCTCCAAAACATGAATCTTGCTCTGCCTGAACATCTAGCCAGTAATGCTTGACAAACGAATTCTGCGACGACCAACTCGCTGCCTTACAAATTTCCAGCGGCGGAACCGAATGGCATTCCGCCCAGGACGCTGCTTGAGCTCTTGTGGAATGGGCCCGCAGCCCCTCCGGAACTGGCCTACCCTTCAACAGGTATGCGGACGCAATGGCCTCCTTGATCCATCTAGCAATGGACGCTTTTGACGCCGCTTCTCCTTTCCTTGGCCCAGCGAACAGGACAAAGAGTGTCTCAGATCTACGAAACCCTTCCGTCCGACACAGGTACTTCTTCAATGCACGTCTCACGTCCAAGAGATTCGGTCTCTCCGCCGACCGACCCCCTGCATCTCTACGCAATACTGGCAAAGAAAATTCTTGATTCACATGAAATGCCGAAACCACCTTGGGCAAAAAGGCTGGAACCGGCCTCAGCACCACCTTAGATTCAAAAAACGAAAGATAGGGCTCCCTACAGGACAAGGCCTGAAGTTCCGACACTCTTCTTGCTGAACAGATCGCCACCAGAAAAACTACCTTCAAGGTAAGATCCTTCACCGACGCCCATGCCAGAGGTTCAAATGGCTCCCGCTCCAACGCCTGCAGCACGAACGGTAGGCTCCACTTAGAAATTATATGTCTATTTGGTGGCCTTAACAGAGACACCGCTCGTAAGAACCGTTTTATATCAAGGTGCCCCCCAAGCGGCCATACCCCTATTCTACCTCTGTAACATGACAATGCCGCGACCTGTACCCTCAGAGAAGCGGTCACCAACCCCTTGTCGAAACCATCCTGTAGAAAGTCTAATATCTGCGGGATGGAGGTTTTCAACGCCTCAGATGCCCTAACTGCGCACCATTCTTCAAAAACTCTCCAAACTCTAATATACGCCAAAGACATAGACCTCTTCCTGGCTTTCAATAATGTCGAAATGACTGGAAGGGAATAACCTCTGGCTCTCAAACGAGCCCTCTCAATAGCCAAGCCGTAAGCGAGAACCGATCCACGTGAGGCATGAGCAGAGGCCCCTGCAATAACAGATCCACCCGGACCGGGAGCCTCCACGGCCTTGCTATCAGGATTCTTACCATGTCCGCGTACCAAGGCCGGCGCGGCCAATCCGGGGCTATCAGGATTACTTGTCCTTTGTGTTTTTCTATGCGCTGAACCACTCTGCCTATCAGCACCCACGGAGGAAAAACGTAAAGGAGTTGCCCCTCCGGCCAGGTTTGAATGAGAGCGTCCAGACCTTCCGACATCCTTTCCTTTCTCCTGCTGTAAAAACGACTGACCTTTGCCGAACGAAACGTCGCCATGAGATCCATGACCGGTGTGCCCCACCGACGTTCCAGCATGTGAAAGACCTCCGGATGAAGGACCCACTCCCCCGGGTCCAACTTCACCCGACTTAGAAAATTGGCCTCCACATTGTCCACTCCTGCCACATGGGCTGCCGATAGTGCTAGCATGTGTTCCTCGGCCCACGTGCATAGCTCCTCAGCCTCGGATTCCAGCACCACACTGCTGGTGCCCCCTTGCTGATTGACATAGGCCACCGCGGTCGCGTTGTTGGAAAACACTCGGACTGCTGTCCCTCCGAGGAAAGCCTGGAACTTTTGCAAGGCCAGCGACACCGCTCGCAACTCCAACCTGTTGATCGACCAAGTCTTTTCCTGAGCGTTCCAAAGACCCTGAGCGAACCTGCCCTGGAAGTGTGCTCCCCAGCCTAGTAGGCTGGCATCCGTCGTTAAAGGTAGCCAGTCAGGAGACTCCAATGGCTTCCCCCGTTGTAGAGACTCGAGGGCTAACCACCAGCGCAGGGCCACCCATGTCTCCGCCGGGCAAGGGAGTCTCTGCGACAGGCGATCCTTTTGATGAGACCAGCGCCTCAGAAGTGCCCATTGCAACGGCCGCATGTGCGCTCTCGCCCATAGTACTAACTCTATTATCGCTGCCATCGTTCCTAACAGCTGCAGGTATTGCCACGCCGTTGGCGCCCTCCTGGCCAAGAATCCCCGGACTAGCTTCCGCAGACCCTGTGCTCTTTTCCGAGGTAGAAACACTTGCCCCAGCTTGGTGTCGAACAAAGCCCCCAAGAACTCCAGGCACTGTGTAGGCACCAGCTGGCTCTTTGATAGATTGACTACCCAACCGAGACTCTCTAGGAACGACACTACCCTGGCCGTAGCCCTCTCGCACTCGTGCTCAGACTTTGCCCGAATTAACCAACTGTCTAAGTACGGATGTACCAGGATTCCTTCTTTTCGTAGAGCCGCCGCGACTACCACCATGACCTTGGTGAAAATGCACGGAGCCGTCGCGAGACCAAAGGGCAGGGCCCGGAACTGAAAGTGTCCGAAAGGTACCGCGAAGCGGAGGTATCTTTGATGATCCTGCCGAATGGGAATGTGAAGGTACGCTTCCGAGAGGTCCAAGGAAGTGAGGAATTCTCCTTTTCGGACCGCTACTATCACTGATCGCAGAGTCTCCATGTGGAAGTGCAACACCCGCAGAGACCGATTCACTCCCTTGAGATCCAAAATTGGTCGAACCCTGCCATCCTTCCTCGGCACCATGAAGTAAATGGAGTATCGACCGCAACCGCGTTGATCTAGGGGCACCGGTACTATAGCGCCAAGACTTAGCCTTCGTACTGTCCCCCCCACCGCCTCGCACTTGCTCGGCGGTTTGCAGGGGGACACCACGAAGGCATCCCGCACCGGACTCTGCAACTCCAATGCATAACCCTCTCGGATAACCTCCAGCACCCACTGATCTGTCGTGACTCGGACCCAGGCGGCATAGAACTCCCACAACCGTCCTCCCACGGGAATCAGCGCCTGGGTCCCCCCTGACTTCATTGTGACTTCCGAACATTTGAGGAAGTGGAAGAGGAGGGCCCAAACCCTCTTCCTGCCCCCCGAAACCCCCGGAATCCCTGGTTTCTATTGGGGAACCTGCCTCTCTGACCGGAACTATATTTCTGGGAACGAAACCGACAAAATTCTCGATGTTGGCCTTTGCCCATGGCGGACGCCCGTCCTTGTTTAGGCTTATCCTCTGGCAATCTACCGCCTTTAGATTCTCCTAGGTCCTTGACTAACTTTTCCAGCTCTTCTCCAAACAAAAGCCGCCCTTTAAATGGAAGCTCACTTAACCGTGCTTTAGACGAGTTATCCGCCGCCCAATTCCGTAGCCAAAGATAACGTATCACCGCTATCGCAGAAGCCATACTTTTTGACAAGCCACGCATAAGATCATACTGAATATTCGCCAGGTAAACCGCCCCCAACTCCAGCTTGGCCACTTCCCCATCCAAATCAGCTTCCTGACCACCTTGGAGTCGCTGCGACCATCACAAACAAGCCCTGGCCACCCAGGCACCATAGATGGCAGCTTGGAGCGATAAGGCATTTACATCAAACACCTGCTTTAACAGAGAATCCAGTTTCCTGTCCTGTGCATCCTTGAGGGCTGCACTGCCCTCCACTGGAATCGTTGTCCTCTTCGTGACCGCTGCCGCTGCCACTGCCGCGTCGACCTTGGGAGACTTAAACAATTCTCTGCCCTGGTCCACCAGAGGGCAAAGATGGTTCATCACTCTAGCGCCCTTGAGAGGCACGTCCGGAACATTCCACTCCTCTTGGATCATTTCCTGAAACACCCTATGCAGTGGAAAGGCCCGTTGATTTCTTCTAAATACCTGCAACAGAGGATCTTCCAGCACCTCATCCTCCGCCGCCCCTGGGGCCGGCATGTTCAGTGCCTTAAGGGTTTCCACAATGAGAGCTGGTAATTCCTCTCTGCGAAAAACGCGCACCACTCGCGCCTGATTCTCCTTCTCCATTAACTCACCTTCTTCTAAATCATCTTCAAGGTCCACACTCCGGGCATCATCTTCGGACAACTGCCCCTCAGAAGCAACGGACTGATCGTTAGCCTCTTCCTCTAGCCGTGGTCGTTTTGCTCCAATCTGGACCTTATCGCCATTATGGGGGGTCACGGGCCTCTTCACTCCGCATTCCTCAGGATTTCCCTTTGCCTGCCCCTGCGGCAGACCCCCCAATGCCTGCTGTAGGATAGCAACAAAATCTTTTGAAAAAATAGACTCCAGCACCTTGGGCCAGGGGGCAGGGGAAAAAGGAATGTCTGGGGCGGAGGATGGACCAGCCACTGGCACCCCCTGGGGCAAACCAGCTGACTGACCCCCTGAAAGACTCTCTACAGCCTCTAAACGCTCCTCCGGATCCTCCCCCGCTGGATCCATGATAGAGGCTTCCTTGGTGCAACTCTTGCACACCCCCACATCGGATACCGTGCCTCTCCTAGCCCCACAAACGAAACACTGTGGCCTAGACAGCATGGTAGCACTGCGCCGTGCCTCTCCCTGCTCCTAATGAAATTCAGAGCCTGGAGAAGATCAGAGCCGTGCAAGCGGCCCCGGCAACAGAAAGGACCTCTAACTTCCTTTTTTTTTTTTTCCAAACAATCTCAAACAGCTACCGCATCCAATTTAGCACTGCCAATTAAGAATCGAAAACGAGGCTCCCTCCACGAAGGAAAGCTCCTGCTCAACTTCAGGACTGCTATTAAGGCTTCCCGCTCCGCCGCCACGCAGCCGGGCCTGATCGCCTTTTTGCGCGCGAACGCGCCGCCTGTCCAAAGCCCCAGAATTTCTTTCCTTTTGGTATGCAATTTTCAGTTATCTTTAAAGTTTAACCCTCCTTCCATATTTATTTTCCTCTGGTCAGATAGAACAACAAAAGTAAATCTCTGTAAGTGTGAGTCAGATCACCTAACACTTTGGTTCTTATGTTTTCTTAGCAAAAGATTAAGCGCAAAACTTAAGGAAACTAATATATTTTCCCTAACAAAAATTAGCACTTATTTTTGTATGATTTCTATCTTCATATACTACAGTAAATCATCATGTATCTTCTGCTGGCTTATTACCAGGCAATCATAAGCTGTAATAGGTAAAGATGCAGATAATCCTGTAGACAAAAGAAGCGAGTTTTCTGCCCTAAAGGACAGACTCTATCCTGTTAATATATGGCGTTCCTTTCTTCCTACATGTGAGATATATTTGTTTTTATTGTAAACCGCTCTGTCTGCCTAGCAAAGGGTGGTATATGAAACCTCAATAAACCATAAACTGCATAACCTCTTTAGCTCCCCTCTAGTCTTGTGATCTATAATTCCAGATGCCATACAATAGTGTGGCCAACAGTAAAAAGTGCAAGTTCATGCCAATATTTTAGGGGTCACAACAACATACCATAGTTAGCAGTAAGGGCAGTGCAGCTGCAGTCAGAATCCCCTCTAGCCGGAAGCCCATCAATGACAGCAGAGAAGTATCAGGCTGATTGAAACAGAGAAAAAAAAAACAACAAAAAAAAATAATGGTCCAGTTGTCTGCCATTTCTTCCTAAAAAGGTTCCCTACATTCCCACCATTTACATGACTCAGTACATTGAAGCAGTAGTTCATGTATGTACCAGAGAGCAACTACATCTCCAAGTATATGCGATCACAAGCTTTACTTAAACGTTATAAAACAAAAACACAGAATCTGATGGTAAATAATGACCATAAGGTCCATTCATTTGCCAGTGCTCCCTTCCTGTTGTCTTATACATCCTACTGTGCATGTAGCTTCCTGGGTAGTGTAGACAAGCTGTGGCTACTTCCTAATTGGCCATTTTGTATTCGGATGGCAGCTGGCAGCCAGAGTAGCTACCACCACCACCACTAAATGCCAGAAGATTTTTAAAAATACCATCCTTGAAGGTCACTACAAAATGCAAAAGGAAGGCCCAAGAAATGTCAGCATGATTAAATGGTGAGGTAAGGGTCTAATAAAGCCAGAAAGGTATCTTTAAAAAAGGCAAAGCAAGTCCAAATGAGGAGAACAGGAGAGAATATGGACACTGGTAAGCTGGCAGTAAAGCAGCAATAACACAGACTAAGAAAATTTGAAAAAAAGCTTGCCAAATAAGGAAGCTACTAATAAAATCATTTTTCGCATTCATTAGAAGCAAGAAGCCTGCAAAAATAGACAGTTGAATGATTAGATGAAAAGAGAGTAAAGTGAGTCCTCAAAGCACAAAATATAACAGCACAACATTTACATATTTCCTTACCCAAATGAACTTACAGCCTAACTGTATCTGAGACAATGCAGGGCGAAGTGACTTGCCCAAGATCACAGTTCATCAGTGGGATAAGTAGGATTTGAACTCTGGCTTCCCTGGTTTGCAACCTGCTTTTTTAATCAGAAAGCTACTCCTCCAAAGGACAATAGTGAGTTACCAATTCAGAGCATGTTTTAAGGTAGTGATTCCAGTTAACAAACATATCCTGTTGAAACTAGAGGATGTATTATAGCAAATTCATAAGCTTACTAGCAGCAAACCACCATTCCAGAATTCTAAAAGAACTCAAACATGAAACAAGAAACATTTTCTGCATTTAAGTCATGTTTTATATTTGGAAAAGAGCTCTTACATCACTACATGACTGCATGCAGGCATTACTGAAGGTATACTTTAGCCAGGAAAGAAGTAGAGCTGCAATGTACACACATCTCTTGTGAGATACACTAATATATGCATAGAATACACATTGCCATCTTCTGAGAAAGTGCTGATATGTGTACTACTGGGATTTCTTATGGCTGCCTATTCTATAACAGCATATAGGCACCAATGTTACCATTTTGGAACTTTTACATAGGTGCCCTGCTATAAAATTACTCACACTACAGGTAATCCGTAACCTAACCCTAATATCTGGCACCAAGCCTGAAAACTAGAAAGTAGTAAATATAACTCCTGGTAACTCAGTCCCGGGGTTTTCTTGGCAAGCTGCAACCAGAAGTAGATTGCCAGGTCTATCTTCCATGCAGTGAGTTGATAGCCCCTGATATTCCAAAGTGTTCACCATAAAAGTACTAGCCAGGACCGACCCTGCTTAGTTTCAGAAATCAGCCATGAGCAGGTTCTTTCAGGACAGTTGAAGACTCAATGCCCAGCAAAATGATGGAAGTTACTGTTAAGAACTGATCACTGAATATATGGCTAAACATGCATTAATGGAGAAGAGCTAAACTGGATTTAGCTCTTGATGTCATTTAGGATAATGGCAAACATAAGAACAGACGATATGCCATACTGGGTCAGACCAAGTGCCCATCAAGCACAGTTACTTACCTGTAACAGGTGATCTCTGGGAACAGCAGGAATTAGTCCTCACATATGGGGTACGTCGGTACCGACGGAGCCTGCGCGGGAAAGCTCCCCAGCTTCCCAGAAGGAAGCTTTTGGGGCCTCCCACTGCACATGCGCGCTGCCTTCCCGCCTTCCTGACCAGCTCTCCTTAGTTCGAGTTTATAGCTGAGACAATAGAGAGAGGAAAGGAAGATAGATAGAAGATACAACTCCTAGGGGAGGTGGGTGGGTTGTGAGGACTAATTCCTGCTGTTCCCAGAGATCACCTGTTACAGGTAAGTAAACTGTGCTATCTCCAGGAACAAGCAGGAATAAGTCCTCACATATGGGGACTCCCTAGCTAAGATGCCTGGGAGATCCCGTTCCAAGGGTTCGCCATCTTTGTATGGATCTCAGGCATCCATCCTGGGAAGGTGGGCAGGAGTTGTTCAAGTATGGAACAGGTGTTTGAGGACAGCCTGACCAAACAAGGCATCCCGGCGGGAGTCCTTGTCCAAGCAGTAATGGGCTGTGAAGGTATGAACCGAGGCCCATGTGGCGGCTCGACAGATCTGATCTATGGAGACAGAGTGAAGATGAGCCATAGAAGTGGCCATGGCCCTCACATTGTGAGCTGTGACATGGGCTTCCAGAGAAACATTTTTACTCTGGTAAGCAAAGGAAATACACTGAGCAATCCAATTGGAAAGTGTACGTTTGGAGACTGGAAGTCCCAAATGAGAAGGATCAAAAGCCACGAAAAGTTGGGAAGACTTTCGATGTGGCTGAGTCCTGTTGAGGTAAAAGGCAAGAGCTCTTTTACAATCTAAAGTATGAAGGTTCCTCTCTGCACTGGATGCATGAGGAGCTGGAAAAAAGACAGGTAGATATATAAAAGATAGGCCATGTGGTCTTTTTCTGTCGTCATATTTCTATGTTTCTATAAAGGCAAAAAGTGGACTGTTGTAGTTGTTATGGAAGGACAGACTAGATAGGCCATGTGGTCTTTTTCTGTCGTCATATTTTTATGTTTCTATGTTTCTATATACCTCCTGATTAAGATGAAAAGGCGAGACCACTTTGGGCATAAAGTGGGGATTCGTCCTTAGGACCACCTTATCATGATGAAACCTGGTATAAGGTGGATGAGCCACTAAGGCCTGTAGTTCACTGATGCGGCGAGCCGAAGTGACTGCAATAAGGAAAAGGACTTTCCAGGAAAGAAATTTCAAGGAGGTAGAAACCAACGGTTCAAAAGGTGGCTTCATAAGCTGACCTAGAACTAGGTTCAAGTCCCATGCTACCGGAGGAGGTCGGATGGGAGGCTTAGTTAGAGTCAGGCCTCTCATGAATCATGCAACAAGCGGATGAGAGGAGACAGGTTGTCCATTTATAGGTTTTAAGGATGCTGCAATAGCACTCAAATGGACTCTTACTGAATTCGTCTTAAGGCCTGCATTAGAAAGATGCAGGAGATAGTCTAGTAGAGAATTCAAAGGAAGTGCTAGAGGGTCAAGACCCTGTTGAGCACACCAAATGGAAAAGCGTTTCCATTTGAAAGCATAGGAAAGCCTCGTGGAGGGTTTCCTAGAGGCATGAAGGATATCTTTCACTGGTTGAGAAAGATTGAAGTCATGAAGGCTTAGGCCTTCAGTAACCAAGCTCTGAGGTGTAGGGACTTGGGGTTTGGGTGCCACAAAGTCCCTTTCTCCTGAGAGAGAAGGTCTGGCGCAGCTCCCAGGTCCAGGGAGGATCCCTGGGAGAGATGCAGAAGTAGAGGGAACCACACTTGGCGTGGCCAGCGTGGAGCTATGAGGATCATCGATCCGTGATCCCTCTGGAGTTTGAACAGAGTCTTGGAAATCAAAGGAATGGGTGGAAAGGCATATAGGAATTCCTGACCCCCAATGCAGGAGAAAGGCGTCGTTGGCCTGAGCTCCCTGACACGGAGTCCTGGAACAGAACCGGGGAAGTTTGGCATTCCACGGACTTGCAAAGAGGTCTATGTCCGGGGTTCCCCATTCCTGAAAGATTCTGCCCATCTGGTCCATATGTAGGGACCATTCGTGTGGAAGCAGAACTCGACTGAGTCTGTCTGCCCGAGAGTTTTGAACCCCTGGAAGATATACTGCCAGAAGATGAATTTGATGCTCTCTGGCGAAGGCCCATAATCTGAGAGCTTCGTTGCAAAGCGACAGAGAGCCTGTCCCTCCTTGTTTGTTTACGTAGAACATGGCCACCTGATTGTCTGTCTGAACTAGGACGGTCAGGTTGACAAGGAGGGTATGGAAGACTTTGAGGGCAAAGAAGATTGCTCGCAGTTCCAGGAGGTTGATGTGAAGGGTGGTCTCCTGCGGAGACCAAGTACCCTGAGTGGAGAGGGATTGTAGATGGGCTCCCCACCCTGTTTGGGAGATATCTGTTGTGAGGGTTGCTTGGGGCAACAAAGGTTGGAAGGGGGCCCCCAACAACAGATTCTTGGTGGACATCCACCATTGGAGGGACCAAAACAGACGCTTTGAGGTGAGTATTTGGTCGGAGAGCGCTCCTGATGCTTGAGTCCACTGGGTGGCCAAGGTCCATTGAGCTGCTCTCATATGAAGACGAGCGTAGGGTACCACGTGTACCGTGGAGGCCATGTGGCCCAGAAGTCGCAGCATTTCTCTGGCTGTCAAGTGACTGCTGGACTGAGCTTGGGAGGCCAAGCACAGCAGACGTTGGCCCCGGACTTGAGGTAGGTAGGCCCTTGCAGTGGTGGTGTCCAACTGGGCCCCTATGAATTCCAGAGACTGAGTAGGGATAAGTTGAGACTTGGGAAGGTTTACCACCAGTCCCAGATACTGCAGAAGGTGCCTTGTGCGGTCCAGGGAAATCTGGGCCTCTGACTGAGATGGAGCTCGGATGAGCCAGTCGTCCAGATATGGGAATACAAAAATTCCCAGACCTCTTAGAAATGCGGCAACAACTGCCATGCATTTGGTGAACACTCTTGGAGCAGAGGCTAGACCGAAGGGAAGTACTCTGTACTGGAAATGTTTTCCCTGAAACAGAAATCTTAGATATTTTCTGTGGGATGGGTGGATGAGTATATGTGTGTACGCATCCTTGAGATCTAGAGAACAAAGCCAATCCTGACTCTGAAGGTATGGAAGGAGAATGCCTAGAGAAAGCATTTTGAATTTCTCCTTGTACAGAAATTTGTTCAATTCTCTCAGATCTAGGATAGGTCTGAATCCCCCTGTCTTCTTTGTTATGAGAAAATAAGGGGAGTAGAATCCTGTCCCTTGTTGAAGAAGAGGAACCTCTTCTATTGCCCCTTGGGCAAGGAGAGAAGAGACTTCCTGATCCAACAGGTCCAGGAGAAATGGGGGAGAATTGAAGTGCCTCACCATGGTATATGGAGGAAGGTTGGAAAAATGAAGTTTGTAGCCCTCTCTGATGATAGAGAGGGTCCATTGCTCTGATGTGATTTGCTCCCATCTGGGAGCAAAGTGAGCTAACCTTCCGGGAATGGTGAGGGGCTCTGGTTGTTCTAGAGCCAGAAATGTTAAGTTCTCTAGGGGCAAGTCAAAACCCCTGAGGGGGTTGAGCCTGCTGAGAAGTGGTAGACGCTGCAGGCTTTGACTTTGCCTGTTTAGGTTGCTGACGTTTAGCAGCAAAGCGAGGCTGAGAAGATTGTTGGCCAGTATTTGTGGAAAATCTGGCCTTCTTGTAGTAAGGCCTCTTGAAAGACTTTTTCTTGGCAGGAGTAGAGGTAGACTTAGAAAGTCTATCCAAGGTAGCATTTTCTGCGTCCATTTGAGTGGCTTTAATTTGCCAGTCCTTACCAAATAAGTTCTCACCTGTACAGGGCAGATTCCGTAAGCCATCCAGGACCCAGGGTTCTAGGTCAGAGGCCTGGAGCCAAGCAAGTCGTCGGGCTGCAATAGCAATGCCCGAAGCTCTACCGGCACCCTCAAAGGAATCAAAAGCTGCTCTGTTGGAGAACTTAGAAACATCTAGAAGCTCTTTCACCAGAGAAATGAACTCCTCTTTTCTATCCTCAGGGATAAAGGAGGCAAAATGTCATATCTTTAGGGCAAGTTCCCTGAGAAACATGCCCATATACAGACTAAGAATTAATCCTGGCTATAAGCATAGTAGCCTGGAAAATTTTCTTGCCAAAAGAGTCTAGGGTCTTACATTCTCGTCCTGGAGGGGTAGAAGAGTGCCTTTTGGTACTCTTAATCTTTTTCAGTGCAGACTTCACCACAATGGAATGGTGAGGCAACTGAGTCTTTTGAAAACAAGGAGAAGGAGGGACCCGGTACATGGTGTCCAACCTACGAGAATAAGGAGACAACGTTAGAGGAGCCTCCCATAAGTCCATCAAGTGTTCTTGAAGGATTTCATGGATAGGCAGGGTGACTGCCTCTTTAGGAACCTTAGGGTATCCTAAAATATCCAATTTCTTTGACCTAGGTTCTTTTTCAGAGGATGTGGCAATAGAAAGTCCTTTAGCTAGTTCAATAATGAAGTCTTGAAAGGACAAATCCTCTGGTGGAGACATTCTCCTCTTTGGGGAAGAGGGGTCTTCATGAAGAACTAGAGACAGCTCATCAGAGTCCTCAGAGGAGTCAAAATCCTCAGAAGAAGCAGAGTATTCTCTATTTGCTTCCAACGCACGATACGCATACCGATCGGTATGGACATCGGGCGTACCGGGTATGGGATCGGTATCGGGTGAAAACCCGGATCCGGCATGCGGAACCGATCTGCGTTTGGAAGTCGATGGTCTCGGTTCCGGTATGGGAGACGATACCGGAACCGGACCCGGTACCGCTGAATGCGGTACCGAGGGCGTCGCAGCATTAATAAAAGCCAGCATGGCCTGCTGCATGGTCTGAACAGTATTGCTCATAGACACCACTGCTGCCTGGATGTCGGTACCGGTATGGGCCAGTACCCCAGAGCAGTCCAACAGGTGATCAGTCGAGGCCGTGCCATCGATGTCAACCTGTAACCCCATAGATGGTGCTTTGGAAGCCAGAGCTTCCCGCCGGGGTTGTTTGGCTGGGGCAGGATCCTCAGACTCAAAAGTGAGAGCCTCTCGATGCTTTGAAGGAGATTTGCTCTTTGAGGACCTGCCCACAGAGGGTTTGGTTACCTGAGATCCATCCGGAGAGGAAGACCTGGATGACTGTGATGCTGGATTATCTGAAGCAAACAGCACATGGAATTTGTTGGCCCGGTTCTGCAACCCACGTTTAGACATCTGGGAGCAGGATGGGCAGTCCGGAATGGAGTGGTCAGGTCCCAAACACTTAAGACACCATTCATGGGTGTCTGTGACAGAAATAACAGCACTACACTTGGTACACTTCTTAAAACCAGGGGCTGGTTTCTCCATGAGGAGAATTTGTGTAGGCCTGAGGCCTAACCGAAATCACCAAGTTGTACAGAATAAAGATTTTTTTTTTTTTTTTTTAAAGAAAGAAAAGAGAGACCGGCGGTACCGGTTTCGGTATGGGGAAGGCAGGTACGCGGTCTAAAGAAACAAACTAAAACAATAATTTCTTCAGCGGTGACAGGAACACGACCTGCTGGCTCCGCGGAAAAAGAGAAACTGAGGAGAGCTGGTCAGGAAGGCGGGAAGGCAGCGCGCATGTGCAGTGGGAGGCCCCAAAAGCTTCTTTCTGGGAAGCTGGGGAGCTCTCCCGCGCAGGCTCCGTCGGTACCGACGTACCCCATATGTGAGGACTTATTCCTGCTTGTTCCTGGAGATAGCCCAGTATCCTGTTTCCAACAGCAGCGATTCCAGGTCACAAGCATGTGTCAGGTTCCCAAAAAGGTGCACAGATTACATGCTGCTTATCCCAAAGGTGAATAGTGGATTTCCTTGGTCCTCTTTAATAATGGTTTATGGAATTTTCCCCCAGGAACCTGTCCAAACTTCTTTTAAACCCAGCTACAGTAACAGCTTTTACTACATACTCCGGTAATGAATTCCAGAGTTTGATTACTCATTAAGTGAAAAACAATTTCTCCTATTAGTTTAAATGGGCTACAATGTAGTTTTCATTGCATGTCCCCTACATTTTTAAGCAGTAAACAACCAATGTACATTCACCCATTCTGTTTCATTCATTATTATATAGACCTCTATCATATCTCCCCTCAGCCATCTTTTTGCCAAGTTGAAGAGCCCTACGTGTTTAAGCCTTTCCTTGTAGGGGTAGACTTCCACCCCCTTTGTCATTTTGGTGCCACTTCTCTGTACTTTTTCTAATTCTGCTATATCTTCTTTAAGATATGGTGACCAGAACTGCACACCATATTCAAGGTGTGGTTGCACCATGGAATAATACAGAAGCATTATAACATCCTTTGTTTTATTCTCCATTACTTTCCTTATGATTCCTAGCATTCTTTTTGCGTTTTTGGTCGCTGCTGCACACTAGACAGAGGATTTCAATGTATTATCCACAATGACACCTAAATGCTTTTCCTAGGTGGTGGTTTCTAATGTGGAACCTTGCATAATGTAACTGTAGTTTGGGTTGTTCTTCCCTAAGTGCATAAGTTTGCATCTCTTCCACAATAAATTTCTTCTGCCATTTGGACGCTCAGCCTTCCAATTTATCAAGGTCCTCTTGAAATTTTTCACAATCATTTTATGTTCTAACAACATTGAATAATTTTGTCATCTGCAAATTTGATCACCTCACTTATCATTCCCATTTCAAGTAATTTATGAAAGTGTTAAAAAGCAGCAGGCCTGGCAAAGATCCCTGGAATACTGCACTATTCATCTTTCTCCATTGAGAAAATTAGCCATTTAGCCCTATTCTCATCTTTTAACCAGTTCCTAATCCACAAAAGTGCACTGCCTACTATCCCATGACTTTTTAAGTTTCTCATGAAGGACATTGTCAAAGACTTTCTGAAAATCCAGATACACTGTATCAACTGGCTCACCTTTATCATCCTGCTTGTTCATACCTTCAAAAATATAACAGATTAGTGAGACAAGACTTTCTTTGGCTAAATCTATGTTGTCTCTCTCCCATTAAAACATGACTATCTACATGTTAAATTATTTTATTTTTTATAATAGTTTTTACCATTTTGCCAAGTACTGACATCAGCCTCACTGGTCTGTAGTTTCCTGGTTCACCCCTGGAATCCTTTTTAAAAAATGGCATTACATGAGCCACTCTCTATCTTCAGGTACTACAGACGATTTTAATGATAGTTCACATATTACTAATAGTAGATATGCAATCTCATATTTTAGTTCTTTTAAGCACCCTGGGATGTATACCATCCAGTCCAGGTGATTTGCTACTCTATCAAATAGCTGGATTACATCTTCCCGGTTTATAGACATGCATTTGGAACACTCTTTGACCGCCGATACCAAGGTCCAGAATCACTGGAGAGGCTCATCAGACAACCCAGCTAAGAACCTAGCAAGCTCCTTTGCCAGATCTCTGAAGTACATGCCCATGTACAGCTGGTAAGCCTGGATACGGGCCACAAGCATTGGCCACGAACACTTTCTACCATAGGCATCCATGGTGCGTGATTCCCTGCCTGGGGGCACCAAGAAGTGCATCTTCTGGCTCTTGATCCAACACATGGCCAACTCCACTACCATGGAGTTGTGCAGTAGTTGTGTTTCTGGAAGCCAAGGCTCTTGTGGACCTGATACATGGTCATTATTGGCACCATAACTGGTGTCTCCCACATCCTGAAGAGCAGTCTTTCAAGGATGGAAGGAATGGGCACTCTGAGTGCCTCCTTCAGGGGAGTCTCATACTGGAGGATCTCAAGATTTATTTTATTTTATTTGTTACATTTCTATACCGCCTCTTCCAGAGATCAGGGGCGGTTTACAGGGAACCACAAAACATGTTACATGGAACAGATGTAAACTTTTTACATAGAACAGAAAATAAACCTTCTACATACAACTTGGTTTGGGGGTAGGAATAGTGATTTGGGAGTTTAGGGATATACTAGGTGGGGTTAACTATGTACTGTTATCTATGTACAGGGAGAGTCTTATATCTGAGTGATCAAGTTATTTCCTTAGACAGCTCATGTTCTGGTTGTGTTAGTCGATGGGCTGTCTTGGTGGTGTGTGTGTGTTCGGGTGGGGGGCATTTGCTCCATAGTGTATGGTGAACAGGTGGGTTTTGAGTTGTTTTCTGAATTCTGTGAGGTCTTTGATTGTGCGGATGTGTAGTGGGAGGGAGATCCAGGTGCTAGGGGCAGAGTATGTGAACGCTCTGGAACTGGTGGCGTGTTTTGTCTTGCGGATGGAGGGCGGGATGGTTAAGGAGTAAAGAGCATTTTTCCTATGGGATCTGGTGCTTTCAGGGGCGAAGATGAGGGTTAAGAGGAATGATGGTGGAATCTTGTTGGTGAGTTTGAAGGTTGTTACGAGAAGCTTATACCTTATCCGACTTTCTATTGGGAGCCAGTGTAGGCCATACAGTAGGGGTGTGATGTGGTCGGTTAGTTTGGCTTTGCAGGTGAATCCAGCAGTGATATTTTGCATTTGTTGGAGTATGTGGAAGCTTTTTGCTGGGAGACCCTGCAGTAGGCTGTTGCAGTAGTCGAAGTGGGGGTGTAATGATGGATTGAATGACTGCTCTGAAATCGTTATCTTCTAGGATGGGCCTTAAATGCTGTATGGATTTCAGTTTGAACAGGATTGTTCTGGCTGCTCGTTTCAGGTGGGGGATCATGCTGAGAGAGGTACCGAGGTATTTAACTTCTTGTTTGATGGGGATTGTGGAGTTGTTGAGGATGATGGTTTGGGGTAGGTTTGTGTCTTGGCTCCTTGTGATGAGCAGTGCTTCGGTTTTTTGGTAGTTCAGGTTAAGGCTGTTGGATGTTAGCCAGGAGTCAGTTTCTTTAATGCAGTTTGTTAGGTTGTTGTAGGTAGGGTTGTTTATATCTATTGGGAGTGACAACATGATGTCGTCCGCATATATGTAGTATTGGATGTTATATTTTTGGAATATGTGTGTGATGGGTTGGAGGTAGAGGTTAAATAGGAGGGCGGAGAGGGCGGATCCTTGTGTTCTTGTGGGAAGGTGTTTGGGGGTTCTTCTCCTATTTGGATGCGGAGTTTTCGGCCTGTGATGTAGGATTTAAACCAGAGTAGAACTAAGCAGCCGAGTCCGAGATTTTCCAATCTCGCGATGAGGATTTTATGGTTTATGTTGTCAAATGCTGATGCAACATCCAGGAAGACTAGGATGTATGCGCAGTTGGGGTTGTCTATGCCGCGGATCAGGTTGTCAGTTAGGGCTAGGAGCAAGGTTTCGACTCCATGGTGTGGACGAAATCCATATTGGTGGGTGTCTAGGGGGGCGTTGGAGTCTAGGAAGTCCTGGAGTTGGTGGAGGACATTTTTTTCGATTATTTTTGCAACAAACAGTATACTTGCTGTCGGTCTGTATGAATTAGGCTCTTTTCTGTTTACATTCTTATTTTTTAGTACAGGGTGAACGGAGGATGTTTTTTTTTTTTTGTATGTGATAAATTTTATTGAGCAGAATCAGATAAGGTACATTACATAATAACAATCCCAAACAAAGCAGCACAGCATACCCCCATGCTAAAACTATCATCAAACATCCCTTGAGGAATAGGGCAGGATATCTACCACAATTAATCCAGCAATACAAGTAACAAACAATAACAAAAACTGAGCCATCATAACAAAACAGTATGTACTGGGTTCTACTCACTATTCCCCCCGCCCCCCCCCCCCGATACCCTCATCGCCCCCCGCCCTTCTGACCCATCTGCCCCAAAGCGTAGGGAAGAAGAAGAAGAGAGAGAAGGAAGAAAAGAGAAAGAGAAAATTGGCAGAGACGTGGCTAAGAAGTGGCTGAGAAGTATCAAACCCCAAGTGGAAAACTATCTAGAAGTAAACTATCGAGTAGTAAAACATTCTAGGGAGGACTGACATCCTACCAATGACGAGCCACTGGACTTCCTGAAACACTATGTTCCAAAGGTCCTCATCCCCAAATAACCGTCCTCGAACCGTAGCAGTAATCTTTTCTAACCGATAGATTTCCCAACATTTGGAACGCCATTCGGTAAGAGATGGGGCCCTAGAATGCTTCCAGAAATGAGCTATCACCGACCTGGCCGCAAGCAGGAGGACTTGAACTAGATGCTGAAGAGGACTCCTAAAAACAGATTAGGAAAGAACCCCTAATACGTAAGACTCCATATCGAAGGGAAGGGTAATCTGCAACCTCTCATTAACGTGTCCCACCACCAACCTCCAATAACGTTGGATGTGAGGGCAGTGCCACCACATATGATCAAAAGACCCACGACGTCCACATAGACGCCAACAAAGCGGATCATCAGCTCTGCTCCAGTGGAAAAGATCTACCGGTGTTATGGAGAGACGATAAAGTATCCGAAGTTGCGTGTGAATCAGACCCAGAGATAAAGAACAAGAATGGGAATATGAATAAACTTCGAGCCAGAACTCCTGATCCTTCCCCGGTAAAGTCACCTCCCATTTTTGATGAGGAAGTTTTAAAGAAGGAAGAATAGGCGAGTCAACCGCCAAGTGCTTATACAGCTGTGCTACAAAAGCGGTGAGTTTCCTGGAGATAAAAATGTCTTGCTCCCGACACCGAGGTCTCCGGATTACATCAGGTACCGAGAACTGGGTCCGTAAGCAGTGTGATATCTGCAAAGCCTGGAACGAAGAGAGATGAAGACACAAAGTTTCCTCAAGCTTGTTCAGAGAAGCCGGGCCTGTGGGCACATATAAGGAGGAAAGTTTGGTCTTTAAGAGTTCGGAGCGTATTTCCTTATGCATGGTTCGGAGAAACCCTAAGGCTCCCAAAATGCTAAAGGGCGAAGAGGAAGCAGACACTCCCATCTGCTTACAGAATCTCCTCCACGCCGCCCAACAAGGCCCAAGAAATACATGTGCATGCACCTGAGTAACCTCCTGGGGGTCACTGAGGAAGGGTACAGCCAACAACGGGATCGGACACATCCAGTCCTCTTCTAACAAAACCCATTCAGCTCCCGGATGTGTTCTCCAAAATAGTAACAATCTCAAACAGACACAAGAGTAATATAGCTCCAGGTCAGAGAGGCCCAACCCTCCAGAACCTTTGGGGGTCGTGAGTATTTTCCAGCTAAGCAAGGAACGTTTCCCCAGCCACAGAAACCGCAAGACAGCCTGCCGAAGGGCCCTAAAAAACGTACTGGCTGCCGTCTCATGGAACGCATGGTTGGAACGCAAATGTCACCTCAAGATGGCTGCTGCAATTTAAAGAGACCAGCTATTTCTCCCGAATCTGTTGAGGTAAACTGTGAAAATTAAACTGGCGCGTTGAGATTCCGGCAGAGCTGTCCCCGGACCATCTAATCTCATTTCTCCTGCTAGTGAGGGCTGCTGTCTGCGGCTGACAGGCTCGGAAAAGGTGATTCTTGCTGTGAGTGTCCTTCTCTGGCTATATGGCTGATATTTTATCCTAGAGCGCCCTCGTGTCTCTTCCCAGTACTGCAGGGTATATGCTGTATTCTTTCAGTGCTGCTACTCTTCTGATTCTGTGGTACTTCCTCTTCACCTCCAGTTGTGCCTGAAGCGTTACTGCGAGACATCGTCACTTCTACTTAAGGATCTGAGGCTGTTCATCTGATGTTGTCCCGCTGACTCAATTGACGGGAGGATGTTTTTAAGCCGGTGGGCATTATTCCTTGGAGTAGAGATTGGTTGATTATTTGAAGGACATAGGGGGCAAGCTTGGTTTTGGTGGTTTTGATCCACACTACAGGGCATGGATCCAGGGGTGAGGTAGTTGTGTTGATACTGGATATTATGTTTAAGAGGCGTTCTTGGTCCAATGTGCTGAATGTGGTCCAGGCTTCAGGGTTCGTTGAGGGGTAGGATATGGGGGTAGTGAGATTGTGGTTTTTGCTTTTTAGTTTGTCAGCAATATAGTTGGCAAGGGTACAGGGTTCTATGCTGGTTATGTCTGAGTCACATTGATTATTTTTGGTTAAGGACCGGACAATGGCAAAAAGTTCTCTTGGTCGGTTCAGGGCGCGATTTATGATTTTGGTGTGGTGTTCTTTTTTGACTCTGTTGATTGTGTCTTTGTAGGTTTTGAGTAGGTTGAGGTAATGGAGTTTATTCTGCTGTGTTTGTGATGTCCGCCATTTCTTTTCTAGTTTCCTCAGTTGTCTCTTGAGTTTTGTGAGTTCTGGGGTGTACCACTTTTCTGAGCGCTTCGGTGCGTGGTTTTTATAGTTGGTCGGGGGAGAAGCTGCCTTTTGTATGGCGCTATTCCAGGAGCCTAGTGAGGTGGTGAGGTTTGTATTGATCTGTGATAGTTGGGGGATGACATTGTGGAGAAAGTCATCCTTGTTAAATGTGGTGAAACGTTTTTTGAGGGGTTGGCTGTTTGGCATGTGGGTAACAGTGTTCATTACCTAAAAGGCTCCAGTGCCCTGCCCTGTTGAGGCTTTCCTAACAGGGGCTCTACAGATCAACCAACAGTAAGGATTTGAGGGTTTATTTTATTAAATTGCTAGCTCTCTGACTGGGAACTCTTAAAAGGGTTTTTGTATATTTTTAAAGCAAGGTTACTTTCTTTTTGGTGCTTTAGTGGAACTTTCCTTGAACAGAGTAGGTTGTTGAACTCTGGTAACCTCCTCAGCTTTGGGAACTGCTAACACCTAATCAGGTGTTAGTTCCCTCCCTACCCACCCCGACTCCCACCCACACGTAGTGAGCAGTCTTGCTTTATAGGGCACCTCCCCATTTAACAAAACACAGAGAACTGCACCAGCACATTTTGAATATAATTAAAGAGATTTAACTGCTTTTTCTCTGAAAGGACAGCTGGGAAACCGGCTGGTACTTGGTAGATCTCTCTCTTTTGCTTTAACAGATACCTAAGCTCCATGAACAGAACAATGTCTGGGAAAAATCGTATCGCTAAATCTGTTGCCCCAGTTACAGCTTCTGCCTCGGTCCAGACGGAGGTCCTAAAGCCAGTTGAAGGACCGGTTCCATGTGCACGGTGCCTGCATGCTGAAGCTCTGAGGAAACAAGTGGAGGAACTCAGAGAGGAGGTGGCGAGGCTGAGGAGCATTCAAGACAGTGAGAAGTACATTGATGAGATGCTTCTTGCAGCAACCACGCTCTCCAGCAGAAGAGAAGATGGGTGAAAACAGAATGTCGATGGTTGGACACAAGTCACCAGGGCCTGCAAAATCACCAATCCAACTTCTCCAGCCCTTGAATTGAAGAACCATTATGCAGCCCTGGAAGTGGAGGAGGTGAAAGCAGCCCTGGAAAGGGAAGAACCAGAGCTCAAGTACCCCAAAGTTGCAGAATCAGTGACCACAAGGAAACAAAGGGTAGTGGTGGTTGGTGACTCTCTTCTGAGGGGTACTGAGGCATCCATCTGCCTACCAGACCTGATGTCCAGAGAGGTATGCTGTCTGCCTGGTGCCAAAATTCAAGATCTTACAGAGAGTTTGCCGAGACTCATCAAGCCCACTGACTATTACCCAATGTTACTAATCCATTTTGGAACAAATGATATTGCCAAGTATACCTCAGAACTTATCAAACGTGACTTCATGGCTCTGGGACAGAGGGTGAAGCAGGTACACAGGTGGTGTTCTCTTCAATCCTCCCTGTTGAGGGTAAAGGCCAAGACAGAGAGGCTCGCATCTTGGAGATGAATGCATGGCTGCGTGGATGGTGTCATCGAGGGCGTTTTGGTTTCCTAGACCATGGGATGCTGTTCCAAGGGTTGCAGAGCAGAGATGGCATCCATCTGTCCAAGAAAGGTCAACGCGTCTTCGGTAGTAGACTGCCTAATCTACTGAAGAGGGCTTTAAACTAGATTCATTGGGGATGGGTGAGGAAAGCCCCCAGTTAGGTGAAAGCCCCCAGGTAGGTGATACATTAAATATCTTTATGGAAATGGGTAACAGGGATAACATATGGAAAGCAGTGTGTATAAATGCCCGTAGCATGGGAAATAAGATCCCTGAAGTTGAAGCTTTGGTGGGAGTGGCTGACTTGGATTTAGTGGCAGTTACTGAAACATGGTTCACAGAAAACCATGACTGGGATGTAACTATACCTGGCTATACTTTATTCAGAAAGGACAGGTAGGAAGAAAGGGAGGAGGAGTGGCACTATATGTAAAAACTACTATTAAAGCTTTGGAATTACAGAGCTTAAAAGGGAGAGAGTAGGCATTGTGGGTTAAACTAGAAAGAGGGAAAGAGAAATATATTTGCATTGGTGTGATATACAGACCTCCCTCACAAGAGGAAGAGGTGGACAGAGAGTTAATTGAAGACATACGCAGCACTAGGAAAAGAAAATGATACTGATAGGAGATTTCAATATGCCAGATGTTGATTGGCACATTCTTGCTACAGTATCATCTAGAAGTAAAGAGATTCTCGATTCTCTACAGGGAGAACTATTCAGGCAATTGGTAACAGACCCCACATGTGAAGGAGCCATACTGGACTTGGTGCTTACCAATGGTGAAAGTGTTTCTGATGTTGTAGTGGGAGATCATTTTGCATCCAGTGATCACCAGATGGTGTGGTTCAGTATTAGGACCAGGGCTGTTGGAATCCATTCAACGGATAGTAATAGAGTGGTGAGCGCCGGAGGAGATAAGAAAGGACGAACTGCACGAATTTGTCGAAGGAAGAAAAAAGAAGATTTGGTGACATGTGATATATGGGTGTGGAAGGATAGGTCGGAATCAAAGTGAACCCCAAGATAACGGAAGGAAGAGACTAGAGGGATAGGAGAACCAGAAAAAGAAGGGGCCAGCACGGGGGGAGGATTGGTGTGGGAGAACCAGATGGCAATAGTCTTGGTGAGATTAAGATGGAGACAGTTTTGAGTTAGCCAATTAGCCACAGTGGAGAGACAAGCGTTTAATGCGGAGAGGTCGGGACAGATGGGGGAGGTGTGGTGTAGCAGAATAATATCGTCAGCGTATAGAAAGGCAGATAATCCGGACTGTTGAATTAAAAGGGCCAAGGGGGCTAAGAAAAGGTTGAAAAGAAGGGGAGCCAGGACAGAACCCTGAGGGACCCCACAAGAGAGAGGAAAAGAGTCAGAGGGAGGAGTGGAGGAGGACGGTGATAGAACAGCACAAGTGCGAGAGGAAAGAAAAGAATGAAACCATCAGTGAACCGTACTGCAAAGACCTGCTTCCCGTAGACGAAGGAGAAGGAGGGAGTGGTCAACCAAATCAAAAGCAGCGGAAAGGTCAAGTGCCACCGCCACCGAGATATCACCACGGTCGTGAGCCACGTGCAGAGCATTAGTGAATGCAAGAAGAATAGTTTCAACACTGTGACCCTGACGGAAACCTGATTGACGAGGGTGAAGAAAATTAATAGAATCAAGGTGATGAGAGAGTTGAGCAAAGACGAATTTCTCTAGAAGTTTTGAAAGAAAGGGAAGGTTAGAGACAGGACGGTAGTGAGCTGGGACTAGAGGATCAAGTGAGGGATTTTTAAGAAGGGGGCGAATTAAGGCATGTTTCCAGGGTTGGGGGAAGGACCCAGTGGAAAGACTAGAGTTAAACATGGTGAGAATAAATGGAAGGAAACCCAATGAAGATTCCAGAAGCCAAGAGGAAGGAATGGGGTCCAGAGCGCAGAAGGTTTTCTTTGAAGAAGAGATGAGACGATGGAGTTCAGGAGGAGTGATCAGTGAAAAGGATGCCTAGTAGTGGGAGGTTTGGGAGACGGGAGGGGGAGAGGCGATAGGGGGAGGGGAGAGAATTGGGGCAGGACAAGAAGGTAGAGAAGCTCTCAAAGTGGATATTTTATTACTAAAACAGGCAGCAAGTAGGGAAGGCTGAGGAGAAGGGAGGGTTAGAGAAGCTGAGGCAGGGGAGTGAAGGGAAGTAAGAGACCGGAGGGTGGAATAGAGGTGCCGGGTCTGATTTGGGGCATTCAGGATGGCATTAGAGAAAAATGTACGTTTAGCAAGGTGGACGGAGGAGCGGTAGTGGGAGTGACAGGATTTGAAAAAAGAAAGTGATGTGGGTGAAGGTCTCTTACGCCACAGTCGCTCTGCTCTGCGAAGCTGTGAACGCAAGAGTCGAAGACCTCCATGATACCAGGGGTGTGAAAAGCGGTGACGGATTGGCTGAGGGCGTAAAGGGGCAACATGGTCAAGCGCAGTGGTAAGGGCTGTCGACCAAAGAGTAGCTTGGGAGTTGGGAGAAAGAAGGGGAAAATCGGAGGGTAGGAGTTCAACTGCTGTGGGAAATTGGTGGATAGTGAAAGATGAAAGAGCTCGGGAAGGTCGCGGAGGAGGGGGGGTAGAAGGGAGAGGAGAGGAAGGGGAGGAGTGGGGCCCCTGTGAGTAAGAGCACGAAACGGAGAGGCAGACATGGTCTGTCCAGGGGAGAGGCATAGAGGAAAGATTGGAGAGAGCAAGGGAGGAAGAGGAGGATGTTAGGAGTAGGTCCAGGGTGTGCCCGGCCTGATGGGTGGGGAAGGGAACATGTTGTATAAGGGATAAATCTTGTAGGAGAGAGATAAAAGAGAAATCCCTAGCTGAAGTGGGTGAGTCCAGGTGTAAGTTGAAGTCCCCAGCAATGAGTAGATGAGGAAGAGCAAGAGAGAGGTCAGTGATGGTTAAGATAAGAGAATCCCAGTACTCAGCGCGAAGAGCAGGGGGGGAATAAATGAGGAGCACATGCATAGGCGGAGAGGTGTGAAAGTGGAGCAGGAGGGCTTCGGGGTAGTGAAGTGATGGATGGAGAAGCTGACTGAAGGAGAAAGTAGACCGTATCAGGGCAGCCACACCACCACCAGACCTACCTAGACGTGGGGTGGAAACCGCAGAGAAGCCAGGAGGAAGACAACGGGCGAGGAGGGCATCCTCCCCGTCCTTAAGCCACGTTTCGGTTAAAAGGAGGAGATCAAATGAGGACCTAAGAGCAAGATCATGGATAAGGAGAGTTTTACTACGTAAGGACCGACAGTTGACTAAACCTAGAGAGATGAAAGACTTCGGGGGCGAAGAGGGTAAGGAGGGCAAAGAAGGGGTGAGCGTCAATGGGCAAGCACGAAGGTTAGAGAGGCAGCGGTATCGTGAGCGAGGCAATGTGGCAGGACGTCTGCCCCAGAACACAGGGATGGTTTCCATGGGACAGAGAGGGGCGGAAGAAGCAGGAGCAGAAGGGCAGGGCAAAATATCCACCGAAGGTGAATGGCAAAATGGTGTAGGAGATAAACTAGGAAACTGAAAAGAGGAAACACAAGACACCGAGGGAGTATTAAGAATAAGTAAAAATACAATGTTAAAAATGTTAAAATACGCCATAAAGATACCACCGCCGGAGCGACCCCAAGTTGAGCTAGTTTCTCAGGAACACAGTCTTCTGAAAATTGTTCAAGATGTCCCTCGCTTTTGTTCCTGTTTGTGGGTGTTTTCTGAGGTCCTGCTCCTGGTTCTTCATCTGTGAACACAGAACAGAGCACCCTAGGGATGGACCCTAAAGTTACTGCTTGGGTTAGAAATTGGTTGGGTGGGAGGCGACAAAGAGTACAGGTAAATGGAGCTCACTCTGAGGAGAAGGATGTTACCAGTGGTGTGCCCCAGGGATCTGTCCTTGGTCCGATTCTTTTTAACATCTCTGTTAGTGATATAGTGGAAGGGCTGTCGGGTAAGGTTTGCCTCTTTGCGAATGATACGAAAATCTGCAATAGAGTAGACACCCAGGAAGGTGTAGATAACATGAGGAGGGATCTAGCTAAGCTTGAAGAATGGTCTAGAATTTGGCAGCTGGAATTTAATGTTAAAAAATGTAAGGTCATGCATTTGGGCTGCATCAATCCAAGTAAGCAATATAGTATAGGGAGTGAAGTACTTTTGTCCACTGAAGAAGAGCGGGACCTAGGCGTGGTTGTGTCTGATGATCTTAAAGTAGCTAAACAGGTAGAAAAGGCGACGGCAAAAGCTAGAAGGATGCTTGGGTGCATACGGAGAGGAATGGCTAGCAGAAAAAAGGAGGTGACAGTGCCTCTGTATAAGTCTTTGGTGCGACCTCATTTGGAGTATAGTGTGCAATTCTGGAGACCGCACCTTCAAAAGGATGTGAATAGGATGGTGTTGGTGCAGAGGGTGGCTACTAAAATGATTAGTGGTCTTCATTATAAAGCATATGAGGACAGACTGAAGGATCTTAATAAGTACACCTTAGAGGAAAAGTGGGATAGAGGTGATATGGTTGAGATGTTTAAATACCTCCGTGGCATAAATGTTCAGGGAGAGAGCCTCTTTCAATTGAAAGCAAGTTCTGCTATGAGGGGACATGGGATGAGGGTGAAGGGAGATAGATTCAGGAGTGATATGCGGAAATATTTCTTTATGGAAAGAGTAGTGGATCCGTGGAATAGTCTCCCAGTGGAGGTGGTAGAGATGAGGACAGTAACTGAATTCAAAAAAGCATGGGACAAACACAGAGGATTTCTGAAGGTAAAAAGGGGACTTTTGTAGTTGTTGATATGGAAGGACAGACTAGATAGGCCATGTGGTCTTTTTCTGTCATCATATTTCTATGTTTCTGTGTTTCTATTAGTGGGATGAGTGGGATGCTGAAATTAATGAGGTGATGGTCCGACCAGGGGACTGCAGAAATGGATGGGGGGGGATGTTATGGGCATGCAGTGCATTGATGGCGGGGAGGAAGACAAGGTCCAGGGTGTTTCCCTTGATGTGGGTGGGTACTGTTATGATTTGTATGAAGCCTAGGTTGGTCATTGAGTCTAGGAAGAATGCTGTTTGGGAGGGGTCGAGTGAGGGGAGATTCAGGTCTCCCAGGATGACATGTGGTTTGTTGGCGGGTGTCGTACAGGCTGATTCCAAGATGTGAGTCAGGTTGTTGTGGTCGGGTGTTGGGTGTCTATAGATAAGGCTGATGGAGGAGGTCCTGTTTTGTACTTTAAGGATGTCTAAGCCATCTATATTGGTCGTTAGGGAGAGGGAGGCTTTGTGTTCAGACTTGTATAGTATGAGTACACTGCCTCCACTTTTGGAGTCTCTGGTGCAGTTGAATAGGTCATAGTCTTGATTTTGTAGTGCGTTTGTTAGGACGTTGTCCATGGGGGAAAGTCATGTCTCAATGATACAGAGGAGGTCGAGTCTTTCCTGTTCGAGTATGTTTGTGATTATTGGTATTTTGTTTCTTGCTGACCTTGCACTGATGAGGATGCATTTCAGGGTTGTGTGTGTGGTCAGGTGGAATGAGATCCCTCGCACGAGGCTTGTCCTTGACGGCGAAGGCCAAGACCTTAACCATGTCCCGCTTGAACTCCTGGAAGGAGAGGTCCTCAGGTGGGGACATCAATGTTCCACCTGTGGGGACAAGTCCAAGGGAACACCTCGGCGCCAAGTATCCGTGGATTCGTCATTGGTCTCCCACTAATAATCGGTATCTGAAGATACCTCCAGGACTCGACAGGCATCAGCGCAGTGACTGGCCAGGAGAGTCACCGGGGCCAAGGCTCCTGGTGATCCGACCCCGTGACACTTGGTGGAGAGGTCTGGGCCATGATGGAGGAGGTGAACCGATGCCTGGCATCAGAGCTGGGTTGGAACCGCTCTAGCACAGGCTGAACCTCAATGGGAAATGCCCCCGCAGTGAAGGGTCCGGTTGCCAGTCCTGAGTAACTGGAGGTACCGGTCATTGGGGCCTGCTGCAGTGCCAGGAGGGCAGTGACGCTATGCTCCAAGGCAGCCATCCTGTCACCTTGAGACCAGTAGGCTCCGCAGGCACCAGCACCAGCACCAAGGGTATGGGCTTGGCATCGGCTCAGTTGAGGGGGTTTCTTCGAGGAGGGTGACCTCGGAAGACCGACTCCAATCCTCTGAGGCCTTGGAAGTCTCCTCCCACTGGGGCAGCTTGGAAGGCCGCTCCTGGTTCTCAGCATCAGAGCAGGAAGAGGTGGACAGAGAGTTAATTGAAGACATGCGCAGCATTGTTAGGAAAGGGGAAGTGCTACTGATAGGAGATTTCAATATGCCAGATGTTGATTGGCACATTCCTGCTGCAGTATCATCTAGAAGTAAAGAGATCCTGGATTCTCTACAGGGAGAACTATTCAGGCAATTGGTAACAGACCCCACACGTGAAGGGACCATACTGGACTTGGTGCTTACCAATGGTGAAAGTGTTTCTGATGTTGTAGTGGGAGATCATTTTGCATCCAGTGATCATCAGATGGTGTGGTTCAGTATTAGGACTAGGGCTGTTAGAATCCATTCAAAGGTGAGGATCTTAGACTTTAGGAAGACTAACTTTGCGAAGATGGGCCAGTACCTCAGGGATTTGTTAGTGGGATGGGAACAGCTGAGGGATGTAGAAAAACAGTGGGAAAAACTGAAAGGGGATATTTTAAGGGCAACCAACCTTTTTGATAAAATGGTAAATAAAGGTAAAAGGAAAAGGAGACCGCTATGGTTTTCGAAAGAAGTAGCTGAAAAAGTGAAGAAGAAGAGGGAGGCCTTCATGAAATACAAGAGATCACAGAGAGAGGAAGACAGGCATCTGTATTTGGAAAAACTTAGAGAAGCTAGCAAAGTAGTCAAGAAGGCAAAGATTCAAAAGGAGGAGGAAATAGCCAATGCAATAAAATGGGGGGATAAGACATTTTTCAGATATATTAGTGAGAAGAGGAAGGGCAAGAGTGGTATTGTCAGACTCAAGGGTGCAGGGGAGGAATATGTAGAAGCTGATAAGGATAAAGCGGAATTGCTTAACAAATATTTTTGTTCTGTGTTCACAGATGAAGAACCAGGAGCAGGACCTCAGAAAACACCCACAAATAGGAACAGAAGTAAAGGACATCTTGAACAATTTTCAAAAGACTATGTTCGTGAGAAACTATCTCAACTTAAAGTAGACAAAGCGATGGGACCGGATGGGATACACCCGAGAATACTGAGGGAACTTGGGGACGTTCTAGCAGCTCCACTAACTGACCTTTTCAATGCCTCGCTGGAGTCGGGAGTGGTGCCAAAGGACTGGAGAGAGGCTCATGTGGTGCCTTTACACAAAAGCGGAAGTAAGGATGTGGTTGAAAATTACAGGCCGGTTAGTTTAACTTCGGTGGTGAGTAATTTATTGGAAACGCTGCTGAAAGAGAAAATAGTGAGGTTTCTGGAGTCCAGCGGATTACAGGATCCGAGGCAGCATGGATTCACCAGAAATCTGATTGATTTCTTTGACTGGATGACCAGGGAGTTGGACCGAGGGGGGGCCCTAGATGTGGTGTATTTAGATTTCAGTAAAGCCTTTGACACTGTTCCTCACAGGCGACTTATAAACAGACTGAGCACCCTAGGGATGGACCCTAAAGTTACTGCTTGGGTTAGAAATTGGTTGGGTGGGAGGCGACAAAGAGTACAAGTAAATGGAGCTCACTCTGAGGAGAAGGATGTTATCAGTGGTGTGCCCCAGGGATCTGTCCTTGGTCCGATTCTTTTTAACATCTTTGTTAGTGATATAGCGGAAGGGCTTTCAGGTAAGGTTTGCCTCTTTGCGGATGATACCAAAATCTGCAATAGAGTAGACACCCAGGAAGGGGTAGATAACATGAGGAGGGATCTAGCTAAGCTTGAAGAATGGTCTAGAATTTGGCAGCTGGGATTTAATGTTAAAAAATGTAAGGTCATGCATTTGGGCTGCAGCAATCCAAGGGAGCAATATAGTATAGGGGTGAAGTACTTTTGTCCACTAAAGAAGAGTGGGACCTAGGCGTGGTTGTGTCTGATGATCTTAAAGTAGCTAAACAGGTAGAAAAGGCAACGGCAAAAGCTAAAAGGATGCTTGGGTGCATACGGAGAGGAATGGCTAGCAGAAAAAAGGAGGCGACAGTGCCTCTGTGTAAGTCTTTGGTGCGACCTCATTTGGAGTATAGTGTGCAATTCTGGAGACCGCACCTTCCAAAAGGATGTGAACAGGATGGAGTCGGTGCAGAGGGTGGCTACTAAAATGATTAGTGGTCTTCATTATAAAGCATATGAGGACAGACTGAAGGATCTTAATATGTACACCTTAGAGGAAAGGCGGGATAGAGGTAATATGATTGAGATGTTTAAATTCCTCCGTGGCATAAATGTTCAGGGAGAGAGCCTCTTTCAATTGAAAGCAAGTTCTGCTACGAGGGGACATGGGATGAGGGTTAAGGGAGATAGATTCAGGAGTGATATGCGGAAATATTTCTTTACGGAAAGAGTAGTGGATCCGTGGAATAGTCTCCCAGTGGAAGTGGTAGAGATGAGGACAGTAACTGAATTCAAAAAAGCATGGGACAAACACAGAGGATCTCTAAAGGTAAAAAGGGGACTGTTGTATTGTTGATATGGAAGGACAGACTAGATAGGCCATGTGGTCTTTTTCTGTCATCATATTTCTACGTTTCTATTATGTCCAACTAACTTTCTTGTCTCTAACCCTCACCATCTCTTTACAACTCTCCTCAAGGTGCTTCCGCCTCCGACCCCTCCCTCCCTTTTTGCCCAAACCCTGGCTGACTACTTCCATGAGAAAATCCATAAGATCACACTCCAATTCCCCATGAGGTATACTACTTCCCTCCTCCCCCTCTTCACTCCCAATTTCCTCCTCTGCCTCTGCTACCCTTTCTTCCTTTTCTATGATCTCTGAGAAGGAAACCACTCACCTTCTTTCCTCATCCAAACTCACTATCTGCTCCTCGGATCCTATTCCCACCAGTCTCCTTAGCTCCATTATCCTCCACTGTAGTCCCTTCCATCTCTCATATTCTCAACCTATCGCTCTCCACTGCAATTTTCCTTGCAACCTTCAAGCATGCTGTGGTTACTCCTCTCAATAAACCCTCACTAGACCCTACCTGTCCTTCTATCGACCCATCTCTCTCCTCTCCTTCGTTTCTAAACTACTTGAACATGCGGTTCACTGCCGTTGCCTCAACTTTCTCATCTCTCAAGCCCTTCTGGATCCTCTACAATCTGGCTTTCATCCTTTACATTCTACCAAAACGGCTCTTGTCAAAGTCTTCAGTAACCTGTTCCTGACAAAATACAAGGGCCTTTACTCAATCCTCATCCTTCTTGAGATTTTTGATACTTCTGACACTGTTGACCACAACTTTCTCCTTGGTTTTAAGGGCTCTGTACTATCCTGGTTCTCTTCTTATCTCGCCCATCACTCCTTCAGTATTTGTTCTGATGGATCTTCCTCTACTGCTATCCAACTCTCAGTGTATCCCAAGGATCTGTCTTGGGTCCATTCCTTTTCTCTCTCTATGCTTAGTCCCTTGGTGCACTCAACTCTTCCCATGGCTTTCAGTACTATCTTTAAGCTGATGACTCCCAGATCTACCTCTCTACACCTGAAATCTCTCTGGCAATCCAGGCCAGGATATCTGCCTGTCATTCTGACATTGCTGCTTGGATGTTTCAGCGCCACTTGAAATTGAACATGGCAAAAACCGAGCTTCTTATTTTTCCCCTAAATCCTCCTCTCCCCTTCCTCCTTTCTCAATCTCTGTGGATAAACCTCTACTCCTCCCTGTTTCCTCAGCTCACAACCTTGGGGTCGTCTTCGACACCTTCTTCACACACATCCAACTAGTAGCTAAAATATGCAGTTTCTCTCCCTACAACATCAACAAAATTCACTCAGTCCTTTCTGAACACACTACTAAGACACTTATGCACTCTTTAGTCACCTCCCATCTTGAGTATTGTAATCTATTCCTTGCTGGTCTCCCTCTGAATGATCTCTCTCCCCTTCAATCTGTTCAACACTCTGCTGCGTGGCTAATCTTCCACCATCTTCATCAAGCTCATATTACCCCCTCTTCTCAAGTCACTTCATTGGCTCCCTATTTGTTCCCGCATCCAGTTCAAACTTCTCCTGCTGACCTATAAGTGCATTCACTCTGCAGTTCCTCACTACCTTTCCTCTCTTATTTCTTCCTACACCTTTCCTCGGGAACTCTGCTCTTCTGGCAAATCACTTCTATCTGTGCCCTTCTCTTCTACTGCTATCTCTAGACTTTGCTCCTTTCACCTTGCTGCTCCTTTTATTTATTTATTTATTTATTTTATTTATTACAGTTTCTTATATACCGCGCTATTTAGAATCAGCGCGGTTTACATCATAACAAAACGACCATAACGACAAACTGTCAGGTTTTACATTGAACAGGAGTACAAACTTGGAATAACTGGGTTAACTATATACATAAACTATCTACACTGCAGTGTGAGGGCATTTCTAGATTGGGTGGAACAAACTATCTGAGTCTGTACATTAAGCTCTGTACATTCATCTCTATCCCTTTTCAAATCTAGGCTGAAAACTCACCTCTTCGCTGCCGCTTTCGGATCTTGATTTGCCTAATCTCCTTTGTGTTTCCTTACCATTCCCCCTAGATGTATGTATTCTATGTATACAGCTACTGTGTTGACTGTCTTGACTAGTTTGCAAGCTCTGATGAGCAGGGACTGTCTTTTACATGTGTCTGTGCAGCGCTGCGTACATCTAGTAGCACTATACAAATGTTCAGTAGTAGTAGTAGTAGAATTATTGTTACTGAGATCTTTGTTCCCCAGCGCTGTAACCAAAATGAAAACATTTTATTTCTGCAATATTGTCTGACTAATTTCCATAACAGCTTTGGTGACCCAGATGGGACAGAGTGACGAGTCCTGGAACTGGATCAGAAGGACTGCTGGTCGGTACTGCAAGCCCCTTGGCACCATGAGGTAAGAGAATTTTTTGCTTCTGTGGGGATGTGATAATGGTGAGCAGTCTAGTCCCTTCTTCAATCTCCCACCTCTATAGAGCCCCAGAATGAAAGTATTGCAAAAACCCTAAACTTAATTTTGAGTATCATTATTATTATCTTTATCACAAATGGATAAAGATTCCATTCAGAGGAGGTTTAAAATTTATTCATTTTAAGGAGTGGTAACTGGCTATATTTAGGCACCTATATTTAGTGCATAGGAGGATAGGAGTCACATCTAGTTATATGGAGCATATATCCATAAAAGTTAGACTTCAGGCAGCATCTCTATATATATGGAGCATATATCCGTAGTTTCAGCATAGAGAAACTTGTGTGGAGTGTGGAGGCTTCCAGGATAACAACATGGGCAAGGTATAGGAGGAAATATCTGGCCCATGTGCTTTTCCAAAGAGAAAAAATTTCTATTGCCCTTTATAAATATGGAGTAAAATTTAAATACCATCTGGAGGTTACATGATGTGGTAAGCAAGAGGAGGTAACAGTTCTCTAGAGCTCCCGGGCCCTCCCTACCGATGGCATTAAATCAGATCCATCCTGGACTCTTTTGATAACCCACAGCTGACCTTAGGTTTTTGGATCGGTGGCTCCTGGTTTCTGTGTGCTTTGAGCTGAATAGCAATCAAACCCTCAAGGAGGGAGAAAGAAGAGATGAAGGCCTCTGCTGCAAAAATGGCACCTGCTGAGGATGTGGAAGGCACTGCATCAGCTTCAGAGGCCTTAGTGGAGGAGGATTCGGTAGCATTTCTGCAGGCTGTGGATTCCAGGTTTGAGTATTAATGTTTCTGTGGAGGTTTTTCAGCATCGAGTCTCCACAGTCGAGCAACATGTGGAGAATATGGAGGATGCAGCCCAACAAGCAAGCAGGGATCTAGCCCTTCTGAAGGAGACTGTAGCACCATCAGGTTGAAAAGATTAATGACCTAGACAATAGGATGTGCTACAACCATTTGAGGCTGATGGAGATTGCAGAGAACGTGGCCGAGGCAAAGCTCCCCAGCTTCCTCGAGACTCGGCTGCCATTGGACCTGAAGCTGGAGAGCTCAGTAGGGCTGCTGAGGATCGAGCAGGCACATTAGACTGGCCTGCAATGGGAGTCAGTTACATGGCCGCATGTGGTCATTGCAAGGTTCCTGGATTTTGGGCAAAAAGAGGTAGTGATCCGAGTGGCTCACCGAGAGATGTCTGTGAAGCATGAAGGCAGTAAGATTCTAATTTTTCAAGATTACTCGCAACAAGTATCTATTGCTCCAGTCATTCAAATCACCATTGACACTATGTGCATTTCCCCCATGGACTTTTTTTTTTAATAGACGCCCATTTACACACCTGGAATTCTTAGCTGCTAAAACAGTTTGAGACTTTAGCCCTGCGAGTGGTCTCATTTGGCCCTCCCAAGAAAAGGTTCCCTTGGTATCACAATGGCCTACAGCTGCTGAAACGGCAGAGCAGGCCGGCAGAGAGAGCCTGGTGAAAGTCCAGGATCCCCTCTGCATTATTCATCTTTAAGAATCACCACTATCACTACAGGTCCCAAGTCCTGTTGGCAAAGCAGAAATACTTCTCCACGAAGATTAGTGAATCTGCTCATTCCTCCAGAACCATCTTTTCTATTGTTTCCCAGCTAAGCACCTTCAAGCCTTCATTAAGCCTCAGTTGTGTGTGCTTTCTACCTCCTGACAACCTGGCACAGCACATTTCCTCAAAAGTAACCATCGCTTGGCAAGGTCTAACTGCAACGCTAACCTTTTGCCCCCCTCCTGTAAAAGACTGTTCATACCTTAATCTAGGGCATACCTAGGCAAACTTTGCCCCTGTCACTGGACACTCTTTGCAGAAAAAGAGTAGTTACTCACCTGTAACAGGTGTTCTCCAGGAGCAGCAGGAATCAGTCCTCACATATGGGTGACATCGGCGCCGATGGAGCCCCCGTGCGGAGCATTTCCCCAGCTTTCTATGAAAGCCTTTGGGAATACTACACGCATGCGCGGTCCCCTTCCCGCCTAAAAGTGACATCTTGCTCAGTCAAATGACATAGCTAAAAAACAGCACACAAAAATGAAAAAATAAACTATGTACAACTGCAACTCCCAGGGGAGGAGGGAGGGTTGTGAGGACTGATTCCTGCTGCTCCTGGAGAACACCTGTTACAGGTGAGTAACTACTCTTTCTCCAGGACCAAGCAGGAAGTCAGTCCTCACTTATGGGACTCCCCAGCTTCAGGCTACCGGGGACCTAAAGCTGAAAAATGAGCTCCCTCTAGCCTCAGCATCAGAGAAAGGATTTCACTGAAAACATACCTCCACCGGTAGCCCAACCAGAGGGCTGGAGGGTAGGAGTTGCCTAAACCTCAAAGAGATTCCGGAGCACTGCCTGACCGAAAGCACTGTCCCTACGGGACTCCCTCTCCAGGCAGTAATGGGCCGCAAAAGTCTGGCTTGAGGACCAAGTTGCAGCCCTGCAGATGTCTGCCAACGGTACAGAGCGAAGATGAGCTACTGAGGCAGCCATTGCCCTGACACGGTGGGCCGTGACCCGACCCTGCAAAGGAAGGTCAGCTGCCCTGTAAGCCCAGGTGATACAGTCAGCCACCCAGATGGACAAGGTACGCTAGGACACAGGTACCCCCAAGTTATTGGGGTCAAAAGATACGAAGAGCTGAGTAGCCCTCCTATGCCCCTGTGTACGCTCAAGGTAGAAGGATACGGCCCTCCTACAGTCCAGGGTATGCAGGACTGTCTCAGCCCGGCTGGCATCGGGCCTAGGGAAGAATATTGGAAGAACCACCTCCTGGTTGAGATGGAAAGAGGAGACAACCTTGAGGAGGAACTTAGGATGAGTCCTAAGGACTACCCTGTTCCTACAGAAGCGAGTGTATGGCCTGTCACAGACCAGGGCCTGAAGTTCACTCACTCACCTGGCCGAGGTCAAGGCCACTAGAAATAGAGTCTTCCAGGATAGGAAGCATAGAGAACATGTAGCCATTGGTTCAAAAGGTGGGCGAGTAAGTTGCTGCAAGACCACATTCAACTCCCACTCAGAGGCTGGTGGACGGATAGGAGGCTTGAGCAATAGTAAGACTCTGAGAAACCTGGACACGAAAGGGTGAACCAACAAAGAGTGTCCCTCCACCATTGAGTGGTGAGCTGTCAGAGCATAGAGGTGGACCCGAACAGAATTGGACTTAAGGCCCTGATTGGACAAGTGCAGAAGGTACTGGAGCACTACTGGCACAGTGCAGCCTAAAGGATCTTCCTTGCATTGCTGACACTACAAGGAGAACCTCCTCCACTTCAGGGCATATGTTTTCCTGGTGGATTGCTTTCTAGAGGCCAAGACCACCTCTTCTACTTCCTGAGGTAGGCCACAGGGAGCCAAGACTACCCTTGCAGCCTCCATGCCATCAGATGGAGAGATTTGAGATTGGGATGCAGAAGGGAACCCTGATCCCGAGAGAGAAGGTTGGATTGGAATCCCAGAGGCATGGGTGTCTCCACTGCCAGTTGAAGTAGCAGGGGGAACGAGGCCTGCCTCGGCCACCTGGGAGCAACCAGAAGTACTGAGGCCTTGTCCCTGAGAATCTTGAACAAGGTTCGGGCCACCAGAGGTGTGGGAAGAAACCCATAGAGCAGGCCCTGGGACCAAGAAATTAGGAAGGCATCCGCTGCCACCCTTAGGGGATGCGGTTGCCTGGAACAACCTGGGCAGTTGGTGATTCAGGGGACTGGCAAAGAGATCCATGGATGGAAGTCCCCATTTCAGGAAAATTTGTTGAACCACCAAAGGGTGCAGCTGCCATTCGTGGGGCTGCAGAATTCTGCTTAAGCGGTCTGCCAGAAAGTTCTCCTGGCCAGGAAGATAAACAGCCCTCAGCAACATCTGGTGCCTGAGGGCAAAAGAGCAAAGGGTCTGTGCTTCCAGGCATAGAGGCCTGGACCCAGTGCCGCCCTGTTAGTTCACATAGAACATGGCCACTTGGTTGTCCGTCTGAACTAGAACAGACTGGTGGGCCAAGGTGTGAGAAAAAGCCTTGAGGGCTAAACGAATAGCCCGCAGTTCCAGTAGATTGATTTGTTGCGTGGCTTCCCATGGGGACCAGAGGCCTTGGGTGCAGCTCTCTTGACAGTGTGCACACCAGCCCTGTAAGGAGGCATCGGTTGTCAATACCACTGTGGGGGCAGGCACCTGAGAAGGCACCCCCTGCAGCAAGTTGGGGGGGTGTAACCACCACTGAAGAGACTTCAGGAGAGGTTTTGATACCCTTACTTTGGCTGCTAGGCTCCCCGTGGCCTGCTTCCACTGAGTTCTGAGGCACCACTGTGCAGGCCTCATGTGTAGGCGGGCATTGGGGGTCACATGCACAGTCGATGCCATGTGTCCCAGGAGCTGCAGACAGAGCCTGGCAGGTCTTGAAGGACTAGAAAAAGGGACTGTTACTTCTGGAGAGAGATCTGCAACTGTGAGTATATACTTCTGGCAATTTTCTAAAAGGAATTCTTTGTATTAAAGCTAATTAATCTGTGAACCCACTATTTTTGTTAAATCAGTCAGGGCCTAGTAGCAGCAGTTTAAGTTTAAATTTAAAACACAGAGGAGAACTTTCTGGTTACATTTCATACCCAGCAGAGAGCTTGTAGTTTAAATTTAATAGTCACTCAGGGCCTAGCATCAGCAAAGTACTTTTAGCTTAAATTTAAAACACAGAAAAGAGCTTTCTGGTTAAATTTAAAACCCAGCAGAGAGCTTGTAGTTTAAATTTCATAAGAAGTTAGAGCCTAGCAGCAGCTAAGAGCCATAATTTAAATCAAATCAGAATATAGCTTACCTCAGCAGCACAAGACAGGGTACTGTGTAGCAGCCCTATTTTACTAAGTGTTATTTCCCTCCCTCCCTCCCCACACCCACCCACCCCTGGGATAATCGTAGCTTTATAGGTACTTACACATCTTAAAAGACAGGAGGTGCTCTCAGGTGAAGCTCATTACCCAAATCAGTCATACACTAAGGACCTGAGATTAGTTAATCTTCAGGTGAACAAGGTATATTACACGTATTGGGTACAGTTTTATTAGTATAAATATCCATAGCAACCCTTAGTAAGTAAAGAACTTAGATCTAAACACAAACTTAAAACTAAGATGCAGACAGCAGTCCAGCAGCGGGATGGGGGCTTCCAGTCTTTTGCAATGAGTGTCACATGTGTGATTTTCTCCCAGTTGGTGAGAGGTCTTAGGTGTGCACTAGGTGCAAGGAGCTCTTTGCTCTCAGGGAACGAGTCCGTTCTCTAGAGACTAAAGTAGCAGACTTGGAAAGCATAAGACAGACAGAGAGGTACATAGACGAGACCTACAGGGATATAGTCCTGACGTCCCACCTCCAGTCTGGCAGCATCCCTGTTGCCATGGAAGAGAGAGGTCACGTGACAGGAGAGCATCACCCTGGTGTGGCAGGAAGTGATCCCGTAACTAAAACCTCTCCTCCAGGTGATGTAAAACCCTCTTGCACCGAGGAAGTTTCTCCAGGGCCATGTGCCCATGAGGGAAGGGTTAGGACAGCCGTTATAGTTGGTGATTCGATCATTAGGCATGTAGATAACTGGGTGGCTGGTGGACGTGAGGATCGCCTGGTAACATGCCTGCCTGGTGCGAAGGTAGCGGACCTCATGCGCCACCTAGATAAGGGGAGGAGTCTGCTGTCTTGGTACATGTCGGTACCAATGACATAGGAAAATGTGGTAGGGAGGTTCTGGAGGCTAAATTTAGGCTTTTAGGTAGGAAGTTGAAATCCAGAACTTCCAGGGTAGCATTCTCCAAACTGCTTCCTGTTCCACGCGCAGGACCCAAAAGGCAGGCAGAGCTCCGGAGTCTCAATGCGTGGATGAGACAATGGTGCAGAGATGAGGGGTTTGGATTTGTTAGGAACTGGGGAACATTCTGGGGAAAGGAGGGGCTCTTCCGAAGGGATGGGCTTCACCTTAACCAGGATGGAACCAGGCTGCTGGCATTAACCTTTAAAAAGGAGATAGAGCAGCTTTTAAACTAGATATTAGGGGAAAGCCAACAGTCGCCCAAGAGCGGATGGTTCGGAAGAATGTATCTTTGTAGGATACTACCAAAAGCAGAGAGGTTCCACAAAAGAGTAAAGTAGCCCAAATGCCCTCAAGTATGGAGCATGTACCACAAGGTAGGCAAAAACTCATGTATCTGTCAAGCACACAGTCCAAAAACATGATGGGGTGTTTTTATTTCATTTCTATGTTTTTATGTTTTAGTGTTCAGCCTGATCAACCCCTGACGAAGGTTCACGAAACACGGCCTGTGTCGGGTTGGCTATTTATTTAGATTGAATAAAGTGTTTTTCCACCCTATCACGTTTTTGGACTGTGTGCTCAAGTATGGAGCAGGCAGAGCTTAAAGATCCCAAATTACCCATGTCTAACAATAGCCAAATTAATATGAATAAAATACATTCTCTAAAATGCTTGTATGCAAATGCTAGAAGTCTAAAAAATAAGATGGGAGAGTTAGAATATATAGCACTAAATGAAAGGTTAGATATGATTGGAATATCAGAGACATGGTGGAAGGAGGACAACCAGTGGGACACTGTGATACCTGGGTACAAACTATATCGTAATGATAGAGCTGATCAAATTGGTGGAGGGGTTGCTCTCTATGTTAGAGAGGGCATTGAGTCAGAAAGGATTAAAGTTTTGCAGGAAACAAAATCTTCTGTATAATCTATATGGATTGAAATTCCATGTAAAAGGGGGAAGGCAATGGCAGTGGGGGTGTACTATCGAACGCCTGGCCAGAATGACCAAATGGATGATGAAATGCTCAAAGAAATCAAGGAAGCTAACAAATGTTACAGCGCAGTAATAATAATGGGTGATTTCAACAACCCCGATATTGACTGGGTCAGTGTCACGTCAGGACATGCTAGGGAGATAAAGTTCCTAGATGAAATAAATGACTGCTTCTTGTAGCAGCTGGTTCTTAAACCGACCAGAAGGGAAGCCATATTAGACCTAATCCTTAGTGGAACACCAGATCTAGTGCAAGAGATAAGGTTGTTGGGGCCACTTGGCAATAGTGATCATAGCATGATTGCCTTTGATTTAATTAGTGGAGGAGGGTTAGTAAGGAAATCCACAGTACTACCTTTTAACTTTCGAAAGGGAGACTATGATAAAATGAGGAAAACAGTTAAGAAAAAACTAAAAGGAGCAGTTGCAAAGGTTAAAGACGTACATCAGGCTTGGCTGTTGTTGAAAAATACTATCTTGGAAGCCCAGACCAGCTGTATTCCACGCTTTAAGAAAAGTGGAAGGAAGTCCAAAAAACTGCCAGTATGGTTTAAAGGTGAGGTCAGAGAGGCTGTTGCTGCCAAAAAAGCATCTTTCAGGAAATGGAAAAAAGAGCCAAACGACGAAACCTGGAAACAGCACAAGCACTGGCAAGTCAAATGCAATGCATTGATAAGGCAGGCAAAGGGAGAATTTGAGAAGAAGCTTGCTGCGGAAGCAAAAACGCGAAGTAAAGACCTTTTCAAGTACATTCGTAGCAAAAAACCTGTGAGAGAGTCAGTTCGTCCATTAGATGATAAAGGGGTTAAAGGAGCACTAAGAGGCGACAAGGCGATAGCGGAGAGACTGAATGAATTCTCTGCTTCAGTCTTTACTGAGGAAGATGTAGGGATGTTACCCATGACTGAAGTGCTATTTAAAGGTGCAGAAGAATTGAAGGAAATATCGATACATCGGGAAGATGTATTACAACTATTAGATAAGCTGAAGAGTAGCAAATCACCTGGGCCGGATGGTATACATCCAAGGGTGTTGAAAGAACTGAAATATGAGATTGCAGACCTGCTATTAGTAATCTGTGAACTATCATTAAAATCATCTCTAATACCTGAAGAATGGAAGATTGCCAATGTAACACCAATTTTTAAAAAGGGTTCCAGGGGTGATCCAGGAAACTACAAACCGGTGAGCCTGACATCAGTACCGGGAAAAATGGTAGAAACCATCACAAAGAATAAAACTACTCAGCATGTAGATAGTCATGACCTAATGGGAGAAAGCTAACATGGCTTTAGACAAGGAAGATCTTGTCTTACTAATCTGTTATGTTTTTTTGAAGGAGTGAATAATCAGGTGGACAAAGGTGAGTCGGTTGATATTGTGTATCTGGACTTTCAGAAAGCCTTTGACAAGGTCCCTCATCAGAGACTTTTGGCAAAACTAAAGAGTCATGGGATAGGAGGCAGTGTACTATTGTGGATCAGGAACTGGTTAAAAGATAAAAAGCAGAGGGTAGGGCTAAATGGCCAATTTTCCCAATGGAGAAAGGTGAATAGTGGTGTACCCCAGGGATCTGTGCTGGGTCCGCTGCTTTTTGACATATTCATAAATGACCTGGAAAGTGGAATAACGAGTGAGGTTGTCAAATTTGCGGATGACACAAAACTATTTAAAGTTGTTAAAACCCAAGAGGATTGTGGAAAATTGCAAGAGGATCTTGATACATTGGAAGACTGGGCATCAAAATGGCAGATGAAATTTAATGTGGACAAGTGCAAGGTTATGCACCTAGGGAAGAACAACCCAAACTATGGTTACACGATGCAAGGTTCCACATTAGGAACCACCACCCAGGAAAAAGATTTAGGCGTCATTGTGGATACCATGTTAAAACTCTCGGCCCAGTGTGCAGCGGCAGCCAAGAGAGCAAATAGAATGCTAGGTATGATAAGGAAAGGAATGGAAAATAAAACAAAAGATATTATAATGCCTCTATGTCGTTCCATGGTGAGACCGCACCTTGAATATTGTGTGCAATTCTGGTCGCCGTATCTTAAAAAGGATATAGCGATTTTAGAAAAGGTTCAGAGAAGAGCCACCAAAATGGTAAAGGGGATGGAAGGATACTCCTATGAAGAAAGGCTAAAAAGGATAGGGCTCTTTAACCTGGAAAAGAGACGGCTGAGGGGAGATATGATAGAAGTCTATAAATTAATGAATGGAGTGGAACGGGTAAACGTAGATCGATTGTTTACCTTATCAGAATATAGAAAGACTAGGGGACATGCAATGAAGCTACAGGGTAAACTATTTAAGACTAATAAAAGAAAATATTTTTTCATTCAACGTGTAATGAAACTCTGGAATTTGTTACCGGAGGATGTAGTAAAGCACAGTTACTTACCTGTAACAGGTGATCTCTGGAAACAGCAGGAATAAGTCTTCACATATGGGTACGTCGGTACCGACGGAGCTTGCGCGGGAATGCTCCCCAGCTTCCCAAAAAGGAAAGCTTTTGGGAGCATCCCACAGCGCCTGCCCGCTGCCTTCCCGCCTTTCCTAACCAGCTCTCCTCAGTTCGAGTTTAAAGCTGAGACAATAGAGAGAGAGGAAAGGAAAGATAGAAAAGAGGTACAACTCCTAGGGGAGGTGGGAGGGTTGTGAAGACTTATTCCTGCTGTTCCCAGAGATCACCTGTTACAGGTAAGTAACTGTGCTATCTCCAGGAACAAGCAGGAATGAGTCTTCACATATGGGGACTCCCTAGCTAAGATGCCTGGGAGATCCCCAAGGATATGAGACCCTGGGAAGGGTTCTACGTCCTCCTATGGATCTCAGGCATCCATCCAGGGAAGGAGGGTAGGAGTTGTTTAAGAATGGAACAGGTGTTTGAGTACAGCCTGACCAAACAAGGCATCCTGGCGGGAGTTCTTGTCCAAGCAGTAATGGGCTGTGAAGGTATGGAGTGGAGAGGAGTGGCCTAGTGGTTGGGGCAAGGTACTTCAGACCGGAAGGTCGGGGGTTCAAATCCCACTAGAGGACAGCAACCTTGGGCCGGAAGGACTGGGGTTTCTAGTCCCACAGGTGCTCCTTGTGGTCTTGGGCAAGCCACTTAACCCTCCATAGCCCATGTTCCCTGTAAAATAGTTATCTCCAAGTTATAATGCCCTGTTCAATGTAATTTCAGTTTGTTCAATGTAAACCGCACTGATGCAGAATAGCGCGGTATATAAGAGAATGTAAATAAATAAAATAAATAAAAAATGAACCGAGGCCCAGGTGACTGCTCGACAGATCTGGTCGATGGACACAGAATGTAGATGAGCCATAGAGGTGGCCATGACCCTCACATTATGAGCTGTGACATGGCTCTCCAGAGAAAGGTTCTTACTCTGGTAGGCGAAAGAAATACACTGAGCAATCCAATTGGACAGTGTTCTCTTAGAGACTGGAAGTCCCAAATGAGAAGGATCAAAAGCAACAAAAAGCTGGGAAGACTTTCTATGTTGCTGTGTCCTTTGTAAGTAAAAAGCAAGAGCTCTTTTACAATCCAGAGTATGAAGATTCTTCTCTGTACTGGATGCATGAGGAGCTGGAAAAAAGACAGGTAAATATACCTCTTGATTAAGATGAAAAGGTGAGACCACTTTAGGCATAAAGTGTGGATTTGTCCTAAGGACTACCTTATCATGATGGAACCTTGTATAAGGTGGATTAGGCACTAAGGCCTGCAGTTCACTGATGCGGCGAGCAGAAGTGACTGCAATGAGGAAAATAACCTTCCAGGAAAGAAATTTCAAGGAGGTAGTGGCTAAGGGTTCAAAAGGTGGCTTCATAAGCTGACCAAGAACCAAATTTAAGTCCCATGCCACCGGAGGAGGCCTAATGGGAGGTTTAGTTAAAGTTAGGCCTCTCATGAATCTTGCAATGAGAGGATGAGAGGAGATAGGTTGTCCATTGATGGGCTTAAGGGACGCTGCAATAGCACTCAAATGGACTCTTACTGAATTTGTCTTAAGTCCTGCATTGGAAAGATGCAGGAGATAGTCTAACAGAGAATTTAAAGGTAGTGCTAGAGGGTCAAGACTCTTTTCAGCACACCAAATGGAAAATCTTTTCCACTTAAAAGCATAGGAACGCCTGGTGGAAGGTTTTCTGGAAGCATGGAGGATATCCTTCACTTGCTGAGAAAGATTCAAGCCTTGAAGGTCTAGGCCTTCAGTAACCAAGCTCTGAGGTGAAGGGACTTGGGGTTTGGGTGCCACAAAGTCCCTTCCTCCTGGGACAGAAGGTCTGGAGCAGCTCCCAAGTCCAGGGAGGGGGCTTGGGAGAGATGCAGAAGTAGAGGGTACCACACTTGGCGTGGCCAGCGTGGAGCTATGAGGATCATAGATCCTTGATCCCTCTGGAGTTTGAACAGAGTCTTCGGAATCAAGGGAATGGGTGGAAAGGCATACAGGAAGCCCTGACCCCAATGAAGGAGGAAAGCATCCTTGGCCTGAACTCCCTGACACGGAATTCTGGAACAGAACCGGGGAAGTTTGGCATTCCACGGACTTGCAAAGAGGTCTATGTCCGGGGTTCCCCATTCTTGGAAGATTCTGAGTACCTGATCCATATGCAGGGACCATTCGTGTGGAAGCAGAACTCGACTGAGTCTGTCTGCCCAAGAGTTTTGGATTCCTGGGAGGTATACTGCCAGGAGATGGATTTGATGCTCTCTGGCGAAGGCCCATAATCTTAAAGCTTCGTTGCAAAGCGACAGAGTGCCAGTTCCTCCTTGCTTGTTTATGTAAAACATGGCTACTTGATTGTCCGTATGAATGAGGACTGTCTTGTAGCTGAGGAGGGTATGAAAGACCTTGAGAGCTAGAAAAACTGCTCGAAGCTCCAAGTGGTTGATATGAAGAGAGGTCTCCTGTGGGGACCAAGTGCCTTGAGTGGAGAGGTCTTGTAGATGAGCTCCCCAACCTGTTTGGGAGGCATCTGTTGTGAGGGTTGCTTGGGGCAACAACTGTTAGAAGGGGGACCCCAGCAACAGATTTTGAGTGGACATCCACCATTGGAGAGACCAAAAGAGACGTTTGGAGGTTGCTATTTGGTCTGAGAGAGCTCCTGAAGCTTGAGTCCACTGGGTGGACAAAGTCCATTGAGCTGCTCTCATGTGTAGGCGAGCATAGGGTACCACATGCACTTGGAAGCCATGTGGCCTAGCAGTTGTAGCATCTCCCGGGCAGTTAAGTGGTTCTTTGACAGAATCTGGGAGGCTAACTGCACTAGACGTTGGCAACGGGCCTGAGGAAGGTAGGCCCTTGCAGTGGTGGTATCCAACCAGGCCCCTATGAATTCCAGGGACTGAGTAGGGGTGAGCTGGGACTTTGGGAGGTTTACAAGTCCCAGATACTGCAGAATGCGCCTTGTGCGGTCCAGGGAAATCTGGGCCTCTGACTGAGATGGAGCTCGGATGAGCCAGTCGTCCAAGTATGGGAAGACAAATATTCCCAGAGTGCGTAGAAATGCAGCAACTATTGCCATGCATTTGGTGAACACTCTCGGAGCAGAGGCCAGACCAAAAGGAAGCACTCTGTATTGGTAATGTTTTTCTTGGAAAAGAAAACGTAGGAATCTTCTGTGAGATGGATGGATGAGGATATGTGTGTACGCATCCTTGAGATCTAGAGAACAAAGCCAATCCTGACTTTGAAGGTATGGAAGGAGAGTGCCCAGAGAAAGCATCTTGAACTTCTCCTTGCATAGAAATTTGTTCAATTCTCTGAGATCTAAGATGGGTCTGTATCCCCCTGTCTTCTTCGGAATGAGAAAATAGGGGGAGTAGAACCCTGACCCTTGTTGAGGAACTTCTTCTATTGCCCCTTGGGCAAGAAGGGTAGTCACCTCCTGACCTAGAAGGTTGAGAAGAGATGTGGGAGAATTGAAGTGTCTCACCATGGTGTGGGGAGGAAGGTCTGAGAAATGAAGTTTATGATGGAGAGGGTCCACTGCTCTGATGTGATTTGCTCCCATCTGGGAGCAAAATGAGCTAACCTTCGTGGAATGGTGAGAGGTTCTGGCTGTTGTAGAGCCAGAAAGGCTAAGTTCTCTAGCATCAAGTCAAAAACCCTGAGGGGGTTGGGACTGCTGAGTTGCAGCAGCCCCTGTAGACTTAGGCCTGGCCTGCTTAGGTTGCTGATGCTTAGTGGCAAAGTGACCTGTAGAAGATTGTTGGCCAGAAGTAGAAGGAAATCTGCCCTTTTTGAAAAAAGACTTTTTAAAAGTCTTTTTCTTGGCAGGAATGGAGGTTGACTTTGAAAGTCTATCCAGAGCAGAGTTCTCTGCATCCATTTGAGTGGCTTTTATTTGCCACTCTTTGCCAAATAGATTTTCACCTGTACAGGGCAGATTTCCTAAGCCATCTTGAACCCAGGGTTCTAAATCAGAAGCCTGGAGCCAAGAAATTCTGCGAGCAGCTATGGCAATGCCTGAGGCTCTGCTGGCACCTTCAAAGGAGTCAAAAGCTGCCCTGTTGGAAAACTTTGAAATGTCTTGAGTATGCTTAAGCCAAATAAGGAATTCGTCCCTTTTATCTTCTGGAAGAAAAGGGAGGAAGTTGTGCAGTTTTTGTGCAACTTCTTTTAGAAACATACCCATGTAAAGGCTATATGAGTTGATTCTGGCAATAAGCATACTGGCTTGGAAGATTTTCCTACCAAAAGCATCCAAGGTCCTGCATTCTTTTCCTGGAGGAGCAGAAGAGTGTCTCTTTGTACTCTTTATCCTCTTCATAGCTGACTGCACCACAATGGAATGGTGAGGAAGCTGAGTTTTCTGAAATCCAGGACAAGGAGGGACACGATACATAGTGTCCAATCTGCGAGAATGAGGAGAGAGAGTGAGAGGAGTCTCCCATAAATCAATCATGTGTTCATAAAGAATCTCATGAATTGGTAAAGTGACTGCCTCTCTAGGAGCCTTAGAGTGTCCTAAAATATCTAATTTTTTTGCTCTAGGCTCTGATTCAGAGGTTACTGAAATAGAAAGTCCTTTAACTACTTCTCTTATGAAGTCTTGAAAGGACAAGTCCTCTGGAGGAGACATTCTTCTTTTTGGAGAAGAAGGCTCTTCAGGAAGGGCTATGGATACTTCAGGAGACTCATCTGATGAATCTGAATCACCAGAGGAATCTAAGTATCGCCTGTCAGGGTGCTCTTCTAACGCTCAATACGCGTATCGAGCGGTATCGACATCGGGCGTCATCGGTACCGGATCGGTACCGAGAAGTAGCCCTGGACAAGGAACCGCTGCAGCCGGTATCCTGGTCGATGTCGATGCAGTCGGTACCGGTATCGGCGCTGGTGCCGGTACCGGAGCCGATACCGACAACGGAGTTTGTTGTGGTACCATCGGCGTCGCAGCTTGAATGAAGGCCGTGATAGCCCGCTGCATGGACAGAACATTCTGATCTATCGACGCCATGAATGCCTGGAAATCGGTACCGGGAGATTGTGCCGGTACCCCAGAGCATTCTAACAGGTGATCGGTCGAGGCCGTGCCATCGATGTCAACCTGTAACCCCATAGGAGGAGCTTTGGAAGCCGGAGCTTCCCGCCGGAGTTGTTTTGCAGGTGCAGGATCCTCGAGGGCAAGCCCGGAGGCATCTCGATGCTTAGAGGGAGATCTACTCTTCGAGCACCTGCTAGGTTTATGTTTGGTTACCTGAGATCCATCAGGAGAAGAAGACCTGGAAGATGTCGATGCTACCGACGCTGCATCAGCAGGAAACAGCACATGGCGCTTAGCTGCTCGGTTCTGTAAACCCCGTTTAGACATTAGAGAGCAGGACGGACAATCCGGAATGGAGTGTTCAGGACCCAAACATTTAAGACACCATTCATGGGTATCTGTAACAGAAATAGTACCGCTACACTTAGTGCATTTTTTGAACCCGGAGGCTGTTTTTTCCATGAGGGAAATTTTCTTGTGGGCCCTGAGGCCCAAAAAGAAAAATACACTAAGTGAGGAAAGTATAGATATATTTTTTTTTTTAAAGAAAGAAAGACTGAGGAGAGCTGGTTAGGAAAGGCGGGAAGGCAGCGCGCAGGCGCTGTGGGATGCTCCCAAAAGCTTTCCTTTTTGGGAAGCTGGGGAACGTTCCCGCGCAGGCTCCGTCGGTACCGACGTACCCATATGTGAAGACTCATTCCTGCTTGTTCCTGGAGATAAGCTGTTGGTGTAGCAGGGTTTAAAAAAGGTTTGGACAAGTTCCTGGAGGAAAGGTCCATAAACCATTATTAAGAAGGGACCCAGGATATCAATGCTTGAACCAATACAAGCATTGTGGAACCTGTGTCCCTTGGGGAAACTTCTAGGTACATATGACCTAGATTGGCCACTGTTGGAAACAGAATACTGGGCTTGATGGACCTTGGTCTGACCCAGTATGGCATATCTTATGTTCTTATGTAACCCATGGCAGACTGAGAAACCGGGATGCCAACTCCATAAGCCTTTGAGCTCTGTCCTCTGGCAAGTAAGCCCTTGCTTGCAGAGAATCCAGCCGTGCTCCTATGAACCCGAGGTTCTGGGAGGGGAGCAAAGTGGACTTTGCGAAGTTTATGACAAAGCCTAGATCTTGAAGGAGTGTGACAGTCCTGAAGGTGGCCTGCCTGGCCTCCTGGTAAGTCTGACCTCGGATGAGCCAGTCGTCCAGACAGGGGAAGATGAAAACCCCTTGAGTCCTCAAGTAGGCCACCACCACAGCTAGGCACTTTGTAAAGACCCATGGGGCGGATGTTAGGCCAAAAGGCAGCACCCTGTACTGGTAATGGTTTCCTCCCACCATGAACCTGAGGTACCTTCTGTGGTCTGGATGAATGAGGATGTGAGTGTACGCATCCTTTAGATCTAAGGAGCATAGCCAATCTCCCTGCTGGAGGTTGGGCATTAGTGTTCCAAGAGTAAGCATCTTGAACTTCTCTTTCTCCAAGAACTTGTTGAGGTTCCTGAGGTCTAGGATAGGCCTTAGGCCTCCTGTTCCTTTTGGCACCAGAAAATACCTGGAGTAGAACCCGCGTCCCTGTAGGCGAGGAGGTACAGGCTTCACCGCCCTGTCCAGAAGCAGACCCTGAAGTTCTTGGAGGAGGAGGTTGGTGTGCGGGAGAGGCCTTAGAGGTTCTCCTGGAAAATAGACTGGAGGTAGCTGTTGGAAATGAAGCATATAGCCCTGGTGAATGATGCTTAAGACCCAAGCATCCCTGTAATGGGTGGCCACCTGTGGGCAAACAGGGCTAAGCGACCTCCTGTGCAGGGATGGGGCAGCAGGGGCGGAGAGGCTATGCCTTGGGAGTCAAAAACCCCCTCCCTGCTGGGTAGGAGCAGGAGCCGGAGGCTTGGGGGCCTTCTGCCTACGGGGCCCATGTCCCTGCCCCAAGGCTCGAGGTCCGATGACTGCAGCCATGCCTGGCGTCGGGCCACGATGCCGGCGGCCGCCACACGAGCCGAAGCCATCGTAGGCCGCTCGTGACATGAATTTGGAACAGTCCCGGATTCCTGAAGACAAAGACTGGAACCTCTGCAAAGGTTCCCCGGAGAGGCCAGCAGAGAACCCGGCAAGCTCCTTTGCCAGGTCTCGGAGGTACATGCCCATGTACAGCTGGTATGACTGAACACGGCAAGCAAGCATCGAGCCCTGGAAGCACTTTCTGCCGAAAGCATCCAGGTTCCGGGCCTCCCTGCCGGGGGGCACCGCAGAATGCATCTTCTGGCTCTTCAGACGATGCATGGCCGATTCCACCACCATGGAATGGTGCGGCAGCTATGCCTTTTGGAAGCCAGGGCTCTTACGGAGTCGATAGATGGAATCGACTCGCTTGCTCAAGACCGGCGCCGAGGCCGGTGCCTCCCACATCAGGAAGAGGAGCTGTTCCAGCATCGGAGGAACTGGAACAGTAAAGGCCTCCTTTGGAGGAGAGTCATACTGGAGGGCCTCGAGCTCCTCGGCTCGAGACTCCTCCTCGGGGTCCACGGGAATCGCCAAGGCCTTGGCCATGTCCCGCACGAACTCCGAGAACCAGGTGTCCTCCGGTGGGGATCTACTCTGGGGCTCGGATTGCAGTGAGTCCGACGGGACGCACCGAGTCCGGAAGGTATCGGGGGACTCCTCATCCTCTGTCTCCCAGGCTGACTCATCCGAAGAGGAGTCGAGGGGCTCCGACCGCGCGGGTCAAGGTGGCACACGCCCCGACGCTGAAGGCACCGGCGTCAACACCCTCGGTTCCGAGCAGGAGGTCGAGGGAGACCTTGACTGAGGACGACTTCGAGCCTTCATGGTCTTGAGTATCGGCTCGGTCTCCGGGGTCGACTTGGACGTCGATGTCCCGGTGGTCGAGGCCGATGCACCAGCGAGGTTGGCCATCAGTACCCGCTGCTGCTCCATGAAGGCAATCTGCACTCCAAGGCTGTCAGCCTGAGTCCAAGCTCAGGAGACTCAGCAGTCACCGACTCGGGCCCCGGCGGCACCAGGCCCGACATCGGCTCCCTCGGAGGAGAGTCCACGAGGACTACAGGACTTATGTGTCCGACGGTCTCCGGCTCTACACGAGGTACTATGGATGGCTTCTCCTGCTCCAAAGGCCCGGGACGGCGGTCGGGGGTCTTAGACCTGGCCCTCGAGGAACCAGGGACCTCTCCGACGCCGCCCTCGCGAGCCGTTTCTTCCTCTTGCGTTCCCGGTCGGGGGACCCCCCTGTCCGAGGAACCCCGATGATGCTCGGGATCAGACTTCCGAGACGTCGAGGCCTCAGACGAGGCCCGGGTCTGGCCGGAGGCAGAATCCGAAAAAATCCTTTCCTTCTGGTGCTGACGGCTTCGAAGTGCCTTGGTGGACATTTTGCCACACGGGCCACAGATCATGGGATCATGATCTGGACCGAGGCACCGAAGGCAGCAGTCGTGGGTGTCAGTGAGAGACATTAGTTTCTTGCACCGATCACACTTCTTGAAACCACTGGCAGCCATCGGGGAAAAAAGGGCCCCGGCGAGGTCAAAAGACCGGCCTTCCAGGGAAAAACAGAAAAAAGGGCGCAAACGCCAGCTACGAAGGGCAAAACGAAAAATAGAAAACAGGCTCGATACCGGTGTACCGAACCCGGCGGGAAGGGGAACTGGCGTCGAACTCGGAGAAAAAGGCGAAGAAATCTTCGAAAAAACGTCAACTTTTCCGGGTGACTAGGACAAAACGTCCGAAGGGCTCCACGGAAAAAGAGAGACTGAGCAAGATGGCACCTTTAGGCAGGAAGGGGACCGCGCATGCATGTAGTATTCCCAAAGGCTTTCATAGAAAGCTGTGGAAATGCTCCACACGGGGGCTCCATCGGCGCCGATGTCACCCATAAGTGAGGACTGACTTCTGCTTGGTCCTGGAGAACACTCAGTTGTCTGAAAAAGACTACCTGCATCCTTGACCCAATCCCATCTACCTGGCTCTCTGAAAGTGCCTTGGGTTTATCCCCAGTTGTAAGCACAACTATTAAAACTTGTCTTACCTTTGCTTCCTTTCTACAAGCAAGGAAAGAAGCAACAATTCACCCTATCCTAAACTAGACCCATCAGATCCGGCAAATTATTGCCCTATTTTGAATCTCCCATTCTTATCTAAACTAACAGAGCATTTTGTCCTGTCCCAGTTAGATGCCCACATTCTGTACCCTCATCAGTCCGGTTTTTGCCAGTATCATAGCGCGAAACAATTATAGCCGCAGTTCTTAGCAAAGTCCATTACACTTTAGAATAAGACCAGTTCACAATGGCCATCTCACTTGACCTCTCAGTAGCTCTCTACCTGGTAGACTATAATCTCAATTATTTATTTATTTACATTTTCTTATATACCACACTATTTTACATGGAACATTTTACATACACATTTCAAATGACTTGATTTGTGTTTACAAATAACAGTAATAGGAACTTGGAAAGAAACAGGGGTAACTATTTACATCTGTACAATGCGAATTGATTGGACATTTGCGTAGATTTGCCTAGCTGGATGGTGAGTGATCAGTGGTGCTGTCATCCGGGTAATGTAAGAGGAAGAGGTAATGTTTCACGGCTTTTCTGAACTGGGTTAGATTGGTGATATCATGGATACTGTGTGGAAGGGTGTTCCAGCATTTAGGTGTGGCAAGCTTAAAAGCCCTGTTCATTGTGCTTTGGCAACACTTGGTCGTTTCTTTTGGGACTACTAGTTTATTGGCGGCATGAGATCTTCTAGATCTATTAGGGGGGGTTTATCAGTATCAATAACTTCTATAATATATTGGCCTTTGTGGAACCATGTTATCTGATTTGTTGCTTATCTATTTGCCAAGTCCTTCTAAGTAACATCAAACCATACACACTCCGATCCCCAACCTCTCCGATGTGGGGTCCCCCAAGGTCAGTCCTCTACCCCTGTTCTTTAATATCTTCCTCTCTCCCTTGGCCACACTTCTTCAATCCCTTGTTTTTCCTTGCTATTTTTACGCTGATCATCCACTTAGGTCTCTTTCTGAACGTTTTCTGACGTATGTTAAAAATTAACGTTCAATGCAAACACTTTTGAAACTTTTCAAAGCACGAGGTGTACTACATTGCTAGTGTAGATCACATACAATATGGCATGGGGCTCACCCAGGTCTCAGACTTAACACGGCACAAATTTCAGACTGATGTCTGTCTTGTAGTGCCTTTTTGCATCAACGACCTTTTAGTGATTCCCAATCATTATCATTGTTTTTCTCAAAAACTCAGCCCAAATAGAAAATGTTAAGTGCAACATGTACTCTTGTGTAGCTATCTCTCGTAATGACACAATTAGAAATCATTCACTAGCACTTAGCTGCCATTCCATTTCGGGCTGTAGATCTCTCTGATAACGATCTCAACGCACTTCCTGGGCGCCACTGAGGCGTTTCACAGCCGCAGTTTCATCAGGAGATCGTAGCTACCCAGCCACTCCGTGTACTAAATATGAATAAAAAATGTGATCAATATCTACCATCTACCACCTTCAATAATTCTATAATGGTTAAAAACTCTTAACAAACTAGACTTATCTTATCTCACAGAACTTATGCTGCCCGCATCTACAGGATATATAAATCTTCTTGAAAACGGAGCTCTCCCGAGCTACTCATAGACGCCGCGCATGCGGATCAAGCGTCTCTACCCATCTTTAAAACCCTTTTTTTTTCGTCAACGTAATCAACGCAATCAACTCCAGTTGGTCTACCTAAACCCCGATAGTAACTCAGAAGGCCTTCCCACTATTGATCCGAGCCTCCCTATGATGTCCACCTGGACCCTTTCAATGTCAATCAAAACAATATCTCTCGAGAAATGCTTACTATCCACTTGAAATGACACATGCATATAAATCCATTCATCAAGCGCAGACTGTCCAATCTATAGCGCTGTTCAATCCCTTGGGGATAATGGAATCCAATTTATGGATCCATCTTTGTTCTCGAATCAAAAGAGTTTTGTCTAAAGATTTTCCCGCCATACCTTTCGTCACTTTTTCTATACCAAAGCAGCGAAGCTGTTCAAACGTATGTCCCGCTGTGATACAATGCGGAACCATTGGTGCCTCTAATCTACGGCATTTTAACCTGCTTCTATGTTCGCGTATTTGGGTTCTCATAGAACGTGAGGTTTTCCCCACACACAATAGTCCACAGGGACATTGAATCGCGTAGAATATTGCCATTGATTCACAACTGGTATGTGACCTAAGACGATACTCTATCCCCTGGTACATGAAAGTGGACTGTTCTAGCGTGACCTCACAGATGTCACAATGTCCACATTTTCTGTGACCTATCTCTTGTTCCATTAGTCCTATAGGAGTAAGAGTTGTCGGACTTACCCACTCTTTTAAATTACGGCCCCTTTTCCATACACAGCGTATCTGTTTGTCTTGCAAGCCTGGTACCAGCTTAAGCACATTCTTATGCTTGCGTAAAATACTCTGTATGGACCTCCTTAATGGAGAAAATCCTGTAACTAAACTAATTTTGTCAGAATCGAAACCGACCGGTACCCCCGCAGTCTTTTCCCGTAACAACGTACTTCTATGATTATACAACGCCCTCCTATAGGCTGAATGTACTACTCTTTTCGGGTAGCCCTGGTCCACAAAATCTTGTATTAAAATCTTTGCTAGTCTCCTAAAGTCCCCTATATCTGAACAGTTTCTTCAAAACCTCAGAAACTGTGAGAAAGGGAGACTTTCCTTTAAATGTCTGGGATGTTTGCTGGTAAAATGTAAAAAGGTGTTTCTATCCGTGGATTTTTTAAACACCACCGTTTTCCAAGCTTTCTCTCCCCTGCTTATCTCCACATCGATATAGGTGATAATATCCCTGTGGTAGACGTATGTAAATTTAATGTTATCTTGACCATTGATCCAATGTAAGAATTGTAGTAATGTGCTCTCAGTGCCTTTCCACAAGAAAAATATGTCGTCTATGTAATGCTTCCAAACCAGAAGGTTACCTATAAAAGGGGATGTGGGTAGGCAACGGGCCTCAAAGGCACTCATATAGAAATTTGCAATGGACGGGGCGCATGTAGCGCCCATCGCGACCCCCGATATCTGCTGATATAGCCTTCCCTCATATATAAAATAATTCTTATATATCGCTAAATGGGCCAGGTCCATAAGAAACTCCATTTGTAATTCGGATAAATCACCTCTTAAAGTAAGAGTATGCTGCACTGTTTCCAATGCTGCCTTTTGTGGGATATTAGTATAGAGAGAGGTGACATCCATTGAAACTAACAGCGTATCCAAATCAGTGGACCAATTCGATATATCTGCTATCACATTCAAAAATTGTGTGGTGTCTCGTAAATATGAAGATATGGTGGGTAGCAGAGGGCGCAAAAACGAATCCAAATACACAGACAGTGGCTCTAATATACTCCCTCTAGTCGATACTATGGGGCGGCCTGGTGGAGCTGACAAACTCTTATGAATTTTTAGTACAATATAGAATTTAGCTGTCTCCGGGGATACCACATTTAGGTACATAAATTCCTTCCTAGATATCAACCTATTCTGTAATGCTGCTTGTGTAATATGCTTAATTTCTGCCTGTAAAGAGCCTTGCGGGTCTTCTAATAATTCTAGATAAGTAGTCTTATCTTGTAACTGATGTAATGCTTCCTCCAGGTACCGCTCACGTTTCATCACCACTACAGCACCCCCCTTGTCTGCCCTTTTTATAACTATATCAGTGCGATTTTTAAGTTCCGTTAGAGTATGCTTCTCAGAATTCATCAAGGACGTGCTGTATTTCTTAGTGTGTTGTTGAAGGTGGTAGATGGTAGATATTGATCACATTTTTTATTCATATTTAGTACACGGAGTGGCTGGGTAGCTACGATCTCCTGATGAAACTGCGGCTGTGAAACGCCTCAGTGGCGCCCAGGAAGTGCGTTGAGATCGTTATCAGAGATATCTACAGCCCGAAATGGAATGGCAGCTAAGTGCTAGTGAATGATTTCTAATTGTGTCATTACGAGAGATAGCTACACAAGAGTACATGTTGCACTTAACATTTTCTATTTGGGCTGAGTTTTTGAGAAAAACAATGATAAGAACATAAGATATGCCATACTGGGTCAGACCAAGGTCCATCAAGCCCAGTATTCTGTTTCCAACAGTGACCAATCTAGGTCATATGTACCTAGCAGTTTCCCCAAGAGACACAAGTTCCACAATGCTTGTACTGGGTCAAGCATTGATATCTTCGGTCACTTCTTAATAATGGTTTATGGACCTTTCCCTCCAGGAACTTGTCCAAACCCTTTTTAAACCCAGCTACACTAACAGCCTTTACTACATCCTCCGGTAACAAATTCCAGAGTTTGATTACACGTTGAATGAAAAAATATTTTCTTTTATTAGTCTTAAATAGTTTTCCCCTGTAGCTTTCTATATTCTGATAACGTAAACAATCGATCTACGTTTACCCGTTCCACTCCGTTCATTAATTTATAGACTTCTATCATATCTCCCCTCAGCCGTCTCCTTTCCAAGTTAAAGAGCCCTAACCTTTTTAGCCTCTCCTCATAGGAGTATCCTTCCATCCCCTCTACCATTTTGGTGGCTCTTCTCTGAACCTTTTCTAAAATCGCTATATCCTTTTTAAGATATGGCGACCAGAATTGCACACAATATTCAAGGTGCGGTCTCACCATGGAACGATATAGAGGCATTATAATATCTTTTGTTTTATTTTCCATTCCTTTCCTTATCATACCTAGCATTCTATTTGCTCTCTTGGCCGCCGCTGCACACTGGGCCGAGGGTTTTAACAGGGTAGCCACAATGACGCCTAAATCTTTTTCCTGGGTGGTGGTTCCTAATGTGGAACCTTGCATCGTGTAACCATAGTTTGGGTTGTTCTTCCCTAGGTGCATAACCTTGCACTTGTCCACATTAAATTTCATCTGCCATTTTGATGATAATGATTGGGAATCACTAAAAGGTCGTTGATGCAAAAAGGCACTACAAGACAGACATCAGTCTGAAATTTGTGCCGTGTTAAGTCTGAGACCTGGGTGAGCCCCATGCCATATTGTATGTGATCTGTTGGCTTACTGTTTATTCTGCGTATCTGTTGTGTCTCTCCAGTGTTTGCCCTTTCCATTCGGGCCATCACTCACCTGCTTACAGTTGGGTTCCACCCCTCCCGGAAGTCCTGCGGCCGCGTGAACGCGGCCGTGCTCAGCGAGGTACGCTGCTTGACAAGTATAAATTCCCAGCGCCTGCGGCGCTCGTCGCCATGGCGCGCGCACCGTGCTCTTTAGGTGCGCTCCTTAGGGCCGCTCCGGACGCGGAGGACCCCCCGTGATTTTAACGTGGTTAAGTGTTTTATCTGCACTACTCCTTACTCCCCAGTTGCTTGGATTGGCTCCTTCCTCCGTCCCGTCCTTCTCCTGAACCAGTTCCGGGTTTGTGTTTGGTAAGTACATCACCTTTCCATCCTGCCCTTTCATTCTCTCACTATCACGGTACCATGGCTTCTATTCCCGTATTCTGGGGCAGAAGACCAGTAAAACCCCTCTGTGAGCGTTCTCGTTGCATCGCCAATCTCCGCTTTTGCTCTCCTTCTGTTTCTCTACCCTCCCCGTTGCCACAATCGTGCTCTCCCTCCCAATCCCCCCTCTCTATTGGTCTTATAAACTGTCGATCCCTACGCAATAAGACCCTTCTTATCCAAGACCTTGTCCTCCAATCCTCCTTTGATCTTACTCTTGTTACGGAAACTTGGCTTAAGGACGGTGAGGACGCTCTGCTTGCTCGTTGTCTGCCTCCTGGGTTCTCCGCGGCCTCTGTCCCTCGCCTCGGGCGGTCAGGTGGTGGGGCTGCTGCTCTACTTCATCCGTCCCTCCCTTTTACTCAGGTTTCCTCTTCACTACTGCACTACCCAGAATCCCTTCTGCTTCATCTTCACACCTCTCCTCCCATTCATATACTCCTTATTTATTCCCCCCCTGCTCTTCGCTCGGAGTTATGGGATGCTCTCTTGCTAACAATTACCGATGTGTCCTTAGCTTTTCCCCAAATCCTTATCGCAGGAGATTTTAACCTTCACTTCGATGCTCCCACTTCTTCTAGGGAGCACGCCTTCCTCACTCTTCTCCACGATCTCTCCCTCGTACAGCATGTTACCCTTCCTAACCATCAAGCAGGCCATACACTTGACCTATTCTTGACCCCTTCCTCCTCCTATCTTTCACTCTCTAACATTAGTGCTACACCCCTTCCTTGGTCAGACCATGTTTGTCTTGCAGTCACCTGCTTAGGCCCGGGAGATTCTCTCTCCTCCTCCTCCCCTTCTTTGTCCCCGCCAGAACGGCTACGCCGTGTCCTTACCCCTCTCACGCTCCAGCAGTTCCCTGCAGCAGCTGATCTTCTGCCTTCAGACTTTTCCTTGCTTTCCCCTAACTCCCAGGCAGCTCTTTGGTCCTCTACTCTTTCCACCACTCTTGATCGTATAGCCCCTTTACGTTCCCGCCCTTCCCGACATTGTCCCTCGCACCCATGGTATCACAGTGGTCTCCGGCTGCTCCGGACTCATCTTCGTAGAGCGGAACGGCTATGGCGTAAGTCCCCCTCTCCAACTACTTTAGCAATCTTTCACTCCCATCATTCCTTCTATCGTTCCAAAGTACACTCTGCTAAGCGCTCTTATTTTTCTAATGCAATCTCCAATGCCCCGAATCAGACCAGGCACCTCTATTCTGTTTTCCAGTCCCTTACCTCCCTACATGCTCCACTTTCCACTTCTTCAGCCCCTTCTCTTCCCCCTCCGTCGCAACTTGCCTCCTTCTTCAGCGACAAGGTTTCATCCTTGAGGGCGTCCTTACCCTCCTGTCCTTCCCCCATTGTCTCCCCCCCCCCCCCCGTTCCCTCTCCTCCTCCCACTTCCCGACTTTCTCACTTCTGGGCCTCATTTGACCCAATCACTGCTCCTGTACTTCTTCATCTCATATCTTCTTCTAAGAAAACCTTTTGCCCACTTGATCCCATTCCTTCCTCTTGGCTTCTTACCCCATCCCTGGGTTTTCTTCCCTTCATCCTCACTATGTTTAACTCTAGCCTTTCTACAGGGACCTTTCCGAGACCCTGGAAACATGCTTTGATACGCCCTATTCTTAAGAACACTTCACTAGATCCTTCGGTTCCCGCTCACTATCGCCCTGTTTCTAATCTTCCTTTTCTATCTAAACTCTTGGAGAAATTTGTCTTTGCACAGCTTTCCCATCACCTTGACTCCACTAACTTCCTTCACCCTCGTCAGTCTGGGTTCCGTCAGGGTCACAGTGTCGAAACCATTCTCTTAGCTTTCACAAATGCACTACATGTAGCACGTGATCGTGGTGACATTTCGGTGGCGGTTGCTTTAGATCTTTCGGCTGCTTTTGACTTGGTCGATCACTCCCTCCTCCTTCACCGTCTACGGGATGCAGGTCTCTGTAGTACTGTGCACTGCTGGTTCCACTCTTTTCTCTCTTCTCGGTCTTGTGCGGTTCTCTCATCTTCCTCCTCCACTCCCCCTTCCGATCCCCATCATCTTCCCTGTGGGGTTCCTCAGGGTTCTGTCCTTGCACCCCTTCTTTTCAACCTTTTCTTGGCTCCCCTCGCGTCCCTGATTCAGCAGTTTGGTATATCTACTTTTTTCTATGCAGATGATATTCTCTTGCTTCATCATACTTCTCCTTCCTGCCCCGATCTCTCAGTGTTGGACTCCTGCCTTGCAGCTGTAGCAGATTGGCTGACGCTCAACTGCCTACACTTAAATCTTACTAAAACCATTGCTATCTGGTTTTCTCACAGCGGTCCTCCCCCCTCAATGGCCCCTTCTTTTTCCGGTTCTCCTGTACCCCTGGTCTCCACTTTTCGCTATCTTGGTGTGCACTTTGATTCTGACTTATCTTTTCACTCTCACATTTCCCACATCACAAAAACATCCTTCTTCTTTCTTCGCCAGATTCGTTCCATTCGCCCTTTTCTCTCCCCTTCAGCCCTTGTCACATTGGTTCTGTCTTTAATCATGTCTCGTGTGGACTTTGCCAACTCTCTATTCATCGGTCTTCCAAAAAATCAACTTACCCAACTTCAACGGATTCAGAGTACTGCCGCACGCCTTGTCACATGCTCCTCCCCTCGGGATCACATAACTCCTCTACTATTTCATCTTCACTGGTTGCCTGTCCCTTTCCGGGCCACATTCAAACTACTGACTCTGATACATAAAGCCTTCCACACAAGCACTCCACAATATTTAACGGATCTCCTCTTCTTTCACTCTCCCAGACACACCCCTCGCTCTTTCCATCTCAATCGCCTTACCCTCCCTTCCCCTTCTCGTGCTCACCTGCAGTCTACCCGCTCCTCTGCCTTCTTTTTTGCTGGTCCCGCCATCTGGAATGCCCTTCCTCCCCCTCCCCCCCCCCCTCCGTCTGGAACCTCAGTTTATTACCTTTAAACAAAATTTAAAAACCCACCTGTTTTCCCTAGCTTTTAATGTTCCCTCCCCTTTTGTGTGATCTATATTCTCCCCCACCTCTTGTTCCTCCCTAGGCCCATCCTTTGCCTACGTTTTGTCCTGTTTTCTTGATTCTTCCACTGTCCTGTCAGATATTGTACACTTCTTTTCCTTTTCGCTGGCCATTGGCCTTCTTTTATTGAATTTTAATGTACACCGCCTTGGTTATTGTGAAAGGCGTTTTTTATCAAATGCAATAAACATAAACATAATATTTTTACGCTGATGACATCCACCTTCTTGCCCAAACTGATAGTCTTTACCTGGATCTGTCGGCAATAAACAACTGCTTAGCCGAAGTAGCCAGCTGGCTGCAAGAGAATACCTTATGACTGAACCTGGCCAAATCATCAGTTATGTGGCGAACAGGAGCCTCTGAGGCCCCATCCCTAGCACCATCCATGGCCAATATACCTCTGTCCCTTGTTACATCCTTCAAATACTTAGAGATTATCCTCGACAGTGAACCGTCTCTCTCAAACCACATCACTAAATTAACAAAATCTGACTTTATAGCCCTCCAGAGGTTCCATGCTATACACCCTTTTCTTGATTTTACTGCTCAAACCTCCACCATCTTAAGATAGAAACATGACGAGAGAAAAAGACCACATGGCCTATCTAGTCTGTCCTTCCATATCAACCACTACAACAGTCCCCTTTTTTCCTTTAGAGATCCTCTGTGTTTGTCCCATGCTTTTTTGAATTCAGTTACTGTCCTCATCTCTACCACCTCCACTGGGAGACTATTCCACGGATCCATCACTCTTTCTGTAAAGAAATATTTCTGCATATCACTCCTGAATATATCCCCATATGTTCCAGTTCACGCACAGAACCCCATATTCAGGTTGAACTCTGGCATTTCAGCATGTTGATGATGAAATGCTAACAGAATTTAGGGAAGCTAGCAAAGTTTACAGCATAGTAATAATAGGAGATTTCAATTATCCCAATATTGACTGGGTCACTGTCACATCAAGACATGCAAGGGAAATTCTTTTTAACATTTTTGTAAGTGATTTTGCGGAAAGGCTATCTCGTAGAGTAGACACCCAGGAAACTGTAGGTTACTACTACTACTGATCATTTGTATAGTGCTACAAGACGTATGCAGCACTGTACAGGCACATGTAAAAGACAGTCCCTGCTCGTCATAGAAACATAGAAACATAGAAATATGATGACAGAAAAAGACCACATGGCCTATCTACTCTGTCCTTCCATATCAACAACTACAACAGTCCCCTTTTTACCTTTAGAGATCCTCTGTGTTTGTCCCATGCTTTTTTGAATTCAGTTACTGTCCTCATCTCTACCACCTCCACTGGGAGACTATTCCATGGATCCATCACTCTTTCTGTAAAGAAATATTTCTGCATATCACTCCTGAATATATCCCCATTCACCCTCATTCCATGTCCCCGTGTAGCAGATCTTGCTTTCAATTGAAAGAAGCTCTCCTCCTGTGCATTTATGCCACGGAAGTATTTAAACATTTCAATCATATCACCTTTATCCCACCTTTCCTCTAAGGTGTACATATTAAGATCCTTAAGTCTGTCCTCATATGCTTTATAGTGAAGACCACTAGCCACTCTATGTACTGACCCCAGCCTGTTTATATCCTTTTGAAGGTGCGGTCTCCAGAATTGCACACAATACTCCAAATGAGGTCGCACTAAACACTTATACAGAGGCACTATCACCTTCTTTCTTTCTTCTGCTAGCCTTTCTTCTCCCTATGCACCCAAGCATCCTTCTTCTGTCACCTTTTCTACCCATTTAGCTACTTTAAGATCATCAGACACAATCACGCCTAGGTCCCGCTCTTCTTTAGTGCACAAAAGTACTTCACCCCCTATACTATATTGTTCCCTTGGACTGCTACAGCACAAATGAATGACCTTGCATTTTTTAACATTAAATCTCAGCTGCCAAATTCTACACCATTTTTCAGGCTTAGCTAGACACTTCCTCATGTTATCTACACCTTCCTAGGTGTCTACTTTATTGCAGATTTCGGTATCATCTGCAAAGAAGGAAACCCGACAGCCCTTCCGCTATATCACAAACAAAGAAGATAAAAAGAATTGGACCAAGGACAGATCCCTAGGGCACACCACTGGTAACCTCCTTCTCCTCAGAGTGAGCTCTATTTACCTGTACCTTTTGCGCCTCCCACACAACCAATTTCTAACCCAAGCATCTCTAGGGTGCTCAGTTTGTTTATAAGTCGCCTGTGAGGAACGATGTCAAAGGCCTTACTGAAATCTAAATACACCACATCTCCCTCTGTCCAACTCCCTGGTCACCCAATCAAAGAAATCAATCAGATTTGTCTGATAAGACCTGCCTCTGGTGAATCCATGCTGCCTTGGATCCTGTAATCCTCTGGACTCCATAAACCTCACTATTTTCTCTTTCAGCAGCGCTTCCAATAATTTACTCACCACCGAAGGTAACCTAACTGGCCTGTAGTTTTCAACCACATCCTTACTTCCGCTTTTGTGTAAAGGAACCACATGTGCCTCTTTCCACTCCTTTGGCACCACTCCCAACTCCGAGCCATTGAAAAGGTCTGTCAGTGGAGCTGCTAGAACGTTCCCAAATTCGCTCTTATTCTAGGGTGTATCCCATCTGGTCCCATCGCTTTGACTACTTTAAGTTGAGATAGTTTCTCACGAACACAGTCTTCTGAAAATTGATCAAGATGCCCTTTGCTTCTGTTCCTGTTTGTGGGTGTTTTCTGAGGTCCTGCTCCTGGTTCTTCATCTGTGAACACAGAACAGAAATATTTGTTAAACAATTCTGCTTTATCCTCTTCAGCTTCTACATATTCCTCCATCCTTGAATCTGACAATACCACTTTTGCCCTTCCTCTTCTCACTATCATATCTGAAAAATGTCTTATCCCCCCATTTTATTGCATTGGCTATTTCCTCCTTTTTTTGAATCTTTGTTTTCCTGACTACTTTGCTAGCCTCTCTAAGTTTTTTCAAATATAGATGTCTGTCTTCCTCTCTCTGTGATCTCTTGTATTTCATGAAGGCCTCCTTCTTTTTCTTCACTTTTTCAGCTACTTCTTTTGAAAGCCATAACGGTCTCCTTTTCCTTTTACCTTTATTTACCATTTTAACAAAAAGTTTGGTTGCCCTTAAAATATCCCCTTTCAGTTTTGCCCACTGTTTTTCTACATCCCCCAGCTGCTCCCATCCCGCTAACGACTCCCGGAGGTATTGGCCCATCTTGGCAAAGTTAGTCTTCCTAAAGTCTAAGACCCTCATCTTTGAATGGATTCTAACAGCCCTAGTCCTAATACTGAACCACATCATCTGGTGATCACTGGATGCAAAATGATCTCCCACTATAACATCAGAAACACTTTCACCACTGCTAAGCACCAAGTCCAGTATGGCCTCTTCACGTATGGGTTCTGTTACCAGTTGCCTGAATAGTTCTTCCTGTAGAGAATCTAGGATCTCTTTACTTCTAGATGATACTGCAGCAGGAATGTGCCATTCAACATATGGCACATTGAAATCCCCTATCAATAGCACTTCCCCTTTCCTGGTAATGCTGCGTATGTCTTCAATTAACTCTCCATCCACCTTTTCCTCCTGTGAGGGAGGTCTGTATATCACACCAATGCGAATATATTTCACTTTCCCTCTTTCTAGTTTAACCCACAGTGCCTCCTCTCTCCCTTTTAAGCTCTGTAGTTCCAAAACTTTAATATTATTTTTTACATATAGTGCCACTCCTCCTCCCCTTCTTCCTACCCTGCCCTTTCTGAATATAGTATAGCCTGGTATAGTTACATCCTAGTCATGGTTTTCTGTGAACCATGTTTCTGTAACTGCGACTAAATCCAAGTCAGCCTATTCCATTAAAGCTTCAACATCTGGGATCGTATTTCCCACGCTACAGGCATTTATACACACCGCTTTCCATATGTTGCCCCTTTTACCTATTTCCATAAAGGTATTTAATGTTTCAATTACCTGGGGGCTTTCTTCACACATCCCCAATATATCTAGTTTAAAGCCCTCTTCAATAGATTAGCCAGTCTGCTACTGAAGACACGTCAACCTTTCTTGGACAGATGGACGCCATTTCTGCTCTGCAAACCTTGGAACAGCATCCCATGATCCAGGAGACCAAAACACTCTTGATAACACCATCCATGCAGCCATGCATTCATCTCCATTCATTGCAACATAATCTATCACGGACTACCTGCCACCCACACCAACCCACTACGAACTGCCTTAAATACCACAGCAAGAATTATCCAGAAAGCAAAAAAACAAGATCATATCACCCCAGTCCTGAGAGAACTGCATATACTCCCTCTCAAAGCAAGAATCAAATACAAATCAGCCCTACTTATCCACAAAGCCCTCTATCAAACGCAGACCTGAACTTTACTACCCCAACCCACCCACAAAAGAACAACCAGACAAACCACCAGCAACACCATCACCATCCCCCATGAACGAACTAAATACAATCAACAGACCTGCAACAGAGCCTTCGAAGTATACGTGCCATCCCTTTGGAACTCCCTACCAAGCCAAATCAGAAACAACGGAGATCCTTCAACATTCAGAAAACAACTAAAAACCACCCTGTTCCAAGAATACCTCGGACCAAAAACAAACATCCAGCACTGACTCCCTCCCAGACCCTTTAACATACCCACAAATCTCCCCCCTAAGAGACTAATGTCCATTGTTTACATCCTTAATATCTGTTTAGACCATTAATGTTGGCCTCCCGGTGACAGCCCCCTACCCAAATATTGATTACTGTCCCCCCTTTTTTTTCTGTTAAACCGCTTTGACCCGGTGAAAAGCGGGATATAAATACAGTAAAATAAATAAATAAATCTCCAGGATGCGAGCTTCTCTGCCTTGGCCTTTAAACTTAACCTGTGCCCCTATCTGCTTCACCCTCTGTCCCAGAGCCACAACATCACTTTTGATATGCTCAGAGGGATACCCGGCAGTATCATTTGTGCCGACATGGATTAGCAACATTGGGTAATAGTCAGTGGGCTTGATGAGTCTCGGAAAACTCTCCCTAAGATCTCGGATTTTGGCACCTGGCAAACAGCATACCTCTCTGGACATCAAGTCTGGTTGACAGATGGACGCCTCAGTAGCCCTCAGAAGAGAGTCACCAACCACCACTACCCTTCGTTTCCTTGTGGTCACTGATTCTGCAACATTGGGGTGCTCGAGCTCTGGTTCTTCCCTTTCCAGGGATGCTTTCACCTCCCCCACTTCCAGGACTGCATAATGGTTCTTCAGTTCAAGGGATGGAGAAGTTGGATTGGTGATTCTGCAGGCCCTAGTGACTTGTGTCCAACCTTTGTCATTCTGTAGGCTCCCATCTTCTCCTCTGCTGGGGAGCTTGGATGTTGCAAAAAGCATCTCATCAATGTTCTTCTCGCTGTCTTGAATGCTCCTCAGCCTCGCCATCTCCTCTCCGAGTTCCTCCACTTTTCCTGAGAGCTTCAGCATGCAGGCATCCTGCACAGGGAACCGGTCCTTCAACTGGCATTGGGACCTCTGTCTAGACAGAGTCAGAAGCTGTAATGAGGGCAACAGCTTTGGCAATCCGATTTTTCCCAGCCTTTGTTCAGTTGGTAGAGCTTAGGTATCTGTTAAAGTAAAAGAGAGAGAGACCTACCAAAGTACCAGCCAGTTTCCCAGCTGTCTTTTCAGAGAAACAGCAGTTAAATCTCTTTTAAGTGTGCTCAAAATGTGCTGTTCGAAGTCCCTGTGTGTAGTTAACTGGGGAGGTGCCCTATAAAGCAAGACTGCTCACTAGGGGTGAGTGGGAGTTGAAGGGGGTAGGCAGGGAACTAACACCGATGAGGTGTCAGTAGCTTCAAAGAGCTGAGAAAGATACTAAAGCAGAATTTTAAATCTATCCCACTAAAGAAAATATTTCCCCTTTTAAACTAAAGGACCCAAAAGAATGTAAGTTTGTTTTAAAAATGTACTAAAACCCTTTTAAGAGCTCCCAGGAAGAGAGCTGTAATTTAAAAAGCCAGAAACTCTTACCTTTGCTTGAAATGTATAGTCCCTGTTAGGAATGCCTCAACAGTGCAAGGCTCTGAAGCCTTTTATGCAGGCCTCAGCTGCTCTCAGTTTCTTCACAGGCTAATCAGGCCCACTAACACCTGATGAGGTGTTGTGGCAGGCTATGGCCTAGAATGGCCTGCTAATATGAAAGGCCTGTAAGTTAGGCCTGGATTCCAACCCCCATTATAGCTAGAAAAGAACCAAAAATCTGTGCAAAATGGGAAAACTGTTATAAACTGCTTAATAAGAAGTTTTACATGAATTCATAAGTCTTTCATTATTCTCTTGTGTACAAAAGAAAGGTTTCAATACATGCATTCCTGGAGATAAAAACGACCTTGCAGTAGAGAAGCATCAAACCTAGAAACTGCACCATTGTTAGAACAGTCTTAAGGGAGGGAGCTGGGTGCTAGGCCCAGGAGAGATCTCTGATTGGACAGGTGCAGGGGGCGTTGGAGCCAATGGGAAGTTTGCATGTATCAAGCTAGAACCAATAGAAAGTTCTCATGTATCAAATTGAAAAAGAGGTATAAATGAGTATGTCTCTGTAAAAACTTTGCTCAGTTCCTTTTGAAGCTTTGACTGACTGGGCCTTGTGCACAATAAACTGGCTTGGACCCTGTCAATTGACTCCTGGATTTATTCATTGGTATGAATAGAACCCTGAAATCTCAGTTGTCTAAACTCTGTCAAGAAACACACCTAAAATGGCTTCAGGTTCTCCCCATAGCTCTTCTTAGGATACGTTCAGCTCCCACCAAGTCCCTAGGAGTTTCCCCTTTTGAGATTTTATATGGGCGACCTCCACCCATTGTACAGGGAATAAAGGGAGACATGAGACAAATAGGATCTGAAATAACCAGACAAGAACTATTAGCTTTAGGTTCTGTTTTGCAGAATCTCCATACCTGGGTGCAAGATCGATTGCCCATCAACCTGACAGAGCCTCTGCATCCCTTCAAGCCAGGAGCGTCTGTGTGGATTAAAGAGTGGAGAAAGACCCCACTGGCGCCACATTGGAAGGGACCCTATGTTGTCATTCTGTCAACCCCCACTGCAGTGAAAGTTGCGAAATTTGAACCCTGGATCCACCACAGTCGAGTGAAGCCAGCCGCCACTCCTGATCCTGACCAATGGACTTCAGTGAATGACCCTGAGACTCCATTGCGACTTACATTGCGGAGACAATCAGCATTATAAGAATCTACAGGGTGACCGTCGGAACCGAAAAAGAAGAAGGTTCTACAAGTTCATTGTACCCAATACTTCAGTTGACCTCCAAAGACTGTAATCAATATGTTCTTCCACTATTGTCATGTGGGAGTGGTGATCCTCGGATGTCTGGAAAAGACTTTTGCTTTACCTCCTTGTGCAGCCTGCATAACTACCACCCGAACAGGACAAAAGGTCGCTCAGACTTTACTTTATCATTCCTACTATACTTGCACTGGTACAGTCAGCCGGTGTATTTATAATGGCACAGAATTAAATATCTGTACGAAAGGAAAGAGTAAGACTTGTTATAACCCCCGACAAAACCCTTCATATTATACACTTGAGATACGCTGGAATGATGAGGATGGAGCCCTCATAAATGCCACAAGCCCCCTCGCAGACCCCACAAAAGATGTTGTCTTGAACTTTGATGCCTGTGATGCCATTAACAGAAATACTTACCACAAGTGTGGGTCATGGGAACGAGCTTACTATCATGATGATAAATATATGTTTCCGAAGGAGCCTACGGATGGGGACGGTGTACGGGAAAGAACTCTCCAACCACCATCTACAGCACTGCATCTAAAGACGCCTAATTCTGTTCAAAGTGGGACTGTGTATACTTTGCTACTTGGAAGAATGCACCTGTGGGACGAGATGGTGATAGTCGAAAAGGCAGTCTGACAAGGATCAGATTACCTGAGCCCAAGAAATGCCAGAAAGGTGCCTGTAATCCCCTGCAACTTCTCATAATCAACCCCAGCCAATGGAAGCAAGGATACAGATTTGGATTGCGTATAGCAGGAGGAGGTATAGATCCTGGAACCATCCTGCACATACAGTTAAATACCAAGGCCCATGTATCCTCACCCTATCGCATACTTCACTCTTTTTATGAGGCCATGAAAGCAGAATTTGAGATTCCTCCCGCATCCCAGAACTTGTTCCTTGAATTAGCGGGAGCGGTAGCATCCAGTCTCCAAATTTCAGACTGTCTATTTTGTGGAGGAACTAAGATGGGAGACCAATGGCCTTGGGTGGCGCAAGAATTGAACTATTCTGTTCCTTATAATCAGACTGACCTACATAATACTACTAGTGAATGGGTACTGGCCCACCCCATTGTGGGTAACTTATGTTTTGCTCGCTATGGACCACTGTTTAACATGGAGGTGGGGCAGCTGGTCTGTGTCAATCAAAAGTTCTACAACAGTACCACTAAGAAGACGTCTTGATGGTCAGGAGTCAACGCTTCAGAACCCTCCAATCCTCTAGTTCGTTTCCCCAATCTTGCCAGCATCTGGACTAATCTAGCAGCATATAGTTCCTGGCAAGCACCACCTGGACTGTACTGGATTTGCGGAACCCGAGCATATGCTAGGCTCCCTCACCATTGGGGAGGCGCATGTGTATTGGGAACCATACGACCATCCTTTTTCCTTTTGCCTACATCTCATGGAGAACAACTGGGATATCCTGTGTACAGAAGTCGACAGCTACAGGAGGCCTTGAAAATAGGCCAATGGGACAAATGGGATGCAACATCCGAAGAATGGCCACCTGAGAGAATTCTTTCATACTATGGACCTGCTACTTGGGAGCAAGATGGGACATGGGGATATCGTACTCCTGTTTATATGATAAATCGTATAATACGCTTACAAGCTGTTGTTGAAATAATAACCAATGAAACTAGTAAAGCACTAACTCTTTTGGCTAAGCAAAGTACACAAATGCGCACAGCTATTTATCAGAATCGTTTAGCACTAGATTATTTGTTAGCAGCTGAAGGTGGGGTATGTGGGAAATTAAATTTAAGTAATTGTTGTTTGCAAATTGATAATAATGGGCATGTTGTTGAGGATATAGCTATCCAGATGAGAAAGCAAACATTCGTGCCTGTTCAGAACTGGCATAGTTTGAAACTGGATGGGTGGTTTGGTTCAATATTTTCATGGTTAGGTGGTCTGAAGACCCTTGCATTTATTGTATTATTCATACTAGCTATGTGCTTGCTGCTCCCATGTCTCCTACCCCTTTGCTTACGCATGGTAACCTCAGTTATTGATAGTACTGTAGAGCGGAAGGCAGCTACAAAGATACTAGCTATGTGGTAATATTACCCTATACCCCAAGATGATGCTGTTACACCAGTATAAATGTGTGATTCAATTATTGAGTGATTTAATTCTCACCCTTTCTCACCTGCGGGTGAGAATAATCAAAGGGGGGAATGTGGCAGGCTATGGCCTAGAATGGTCTGCTAATATGAAAGGCCTGTAAGTTAGGCCTGAATTCCAACCCCCATTATAGTTAGAAAAGAACCAAAAATCAGTGCAAAATGGGAAAACTGTTCTAAACTGCTTAATAAGAAGTTTTACATGAATTCATAAGTCTTTCATTATTCTCTTGTGTACAAAAGAGAGAAATGTTTCAATACATGCATTCCTGGAGCTAGAAACGACCTTGCAGTAGAGAAGTATCAAACCTAGAAACTGCACCATTGTTAGAACAGTCTTAAGGGAGGGAGCTGGGTGCTAGGCCCAGGAGGGATCTCTGATTGGACAGGTGCAGGGGGCGTTGGAGCCAATGGGAAGTTTGCATGTATCAAGCTAGAACCAATAGAAAGTTCTCATGTATCAAATTGAAAAAGAGGTATAAATGAGTATGTCTCTGTAAAATCTTTGCTCAGTTCCTTTTGAAGCTTTGACTGACTGGGCCTTGTGCACAATAAACTGGCTTGGACCCTGTCAATTGACTCCTGGATTTATTCATTGGTTACACTTCGCTGCAGCAGTGTCAGTAGCTTCAAAGAGCTGAGAAAGATACTAAAGCAGAATTTTAAACCTACCCCACTAAAGAAAATATTTCCCCTTTTAAACTAAAACACCAAAAAGAATGTAAGTAACTTTGCTTTAAAAATGTACTAGCCACAAACTCTTACCTTTAAAAAGCCACAAACTCTTACCTTTGCTTGAAATGTATAGCCCCTGTTAGGAATGCCTCAACAGTGCAAGGCTCTGAAGCCCTTAATTTAAAAAAAAAAACCCAACGGCATAAGCCAACTCCGAAGGCAAATGATATGTGGTTTTTTTTGCAGCCCCATGCTTTAGAATAAAGTAAACCAGGGCAGCCGATCCTTCTATTATGATCTGACATTTAAAGCAAATGGCATAAGCTAACTCCAATGACATTTAATATGTTTTTACAGCCCCATGTAGTAGCATGTAATAAACCAGGGCCGCTGATCATTCTAATATGTCTAGACAGTGAGAGCAAGCTTAAAGTTGGAAAAGAGGAAAGGAGAAAATGCAGGAGGAGGGGGAGAGAAAAGGACACCCAAATTGAGGCTAAAGAAACTTAAAAAACAAATAACCATCTAAAAACATAATCAAATAAATATAAATGGAGGGAGGCATAACTGAAAAACAATATATGAAAATAAAAAAAAATCCTATTGAGTAAAAATTAAAAAGATTAAAAGAATAGAGGCCCAATTCAAAACTCAAATAAACGGCTTCAATTGAATAAAACAAATATGTGTAACCGATTAAAACCATATCAAGCTCTGAATAATAAAAGAACAGAGGGAACAGGCAACTGAATAAAAACATAACAACATGGGTAGGGAGCCAAGGGAGGGGAGAGGGGAAGGGGGACAGAGGGAAGGAATAGGAAGGTGAGGGTGGGGGAGGAGAGGGGGAGGGAGAGAAGGGGGGAAGAAGGGAGGAGGAAGGGGGAGAGAGGGGAGGAGAGAGGGGAGGAAGAGGGGGAAGGGGAGTGAGGGAGAAGGAGGGAAAGGGAGAACGGGGAGGGGGAGAAAAGAAGGAGAAGAAGAGAAGGAAGGGGAAGGAGAGGAGTGAAGAGGGAAGGGGGAGGGTGGGAAGGAAGGGGGTAAGGGTAAAGGGAAAGGGGGGCGTGGGGGCATGGGGGAAGGAAGGAGAGAGGGAAAGGGGGGCATGGGGGGCATGGGGGAGGGAGGGAAGTGAAAAAGGGGTGTGGGGGAATGAGGGAGGAGAGAGGGAAGGGAAAAAGGGGGATATGGGGAAAGGGGGGAAAGGGAGGGGAAAGGGAGAGGGAAGGGGTGTGGGGAGGAGGGTGCAGGGGAGGGGAGGAGAACGCAGGGGGGAAGGGGAGGAGGGCACGGGGAAGGCGGGCAAGGAAAGTGGGGATGTAGGGGAGGGAGAGAGGGAGGGGGAGGAAAGGGGAGGGGAAAGAGGGAATGGGAAAGAAAAAGCGAAGGAAAGGCAAACCTGTGAGCATGGTAATGACCGGGGTCATTGTAGCCATGGGGCACAAATGTAGATGTGCGAAGGAGCAAAAGATAAAAAATTAAAAATAACAAATAAGGTAAAAATGTATAAAAACTAAATAAAGCATAGTTACTCACCTGTAACAGGTGATCTCCGGGAACAGCAGGAATTTAGTCTTCACATATGGGTATCGTCGGTACCGACGGAGCCTGCGCGGGAACGCTCCCCAGCGTCCAATTACAAAGCTTTTTGGAGCATCCCACAGCTCCTGCGTGCTGCCTTCCCGCCTTTCCCAACTGCCTCTCTCCAGTTGAGTTTTAAAGCTGAGAAAAAGAGAGAGAGAGGGAAAGAGAAAGAGACAGAGAGATACAACTCCTAGGGGAGGTGGGTGGGTTGTGAAGACTAAATTTGTGCTGTTCCTGGAGATCACCTGTTACAGGTGAGTAACTATGCTATCTCCAGGAACAAGCAGGAATGTAATCTTCACATATGGGAACTTCCTAGCTTTAGATGCCAGGGAGAGACCCCAGAAGTTGTGTGTCCCTGTGAAAGGGCTCCACTTCCCCCCATGGATCTCTGGCATCCAACCAGGGATGGCGAGTAGGAGTTGATTAGGTATGGAACAGGTGTTGGAGAACAGCCTGACCAAACAAGGCATCCCGGCAGGAGTCCTTGTCCAAGCAGTAATGGGCTGTGAAAGTATGAACCGAGGCCCAAGAGGCTGCTCGACAGATGTCGTCGATAGACACAGAATGCAGATGAGCCATTGAAGCTGCCATGGCTCTCACATTGTGAGCAGTGACATGGCCCTCCAAATGAAGATTCTTACTCTGATAGGCAAAGGAAATACACTGTGCAATCCAGCTGGACAGTGTTCTCTTGGAGACTGGAAGTCCCAAATGAGAAGGATCAAAAGCAACAAAAAGAGTTGAGAGGACTTTCTATGTTGCTGTGTTCTCTGTAAGTAAAAAGCTAAAGCTCTTTTACAGTCCAAAGTATGAAGATTCCTTTCTGCATTTGATGCATGAGGTCTTGGAAAAAACACAGGCAGGTAGACCACTTGGTTCAAATGAAAGGGCGAGACAACCTTTAGCTTAAAGTGTGGGTGAGTCCTAAGGACTACCTTGTCATAATGGAACCTTGTATAAGGAGGATCAGCCACTAGTGCCTGCAACTCACTATATAAAAGATGTTAAATAAATAAATAAATGCGACATGCTGATGTGATTGCAATGAGAAAGATAACTTTCCAAGTAAGGAATTTCAACGACGTAGTAGCCAAGGGTTCGAAAGGTGGCTTCATAAGCTGGCCAAGAACCAGGTTTAAGTCCCATACCACCGGTGGTGGCCTAATGGGAGGCTTAGTTAGAAAAAGGCCTCTCATAAATCTTGTTATAAGAGGATGGGAGGAAATAGGTTATCCATTTAAAGGCTTGAAAGAAGCTGCAATAGCACTTAAATGGACTCTTACCGAGTTAGTTTTGAGTCCTGCATTGGATAAATGAAGGAGATACTCAAGTAATGATTCCAGAGGTATTGCAGGGGGGCTAAGACCCTTCTGCGAGCACCATATGGTAAACCTTTTCCACTTGAAAGCATAAGAGCGTCTTGTGGAAGGTTTTCTAGAAGCATAAAGGATATCCTTTACTTGCTGAGAAAGGTTAAGATCATGGAGATCTAGGCCTTCAGCAACCAAGCCCTGAGATGCAGAGACTGGGGATTGGGATGCCATAACATTCCGTCCTCCTGAGACAGGAGATCTGGAGCAGACCCTAACTCCAGAGAGGGAGCTTGAGAGAGATGTAGAAGCAGAGGGTACCACACTTGCCGTGGCCAATGTGGAGCTATGAGAATCATACGGCCTCTGTCTCTCTGAAGCTTGAATAGGGTTTTGGGAATCAGGGGAATGGGTGGAAAGGCATGCAGGAAGTCTTGACCCCAGTAAAGGAGGAAAGCATCCCTGGCCTGAGCCCCCTGAGCCGGAGTTCTGGAACAGAACCGGGGAAGTTTGGCATTCAACGGACTTGCAAACATGTCTATGTCCGGGGTTCCCCAAATTTGAAAAATCTTGGCCACCTGGTCTGCATATAGAGACCATTCGTGTGGAAGCAGAACTCGACTTAGTCTGTCTGCCCAAGAGTTTTGGATACCTGGAAGATATACGGCCCCTGATTTATTTTATTTATTTATTTATTTATTGGCAAGGCTTGATATACCGCCCAAACCAGGGTATCAGAGCGGTGTACAGAAAAACAAAAGCAGGCTGCCAGGAAATTAAAGGAAGAAAAGAACGCCATTCAATTGACAGGAAAGCAATATAGAGACACAGATAGAAAGAGAAAGATAGAAAGGCAAAGATACATAGACAGAGCACTAAGGGGGGGGGGGAGAGGGAGGGGGGGAGGAGTTATATGATATTGGGATCGTTACAATTGTCACGGGGGCGCCGGGAGATCAAAGCCTGGGAGAAGAGATAGGTTTTGAGAAGAGTTTTGAAATGTGGAAATGAGGACTCAGTGCGGAGTGGGTGAGGAAGGGAGTTCCATAGAGCAGGACCCAGAAAAAAGAAGGCGGCGTGACGGGTGAGTTCAAGATGAGTCTGAGACAGGGAGGGAAGAAAGAGGCGATTGCTATGGGAGGAACGAAGGAGACGGGGGACAGGCTGGTGGTAGATAAGATCAGATAGATACCGAGGGATACCTGTATGAAGAACCTTGTGAATGGTGATGAGGTATTTGTAAACAAACCGGAATTTAACGGGAAGCCAGTGAAGAGAGAGAAGACAGGGGGTAATGTGGTCAAAAGGAGAAGAAAAGGTGACCAAGCGGGCGGCAGTGTTTTGAATGAGTTGAAGACGATGGAGTTGATAAGAAGGGAGGTCAGCGAAGATCGAGTTGCAATAATCCAAGCGGGAAATCACCAGGGAGAGGACTAGGGTGGTGACGGAATTTGCAGAGAGGAAGGGCCAGAGAGATCTAATACGGCGGAGATGAAAGAAACAACTACGAACAAGGGAAAAAATATGGGGATGGAAGGACAGAGAGGAGTCAAGGACGACACCAAGACAGCGAAGCGACGGAACGACAGGGATAGGAAGGGAGGACATCATGGGAGCTAGGGTGGGAGGAGGGGTAGTGAAGGAGAACCAGATAGCTGAGGACTTAGAAGGACTGACACAGAGGAAATTATCGGAGAACCAGGAGGCAACAAGGTCAAGGCAGGCATTGAGAGCAGAGAGATGTGGGGAAACAGAGCTGGTGTGATGAATGTGAAGAATATCATCAGCGTAAAAATAGGAGGAAATACCGGACTGTTGAATGAGGAGGGCAAGTGGGGCGAGGAAGATATTAAAGAGTAGGGGGGGCAAGGATAGAACCTTGCGGAACACCACAGTGCAGAGGGAAAGAGGCAGAAACGGCAGGACCTGAGTGGACAGCGAAGGAACGGAGTGAAAGAAAAGACCGAAACCAGCGCAACACAGTGCCTCGGATACCAAAGTCAGACAGATGGGTGAGGAGAGCAAGGTGGTCGATAACATCAAAGGCGGCGGAGAGGTCCAGAAAGACGGCGATAGATAGGTCACCCCGGTCGTGAGAGCGGTGGAGTTCACTGAGGAGGGCAAGAAGTATAGTTTCCATGCTGTGACCAGACCTAAAGCCAGATGAATCTGATGCTCTCTGGTGAGGGCCCATAGTCGCAAAGCTTCGTTGCAAAGCGACAGAGAGCCTGTTCCTCCCTGCTTGTTCACACAGAACATGGCTACTTGATTGTCCGTGTGAATGAGGACTGTCTTCTAGCTGAGCAGAGTGTGGAACACTTGAAGAGCAAGGAAGATTGCTCTGAGCTCTAGGAGATTAATGTGCAGATGAGTCTCCTGTGGAGTCCAGGTGCCTTGGGTGGAGAGGTCTTGCAGATGAGCTCCCCAACCCACCGGTGAAGCATCTGCTGTGAGAGTTGCCTGGGGTAAAGGTTGTTGAAATGGGGACCCCAGCAACAGGTTTTTTTGAGTGGACTGCCACCATTGGAGGGACAAAACAAGGCGATTTATGTTTGCTATTTTGTCTGACAGGCACCCTGATGCCTGGGTCCATTGAGTGGATAAAGTCCACTGGGCTGCTCTTATATGGAGGTGAGCATAAGGGACCACATGCACGGTAGATGCCATGTGGCCTAGTAGTTGTAACATTTCTCGAGCAGTGAGGTGGGGCTTTAGCACTGCTTGAGAAGCTAACTGCACCATGTGCAGGCAACGGGTCTGGGAAAGATAGGTCCTTGCTTTCCTGGTATCCAACAAAGCTCCTATGAACTCTAGAGACTGAGTAGGAGTTAGGCTGGATTTTGGGATGTTTATGACCAGACCCAAATACTGAAGGATACGCATTGTGAAAGATAGAGAAATCCTGGCCTCTGACTCTGATGGGGCTCGAATGAGCCAGTCGTCTAAGTAGCGGGAGACGAATATTCCTAGAGTGCAAAGAAATGTTGCTACCACAGCCATGCATTTCGTAAACACCCTTGGTGCTGAGGCCAGGCCAAAAGGAAGCATCCTGTATTGGTAGTGCTTTCCTTGAAAAAGGAACCGAAGGAACTTTCTGTGAGTTGGGTGGATGAGAACATGAGTGTATGCATCCTTGAGATCTAGAGAACAAAGCCAATCCTGACTCTGAAGGTACGGCAGCAGGGTTCCCAGAGAAATCATCTTGAATTTCTCCTTGAACAGGAATTTGTTCAATTCTCTGAGATCTAAAATAGGTCTGTGTCGCCCTGTTTTCTTTGGGATAAGGAAATAGGGGGAGTAAAACCCACCCTGTACCTATAGAATCTGGTGTAAGGCCTTTTTGACACAAACGCCTGGAGCTCGCTCACCCTCTGGGCGGAGATGAGCACCACCAAGAAAACCATTTTCAAAGAAAGATAGCGGAGATGGCAGATCGCCATCAGTTCAAAGGGAGGCCTAGTAAGCTGCCCTAACACCACATTCAGATCCCATTCGGTCGCTGGGGGGGCAGACCGGGGGTTTCAAGAGAAGCAAACCTCTCAGAAACTGAGAAACCAAGGGGTGGGCGGAAAGTGGTTCGCCGCAAGGGTACTGAGATGCACCCTGACAGAGTTGGACTTAAGTCCCAAATCAGAGAGGTGGAGAAGGTATCGTAAAACCACCTCCATCGGGCAAGAGAAGGGGATCTACCTCCTGCTCCCCGCACCACAATGCAAACCTGCGCCACTTGAAGGCATAGGCCCGTCTAGTCGACGGCCTCCGCGAGGCCAGCAAGACCTCCTTAACATTCCTTTGAAGGAGAAGCAGAGCAAGAATCACCCTTTCAACAGCCACGCCGTCAAGGCGAGGGAGCTGAGATTGGGGTGCAGGAGAGAGCCCCCCCCTCCTGACATAGGAGCGTGGGGAGGACCCCAATGAAATGGGAGCCTCCATCGCTAGCTGCAGTAGAAGCGGGAACCAGGGTTGCCTGGGCCACCGTGGGGCTATGACCGAGGCTCTGTCCTGGAGAATCTTGAACAGAGTCTTGGCCACCAGAGACGTTGGGGGAAATGCATAGAGAAGGCTCACCGACCATGATACCAGAAATGCATTGGCGGCCACCCTGTCCGGGTGTGGTAGCTGGGAGCAGAAATGGGGCAACTGGTGATTGTCCGGACTCGCAAATAGGTCCATCACTAGTAGACCCCAGGTCCAGAAAAGCCGATTGGCTACCCCGCGGTCCAGCTACCATTCGTGGGGCTGGAGAATTCTGCTGAGCTTGTCGGCCAGCCAGTTGTCCTGGCCTGGCAGGTACACTGCTCGGAGACGAATGCCATGCCGGGCTGCGAACAAGCACAGGTCCAGGGTTTCCTGACAGAGGGGATGGGATCCTGTACTACCCTGTTTGTTCACACAGAACATGGCCACCTGGTTGTCTGTCTGCACCAAGACAGATTCGTGGACCAGGAGCTGCCTGAAAACGTCTAGGGCTAGATGGATGGCATGGAGTTCCAAGAAATTGATTTGTTGGGTCCTCTCGCTCAGGGACCACAGTCCCTGAATACGGAAACCCTGGCAATGGGCCCCCCCAGCCCAGCATGGATGCATCTATGGTAAGAATCCTCGTGTGTAGAGGAGCCTGGAAAGGCATTCTCGCCTCCAAGTGATGCGGTTGGAGCCACCAGGCCAGGGACCGTACCAGGCGCCGGGACACTTTGACCCTGTCCCAGAGGCGTCCTGTGGCCTGGGACCATTGGTCTCTGAGACACCATTGAGTGGTCCGCATGTGGAGGCGGGCATCCGGGGTAACATGGACTGTGGAAGCCATGTGTCCGAGAAGACGCAGGAACTGCCTTGCTGACACTACAGGCCTGTGACTCACTTGTCCTGCCAGAGCCATAAGCCTGCTTGCCCTGTCTGCAGATAGGCCTTTGACTGAAGGGTGTCAATTCTGTCCCCAATGAACTCCAGCTGTTGAGTCTGAGTTAGGCTGGACTTGGGGTAGTTGATTACAAACCCTAGGTGTTGTAGCAACTGGATGGTACGAGTTGTGGCCTGGTGGACCTCGGTGGCTGAAGTGCCTCTGATGAGCCAGTCATCGAGACAGGAGAAGACAAAGACCCCTTGGAGCCTGAGAAAGGCAGCAACCACCGCCAGGCACTTTGTGAACACCCTGGGGGCTGAGGCCAGAGCAAAGGGAAGTACCCTGTACTGGTAGTGATTGCCCCCCACCACAAAGCACAGATAATGCCTGTGGCTTGGGTGTATTAGGATGTGTGTATACGCATCTTTTAGATCTAAGGAGCATAGCTACTCTCCCTGGTGGAGGTAAAGCAGCAATATTCCAAGGGAGAGCATCTTGAATTTCTCCCTCACCAGGAATTTGTTGAGGATGCACAGGTCAAGGTTGGATCTGAGGCTTCCTGTCCTCTTTGGCACCAAAACGTACCTGGAGTAGAAGCCCCTGCCCTGCAGATGGTGGGGCACCGGTTCTACCACCTGATCATCGAGAAGGCCTGCCAACTCCTTCAGAAGAAGGTCCCGGTGAAGGGGAGATCTGAGGGGCTCTCCTGGGAAATAATGTGGAGGCACCTGGGCTAGGTGAAGAAGATAGACCACCTGTAAGGCCAAGGCATCGGTGGTAATGGCTGTCCACCTGTGGGCATACAAAGCAAGCCGGCCTCCAGTGGTCTGCCTGGCTCCTGTTGGGAGAGGGTCCATGCTGTAGGAGTCAGAAGCCACTCCCAGGCTGGGCCGGGGCCGGTGCCTGGGATTTGGGGGCTTCCTGCTTATGCGGGCCATGCCCCTATCCCTTGGCCTGCTGTCCCTGTTGGGGAGCCGGGGAGGCCTGATAATGGGGGTAATTTCGGTAAGCAGTACCCTTCCTCGGGTAAAATAGCTTTTTACTGAGCCCTTCTTGCGAGAAAGGGCAGAGGTCTTCTTGGAGAGCCGGGTCCTCATCATGTACTCGGTCTCCAGCTCTGCGGTCTTCTCAGTCATGGGTTTGCCAAAGAGATTCTCCCTTTGGCATGGGACATCAACCAACTTGTCCTGAACCCATTGTTCGAGGTCCGACGACTGCAGCCAAGCCTGGCGGCATGCACCGATGCCCGCCGCGGCTACCCGGGCCGCCAACTCGAACCCATCATAGGCCGCCTGAGACAAACTTGGAGCACTCACGGACGGCTTTGGACAGGCCCCTGAAGTGCTGCAAAGGCTCCTCAAAGAGACCAGCCGAGAACCCGGCGTGTTCCTTCGCCAGATCCCTCAGGTACATGCCCAGGCACAGCTGGTATGCCTGGATCCGACAATTCAGCATTACACCCTGGAAACACTTCTGGCTCTTCAGCCTGCGCATGGCCGATTCCACAACCATGGAGTTGTGCGGCAGTTGTGATTTCTGAAACCCAGGGCTCCGGCGGACTCGATACATCAAGTCGAGCCATTTGCTGATCACTGGCATCGACACCGGTGCCTCCCAAATATGGAGCATTAGTCGTTCCAGGATCGGAGGCACGGGTACAATAAGGGCCTCCCGAGGGGGGGCCTCATACTGGAGGATCTCGAGCTTGTCGGCTCGATGATCCTCCTCGGATTCCGTGGGGAACGCCAAAGGCTTGGACATGTCCCGCACGAAGTCCAAGGACCTCATGTCCTCCGGTGGGGACCTTCTCCGAGGCTCGGATACCGGAGAATCGGAAGGGATATTCCTATGTCAGCAGGAATCCGGGGACTCCTCGTCTTCGGCTTCCCATGCCGACGCCTCTGAAGAGGAGTCAAGGGGCTTGTCACGCATCGAGGGCCCCGGCGCCGACGGCCCCAATGACCTCGGTCCCGAACGGGAGGCCGAGTGAGACCTCATCCGAGGATCGACTCCAGCCCGAAAGGACTCGAGGATCGGCTCGGCCTCAGGGGTCGACTTAGACGTCGAGGGTCCGGTGGTTGAGGCGGATGAACCGGACAGGCCGGCTATCAGCGCCCGCTGCTGCTCCATGAAGGTAGTGAAACTGCGCTCCAAGGCCACTATTCTGGATTCAAGTCCAGAAGGATCCACAGCCGCTGGCTCGGGCCTCGACATGGTCGGGCCCGAAGCCGGTTCCCCCCAGAGGGGAGTCCTCAACGAGAACAGTGGATGCTTGCCTTGGCTGATCCGTCTCCCGACAAGGAACCTTTGCTGGGCGCTCCTTCTCCGAAGATCCAGGCCTGCACTCGGGGTTCCGCAACAGGTCCCATAGGAGCCAAGTTGCTCAGAGCTATCCAGAGACGCCGCCTTCGAAGATTTCTTCTTCCTCTTGTGTTCCCCTCGAGGGGGACCCCCTCTCCGAGGAACCTTGATGCTGCTCGAGCTTGGGAATGATCCACCCGAGACGTGGAGCCTCAGATGAGGTCCGGGCTCTCGGAGGCATGGGAGATTCAGGAAAAATTCTATCATGCTGCTGATGGCGGCTCTTCAGAGCCCTGGAGGACATTTTCCTACACAGGCCACAGACCGTCGGGTCGTGGTCGAGCTGAGGCACCGGAGGCAGCAGTCGTGCGTATCGGTGAGGGACATAAGTTTCCTGCACCGATTGCATTTTGTAAACCCGCTGGTAGCCATCGGGGGAAAAAGGGCCTCTGCAAAGTCGAAGACCTGGGCTGCCAGTGAAAAAAAAAAAAAAAAGGGCGCGAACACCACAAGTCAAAACTGACAAAAATCGAAAAAGAGACAGACTTGATACCGGCGTACCGAGCCGAAGGTGGGAAGAGGTATCGGTGTCAACCGGTCGAAGAAAACAGGAAAAAAATCAACTTTTTCCGGGGACACTGTGGACGACGTCCGAAGGGCTCTGCGGAAAAAAGGAGACTGAGCAAGATGGCACTCTTGGGAGGGAAGGGGACCGCACATGTGTGGTGGCAACTCCCAAAGGCTTTGTCTGAAAGCTGGGGATTTGCTCTGCACGAGGGCTCCGTCGGCACCGATGTCACCCATATGTAAGGACTGACTTCCTGCTTTTTCCTGGAGAAAAAGGCTTATTACCAGCGTTAGCGCAGTAGTATATGCCTGCCACACCAGGTACAGTTTTCTTGAAGTCTGGTTGTTTTGAACTAGATCTCAAAGCAGGTGATGAAACACTCAGAGGACAAATACAGCACCTGGAGCAACCACAAGAGCCTAAAACACCTGTGGAATGTGAATGCGGCAACTAGATAGGCTGGAAGGCTCTACTATCTGAATAGGAACATCTAAAAGCACTGAGGACTTTGTCATGGGAAAAAGAATTATAGTATCTGTTTATAAGGCACTTTTAAAAGGACGAGGAAAACCATTGTAGGAGTGGGAAAAAGCAGCATCAATGGTGGAAACAGTAACCTAGTTAGCAGAAGTAGCCATACAGTGACAAAGGCAACAGCAGCAGCAGCAGCAGCAAGTGAGGCAAGGGGAAAAGCCTTTTTTTTTCTTCTAAGTTTTTGCATGTGGGGCTAAAGGGACCAACTCGAAAACTAGGCAGAAGGCCAGAGAGCCTGAAGTGGAAACTGGCAAAAACACATCCAAGACACAAAAGTCACTGGGCTTCAGTTCAGCCCTTCACTTAATCCTCCTCCTAATTGCAAGGAAATTAGGTGAAACCAGGCAAACGAGATTTGTCTTTAAAAACAATAAAACCTTTCCATCAGCTATGAATGATGGAGATCCACAAATCTCCTACCCTGGAGAATATACATTCAGTGGGCATACTGGTTGGTAAACAGAATATAGAATCGTTATGGCAGAAAAAGGCCATATAACCTATATAGGACTATCAAGTCTGCTCTTCCATACCAAATACTACAAGTCCCTTCTTTTTCTTTAGAGACCTTCCGTGTTTGTCTCATGCTTTTTTTGAATTCTGATACTATCCTCGTCTCTATTTCCTCCACTGGAAGACTATTCCATTGATCTGTCATTCTTTCCGTAAAGAAATATTTCCACATATAACTCCAGAGTCCATCTTATTTCACGCTCATCCTATGTCCCCTCGTAGCAGAGCTTGCTTTTTATGCCATGGAGGTATTGAAACGTATTTATCATATCTCCTCTACCCTGCCTTTCCTCTAACATATACATATTAAGATCTTTAAGTCTGTTCTCATAAAGCATAGTTACTCACCTGTAACAGGTAATCTCCGGGAACAGCAGGAATTTAGTCTTCACATATGGGTATCGTTGGTACCGACGGAACCTGCGTGGGAACGCTCCCCAGCGTCCAATAGGAAAGCTTTTGGGAGCATCCCACAGCGCCCGTGTGCTGCCTTCCCGCCTTTCCCAACTGTCCCTCTCCAGTTGAGTTTAAAGCTGAGACAAGAGAGGGAAAGAGAGAGAGAGATAGAAAGATACAACTCATAGGGGAGGTGGGTGGGTGGTGAAGACTAAATTCCTACTGTTCCCAGAGATCACCTGTTACAGATGAGTAACTATGCTATCTCCAGGAACAAGCAGGAATGTAGTCATCACATATGGGGACTCCCTAGCTGCAGGTACCATCAGGAGATGGCCCCAGAAAGTTGTGTGCCCTTGTGAAAGGGTTCCACTTCCCCCCATGGATCTCTGGCATCCTACCAGGGATGATGGGTAGGAGTTGATTAAGTCTGGAACAGGTGTTGAAGAACAGCCTGACCAAACAAGGCATCCCGGCGGGAGTCCTTGTCTAAGCAGTAATGGGCTGTGAAGGGATGTACCGAAGCCCAAGTAGCTGCTCGACAGATGTCGTCGATAGACACAGAATGAAGATGAGCCATTGAGGCTGCCATGGCTCTCACATTGTGAGCTGTGATATGGCCTTCAAGAGGAAGGTTCTTACTCTCATAGGCAAAAGATATACACTTTGCAATCCAGCTGGATAGTGTCCTTTTGAAGACTGGAAGTCCCAAATGACTAGGATCAAAAGCAACAAAGAGTTGAGAGGACTTTCTATGTTGCTGTGTCCTTTGCAAGTAAAAGGCCAAAGCTCTTTTACAGTCCAAAGTATGAAGGTTCCTTTCTGCATTTGAGGCCTGAGACCTTGGAAAGAATACAGGAAGGTAAATTGCTTGGTTTAAATGAAAGGACGAAACCACCTTTAGCATAAAGCGTGGATGAGTCCTAAGAAATACCTTATCATGCTGGAACCTTGTATAAGGAGGATCAGCCACCAACGCTTGCAATTCACTGATGCGACGTTCTAATGTGATTGCAATGACAAAGATAACTTTCCAGGAAAGGAATTTTAAAGAGGTAGTGGCTAATGGTTCAAAGGGCGGTTTCATGAGCTGCCCAAGTCCCAGATTTAAGTCCCATGCCACCGATGGTGGTTTAATGGGAGGCTTTGTTAAAAGAAGGCCTCTCATAAATCTCGCTACGAGAGGATGAGAGGAAATAGGTTGTCCATTTAGAGGCTTGAAAGAAGCTGCAATGGCACTCAAATGGACTCTCACTGAATTGGTCTTAAGCCCTGCATTTGATAAATGAAGGAGGTACTCCAGTAATGATTCCAGAGGTATCGCAAAAGGGTTAAGACCCTTCTGCGAGCACCATATGGTAAACCTTTTCCACTTAAATGCATAAGAGCATCTTGTGGAAGGTTTCCTGGAAGGATGAAGGATATCCTTTACCTGCTGGGAAAGGTTAAGACCATGAAGTTCTAGGCTTTCAGCAACCGGGCCCTCAGATGCAGGGACTCGGGATTGGGATGCCACAGCATCCTGCTCTCTTGAGAAAGATCTGGAGCAGATCCTAACTGCAGAGGCGGAGCTTGAGAGAGATGTAGGAGCAGAGGGTACCACATTTGCCTTGGCCAATGTGGAGCTATGAGAATCATATGACCTCTGTCTCTCTGAAGCTTCAACAGGGTTTTGGGAATTAGGGGAATGGGTGGAAAGGCATAAAGGAAGCCCTGACCCCAATGAAGGAGGAAAGCATCCCTGGCCTGACAACCTCGAGCCAGACTTCTGGAACAGAACTGGGGAAGTTTGGCATTCAGAGGACTTGCAAAGAGGTCTATGTCCGGGGTTCCCCAAGTTTGAAAAATTTGGGCCACCTGGTCTGCATGAAGTGACCGTTCGTGTGGAAGCAGAACTCGACTGAGTCTGTCTGCCCAAGAGATTTGAATGCCTGGAAGATGCAATGCAAGGAGATGAATCTGATGCTCTCTGGTGAGGGCCCATAGTCGCAAATCTTCGTTGCACAGCGACAGAGAGCCTGTTCTGCTCTGCTTGTTCACATAGAACATGGCTACCTGATTGTTGTTTGAACTAGGACTGTCTTGTAGCTGAGCTGGGTGTGAAACACTCGAAGAGCAAGGAAGATTGCTCTGAGCTCCAGGAGGTTGATATGGAGACTGTCCTCCTGTGGAGTCCAGGTACCCTGGGTAGAGAGGCCTTGCAGGTGGGCTCCCCAACCCACCTGTGAAGCATCTGTTGTTAGAGTGGCTTGGGGTGGGGGATGCTGAAAAGGAGACCCCACCAGAAGGTTTTTGGGTGACTGCCACCATTAGAGGGACAAAATAAGGCGATCTGAGTTTGCTATTTTGTCTGACAGGCCACCTGACGCCTGAGTCCACTGAGTGGATAAGGTCCACTGGGCTGCCCTCATATGGAGGCGAGCATAAGGAACCACATGCACGGTGGATGCCATGTGGCCTAGCAACTGTAACATTTCCCGAGCAGTGAGGTGAGGTTTTAGCACTGCTTGGGAAGCTAACTGCACAATGTGAAGGCAGCGGGGCTGTGGAAGGAAGGCCCTTGTCTGTCTGGTATCCAGAAGAGTTCCTATAAACTCTAGGGATTGAGAGGGACTTGCTAGGCCACTTTGGGAAGTTTATGACAAGTCCCAAAATACTGAAGGATGTGCATTGTGCGAGACAAAGCAACCCTGGCCTCTGGCTCTGAAGGGGCTCGAATGAGCCAGTCATCTAAGTAAGGGAAAACGAATATGCCCAGGGTGAGGAGAAATGCTGCTACCACAGCCATGCATTTTGTGAACACCCTTGGTGCAGAAGCCAGGCCAAAACGAAGAACCCTGTATTGGTAGTGCTTCCCTTGAAACAGGAATCGAAGGAACTTTTGGTGAGTTGGATGGATGAGAACATGAGTGTATGCATCCTTGAGATCTAGAGAACAAAGCCAATCCTGACTCCGAAGGTATGGCAGCAGAGTTCCTAGAGAAATCATTTTGAACTTCTCTCTGAACAGAATTTGTTCAATTCTCTGAGGTCTAGAATGGGTCTGTGTCCTCCTGTTTTCTTTGGAATAAGGAAATAGGGGGAGTAAAACCCTGTACCCCATTGGGGAATGGGCACCTCTTCTATTGCTCCTTGAGCAAGGAGCATTGTGACTTCTAGACCTAACCGGTCGTTGGTCTGAGAATTGAACTGTCTTACTATTGTAGGAGGGGGCATGCTGAGAAAATGAAGCTTGTACCCCTCTCATACAATAGACAGAGTCCAATTTTCTGCTGTTATCTGACACCATCTGGGGGCAAAAAGACATAACCTTCCTGGGATGGTGGAGGGTCCTGGGCAGTTCAGGGCCAGGAAGGCAAAGTTCTCTAGATAGGCAGCAAAGCCCCTGTGGAGGCTGAGTCTGCTGAGCCGGTTGAGGCTTAGCTGCTTTTGGCTTCCTTTGTTGGCTAAGTTGTTACTGCTGTCCCTTTTGGGCATACTGACCTGAACGATGTCCCTGCTGGGTATAGGAGGGATAAGACTTCTTCTTACTGAAGAATGGGTTCTTAGAGGATCTTTTCCTCGCAGGATCAGCTGTAGATTTGGATAATCTATCCAAAGTGATATTGTCAGCATCTATCTCATTAGCTTTTTCCTGCCAATTTTTGCCAAAGAGATTCTCTCCTGTGCAAGGTATATTCCCCAGTTTGTCCTGTACCCAGATTTCTAAGTCAGATGCCTGGAGCCAGGGAATTCTAAGTGCACCTATGGCAATAGCAGAGGTTCTGCTTATTCATTCAAATGAGTCAAAGGCTGCACGATTCACAAACTTGGAAACATCCTGTGCATGTTTAACAAGAGTAAGATAATCTTGCCTTTTATCATCAGGAAGGAGAGGGCTCATAAGCTCTAAGTCTCCTGCGACTTCTTTAAGGAACACTCCCATATACAAGATATAGGAACTGATCCTAGCAGAAAGCATGGAAGGATCAACGTCCAAAGGTGTCAAGAGTCCTACACTCACGTCCTGGAGGATTAGATGCATGTCTTTTTGCACTCTTCATCCGTCTCATGGCTGATTCCACCACCATGGAATGGTGTGGTAATTGAGTCTTCTGAAACCCAGGACAAGGAGGAACTCGATACATGGTGTCGAGTCTTCGAGAATGAGGAGATGTGGTTAGAGGTGTTTCCCACATCCTTAACATAAGATCATGCAAGATCTCATGAATAGGTAAGGTAGCTGCCTCCTTGGGAGCTTTAGGGTATTGTAGGATTTCTAATTCCTTTGCCCTAGGCTCTTTTTCAGGAGCCACTGTGATGGAAAGACCTCGGGCCACATCTCGGATAAAATCCTGAAAGGACATATCCTCTGGTGGAGACATCCTACGCTGAGGAGAAGGGGAATCCTTGGGAAGAAGTACTCTGGTATCGGCAGAGCCTTCAGAGTCTTCAGACTCATCCGAGGATTCAAAGTATCTCCGATCCGGGTGATCGTGCAAGGCACGGTACCGGTACCGATCGAGGTCGGCATCGGAGTGGTCCGGTACCGACTTGTCGATGCCGGAAAGAGACGCATGACTCGGTCCCGGTAGAATACCTGCCGATATAGATGCAGTCGGTGCCGGTACCGGTTGAATTGTCTGAAGCAGTTTCAGGGGCATAGAGGCCATGAGAAGAGCCACCAGACTGTGTTCAATAGCCAAGAATCTCTGGTCTATTGGCTCTGCCAATGCTTGGGTATCGGTGCCGGTTAAGCGGCCGGAACCGCAGAGCATGGCACCAGTAGTTCTGCCGAGGTTGAAGCCTCGAGAACATCCTGGAGCCCCGTTAGTGCTTTGGAAGCCGAAGCCTCCCGCCAGGGCAATTTTGCCGGTGAAAGTCCCTCAAGGGCAACGCCAGAGGCATCTCGCTGTCTAGAAGGAGATCTACCCTTTGAGGACCGGCTAGATTTATGTTTAGTTACCTGAGATCCATGGGAGGAGGATGAAGCCCTGGAGGACATCGATGCTATGGAGGCTGCATCGGAGGGAAAAAGGGTGCTGAGCTTAAAAGCTCGGTTTTGCCGGCCCCTTTTTGACATCATTCCACAGGCAACACACTCTGAAATAGAGTGGTCAGGACCTAAACATTTGAGGCATCACTCATGGGTTTCGGTGACGGAGATGGTACCGCCACACTTAGAACACTTTTTAAAACCCGAAGCAGGTTTTTCCATTTTGGAGGGAAAAAGTTGGGCCTAGTGCCCAAAACAGCGCGTGGCACTCGAGAAGAAAATTACTGGAGAAAGACTCAAGAAACAAAGGTTTTTTGGGGGGGCTTTTTAGAAAAAAGAAAAGAAGAACCGGCGGTACCGGTATAGCGTCGAGGGAAGGCAGACGCGACCAGAAAAAAGAAGTATAAGAAGGGAATTTTCTGCGATGACATGATGTGCGACCTGTCGGCTCCGCGGAAAACAAAGAACTGGAGAGGGACAGTTGGGAAAGGCGGGAAGGCAGCACGCAGGCACTGTGGGATGCTCCCAAAAGCTTTCCAAATGGACGATAGGGAGCGTTCTCGTGCAGGCTCCGTCGGTACCGACGATACCCATATCTGAAGACTACATTCCTGTTTGTTCCTGGAGATGCTTTATAACATAAGAACATAAGATATGCCATACTGGGTCAGACCAAGGTCCATCAAGCCCAGTATCCTGTTTCCAACAGTGGCCAATCTAGGTCATACGTACCTAGCAGTTTCCCCAAAAGACACAGGTTCCACATTGCTTGTATTGGGTCAAGCATTGATATCCTAGGTCTCTTTTTAATAATGGTTTATGGACCTTTCCTCCAGGAACTTGTCCAAACCTTTTTTAAACCCAGCTACACTAACAGCCTTTACTACATCCTCCGGTAACAAATTCAGAGTTTGATTACACATTGAGTGAAAAAATATTTTCTCTTATTTGTCTTAAATAGTTTACCCTGTAGCTTCATTACATGTCCCCTAGTCTTTCTATATTCTGATAGTGTAAACAATTGATCTACATTTACCCGTTCCACTCCATTAATTAATTTATAGACCTCTATCATATCTCCCCTCAGCCGTCTCTTTTCCAGGTTGAAGAGCCCTAACTTTTGTAGCCTCTCTTCATAGGAGTAGCCTTCCATCCCCTTTACCATTTTGGTGGCTCTTCTCTGTACCTTTTCTAATAACACTATATCCTTTTTAAGATACGTGACCAGAACTGCACACAATATTCAAGGTGCAGTCGTACCATGGAACGATACAGAGGCATTATAATATCCTTTGTTTTATTTTCCATTCCTTTCCTTATGATACCTAGCATTCTATTTGCTTTCTTGGCCGCCGCTGCACACTGGGCGGAGGGTTTTAACCTGTTATCCACGATGACTCCTAAATCTTTTTCCTGGGTGGTGGTTCCCAATGTGGAACCACGCATCGTGTAACCATAGTGTGGGTTGTTCTTTCCTAGGTGCATAACTTTGCACTTGTCCACATTAAATTTCATCTGCCATTTGGATGCCCAGTCTTCCAATTTATCCAGATCCTCCTGCAATCTTCAGGTATTACAGATGATTGTAATGAAAGCTCACAGATTACTAATAGCAGGTCTGCAATCTCATATTTCAGTTCTTTCAACACTCTTGGATGTATACCATCCGGTCCAGGTGATTTGCTACTATTCAGTTTATCAAATAGTTGTAATACATCTTCCCGGTATAGCGATATTTCTCTCAATTCCTCTGCAATATCACCTTTAAATACCACTTCAGTCTTGGGTAACATCCCTACATCTTCCTCAGTAAAGACTGAAGCAAAGAATTCATTCAGTCTCTCCGCTATAGCCTTGTCTCCTTTTACTGCCCCTTTTACCCCTCTATCATCTAATGGTCCAACTGACTCTCTCATAGGCCTTTTGCTACGAATGTACTTGAAAAAGTCTTTATTTCATGTTTTTGCTTCCGTAGCAAGTTCCTTCTCAAATTCTCGCTTTGCCTGCCTTATCAATGCTTTGCATTTAACTTGCCAGTGCTTGTGCTGTTTCCAGTTTTCGTCGTTTGGCTCTTTTTTCCATTTCCTAAAAGATGCTTTTTTGGCAGCAACAGCCTCTCTGACCTCACCTTTAAACCATGCTGGCAGTTTTTTGGACTTTCTTCCATTTTTCTTAATGCGTGGAATACAGCTGGTCTGGGCTTCCAGGATAGTATTTTTAAACAACACCCAAGCTTGATGTAAGTCTTTAACCTTTGCAACCGCTCCTTTTAGTTTTTTCTTAACTATATTCCTCATTTTATCATAGTCTCCCTTTCAAAAGTTAAAAGGCAGTACTGTGGATTTCTTTACTATCCCTCCTCCACTAATTAAATCAAACACGATCATGCTATGATCACTATTGCCATGTGGTCCCAACACCCTTATTTCTTGCACCAGATCTGGTGTTCCACTAAGGACTAGGTCCAGTATGGCTTCCCCTCTGGTCGGTTCATGAACCAGCTGCTCCAAGAAGCAGTCATTTATTTCATCTAGAAACTTTATCTCCCTAGCATATCCTGCTGTGACACTGACCCACCAGTCGATACCGGGGTAATTGAAATCACCCATTATTACTACTCTGCTGTAACTTTTGTTAGCTTCCTTGATCTCTTTAAGCATTTCATCATCCATTTGTTCATTCTGGCCTGGCGATCGATAGTACACCCCCACTGCCATCACCTTCCCCTTCATACATGGAATTTCAATCCATAGAGATTCTACAGCAAATTTTGTTTCCTGCAAAACTTTAATCCTTTCTGACTCAATGCCCTCTCTAACATAGAGTGCAACCCCTCCTCCAATTTGATCAGTTCTATCATTACGATATAGTTTGTATCCAGGTATCACAGTGTCCTACTGATTATCCTCCTTCCACCATGTCTCTGAGATTGCAATCATATCGAATCTCTCATTTAGTGCTATATATTCTAAATCTCCCATCTTATTGTTTAGACTTCTAGCATTTGCATACAAGCATTTCAGAGACTGTATTTTATTAATATTAATCTGGCTATTGGTAGGCATGGGTAATTTGGAATCTTTACACTCTGTCCGCACAATACTCAAGAGAATTTGTGTTACTTTACTCTTTTTTGGAACCTCACTGCTTTCGGTAGTATCCTTCAAGGATACCTTCTTCCGAACCATGCGCTCCTGGGCGACTGTCGGCTTTCCCCTATTTTCTAGTTTAAAAGCTTCTCTATCTCCTTTTTAAAGGTTAATGCCAGCAGTCTGGTTCCATCCTGGTTAAGGTGAAGCCCATCCCTTCGGAAGAGCACCTCCTTTCCCCAGAATGTTCCCCAGGTCCTAACAAATCCAAACCCCTCATCCTTGCACCATCGTCTCATCCATGCATTGGACTCCAGAGCTCTGCCTGCCTTTTGGGCCCTGCACGTGGAACAGGAAGCATTTTGGAGAACGCTACTCTGGAAGTTCTGGATTTCAACTTCCTACCTAAAAACTTAAATTTAGCCTCCAGAACTTCCCTACCACATTTTCCTATGTCATTGGTACCGACATGTACCAAGACAGCAGACTCCTCCCCAGCACTATCTAAGATCCTATCTAGGCGGTGCGTGAGGTCCGCTACCTTCGCACCAGGCAGGCATGTTACCAGGCGATCCTCACATCCACCAGCCACCCAGCTATCTACATCCCTAATGATCGAATCACCAACTATAACAGCTGTCCTAACCCTCCCCTCATGGGCACATGGCCCTGGAGAAACGTCCTCGGTGTGAAAGGGTTTTACATCACCTGAAGGACAGGTCCTAGTTACAGGATCACATCCTGCCACGCCAGAGTGATGCTCTCCTGTCACATGACCTCTCTCCTCCATGGCAACAGGGATGCTGCCAGACTGGAGGTGGGACTTCAGGACTATATCCCTGTAGGTCTCGTCCATGTACTTCTCTGTCTTTCTTATGTCTTCCAAGTCTGCTACTCTAGCCTCTAGAGAATGGACTTGTTCCCTGAGAGTAAAGAGCTCCTTGCACTTAGTGCATACGTAAGACCTCTCACCAACTGGGAGAAAATCATACATGTGACACTCAATGCAAAAGACTGGAAAGCCCCCATCTCGCTGCTGGACTGCTGTCTGTATCTTGGTTTGAAGCTTGTGTTTAGGTCTTTAAATTCTGTATTTACTAAGAGTTGGTGTAGGTGCTTATACTAATAAAAGTGTATCTAATACCTCTAATATACCTTGTTCACCTGAAGCTTAATTAATCTCAGGTCCTCAATGTATGACTGATTTGGATAAAGAGCTGCACCTGAGAGCAGCCCCTTTCCTCTAAGACGTGTAAGTACCTATAAAGCTGCAATTACCCCAGGGGTGGGTGGGTGTTGGGGAGGGAAGGAAATAAGACCTATTAAAACGAAGAGTAGTTACTCACCTGTAACAGGTGTTCTCCAGGAGCAGCAGGAATCAGTCCTCACATATGGGTGTCATCGGTGCCGATGAAGCCCCAGCGGAGCATTTCTCCAGCTTTCCATGAAAGCCTTTGGGAATGCTGGCACGCATGCGCGGTTCCCTTCCCGCCTAAAGGTGCCATCTTACCGCAGTCAAATGACATAGCTAAGAAGAGCACACAAAAATGTAAAAACACAAACTATGTACAACTGCAACTCCAAGGGGAGGAGGGAGGGTTGTGAGGACTGATTCCTGCTGCTCCTGGAGAACACCTGTTACAGGTGAGTAACTACTCTTTCTCCAGGACCAAGCAGGATGTCAGTCCTCACATATGGGTGACTCCCTAGCTCTGGGCTACCGAGTAACCCAGGCTGAACAAGAGAACTCCCTCTAGTCCCAGCAGCAAAGAAAGGCTTTTCAAGGACACAACCTCCACTGGTAGCCCAACAGAGGGCAGGAGGGCAGGAGTTGCCTAAACCTCAAAGAGATTCCGGAGTACTGCTTGGCCAAAAGCACTGTCCCTACGGGACTCCCTTTCCAGACAGTAGTGGGCTGCAAAGGTCTGGCTTGAAGACCAAGCTGCAGCCCTGCAGATGTCTACCAAGGGCACAGAGCGGAGATGAGCCACTGAGGCAGCCATTGCCCTGACACGGTGGGCCATGACCCTACCCTGCAAAGGAAGGTCAGCCGCCTTGTAAGCCCAGGTGATACAGTCAGCCACCCAGATAGACAAGGTACGCTTGGACACGGCCAACCCCAACTTACTGGGGTCAAAGGATACGAAGAGTTGAGTAGCCCTTCTATGCCCCTGCGTACGGTCAAGGTAGAAGGATAAGGCCCTCCTACAGTCCAGGGTATGCAGGACTGCTTCAGCCTGGCTTGCATGAGGCCTAGGGAAGAATGTTGGAAGAACCACCTCCTGATTGAGGTGGAAAGAGGAGACAACTTTAGGGAGGAACTTGGGATGAGTCCTGAGGACTACCCTGTTCCTATAAATCCTGGTGTAAGGCCTATCACAGACCAGGGCCTGAAGCTCACTCACTCGCCTAGCCGAGGTAAGGGCTATCAGGAAGAGTGTCTTCCAGGAGAGGAAGCGCAGTGGACAAGTAGCCATCAGCTCAAAGGGTGGGTGAGTTAGTTGCTGCAAGACCACATTCAGCTCCCACTCAGGAGCAGGAGGATGAATGGGGGGCTTGAGCAAAAGCAAGCCCCTGAGAAAGCGGGACACCAAGGGGTGACCTGACAAAGAATGTCCCTCCACCAGTGAGTGGTGAGCTGCTAAAGCTGAGAGGTGGACCCGAACAGAATTGGACTTAAGTCCCTGATTTGATAAGTGCATTAAGTACTGAAGCACTACTGGCACAGTACAGGAGAAAGGATCCTCTGTACGTAGCTGACACCACACTGAAAACCTCTTCCATTTGAGAGCATAGGATTTCCTAGTGGACTGTTTTCTAGAGGCTAGGACAACCTCCTCAACCTCCTGAGGCAGGCCCCAGGGAGCCAAGACTACCCTTGCAGCCTCCAGGCCATCAAATTGAGAGTCTTGAGATTGGGGTGTAGTAAGGAACCCTGCTCCTGAGAGAGAAGGTCGCGTTGCAACCCCAGAGGCAGTGGGGGATCCACCGCCAGTTGAAGCAGAAGAGGAAACCAAGGCTGTCTCGGCCATCTGGGAGCTACCAGCAGGACCGAGGCCTTGTCCCGAAGAATCTTGAACAGAGTTCGGGCCACCAAGGGCGTGGGAGGAAACGCATACAGGAGGCCCTGAGACCAGGACATCAGAAAAGCATCTGGTGCGATCCGCAAAGGATGTGGTTGCCTGGAGTAGAACTGGGGTAGCTGCTTGTTTAGTGGACTGGCAAAGAGATCTATCCAAGGGAGACCCCACTTCAGGAAGATCTTTTGAACCACCAAGGGATGCAGCTGCCACTCGTGGGGCTGCAGAATCCTGCTCAACCGGTCGGCCAGGCAGTTCTCCTGGCCGGGGAGGTACACCGCCTTGAGAAGCATGTGGTGCTTCAGGGCAAAGGAACAAAGGTCCTGAGTCTCTCGACAAAGGGTCTGGGACCCAGTGCCGCCCTGCTTGTTCACATAAAACATGGCCACCTGGTTGTCTGTTTGAATCAAGACTGAGCAGTGAGCCAGGGCTGGAGAAAAATCTCTGAGAGCCAAGCGGATAGCTCGAAGTTCCAGCAGATTGATCTGTTGGGCTGCCTCCCAGGGAGACCAGAGGCCTTGGGTGCACTTTTCCAGCCCTTCAGAGAGGCGTCGGTGGTGAGGACCACTGAGTATTCTGGCATTTGGAAGGGCATGCCTTTGAGTAGATTGGGTGGATGTAGCCACCAGCTGAGGGAGGCCAAAAGGGGTTTGGACACCTTTATCTTCTCTCGTAAGTGGCCTATGGCTTGAGACCACCGAGTCCGAAGGCACCACTGTGCAGGCCTCATATGGAGCCTGGCATTGGGAGTCACATGTACTGTCGAAGCCATGTGACCCAGAAGCCTGAGGCAGAGTCTGGCGGAGACCAGGGACTTGTTCAGAAACTGCTTTGCTACGTCCATCAGCCTTTGAGCCCTGTCTTCTGGCAAGAATGCCTTTGCCAGTTGAGAATCCAACCTTGCCCCTATGAACTCCAAGTTCTGGGATGGGAGCAAAGTGGACTTTGCGAAGTTTATGACAAAGCCCACCTTCTGAAGCAGGGCAATGGTGTTGAGGGTGGCTTGTCTGGCCTCCAGGGACGTCTGACCCCTGATGAGCCAGTCGTCCAAATAGGGAAAGACAAAGATGCCTTGATTTCTTAGGTAGGCCGCAACCACTGCCAGGCACTTGGCAAAGACCCTGGGAGCGGAGGATAGGCCAAAAGGTAGTACTCTGTACTGATAATGGTTTCCTCCCACAATGAACCTGAGGTACTTTCTGTGGTCTGGATGAATGAGGATGTGAGTGTACGCATCCTTTAGATCTAAGGAGCATAGCCAATCTCCCTGCTGGAGGTAGGGCAGAAGTGTTCCAAGAGTAAGCATCTTGAACTTTTCTTTCTCTAGGAACTTGTTGAGGTTTCTGAGGTCCAGAATGGGTCGAAGGCCACCGGTTCGTTTGGGTATCAGGAAATACCTGGAGTAGAATCCGTGACCTTGCAAGTGGGGAGGCACAGGCTCCACCACCCTGTCCACCAACAGACCATGAAGCTCTTTGAGAAGGAGGTATGTGTGCAGGGGAGGCCTTTGAGGCTCCCCTGGAAAATATGGTGGAGGCAGTTGGTGAAAATGGAGGGCATAGCCATTGTGGACTATGTCCAGCACCCAACTGTCCCCGGTGATAAGGGGCCACTGGTGGGCAAAGAGGGCGAGGTGACCTCCTGTGCAGGGTGGGGAGAGCAGTGGAGGAGAGGCTATGCTCAAGGAGTCAAAATCTCCCACCCTGCTGAGTTGGAGCAGGGGCCTGAGGCTTGGGGGTCCTCTGCCTACGGGGCCCATTACCCTGGCCCTTGGCTTGCTGACCCTGGGGGGCAGCTTGGGCAGCCTGATACTGAGGGTACTGTTTGTAGGCAGTGCCCTTCCTCGGGTAAAAGGACTTTTTACCCGAGCCCTTCTTCTTATGTGAAGGGGCAGAGGTCTTCCTCGACAGCCTTGTCCTGGTAAGGTGCTCTGTCTCGAGCTGAGCGGCCTTCTCGGTCACGGGTTTGCCAAAAAGGTTCTCACCTCGGCAGGGGACATCGACCAACTTGTCCTGAACCCATGGCTCGAGGTCCGATGACTGCAGCCACGCCTGGCGTCGAGCCGCGATGCCGGCAGCTGCTACTCGGGCCAAAGCCTCGAAGCCATCATAGGCGGCGTGGGAAATGAACTTCGAGCATTCCCGAATCCCCGAGGACAAGGTCTGAAATCTCTGCAAGGGTTCCCCGGAGAGACCAGCAGAGAAGCCGGCCAGTTCTTTGGCCAGGTCCCGCAAGTACATGCCCATGTACAGCTGGTAAGACTGGACACGGCAAGCAAGCATCGACCCCTGGAAGCACTTCCTACCGACGCCATCGAGGTTGCGGGCCTCCCTGCCGGGGGGCACCGCGGAGTGCATCTTCTGACTCTTCAGACGATGCATGGCCAATTCCACAACCATGGAATGGTGTGGTAGCTGTGCTTTCTGGAAACCAGGGCTTTTGCGGAGTCAATAAATGGAATCGACCCGCTTACTTAGAACCGGCGCCGAGGCCGGGGCCTCCCACATTTGGAAGAGGAGCCGTTCCAGCATCGGAGGAACTGGGACAGTAAAGGCCTCCTTCGGAGGAGAGTCGTACTGTAGAGCATCGAGCTCCTCGTCTCAAAGCTCTTCCTCAGGAATATCCCGGACGAACTCCGAGAACCTAGTGTCCTCCAGAGGGGATCTACTCCGGGGATCAGACTGCGGTGAGTCCGACGGGACGCACCGAGTCTTAAAAGTATCGGGAGACTCCTCGTCCTCCGTCTCCCAGGCGGACTCGTCCGAGAAGGAGGCAGGGTCCGACCCCGCGGGGCCCCGAGGCACCCGCCCCGACGCCGGGGGCACCGGCGTCGACACACTCGGTCCCGAACGGGAGGTCGAGGGAGACCTCGACCGAGGACGACTTCGAGCCACAAGGGTCTCAAGTATCGTCTCGGTCTCTGGCGTTGACTTCGAAGTCGACATCCCGGTGGTCGGGGAAGATGCACCAGACAGGCTGGCCATCAGTGCCCGCTGCTGCTCCATGAAGGCAGACAGGCTGCACTCAGCTCGGGAGACACAGCAGCCACCGACTCGGGCCCCGGCGGCACCGGGCCCGACGTTGGCTCTCTGGGAGGAGAGTCCACGAGGACTACGGGGCTTACGTGTCCAGGAGACTCCGGCTCCACGCAAGGAACTTTGGCAGGCTTCTCTTGGTCCACGGGCCCAGGATGGCTGTCGGGGGTCTTAGACCTGGCCCTCGAGGGACCAGGGACCTCCTCTGACGCCGCCCTCGCGAGCCGCTTCTTCCTCTTACGTTCCCGGTCGGGGGACCCCCTGTCCGAGGAGCTTCTACGGCACGCGGGATCGGAATCCCGAGATGTCGAGGCCTCAGACGAAGTCCGGGCCCGGCCGGAGGCAGAGTCCGAGAAAAACCTTTCCTTTTGATGCTGTCGACTCTTTAGTGCCTTGGAAGACATCTTCCCACATGGCCCACACGACTTTGGGTCGTGGTCAGGGCCAAGGCACCGAAGGCAGCAGTTGTGTGTGTCGGTGAGAGACATAATTTTCTTACCCCGATCACACTTTTTGAAACCACTGGAAGCCATCGGGGAAAAAATAGCCCCAGCGAGGTCAAAAGACCAGCCTTCCAGTGAAAAATGAAAAAAGGGCGCGAACGCCAGCCACGAAGGGCAAAAAACGAAAAATGAAGTTAACGGGCTCAATCCCGACGCCAACCATTAGGCACCCAGAGCGTAAAACGTTCATAGGTAAAACGCTCTGGGTGCCTAATGGTTGGCGTCGGGATTGACCAAAAGTGGGATTGACTAAAAGGGAAATCTCTAAGATAAGTGAGAATTTCTGCACAAGAAAAAGATGTTAAAGATCTGTTTAGTAACTGCCATCAAAACAGAATATTTAGCATAAGGTGGATAAAAAGGTCATTGATGTAAAAACTGACACAGATACAAGGCTCAAGTTGAAGTCCTGAAGTGAAGTGCTGTCAGTTTTATCTGAGACCTTATCCACAATTGAAAAATTATTGATGCATCAGCTCAATTCATGTGGTTGTGTTTAATTTATTGAACAAACTTTTCCAGCATTTATACAAGTTAGTTGAGAGAGGCAAGGTAAGTTATACAGCTGAGAAGCTGAAGTGCAAAACTAAAGGGAACAGGGAGATGAAGTAGCACACCAATAAGACAACAATAAATAATCAAATAGACAGCTAGAACTCACAGCAAAGTTGTCACAGGATTTAAATATCCACCTCTCTAGCAGAGCACTGTGAGGGCACTGCTCTTCCCAGAGCAGAGAGAGGCAAACAGAAAACCACTAACAGAGAGAGGCATAACGAAAACCACTAGCCATTTTAGTAGCCACCCTCTGTACCGACTCTATCCTACTTATGTTCTTTTGAAGGTGTGGTCTCTAGAATTGCACACAATACTCCAAATGAGGTCGCACCAGAGACTTATACAGAGGTACTATCACCTCCTTTTTTCTGCTGGCCATTCCTCTCCCTATGCAACCAAGCATCCTTCTGGCTTTCGCCATGAAGATCATCAGACACATTCTCGCCCAGGTCCTGCTCTTCTTTCGAAGTACATTGCTCCTTACATTGTACCGCTCCCTTGGAGTTTTGCAGCCCAAATGCATGACCCTGCATTTTTTAGCATTAAATCACAGCTGCCAAATTCTTGACCATTCTTCAAGCTTAGCTAGATCCCTCTTCATGTTATCTATTCCTTCCTGGGTGTCTACTCTATTTCAGATTTAGTATCATCCGCAAAGAGGCAAACCTTACCATACAGCCCTTCCGCAATATCACTTACAAGATGTTAAAAAGAATCGGACCAAGGACAGATCCCTGCAGCATACCACTTGTAATCTTCTCCTCAGAGTGAGCTCCATTTACCTGTATACTTTCTTGCCTCCCACTCAACCACTTTCTAACCCAGTCAATCACTTTAGGGTCCATCCCTAGGGTGCTCAGTTTGTTTATAAGTCGCCTGTGTGGAACAGTATCAAAGGCTTTAGTGAAATCTAAGTACACCTCATCTAGGGATCTCCCTTGGTTCAACAATCTGGTCTCCCAGAAGTCAAAAAAATCAATCAGATTTGTCTGACAAGACCTGCCTCTGGTAAACCCATGCTGTCTCGGATGCTGCAATCCATTGGACTCCAGAAACCACACTATCTTCCCTTTTAGCAGGTTTTCCAATCATTTACACCACAGAGGTTAGACTAACTCGCCTGCAGTTTTCAACCTTATCCTTACATCTACTTTTGTGTAGAGGGACCACATGTGCTTTTCTCCTGTCCTCTGGGACCACTCCCAACTCTAAAGAAGCATTAAAAAGGTCAGTCAGTGGAGCCGCTAGAACGTCCCCAAGTTCCTTCAATATTCTCAGATGTATCCCATCTGGTCGCATCACTTTGTCTACTTTTAGTTTAGCTAGTTCCTCATGAACACAGTTTTCTGAAAAACTTTCAAGATCTCCGTCACTTCTGTTTCTATTTGTGGGTGTTTTCTGAGGTCTTGCTCCTGGCCCTTCATCTGTGAACACAGAACAGAAATATTTATTAAGCAATTCTGCTTTATCCTCATCAGCTTCTAAATATTCCTTCCCTTCAGCCTCGAGTCTGACAATACCACGTTTGCACTGCCTTCTCTCATTAAGATATCTGAAAAATGTCTTCTCCCTATTTTATTGCACTATTTCTTCTTCTTTTTTTATTTTTGCTTTCCTGACTACTTTCCTAACTTCTCTAAATTTTTCTAAATACAGATGCTTGTCTTCCTCTCTCTGTGATCTCTTGTATTTTATGAAGGCCTCCTTCTTTTTTTTTAATATTTATTAGCATTTATAATATACATTCTCAGACACCACAAGAATGAAGGCAAAATCTAGGAAAAAAAAACAACAAAATACAGGAAAACAACCCCTCCAGGAAATATAAAACACTGATATATAAGCCTACCAAATTAGGCTCAGAGAGAAAATTTAGGAAAATTACAAATTAAAAAAAAGGAGCTAACTAAAGATATGGAAGGAACACCACTAGCTTAACCAAGAAAGCCACTAACCCTCAGACGCCCCCTCCCTACTCACCAAAAAACTGAGAAGCTGCTTCGCGTCAAAAAACAGAAATGTCTCTGAATCCAGGAAAACAAAACACCTACAGGTAAACTAACAAAAAAGTAGCACCCAAGGCAAGAACCCTTGGTTTTAGCACCAAGAATTCTTTATGTCTTAATTGGATAGCCCGAGAAAAGTCAGGAAAAATTTGAACACTGGCCCGCAAGAACAGCTCCTGAATAAATTGAAAATATAACTAACACCATATGACAATCACTCTCAAAGGCAGAACTAAGAAGCAAAAAAAAAGAAGCAAAGTAGTCCAGGGAGCTCGCTAAAAAAATCAGTGAGAACAAAGGAGCTCATCTGGTTTTGAGATTGTACCACTCCAGTAGCAGTGGTGCTGGAGCCCGTAGACACATATTGTGCCCGTGTAATTGGGGGCAAAGTGTCTGCCGGTAATACTTCCCGAGATAGTTCCTGGCCATCTCAGGTGGCACCAATGGTGACTTAGGAAAATTAATAAACTTTAAGTTAATTCTCCTCATGGAGTTCTCCAGATACTCCATCTTCTGAGATAACACTGAAGAGTCCTTAACCATTGCACTCTGGATATCCTGTAGCTCCCCAAATCTAGTTTCCAAACAGACAACCTAGTGCTTGCTGCATCTGCTCCTGAGAGACCGCTGATACAGAATCCTTCACAGAAATTAAATCCGAAGAAACAGTACCTGCTAAAGATTGCAGAGAAGAGTTCACTAGGGCTAATGCTTCCCACAGCGCTTCCATAGTCACTATGCAGGTTTCTTCAACCCTCCAGGCATGGGAGATAAGGCTTTCTTCCCTCATGTACCATCTGCCACTCCAACGCCTCGGCACTCAATGTAAACAATCCCCCAACAATAGGGGAAGATGCTGTTGCTGGGGATCCTCCAGGGCACACGCTGGCTCCTTCACTGAAGTCCGACGACAGCAGGCTGGAAATACTTCCAGGTCGCGGAAGTGCAGCTCTTTCCACGGGGCTCAGAGATACCCCCTCCAAGGCCAATTCCGATGACACCATTGGCCGCGCTGAAGTGCTACTGTCATGTCCCAAGCTCACTCCATACTCTGCTGAACCCCAGGGCCAAAAGCCGTCAAACTAGAGGATAAGCTTTTCGGCTTCCTCTTTTTCCTCCCATCTGAGGCCAGGGACTCCAGACGGAGCCGTTGCAAGTCAAGAAGCGAGAGTTGTGGCTAAGAGTCATATGCCATCTTACTCTTGGCCCAATTTCCTTCAGGCCTCCCTCTTTTTTCACCTTTTCAACTCTTCTTTAGAAAACCACAGTGCCCTCCTTTTCCTTTTACATTTATTTACCTTTCTAACAAAAAAGTTTGCTGCCCTTTCAGTTTTGCCCATTGCTTTTCTATATCCTCCAGCTGTTTCCATCCCACTAATGACTCCTTGAGGTCAGTGGCGGCCCAAGGGGGGGTGCGGGGCCATGTGCAGAGACTCTTTCTGGGGCCTCAGTTGCATAAGGGGCCTCATTTGCATAAATATTTGCATAATGTTACCATACACTAACTTTTAGTAAACATGCCTCTTAATGAGTGTATAGATAAAGAAAGACTAAAAGATTTCTACATTACTATAATCCAGTGCCAACCGCCAGGCACATTAGGAACTACTACAAACACTGCCCATTTAGAACCCATGGCAAACCCGCCGTATCATAACAGCAATACCAGGACTCACAAAGCATCTATCAAAAGGCAACACTACAAATATTAAAACAATACATGTCAGAGAATAACAATATATGACCTACTGGGGAAAGAGAACAAGTGGCAATGTCAAATAGGAATTACATAAACAGAATACCTCAGCTCAGTTACACATGCAGAACATAGACCATCACCAAACAAGGAATCATAATAATTCATTAAAATGGGAACCCCAAAAGCCAAACTTGGAATGTACAACAATATTGTAGAAATAAAACTATAAATTATTTTCCTCTTGTACTAAACAAAGCGCAGATGTTAATGATGCACATTTCCCATAGCTGACATATTCCAGTTAATAAATTCAAAATAGAGAGATATTTTTCTACCTTTTGTGCATTTTTTTTTCAGTTGCAATTGCTCCAGCCACTTTCTTCTGGTTTCTTTGTGTCTTCTGCTAACTCTCCATTGTCTGCTGTCCATTTGTCCTTTTTTCTCTCTTCTAGTTTTTTTCCATTCTCTCTCTACATCTGCTTTAACATACTAATCTTTCTCCTTTTGCTCTTTCCTCATTCCTATTTCATCCACTCAAATTTTACCCCTCCATCCTCAATCCCCACTTACTCTCCCAATACCCGGCCAATTGTAGATTTTTCTTCCCTCCCACACAAAATATTTTTCCCTTCTCCATTTCACTCTCCCAGCCCCATCCCATTCTAATCCTCCCCCAACATCAGCTCCCTTCTAGTTCCAGCCCCACCCAACATCCACTCCCTTCTAGTCCCCGCATCAGCCCATTTCCAGTCCTAACCCCATCAGCCCATTTCCAATCTTATCCTAGCTCCCCCATCAGCCCATTTCCAATCCTAGCTCCCCCATCCATTTCCAGTCCTATTCGAGTCCCTCCATCAGCTCATTTCCAATCCCATCCCCCCATCAGCCCATTTCTAGTCCTTTCCTTCCCCCACCATCAGCCCATGTCAAATCCTAGCTCCCCAGTCCAACAAAAAGACGTGGATGGCAAAGGAGGACGTATAATACCTTTATTAACCAACATCAGCCAAAGGCCCAACACAGGCCGTGTTTCGGATTACCCTTCTTCAGGGGCTAAATGGCTAAAACAACACATAAAAATAGAAAAAAGATAAACAATTTAAAACAATTAAAACTTAATACAAATTGGCATGACCGGCGGACATAAAGAATGTATAAAAACATATATTCTTTTCAGTAAACTTATATATAAAAAATATATATAAAATGGGAACAAAATAAGTACGGCTAACATGAAAAAACAGGAATAAAACGGAACCTAAATGTCACATCAAACCACAATTAAAATAAATAAAACATGTTGTTTGTAATATATAAAAAATTATTTATATAATATATAAAAAAATATAAATAGATAATAATTAAATGATACAACATTAAAATCAATAAATAAGTAAATGCATGCAAAGAAACATATAAATAACACATACCTGAAGGAAAAGTGTGTAACTTGATCAATAAAGACCTAAAACAATTTATATCTTCACAGATATGCTAAACAAAAAGCGTAGTTACTCACCTGTAACAGGTGTTCTCCAGGAGCAGCAGGAATCAGTCCTCACTTATGGGTGACGTCGGCGCCGACGGAGCCCTCGCGGAGCAATTTTCCCCAGCTTTCAAAGAAAGCCTTTGGGAATTGCAGCGCGCATGCGCGGTCGTCTTCCCGCCCGAAGGTGCCATCTTAGCCAGTCAGATGACATAGCTAAAAAGACAGCATAAAAATTTGCAAAAAGAACATAAGCAGACGATTGCAACTCCAAGGGGAGGAGGGAGGGTAGTGAGGACTGATTCCTGCTGCTCCTGGAGAACACCTGTTACAGGTGAGTAACTACGCTTTCTCCAGGACCAAGCAGGAAGTCAGTCCTCACTTATGGGACTCCCAAGCTCAAGGCTACCGGAGACCCTAAGCACAAAAATGAGCTCCCTCTAGCTCAGCAGTACAGAAGGATAGAATCTTCGCTGAATTATCACCCACCGGTAGCCCACATCCGGGATGGAGGGCAGGAGTTGCTCAGACCTCAAAGAGATTACGGAGGACTCCCTGTCCGAAAGCACTGTCCCTACGGGACTCCCTCTCGAGACAGTAATGGACCGCAAAAGTCTGGCTCGAAGACCAAGTAGCGGCCCGGCAGATGTCTGCCAGCGGAACAGAGCGGAGGTAAGCCACTGACGTGGCCTTTGCCCGAACGCAATGAGCCGTGACTCGACTTTCTAAGGCGAGTCCGGCTGCCCCATAAGCCCAAGAGATACAGTCCGCAACCCAGATGGACAGAGTACGCTTGGAGACCGGGAGTCCCAATTTATTGGGGTCAAAAGACACAAAAAGCTGAGCAGCTTTACGGTGCTCCCGCGTACGGTCAAGGTAGAAGTTCAATGCCCTTCTACAGTCCAGGGTATGGAGGACCGTCTCAGCTCGGCTGGAGTGTGGTCTGGGAAAGAAGGTTGGAAGTACCACCTCCTGATTGATGTGAAAAGGGGAGACCACTTTAGGCAGAAACTTTGGGTGAGTCCGTAGGACTACCCTATTCTTGTAGAACCGAGTGTAGGGGGGATCAGACACGAGGGCCTGCAATTCACTTACGCGCCTAGCGGAAGTGAGGGCTATCAAGAACAGTGTTTTCCAAGACATAAAACGGAGAGAAAATGTAGCCATAGGTTCAAAAGGCGGACAGGTGATCCGCTGCAAAACCACATTCAGGTCCCAGTCCGGCGCTGGCGGGCGCAGAGGTGGTTTAAGTAGAAGGAGACCTCGGAGAAACCTCGCTACGAGAGGGTCGCTGGAGAGAGGTCTACCGTCCACCGGCACATGATGTGCCGAAAGAGCACTGAGGTGAACTTTGACGGAGTGGACTTAAGTCCCAGATTAGAGAGGTGTAGCAGGTACTGCAAGACCACCGACACCGGGCAGGAGAAGGGATCCTGCGACTGCTGGGTACACCAGACTGCAAAGCGACGCCATTTAAGGGCGTAGCATTTGCGGGTAGAAGGGCGTCGCGAAGCCAGGACGACCTCCTCCACCTCCGCCGGCAGGAGAAGGGGAGCAAGGACTACCCTCTCAGCAGCCAGGCCATGAGGTTGAGAGACCTGAGGTTGGGGTGCAGTAGGGACCCCTGATCCTGAGTGAGGAGATCCGGTTGTACCCCCAGAGGGATCGGACCCTCCACCGTCAGTTGTAGCAGGAGCGGAAACCACGGCTGTCTGGGCCAGCGAGGGGCCACCAGGATCATAAAGGCTTTGTCTCGGAGAACCTTGAAAAGAGTCCGAGAGACCAGCGGGATGGGAGGGAAAGCGTACAGAAGGCTCCCCGACCATGAGATCAGAAATGCGTCCGCCGCACCCCGAAGGGGGTGTGGCTGACGAGAGCAGAAGCGAGGAAGCTGCCGGTTGCGAGGACTGGCAAAGAGATCCATCGTGGGGAAGCCCCACTTGAGGAAGAGCTTCTGAACTACCAAGGGATCCAGACGCCACTCGTGCGGCTGGAGGACCCTGCTGAGTTTGTCCGCAAGGCAATTGTCTTGGCCCGGGAGATAGACTGCCTTGAGGAGAATGCCGTGACTGACGGCCCAAGAGCAGAGCTTCTGAGCCTCCCGGCAGAGGAGAAAGGAGCCCGTGCCCCCCTGTTTGTTCACGTAGAACATGGCAACTTGATTGTCCGTTGGACAAGGACGGACTGTTGGGAAGTCAGGTGGGAGAAGGCCTTGAGAGCTAGGCGGATCGCCCGGAGCTCCAGGAAGTTGATCTGCTGAGCAGACTCCCACGTGGTCCAGAGGCCCTGAGTACGCGCCTCTTGGCAATGCGCTCCCCAGCCCAGGAGGGATGCATCGGTGGTCAGCACCGGGTCGGCTGAGGTGACTGGAAAGGCATACCGAATATCAGGTTCGGCTGCCGGAGCCACCACCGGAGAGACGAGATCAGCGGCTCGGAAACGCGCACTAGGTCTGCGAGGCCGCCCGTGGCTTGTCGCCACTGCCGGCGGAGGACACCATTGAGCAGACCGCATATTCAGGCGGGCATTGTGGGTCACATGGACGGTGGAAGCCATATGGCCGAGCAGTCTCAGGAAGCGCCTGGCGGAGACCAGGGGCTGGCTGCGAAAGCGGTCGGCTAGGTCCATGAGCCGCTGAGCCCTGTCGAGCGGTAGGTACGCTCGCGCCTGAGGAGTGTGTGCAGCCTTGCGCCGATGAACTCGAGATCCTGTGAGGGGAGCAAAGTGGACTTTGCGAAGTTTATGACAAAGCCCAAGTGCTGCAGCAGAGTCACCGTGCGGCACGTGGCGTTGGTGACCTCCTGAGCGGACGCTGCTCTGATGAGCCAGTCGTTGAGGTACGGAAAGACATAGAGGCCGTGAAGCCGGAGATGGGCCGCCACGACCGCGAGACATTTTGTGAAGACTCGCGGTGCGGAGGACAGGCCAAAGGGCAGTACTCTGTACTGGTAATGATTTCCTGCCACCACAAACCTTAGGTATTGGCGGTGGCTTGGGTGGATGAGGATGTGCGTGTAGGCATCCTTTAGATCCAAGGAGCATAGCCAATCTCCCTGCTGGAGGTAGGGCAGAAGGATTCCAAGGGTAAGCATTTTGAACTTCTCCCGCACAAGGAACTTGTTGAGGTTGCGCAAGTCCAGGATGGGTCTGAGGCCCCCTGTTCTCTTTGGTATCAGAAAATACCTTGAATAGAAGCCTTGACCTCTCAGGTGGTGTGGCACCGGTTCCACCGCCTGTTCCTGCAGAAGACCTGCTAACTCCTGAAGGAGCAACTCCCTGTGCAGAGGGGGGCGCGGAGGCTCTCCCGGAAAATAGGAGGGAGGGACCTGATGGAAGTGGAGAAGGTAGCCTTCCCGCACGACCTGAAGCACCCAGGCATCTGCGGTGATGCTGGACCACCTGTGGGCGAAGTGAACCAGCCGGCCTCCGGTGCTGGGGGGAACCCGCGGGGGGGGGGAGAGGCTATGCTGAGCGAGTCAAAAACCCCCACCCTGCTGAGCAGGGGCTGGTGGTGCAGGCTTGGGGGCTTGCTGCCTACGGGACCCGTTACCCCGTCCCTTGGCCTGCTGGCCCTGTTGGGGAGCTGCAGGGGCCTGATAATGGGGGTATTGTTTGTAGGCAGCCGCCTTCCTCGGGTAAAAGGACTTTTTCCCCGAGCCCTTCTTTTTCTGGGAAGGGGCGGAGGTCTTCCTAGAAAGCCTGGTCCTGGTGAGAGTCTCAGTCTCAATTTGTGCAGCCTTTTCCGCCATGGGCTTGCCAAAGAGGTTTTCGCCTCGGCAGGGGACATCGACCAACTTGTCCTGTACCCAGGGTTCAAAGTCGGACGACTGAAGCCAAGCCTGTCGGCGGGCACCGATGCCGGCTGCGGCTACTCGAGCCGAGGCTTCAAAGCCATCATAGGCTGCTCGGGACATGAACTTTGAACATTCCCGAATGCCCGTGGACAAGGCTAGGAACCTCCGCAAGGGCTCCTCGGAGAGACCAGCGGAGAATCCAGCTAGCTCTTTAGCCAGATCCCGGAGATACATGCCCATGTATAGCTGGTAAGTCTGGACACGACATGCGAGCATAGAGCCCTGGAAGCACTTCTTGCCAAGGCCATCCAGGTTACGGGCCTCCCTTCCAGGAGGCACCGAGGAGTGCATCTTCTGGCTCTTAAGACGATGCATGGCCGATTCCACTACCATGGAATGGTGTGGCAGCTGTGCCTTTTGAAAGCCAGGGCTCTTGCGGACCCGATAGATAGAATCGACCCGCTTGCTCAGGACCGGCGAGGAGGCCGGACTCTCCCACATGCGGAAGAGTAGTCGTTCCAGCATAGGAGGAACCGGCACAGTAAAGTGTTCCCTCGCGGGTGAGAGTCATACTGGAGGGCGTCGAGCTCTTCGGCTCGAGGCTCCTCCTCGGGATCCGCAGGGAAGGCCAAAGCCTTGGCCATATCCCTAACGAAGTCCGAGAACCGGGCATCCTCCGGGGGGGACTGCTTCCGAGGCTCGGACTCCGGTGAGTCCGATGGGACACACCGAGTCCGGAAAGAATCAGGTGACTCTTCCTCCTCAGACTCCCAGACCGACTCCGACGAGGACTCGGTGGGGTCGGCCCGGGCAGGGTGCGGCGCCAGCCGCCCCGACGCCGAGGGAGTCGGCGTCGGCGACCTCGGTCCCGAACGGGAGGCCGAGGGTGACCTCGACCGAGGATCGACTCGAGTTCTCATCGACTCGAGGATCGGCTCGGTCTCCGGGGTCGACTTGGACGTCGACGTCCCGGCGGTCGGGGCAGCGACGCCAGCGAAGCCAGCGAGCAGTGCCCTCTGCTGGTCCATGAAGGCAGACAGTCTGCTCTCCAAGGCCGTCAACCTGAGTCCGAGCTCAGGTGACCCAGCAGCCCCCGACTCGGGCCCCGACGGCGTCGGGCCCGACGTCGGCTGTCGCGGAGGCGAGTCCAGAAGGACCACAGGACTTACCCGGGCAGGCATCTCCGACTCCAGGCGAGGTCGCTTCGGGATGTGTTCCTTCTCCAAGGACCCGGGGCGGCTGTCGGGGCTATGCGACCTGGCCCTCGCGGGGCCAGGAGCGTCCACCGACGCCGCCCTCGCGGGTTTTTCCTTCCGACGATGGTCCCCGGAGGGAGAACCCCGGTCGGAGGAGCTCCGGCGACGGTCCGAGCTGGAGCCTTTCGACACGGAGGCCTCCGACGAGGGTCGGGTACGGCTGGGGTCAGCGAAGATTCTCTCACGCTGATGCCGCCGACTTCTCAACGCCTTTGAGGACAGTTTGCTGCAGGGCCCACAGATCAGTTCCTCATGATCCGGGCCCAGGCAGCGGAGGCAAAAGTCGTGTGTGTCGGTTAGTGACATATTCCGGTCACACCGACCACACCGCTTAAACCCACTGGCAGCCATCGGGGGAAAAAGGGCCCCTGCGAGGTCAAAGGACCGGGCTGCCAGGGAAAACGAAAACGAAAGCTGACTAAGTCAGAAAAACCGAAAAAAAGTAAGAGGACTCGAGACCGGCGTCGCGAGTCCGGGCGGGGGAAAACGATCGGCGTCGAACCGAAAGAAAAAAGGATAAAATAAAGAAGAAAATCAACTTTTTCGCGGGGACAAGACGGGGACGTCTGTAGGGCTCCGCGGAAAAAAAGAAGACTGGCTAAGATGGCACCTTCGGGCGGGGAAGACGACCGCGCATGCGCGCTGCAATTCCCAAAGGCTTTCTTTGAAAGCTGGGGAAAATTGCTCCGCGAGGGCTCCGTCGGCGCCGACGTCACCCATAAGTGAGGACTGACTTCCTGCTTGGTCCTGGAGAAACAAACATTACAATGATGAACCTGCCTTAAATAAACAACAAATTAATATCAACATAACCAATGGTCAACTATGATAAACTTGGAACTAAAAAAACTTTTTTGTATATGGATATTAATAATGAAACAATTTTATGCCTTCATAGATGTACTTGACAACTCTACTCAAGCAAAGAACGTAAAAAAAATGGCGGTCTATAATGGACTTAAAACTCTATAAAATTTCTTATGTTTACATATAAATGTGATAGATAAATGAATGAATTATTAAAATAAACTGTGAAACAATCAAAAAATAATGACATGTGACTAAAAATAAATAAAGTTTTAAAATAAATGTTTTAATTTGAATTAAATTATTGAAATAGATTTTAAGAGAGATGAAGAAAACTTGTGTCGATATTTCTGGTAAATAAAACTGTTACCTGATTTGGAATAAATCTTCCTATCAGTGTAATTGTGCAATCTATAAAATGTAAATAAAATGACAAATGAATCTACAACAATAGCAATGGACATTGTGGTACAAAATAAAAATTTGCTAAAAAACCTATAACAAGTTAATGAAAGGGGACACGATGAAAACTCTTGAGGCAAATAGTAATATGAAAAGTAGACCTCACTGAACAGTTTCAAAATAATGTGCCTAAAATATACAAGGAAAAGAATCAAAAAATGAAATGAGAATCAAAATAGAATAGACGTGCTAATCTATGACAAAACAAGGTGAGCTAGTAAACACTTATGATTATACAACAAAATAAAAAGGATTATAAGTGAGACAAATTCAAAGACGTGCCGAAGATTATGTGAGTGGGTATCAAAACCCACGCTGTGCGAAATCAACGTGAACAAATTAAGCAATCCAAAAATGCAAAAGCCAAATGTCTCTACCACACAAAACATGAAGGATAAAGAAGTGTCTCATTAAACACATTAGAGAAATCAAACCATGCCACTTGTGACATCGTGAATTCTAAAATGAAATGAAAGTGATGAACTGAAATATCTATGACAAACCAGAGTGATTTATGCCATTAGGGGTATGCATGCTAAAACACATTGTGACCGCTGAATTGAATGAAATAAAATAATCAAACTTAAGAGTGAAAATGATAATAAAAATGTCCAAAGAACAGATTAATGTCAAAAAAATAAAATCATAAAAAACATCAATATCACCTTGTAAAGAAAGCATGAGATATTGAAAACGCTACGAGAGTGTAATAATCTACCAGAGCCATGTCTTGCTGGTATAAAATAAACCGGAGAAAAGGAGAAGTTGTTCAAAATGCTACGAGAATATAATGATCTACAAAAGCCATGTCTTGCTGGTATGAAAAAAAACTGGAGAAAGAGGGGAAGTTGTTCAAAATGCTACTGCAAACGTAAGAAACCCTAAAAGTGTAACATCCTAAATGTCATAAAAAATCATCGATGTTCAGATGTAAAGGTCTGCAAAAACCGTGTCTGGTTGGTTTAAATTAAGCCCAAGAAATAGATGAAAATATTCAAGAATACTACAACCGTAAGAAAGCCCCGAAAGGCTATAACAACCTTAATACCTTAAGGAACTAAATAAAAGAGGGGGCCTCCGATATTTGAGGATGACTAAAATATATACAGATACTTACTGCCAAAAGGATGAATGCAGCAACCTGCAATGTTCGCGCCAAAACCAGCACAGTCTTTGCAAACTAAAAACGCCCGCAGCTGCGCGGTGCAGGATTAAAATAGAAACGAGGACATTGACGTCATCTTTATTATGCATACACAAAACTAACCACAATGAATACATCTCATTTGGGACAGATATCATTAGAACTGCCTTACAAACACGATTTTGAGATTTTAACCACAAAAATGAATATTGAACAACTCCTTTTCTCCGGTTTATTTTATACCAGCAAGACATGGCTTTGGTAGATTATTACACTCTCGTAGCGTTTTCAATATCTCATGCTTTCTTTACAAGGTGATATTGATGTTTTTTATGATTTTATTTTTTTGACATTAATCTGTTCTTTGGACATTTTTATTATCATTTTCACTCTTAAGTTTGATTATTTTATTTCATTCAATTCAGCGGTCACAATGTGTTTTAGCATGCATACCCCTAATGGCATAAATCACTCTGGTTTGTCATAGATATTTCAGTTCATCACTTTCATTTCATTTTAGAATTCACGATGTCACAAGTGGCATGGTTTGATTTCTCTAATGTGTTTAATGAGACACTCTTTATCCTTCATGTTTTGTGTGGTAGAGACATTTGGCTTTTGCATTTTTGGATTGCTTAATTTGTTCACGTTGATTTCGCACAGCGTGGGTTTTGATACCCACTCACATAATCTTCGGCACGTCTTTGAATTTGTCTCACTTATAATCCTTTTATTTTGTTGTATAATCATAAGTGTTTACTAGCTCACCTTGTTTTGTCATAGATTAGCACGTCTATTCTATTTTGATTCTCATTTCATTTTTTGATTCTTTTCCTTGTATATTTTAGGCACATTATTTGAAACTGTTCAGTGAGGTCTACTTTTCATATTACTATTTGCCTCAAGAGTTTCATCGTGTCCCCTTTCATTAACTTGTTATAGGTTTTTAGCAAATTTTATTTTGTACCACAATGTCCATTGCTATTGTTGTAGATTCATTTGTCATTTTATTTACATTTTATAGATTGCACAATTACACTGATAGGAAGATTTATTCCAAATCAGGTAACAGTTTTATTTACCAGAAATATCGACACAAGTTTTCTTCATCTCTCTTAAAATCTATTTCAATAATTTAATTCAAATTAAAACATTTATTTTAAAACTTTATTTATTTTTAGTCACATGTCATTATTTTTTGATTGTTTCACAGTTTATTTTAATAATTCATTCATTTATCTATCAACATTTATATGTAAACATAAGAAATTTTATAGAGTTTTAAGTCCATTATAGACCGCCATTTTTTACGTTCTTTGCTTGAGTAGAGTTGTCAAGTACATCTATGAAGGCATAAAATTGTTTCATTATTAATATCCATATACAAAAAAGCTTTTTTAGTTCCAAGTTTATCATAGTTGACCATTGGTTATGTTGATATTAATTTGTTGTTTATTTAAGGCAGGTTCATCATTGTAATGTTTGTTTTTGTTTAGCATATCTGTGAAGATATAAATTGTTTTAGGTCTTTATTGATCAAGTTACACACTTTTCCTTCAGGTATGTGTTATTTATATGTTTCTTTGCATGCATTTACTTATTTATTGATTTTAATGTTGTATCATTTAATTATTATCTATTTATATTTTTTTATATATTATATAAATAATTTTTTATATATTACAAACAACATGTTTTATTTATTTTAATTGTGGTTTGATGTGACATTTAGGTTCCGTTTTATTCCTGTTTTTTCATGTTAGCCGTACTTATTTTGTTCCCATTTTATATATATTTTTTATATATAAGTTTACTGAAAAGAATATATGTTTTTATACATTCTTTATGTCTGCCGGTCATGCCAATTTGTATTAAGTTTTAATTGTTTTAAATTGTTTATCTTTTTTCTATTTTTATGTGTTGTTTTAGCCATTTAGCCCCTGAAGAAGGGTAATCCGAAACACGGCCTGTGTTGGGCCTTTGGCTGATGTTGGTTAATAAAGGTATTATACGTCCTCCTTTGCCATCCACGTCTTTTTGTTGGACTGCTCTGGTACGTGGGGTCGTGCCCCTTGTTGGACCCTAAAATCCTAGCTCCCCTCCATTCAGCCCATTTCCATTCCAAACCCCCGTCCCCATCAGCTATTTGCAGTTCAAGCCCCCCTTCCACTCAGCCCATTTTCAGTCTTAGCCCCCCCCCATAGCTCATTACCAGTCCTAACCCCCCCATCAGCCCACCTCCAGTCCTAACCCCCATCAGTCCACTTCCAATCCTAACCCCCCATTACCCCATTTTCAGTCTTAGCCCCCCCATTACCAGTCCTAACTCCCCTCCCCCCATTAGCTCAGGTAAATTTAAAACTAAAAAAAAAAAAAAAGCTGGCTGCTGTTGCTGCCGCTGCCGCCGTGGCAGAGGCAGAATCAAGTGTCCCGCAGCGCTGCGTCCCCCCCCCCCCCCGCCTGCCGGCAGAGCCCTCCCGGCATCAGCTCCATCAGCAGCAGGCTTTTTGAGCCGTGAAGGGAATGTTTCCCTCTCGCGGCTCTGTTAAGCCCGCCGGGGCTGATGGGAAACAGGAAATGACTGTTTCCCATCAGCGCCGGCGGGCTTAACAGAGCCGCGAGAGAAAAAACTCTTTCTTCGCAGCTCTGAAAGCCACCGCTGATGGAGCTGATGCCGGGAGGGCTCTGCCAGGCAGGCGGGGGGGGGGGGCCGCGGGACACTTGACTCCTGCAGCAGCAGCTAGGTTTTTTTTTTTTTTTTTAAGTTTTAATGCAGAATTTTGTTTGTGCGGGGCCCCCTGAAACGCAGGGCCCTGTACAAACAACATTCTTGCACAATGGACGGGCTGGCCCTGCTTGAGGTATTGTCCCATATTGGCAAAGTTAGCTTTCTTAAAATCTAAGACCCTCGCTTCTGAATGGATTTTATCAGCCCTAGTCCTAATACTGAACCACACCATCTGGTGATCTCTGGATGAAAGATGATTTCCCACTATGACATCAGAAACACTTTCCCCATTGGTAAGCACCAAGTCCAGTATGGCCCCTTCACGTGTGTATTCTGTTACCAGTTGCCAAAATAGTTCTCCTGTAGAGAATCTAGGATCTCCTTATTTTTAGATGACACCGCAGCAGGGATGTGCCAATCAACATCCAACATATTGAAATCACCTATCAATAGCACTTCTCCTTTCATGGCAATGCTACGTATGTCTTCTATTAAATCCCTGTCTACGTCTTCTCCCTGTGAGGGAGATCTATATATCACATCAATGCAAATAGATTCTCCTTTCCTTCATTTTAGTTTAACCCACAGTGCCTCCTCGCTCCCTTTTAAGCCCTGTAATTCTATAGTTTTAATATTATTTTTTACATATAATGCCACTCCCCCTCCTCTTTTCCTGAAAGCTTAGTTACGCACCTGTAACAAATGATCTCTGGGGAACAGCAAGAACTAGTCTTCACATATGGGTGAACATCACCGATGGAGCCCGCGTAGGAATGCTCCCCAGCATCCAATAGGAAAGCCTTGGGAGCACTCCACTGTGCCTGCGTGCCTGCCTTCCCAATTGAGTTTGTAGCTGAGAAGTAGAAGAAAATAAAAGAACCCTACAACTCCTAAGGCGGGTTGTGAAGACTGATTCTTTCTGTTCCTGGAGATCACCTGTTACAGATAAGTAACTATGCTTTCTCCAGGAACAAGCAGGAATTCAGTCTTCACATATGGGACTCACTAGTTCCCAGGTACCAGACTGGTACGGTCGGGAGAGTAGTGAGATCCCTGAGGCAAAAAAACAGAAGCGAAAGAGTCTGGAAGAGTTGTGGGCCACTAGACTCTATTCCAGGAGGTGATACTCCCCCAATGATAGTCTGGTATCTTGTAGAAGTCCGGGACAGAGGGGGGAGTTCAGTTTACAGTAAGTCCCAAAGAAGTGCTGAAGTACAGCTTGGCCAAAGACAGTGTCCCAATGGGAGTCTCTGTCCATACAGTAGTGTGCAGCAAAAGTATGAATGGAAGGCCAGGTAGCTGCCCAGCAGATGTCCTCAATGGCTACTGAATGGAGATTAGCAATGGAGGTTGCCATAGCCTGCACATTGTGAGCAATGACATAACCCTCCAATGAGAGTCCTGCTTGTGCATAAGCAAAAGAAATACAATCTGCTATCCATCTACATAGAGTACATTTTGTCACCAATAGGCCCAGGTGATTAGGATTGAAGGAATGAATAATTGAGAGGATTTTCTGTGATCTTTAGTTCTACCCAAGTAGTAGGCCAGTCTGAAGTGTGCAGTGCTGCCTCAGCCCGAGACACATGTGTTCTAGGGAAGAAAATTGGGAGGATTACCGACTGGTTTATATGGAAAGAAGAAACCATCTTCGGGAAGAAGTGTGGATGGATAAGGAGAACCACTTTGCTATGGTGGAACTGAGTAAAGGAGGGATCCACCACTAGAGCCTGCAGCTCACTGTTGCAGCGAGCTGAAGTGAGTGCTATAAGGAAGATGACATTCCAAGATAGAAACTTCAGGGAAGTGGTGGCTAAAGGTTGAAAGGTAGCTTTAGAAGTTGTGCGAGAACCACATTCAGATCCCAGGCCACCAAAGGCAGCTTAATGAGTGGCTTGGACAGCAGAAGACCCTGCATGAAGTTGTGCTACTAAGGGGTGTATGGAGATAAGCTGTCCATCCACTGGTCTGTGAGAGGCCGCAATGGCACTATAGGTGAACTCTCATTGAGTTAGTTTTAAGAACTGTCAAGGATAAGTGGAGAAGACACTGTAAAAGCAACTCTATCGGGCAAAAAAAGGGGTCAATGTCCTTTGGGGAGCACCAGAGGGCAGATCTATGCCATTTGAAGGCATAAGATTGGCTAGTGGAATCCTTACGAGATGCAAGGAGGACATCCTTGACTACCTGTGGTAAGTCAAGGTTGGCGATCACTAGCCCATCAGCAGCCATGCTGTCAGGTGTAGGGAGTGAAGATTGGAATGGAGTATTGTCCCGTGGTCCTGAGAGAGAATGTTGGGTGCACATCCCAGGTTGAGTTGCTAAGTCTGCACAAGGCGAAGAAGCAGAGGAAACCACGGTTGATGGGGCCAAAGGGGGCTATGAGAATCATGGAGCCCCTGTCAGCCTGTAGCTTGAAGAGAATCTTTGGTATCAAGGGGATGGGAGGGAATGCGCAAAGCAGTCCCTGTCCCCAATGGAGAAGGAAGACATTCAGGGCTTTCAGTGCAGCGACAGAACCCTAGAGCAGAAGAGTGGAAGCTGGATGTTTTGTGGAGTGACAAAAAGATCTATGAGTGGGGTTCCACACGTCTGGAAGAGCCTCCCAATGCAAGGTCCATTCATGTGGACGACAGATATGGTTTAGCCTGACTGCTAGGACATTGAGTTCATCCCGGAGGTACACCGCTTTGAGGTGAATGCGGTGAGAGATGGCAAAGGACCATAGGCAAATGACGTCCTCACAGAAGGGATGAGTCCCCATTCCCCCCCCGTCTGTTCATGTAGAAAGCGTAGTTACTCACCTGTAACAGGTGTTCAGGGACAGCAGGAATCAGTCCTTACATATGGGTGACGTTGGCTCTGACGGAGACCTCACGGAAGCATCCCCCCAGCTTTCAAAGAAAGCCTTTTGGAGATGCCACCAAGCATGCGTGGTCACCTTCCCGCCCAAGAGTGCCATCATGCTCAGTCAAATGACATAAAAGATGGTAAAGGAGCAATTCCAAGGGGAGGAGGGAGGATTGAGAGGACTGATTCCTGCTGTCCCCGGAGAACACCTGTTACAGGTGAGTAACTACGCTTTCTCCGGGAACAAGCAAGAAGTCAGTCCTCACATATGGGGCTCCCCAGCTACAGGCTACCGAAAGCCCATAGCAAAAATAGGGGCTCCCTCACGGGGAGCCACATACAGCAGTAATTAGCCCGTGTACACAGACCACAGTAGGACCCCTGCGTCGGTTGAAACCAGCACTCCGGTAGCCTGAACACAGAAGGGTCGGAGGTTAGGAGTTGCCTAGACCCCAAAAAGGTTACGGAGCACAGCCTGGCCGAAGGCACTGTCCCATCAGGAATCTCTTTCCAGGCAGTAATGGGCTATGAAGGTATGGACTGAAGACCAGGTGGCGGCCCGACAGATGTCCACCATTGGGACAGAGTGCAAGTTTGCCACCGAGGCCACCATGGCTCCCTTCCAGCGGGAGCCCTGCCTGCTCATAAGCGAGGGCGATACAATCTGCCACCCAGGTGGACAGCATACTCTTGGTCACCACCAAGAGCCTACTGGGTCATAGGAGATGAAAAGCTTTGCCCTGAGTGCATTGGCTATAAAAAGACAAGGCCCTCTTACAGTCCAAGGTGTGAAGGACCGTCTCCGCCCGACTGGAGTGAGGTCTTGGAGGTCTAGGGAGCACCACTTCCTTGGTTGAGATGGAAGGGTGACACTACCTTCGGCAGGAATTTGGGGTGCATGTGAAGCACCACTCTGTTCTTATAGAACCTGGTATAAGGCGCCTCCACCACAAAGGCGTGGGAGCTTGCTAACTCTGCGAGCGGAGGTGAGCACAACCAGGAAAATCACCTTCCAAGAGAGATAGCGAAGGTGGCAGGTCGCTAGAGGCTCAAAGGGTGGGCAAGTGAGCTGCCCCAGCACCACGCTGAAGTCCCATTCGGTTGCCGGACGGCAAACCGGGGGCTTCGATAAGAACAGGCCCCGAAGGAAACGGGTTGGACCGAGAGGGGCTTACCATCCACAGGATGGTGGTGAGCTGCCAGGGCACTCAAGTGTACTCAGACGGAGTTAGACTTGAGCCCGGACTGAGAGAGATGGAGAAGGTACTGCAACACCAGAGCCACCGGGCAGGAGAAAGGATCAGCCCCGTGTTCGGCACACCAAACAAAGAACCCGCGCCGCTTGAGGGCATAAGCCTTCCCCGTGGAGGCTTTGCGAAAGGCCAGCAGGATGTCCTCAACCTCAGCCAGAAGGTTGAGTGGGGCCAGAGTCACCCTATCAGCAGCCTCACTGTTAGCGGCAGGGACCCCAGGTTGGGGTGCAAGAGAGAACCCCCCCTCCTGAGATAGGAGTCCTGGGATGGTCCCCAAGGAGGTGAGGGCTTCCATGGTCAACTGCAGCAGCAGTGGGACCACAGCTGCCTGGGCCACGGAGGGGCTATCAGGATGAGCGAGGCCTTGTCACGGAGGGTCCTGAACAAGGTCTTGGTGATCAGCGGCATCGGGGGGAGGGCATGCATGAGGCCTTCCAACCATGAAACTAGGAATGCATCCACTGCCACCCTGGAGGGGTGGGCCTGCTGGGCGCAGAAGCGGGGCAACTGAAAGTTGTCCAGGCTGGCAAACAGGTCCATCATGGGTTTCCCCAGAGCCGGAAAAGCCAACTGGCCACTCCGGGGTTCAGCTACCACTCATGTGGCTGGAGAATCCTGATGAGTCTGTCGGCCAGCAGGTTGTCCTGACCTGGCAAGTACACTGCCCGTAGGAGGATACCCTGTTGAATGGCATATGAGCAGTGGAGCAGTGCCTCCTGACAAAGGGTACGGGATACTGTGCCCCCCCTGTATGTTTTCAAAAAACATCACCACCTGGTTGTCCATCTGGACCAGCACCGGCTGGTGACACAGGTGGTGACAGAAGATCCTCAGGGCTAGGTGTATGGCTCGAGGCTCCAGGAGGTTGATATGCTGGGCACTCTCGTCTAGCGACTAGTTGCCGTGAGTGAGGATATCTCTGCAGTGGGCTCCCCAGTTGAGCAGGGAGGCATCCGTGGTGAGGACCCTTGAGTGGCTTGGGGCCCGAAAGGGCATGCCCGCCTTGAGATACTGGGGTGACTGCCACCAGACCAGGGAGCCTGCCAACTGGTGGGTCATTGAAACTCTGTCTCAGAGGCGGCCTGTGGCCTGAGACCACTGGTCCCGGAGACACCACTGTGCCATCCTCATGTGAAGGTAAGCATCTGGGGTGACATGGACCGTGGAGGCCATATGCCTGAGGAGGCACAGAAGAAGCCGGGTGGACACTGAGGGACAGTACTGTAGTCCTGAGCTAGAGACCTGAGATGATCAGCTCGGTCCCTGGGCAAAAAAGCCTTCGATGGGAGTGTGTCGATCTTTGCCCCGATGAACTCCAGGCACTGTTTTGGGAGGAGGTGAGACCTGGGGTAGTTTATGATGAAGCCCAGGTGTTGCAGGACATGGATGGTTTGTGCGGTGGCCTGCTGCACCTCTGAGGCTGTGCCTCTCTTTATGAGCCAGTTATCCAGGTAGGGAAAAATGAAGACTCCCTGAAGCTGGAGAAAGGCTGTCACAACTGCCAGGCATTTTGTGAAGACTCTTGGGGCAGAGGCTAGGCTGAAAGGGAGCACCCTGATTGAAAGTGCCTCCCCTCTACTACGAACCGCAGGTACTGCCTGTGGTTGGGGTAGATGAGGATGTGGGTATAAGCATCCTTAAGGTCTAAGGAGCATAGCCAGTCTCCCTGCTGGAGGTATGGCAGCAATGTTCCAAGGAAGAGCATCTTGAACGTCTCCCTCACCAGGAATTTGTTGAGGTTGCACAGGTCGAGAATGGGCCTTAGGCCCTCTGTCCTCTTTGGCACGAGGAAGTATCTGGAGTAGAACCCCTTGCCCTTGAGGTGGTGGGGCACTAGTTTCACTGCCTTCTCCTTGAGAAGACCTGGCAACTTCTTCAGAAGAAGGTCCCAATGGAGGGGAGACCTGTGGGACTCTCCCGGGAAATAAGGTGGAGGTGTCTGAGCCAGGTGGAGGAGGTAACCTTCCCTGACTACCCTTAGTGCCCAGGAATCAGTGGTGATGGCCACCCACCTCTGGGCATAGAGGGCCAGACGTCCCCCTCTGGGCTGCTGATCTCCTTGGGTAGAGAGGCTTTGCTCAAGGAGTCAAAAACTCCTCTCTGGCTGGGCCAGGGCCGGTGCCTGGGGCTTTGGAGCCTTCTGCTTACATGGGCCATGCCCATGTCCCTTCGCCTGTTGACCCTGTTGGGGAGCTGGGGAGGCCTTATAGGGTGGGTACTTTCAGTAAGCAGCCCCCTTCCTTGGGTAAAAGGAATTTTTACCTGAGCACTTCCATCAGGGAGCGGCAATGGTCTTCTTAGACAGCCTGGTCCTCATCATGAACTCGGTCTCCAGTTCGGCAGCTTTGTCGGTCATGGGTTTGCCAAAGAGGTTCTCTCCTTGGCATGGGACATCGACCAATTTATCCTGAACCCACTGCTCGAGGTCAGATGACTGAAGCCAAGCTTGGCAGCGTACACCGATGCCCACCACGACTACCTGGGCTGCTGACTCAAACCCATCATAGGCCACTCAAGACATGAATTTGGAGCATTCACGGATGGCCTTGGCCAGGTTCCTGAACCTCTGCAAAGGTTCTTTGGAGAGACCAACCGAGAATCCGGCAAGTTCCTTCGCCAGGTCTCTCAGGTACATGCACATGTACAGCTGGTAGGCCTGGATGAGGCAGATGAGCATTGAGCCCTGGTAGCACTTTCTGCTGACGGCGTCCAAGATGCGGGCCTCCCTGCCGGGGGGCACCGAGGAGTGCATCTTCTGGCTTTTCATCCGATGCATGGCCGACCCCACCACTATGGAGTTATGCGGCAGTTGTGACTTTTGGAAGCCCGGGCTCCGGTGGACCCGATATATCAAGTCAAGCCATCTGCTCACCACCGGCAACGACACCGTGTCTCCCACATGCAAAGCATGAGCCATTCCAGGATGTGAGAACGCGGAGGGGCCTTTTACTGGAGGATTTCCAACTCATCTGCCCGAGGGTCTTCCTTTGACTCGGTCGGGAACTCCAGGGCCTTAGACATGTCCTTGACAAAATCCAGGAAGCCCATATCCTCGGGCGGGGACCGCTTTCGAGGCTCCGAGATGGGAGAATCAGATGTAATATCGTGGTGGTGATGGGTATCGAGGGACTCCTCATCCTCTGTGTCCCACTTGGAGTTGTCCATTGAGGACTCATAGGAGGGCTGCCCCCCATTCTGAGGACCTACGATGAGGATCGGGTTCGGAGAGTTCCGCCCGAGATGTTGGGGCCTCAGACGAGGCCCTGGCTTTCGGAGGCATTGGGGACTCAGGGAAAAACTTATCTTGCTGCTGCTGGTGGCTCTTGAGGGCCTTGCTGGACATCCTCTTGCAGAGACCGTAGGCCATCGGGTTGTGGTCTGGCCTGAGGCAGCGAAGACAGCAGTCGTGTGTGTCGGTCAAAGACATGATTTTAGAGCACCAATCACATTTCTTAAAACCACTGGTAGCCATGGGGGAAAAAAGTACCCCTGCGAGGTTGAAGACCCTCCGGGCTGCCAGTGGGAGAAAAAAGGCACAAAGGTGCCAGAAAAAGAAAATAAGAAAAGACTACAAAAATTAAACTGAACCAGACACTGAGGCACCGAGGTCAGTAGGCAGGAAGAGTAGTGATGCAATACCAGAGGCGAGTGTGAAACTCGGGGAAAGAAATAATAAACTTTTTCTGGGAACAAGCCAGACAACATCTGAAGGACTCCGTGGAAATAAGGAGAGCAAGATGGCACCCTTGGGCGGGAAGGGGACCACGCATGCGTGGTGGCATCTCCCAAAGGCTTTCTTTGAAAGCTGGGGGGATGCCTCCACGAGGGCTTTGTCGGTGCCGATGTCACCCATATGTGAGGACTGATTTCCTGCTTGTTCCCAGAGAACATGGCAAACTGGTTGTCCATTCTGACAACCTGAAGAGCATTTGTCAGTGCCTGTAGTTCTAGTAGGTTGATCTGCAGTGCAGATCCTGTTGTGTCCACAGTCCCTGTGTAGTCAGGTCGTTCAAATGTGACCCCCAACCCAGCTTGGAAGCATCAATCATCAGGGTGCATCAAGGTAGAGGCATCTCAAAAAAGGTGACCTGACGAGTAGGTTTTGTGGGAGACACCACTGAAGGAACTTGATCTGTTGAAGGGCAATGAGGATCCTGTCTCCGAGATGACCCTTCACTTGCATCCATTGAGAAAAGAGAGTCCACTACACTTGTTGTATGTGCAATCGAACATAGGGAACAACATGGACCGTGGAGGCCATGTGTCCTAAGAGTCGTAGCATCTCTCAAGCTGTTACTCGGGTTTGCTGTTGTACCCCTTTTACCAGCTCACTAAGTCAGATACAGCAATCCTGTGGGAGGAAAGCTCAGGCCTATCGAGTGTCTAAGAGTGCTCTGATGAACTCCAGAGTTTGGGTTGGAGTGAGGTGGGACTTTGGAAAGTTTATGACAAACCCCAGGTGTTGGAACACTATGATGGTGCAATGAAGGGAGAGTCTTATCTCTTGAGGGGAGTTTCCCCTAATCAGTCAATCGTCTAAGTAAGGAAAGACGAATACCCCCAAGGTACGTAGGTAGGCAGCAATGACTGCCATGCATTTTGTGAAGACCCTTGGGGCAGAGGTTAGACCAAAGGAGAGAACCCGGTATTAATAATGGTTTCCTTGAAACATGAAGTGCAAATACTGGCTGTGCAAGGGATGAATCAGTAAATGTGGCAAACTCTCTGTAACAACTTGGATCTTGGCACCTGGCAGATAGCACACCTCTTGATAGCAAGTCTGGTTGACAAATGGACACCTCAGAACCCCTCAGAAAAGAGTCACCAATCACCACTACCATTTGCTTTCTTGTGGTCACTTGGAGGTGTTCAAGCTCTGGTTCTTCCCTTTCCTGGGATGTTTTCACTTCCTCCTCTTCCAGGACTGCATACTAGTTCTTCAGTTGGATTGTTGATTCTGCAGGCTCTGGTGGCTCTTGTCCAACTCTCTTCATTCTCTAGTCTCCCATCTTCACCTCTGTCAAACAGCTTGGACGTTGCAAGAAGCATCTCATCGGTGTACTTTTCGCTGTGTCAAATGCTTCTCAGCCTTGCCATCCTCTCCTCTGAGCTCCTCCACTTGTTTCATGAGGGCTTCAACTCACAGGCATCCTGCACATGGAACCGGTTCTTCGACTGGTATCAGGCTCTCTGTCCGGACAGAGGCAGAACCTGTAACGGAGGTAACAGCTTTGGCAATACAATTTTTCCCAGTCATCTTTCAATTGGTGGAGCTTTGGTATCTGTTGAAGTAAACGAGAGAGACCTACCAAAGTTCTTAACTTTTCCTCAGCTATCCCTTAAGATAAAAAACAGTTAACCTCTTTTATGTGTGTTCTAACAGTGCTGTTCTATATCCCTTGTGTAATTAATTTGGGAGTTGCCCTATAAAGCAAGAATTCTCATGTGGGGTAGGTGGGAGCTGGGGTGGGTAGGAAGGGATCTAATGATGAGATCAGTGGCTTCAAAGAGCTGGCTCTGAATGGAAAGCTGGAAAAAGAAAACAATGAACACTAATAGGCAGAGCTTTATCCAACACCACAAAACAATTTCCCCTTTTGAAATACAGAAAAAGATTTGATTTTTGAAAATGATGAGCAAGGCCCCTTTAAGGGCTCTCAGTCAGAGAGCTCATATTTTAAAGCCAAACAGTATTAACTTACTTGCAATGGAGACCCTGTTAGAAATAGACAATAGGTGACAGTCTAAATAGCTTTACTGGAAACCAACCCCATCGCATTTCGGCTGTGAAGCCTTCTTCAAGGAATGCAAACCTCAAAGGAATAACACAAATATTGGCAATTGGTAAATTAAAAACATTGAGAATCAATATGCAAAACAATAAATAATAAATAAAATACTAATGAAAAATATACACTGTGGTCAAAACTAAAGTGTACAGAATAAAAGGCTGAGTTAAAAATACCCTTGTGTGTAAAAGTAAAACCTTAAGCCTGTCAGAACAACTAGTCATAGAAATCAGAATACATTTATAAAAAATAAATATATAAAAACTGTGTCATAAAGGAATATATCTAGCCGGAGTGTGCAAATACGTAAGCACAAAGGAGGGATGGTGAGGAGAGGGGAATGGGGGGGAAGGTGTGTGGTGAGGGGGGAAGAGGGGAGGCAAGGAAGGGGAGGGGGAAGGGGAGGCAGAGGGGATGAGGGAGGGGGAGGAGGAAGGAGGGGCAGGGAAGGTGACGGGGAGGGGAGGGGAAGGGAGTTGAGGGGGAGGGGGAAGGCAGGGCAGGGAAAGGAAGGGAAGGGAAGAAAGAGGGGAGGGAAAGTGTGGGAAGAGGGGAGGGAAAGGGGGGAGGAGAGAGAAGGGGAAGAGGGGAAAGAAAGGGGGAAGACAACGAGGAGGGGGAGAAAATCAGGGGAAGGGAGGGGAGAAAAGGGGAGGGGGAAGGGAGAAGGGGTAAAAAGAAAGAAAAGGGCAGAAGGGAAAGGTCACAGAAAAATAGAAAAGTCATAATCCTGGTTCAGGCCATGGGGCTGTAGTTACATATCTTAATATAAGATAGATAAATAAATAAATAAGTAAATAAATCTTAACAGATTTTAATACACCTTGTGGGTGAGGACTCGTAGGAGGGCATTCTGAACCTGGTTGCTATTTATTACCCCTTGGACTGCCCCTTTTCCCTTCCTTTTTTAACATTGTTTTTCAACAATGTGTCTCTAGATTTTAAATGTAATATTTATTTGTTAGAAAGGATTTCTAATTGTCACTCTGGTCCTTATTGAAAATAAGTTATTTGAGGATAGATGTATTTAAACACCATGACATATAGTTTTTTTCATACGCTGCTGGTCTGCACTCTCTGTTACTGCTCCAATTGTCATATAGATTTCAATATGTTGATTCCATTCATTAACAGAAAATATAACGCATCGATCATTATTCCACAAGCGTATAAATGTGTAGTATCCCTTTTCCCTGATCAGTTTTTTAATCTATTCATTTACATGATATTCACAATAAGTAGTGACAGGCGTTTCCGGCTAACATTCGCTGAAATTTATGACGACTCATTGCCTCATTGTTTAAGGTGCTATTTAGCGGCATGCTTTATTTCAAACAAATAGCGGACTTTACTGACCTCGTAGGTTCTTGTTTTAAACCCCATTAGTAATGAACACTATACAGGTTATATGCACATTTTTAGTCCTTTTTAAACACTGCACAATAGCATATTTCAATGTGTGTACTGTAACCTGGTGCACCTTTAGTCGGTATGTGCACTATGACCTTGGTTTTGGCACAAAACCTTTTATCCTTTTAAAAGGACAGCTGTCCCATACTAGAGTTCTTTCAATTCACAGCATTTCAAGACTGTTCGTTCACATGCAAGGCAAGTCATTTTAATTTTGATTCCCTTTGTTTTTAGGAGTCTGTCATAGTTCGTAACACATATGAAAAGTTTATTTCAGTGTCTGCTTTGCTCCTATTGGAACACTAGACGCACCTGTAAATTGCTAGAATTTAGCGCTTTTATATGCGGTAACACAAGTTAGGTAATCCTGCCTTTAGAAATTGTCCTACTCATCACTCCTTTGTGCTTATGTATTTGCATACTCCGGCTAGATATATTCCTTTATGGCACACTTTTTATATATTTATTTCTTATAAATGTATTCTCATCAATTCTTTGACTCTTTGTCCTGACAGGTGTAACATTTTACTTATAAACACATGGGTATTTTAACTCAGCCTTGTTATTTTATACACTTGAGTTTGACCATAGTGTATATTGTTCATTTGTATTTTTTTTTATTTATTGTTTTACATGTTGTTGTTAAGTGCCGTTGAGTCGGAGTCGACTCATGGCGACCCTCTGGATAGCTATCCTAAATTGTCTTCGGTCTTGAGTCAGGCGGCTCATTGTTGACAGACTGGTAACCGTAGCTGCTGTTATTGTATCGATCCATCTCATTGCTGGCCTTCCTCTTTTGCATTGACCTTCTATCTTGCCAAGCATGATGTCTTTCTCTAATGATCTCTCTCTTCGCATAATGTGTCCAAAGTATGAAAGTCGAAGTCTTGTCATCTGAGCTTCTAAAGAAAGCTTAGGTTTGATCTCCTCTAGTACCGACTGGTTTGTTCTTTGGCCAGTCCATGGTATACACAGTATTCGCCGCCAGCTCCATAATTCAAAGGCATCAATTTTCTTCCTGTCTATCTTTTTCACTGTCCAGCTTTCATATCCATATGATGTTATTAAAAATACCATGGCTTGAACAAGTCGAATCTTTGTATGGAAAGAGACATCTCTGCTCTTCAGAACCTTATCTAGGTCTTTCATAGCCATTCTGCCAAGAGCAATGCGTCGTCTGATTTCTTGACTGCTTGTTGCTTCTTTATTGATAGTTGATCCAAGTAGGTTAAAGTTGTTCACGATTTCAATTTCTTCTCCTTCAACGATGAACCTGTTGATTATGCCAGTTGTCATGATCTTTGTCTTCTTTACATTAAGGTGCAGGCCCATTTTGAGACTATGTGCAACAGGTGCGGATAGGATCTTCAACCTCCGTTCCTTTCCAGCAACAACAGGGTGTACCCCAGGGATCCTCTTTATCAGCTCTTCTATTTAACATATATATCCAACCAATCTGTGAAATCATCAAAACATTTAACGCCTCCAGCTTGATCTACGCAGATGACGTACTAATATTCACGCCAATAAAAATTAATGCCCCTGACTTCTCCCCAATTATCGCCTGCTTCAACGCGATTACAGATTGGCTCCTATCCCAGAACCTGCGAATAAACTTCAAGAAAACGAAGTCCTATTCGTAACCAGGAATAAGAAATTCTCCCCCCCCCCCCCGCAACTTTGAAGGTGAGAGATGCGGAACTACCATGTAAATCATCAATTCGCTACCTGGGAGTAACCATCGACCAAGAACTGACCTTCAAAGATCACATAAAGCAGACCGTTAAATCCATTTACTACAAATTAAGAACGCTGAAACCCTTAAGACCACTACTCGCCTCCAATGACTTCCGAACAATCTTCCAAGCCCTTATAACACCTCATTTTGACTATGCTAATGTCATCCTGCATGGTCTACCCAAGAGCACCCTCAACCCACTCCAATTGGCGATGAACTCAGCAGCTCGCATCCTCTGCGGTACTTCCAGTAGAGACCACATCACCCCCATACTAACGGAGCTTCACTGGTTACCCCTACAAGCCAGGATAACTTACAAAGCACTTCTGCTATCCTTTAAAGCAATTAATCAAATAGCCCCACCTTCCCTCTCATCACTTACTATCAACACCCCCACGAACAGACTGAGAAGATCCGCAGCCGCCAATACCCTTGTCGTACCAAAGGAGTACACTAAATGTAACCAAACAACCAGAGACAGGGCCTTCACCTTATTCGCTCCAACTTGCTGGAATAATCTCCCTCCTCATATCCGATCAATAAAAGACCTCTCTCAATTTAAAAAGGCCCTCAAACACTACCTATTCTGTCATCATCTTTTAGGCCCTAACCCTACACCTCCTCCCCCCATCTCACAAATCACTCACACAGCCTCTGACATTCCAACAACATAGTCATAACAGAACACGACCTAGACGCTCTGCACACCCAAAGTTACGACCCAATTTAACTGTAAATTTCCAGAGGTAATATATCTTTCTGTATATAGCTTGTATATAGTTTACCATGTTGTCTCCAAGTTACTGACCCTGTTATAATGTAAGCAAAAGACCCTGTTATAATGTAAGCAAAGGACTGTTCTAATGCGAAATTTGTTATCTGTAAACCGCGCTGATACCAAAGAGCGCGGTATATAAAAACTGTAAAATAAATAAATAAATAAATATGTTCTTTGATTGTGAGAAGCAAATGTTTCAGATCATCTTCACTTTCAGCCAGTAATGTGGTATCATCAGCATAGCGAAGGTTGTTGATGAGTCTTCCACCAATCTTCACACCTCTGTTGTCTTCATACAATCCTGCTTCTCTGATGATTTGTTCTGCATATAAATTAAACAGGTAGGGGGAAAGTATGCAGCCTTGTCTTACACCTTTGCTTATTTTAAACCATTCTGTTTCTCCTTGTTCCGTTCGAACTGCTGCTTCTTGGTCAATGTACAGATTGTGCATGAGTACGATCAGGTGTTCTGGTATACCCATGCTTCTTAATGTGGCCCAGAGTTTCTCATGGTTTACACAGTCAAAAGCTTTGCTATAGTCGATAAAGTACAAATAGATATCCTTTTGGTATTCTTTAATCTTTTTCAAGGATCCATCTCACATCCGCAATGATGTCTCTCGTTCCTCGCCCTTTCCTGAACCCTGCTTGCACTTCAGGTAGTTCTTGTTCCAGGTATGGTTGTAGTCTCTTTTGAATAATCTTCAGTAGAATCTTGCTGGCATGTGGGATCAGAGCGATTGTGCGATAATTTCCACAGTCAGTTGGATCACCTTTCTTTAGTATTGGTATAAACACAGATCGTTTCCAGTCAGTTGGCCATGATGTTGTCTTCCATATTTCTTGGCAGAGCCTTGTAAGTATGGTAACAGCTGCATCAGATTGCTGTAATACTTCTATGGGAATGCTATCAATGCCTGGTGCTTTGTTCTTTGATAACACTGTGTTTATAGGTCTGTTCTCCGAGGGTTATGTTGTCCAAAATCAAAAAGAAATTAAGCCCTCACAACATAGATAGAGTAAAACTACATACAACCTCCTGTAGTCATTCATAAACATTCAGCATATTGAGAATGACTCCGTCATTAAAGAGAAAAAGAAAAAAGAACCAATGGTCTCAGACTAGATTGGGCACCACCTCTGGGTATGATTTCCCCTGCAGGTTTAAAGCCCGTTTGCATCAATGACCAAAAACGGTTCTTAATTTAGAAGTGACAGTCTAAACAGTAGAATAATAATTTGAGATTACTCTTCATACTTTCTCAAATAATTTAGTGAGACTTTGCTTATCTGTTAGCATATTAAAGAACTTCCCCGACGCTACCACACAGGCACCATCACTGCGTTTCAGCTCTTCCTCAGGGGGTTCAATAGTTCTTTCAAATAGAGTCTCTATGAATAGAAGATGCAGAGTAAAAATTAATCCACAATTAATAGCACATATAAACACAATGCAAGGGTAATAATGCTCTGGTTAATGACGGAGTCATTCTCGATATGCTGAATGTTTATGAATAATATTCCAGAAATTACTCCAAACAAACAGACTTTTACAGTAAAGACTGGGAGGGTTTTTGTTTTTAAATTCTTAGTAATTGCATGGAATTAGTCTCAGACAATTCGGCTGATAATGGCTGGATTGAAAGAAACTTCATCAGCACAGCCTGATAGCATCAATGACTTGTTCCAGCGTTTTCTTGAAATATTTTTGTACACCCTCTCCCTTGTGTTACCAAAATTCTATTGTAATCTTAATTTAACATGAGACCGGCACTTAGCTTCTTAAGCATTATTATTATGCTATCATGTTAAATTAAGATTACAATAGAATTTTGGTAACACAAGGGAGAGGGTGAACAAAAATATTTCAAGAAAACGCTGGAACAAGTCATTGATGCTATCAGGCTGTGCTGATGAAGTTTCTTTCAATCCAGCCATTATCAGCCGAATTGTCTGAGACTAATTCCATGCAATTACTAAGAATTTAAAAACAAAAACCCTCCCAGTCTTTACTGTAAAAGTCTGTTTGTTTGGAGTAATTTCTGGAATATTAATGATATTATATTACTCTGAGAAGTTGACCCTAATCGGTTTGTGAATGTTTATGAATGACTACAGAAGGTTGTATGTAGTTTTACTCTCTCTACGTTGTGAGGGCTTAATTTCTTTTTGTTCTTTGATAAGGCTTTCAATGCTTCTTCTTTCATCACCAATGGTTCCCGATCATAAGGTACAGGTTGAAACGGCTGTTGGTCCACTTGATCTTTATCATATAAAAACTCTGTATATTCCTTCCATCTTTTCTTGATCTTCTCAGCATCATTCAACATAGAACCTTGAGCATCTTGTAACATTCCAATTTGAGGCTTGAACTTTTTCTTCAACTCTCGTAGCTTTAGGAAAGCCGATCTTGTTCATCCTCTAATAGTTTCTGCTTCTATTTCTTTGCATGCATTATTGTAGTACTTTTCCTTGTCCTGTCTTGCTGCACGTGGAAAATCTCTGTTGAGTTCTGTGATTGTCTGTCTGTCTTTCTCCTCTGGCTTTAGCTTCTCTGCGTTTCTGGGCAATTTTCAGAGTTTCTTCTGTCATCCATTTTTGCCGTTTTTTCTTTTTCAACTTTTGTAGAGACTTCTTGCTTTCTTCCAACACAACCTTCTTGATGTCATCCCATAACTCTTCTGGAGCTTGTGATAAGGAAGCTTATCATAGCTCAGGAAGGAGCTATAGAAAAGGTGAAGTGACTCTGAACAAGCAACCTGTCAGTTGTGGTAGAAATATGAAAACAGAATTTTGCCATAAAAGACTACCAGTCCCAGAATGCACCAGGTTTCCAACAGCCATTAGAGGAGCTGAAGTGAGGAAACGTGTGTTCAATCAGGAGGGCTATGAGGTAATCCCTAAGCACTCATCTCAGAGGGCAGGGCCTGATTCAGCACAGCTGCGCTGTGTTAGGGAGGATCACTCATCTAAGCAGAATAAGAGTAGAGTTTATTCTACAGATGACCATCTTCATGATCACCTTGGATATCCAGAGAATTGTCCTCAGTATCCGGAGAATCAGCTTGAATTTGATCATCAGTTTCATCTGAAGGATCATCAGAAGCAGAAGCCAAACCGGACGGACAAAGAGGGAAAGAGACCCTTTGGAAGAAGGAAGAGAAAAGCCTTTGAGAGGTCTAGAAGAGTCCAAAGCAGTACGTATACTGGGAGGTATTCCAAGGGCCAGCATACACCATTGGACTGGGGAAAGCCAGAGGAATGGTGCTGCAGAGGCTACCTGTGAGGGAGACGGCTGCACGTGGAAGGGACCCTAAGACCTGTGCCAGAAGGTATGTGAAGAGAGATCCAGTGTCCAGGGATCTGGATTGGAAGGCTGGACATAAGAACTGGACTACATACTGGCCAGGCTATATAGAGAGGAACTCTAGCAGCAATGGAAGCTCAGGTATGAACACTGATCTATGCCCTAGCTATAACCTTGAAAGACAGCAGGGAAACAAGTATTCTCCTGAAAATGCTCCATTGAGAGATTCATCTGTGCCAATCCATGATATTGAACCCATGCTTGTTGAACAAGGGGGAATAATAGCAGATGAGGATCCTGTTTATATGGACTGCTCTCTATCTAAACTCCGTTGGTAACTTTCTGTTATAAAGTACAGCAACCATCACAAAGAAATACAAATTTGTTCTTTAATCTACTCAGAAAAGCTCCTGAAGCAGGATTTGACCCACACAGTGGAAGGCAAGCCAGCTAAGGGGTTTCAGCTGGATAACTGCTATCAATTAAGCCTTACCTAATTGCTTGTGAGCTAGGAGAGAATCACTTCTGTATCTATGTGGGAAGTAATCAGAAGTTAACCTGAAAAGAACAGTTTGTTTCTTGCTTTGTGGCTTTTCAATTGTTGTTTTCCTGATTTTAACTTTGTTTTTCCAAGTTAACACTGAAAGCAAGTAACCTAATTTATGTGCTACCAAGCATATCTGTGTTGGGAGAAATAACCCCCTAAATAAATATCTTATTGGCTTTACCCAAGAGCACAACTAAATTATTGTCAGCAGCTGTGTCTGGTGTGAATGAACTACATTGCCCACAATACCTTGCAAATCATATAGATATATGCATTGCCAAGACTGTGAAGATTCTCACCCAGGCAGCCGTCTGACAAGCTCTGTCATTTGTATCTAAAGCAGTAAATCGATTTTGCAGGCAGTCTTCAAATTCCAGTGGTATATTCTCAAGGTCATATTTTGCTGCATTCAGATGTGGTTTGCTATTTTTCAACTTTAGCTTGAGTTTGCATACTAGTAGTTGATGATCTGTACCACAGTCAGCTCCAGGTTTTGTCTTTGTTGATGTTATAGAGCTTTTCCATCGTTGACTTCCAAAAATGTAATCAATTTGATTTTTATACAATCCATTGGGTGAAGTCCATGTGTACAGTCGCAGCTTGTGTTGCTGGAAAAAGGTTTTTGAGATGAATAGATTGTTGGTCTTGCAGAATTCTATCAGTCTCTCCAGCTTTATTTCTGTTGCCAAGTCCATATTTTCCAACTACTTTGCCTTCTTCTTTGTTGCCAACTTTTGCGTTCCAGTCACCCATGACTATCAGGATATCCTGTTTGCATGTTCTGTCAATTTCAGCTTGTACTTGTTCACAGAACTCTTCAATTTCATTCTCTTCTGCAGCTGTTGTTGGGGCATATACTTGAATTATAGTTGTGTTGATAGGCATTCCTCGTAGACGAATAGAGATTAAGCGTTCGCTGACTGCATTGTATTTCATTACAGTTCTTGCAAGTTTCTTCTTCTTTATTATAAATGCAACACAATTTCTTCTTTGTCTTTCATTTCCAGCATAGTAGACCATGTGATCATCTGATGCAAAGTGCCCGATGCCAGTCCATTTCAGTTCGCTGACACCCAACAGATCAGGTTGTACACGTCCCATTTCATTTTGACCACCTCCAACTTCCCTTGGTTCATGCTTCATACATTCCATGTTCCAATGTGTAAGACATCTTTACAGCTTCTGACTCTCATTTCATGTGCAGCTACATCAGCAGTCAGACATCCTGAGGGCTTTGATCCAGCCACATCATAAATGCTGGCTTTACTCTGAAAAGTCTTCAGCTCTTCCCCAATAGCTAGTTGAGTGCCTTCTGACCTGGGGGTCTCATCTTCCAGCACTATAGCACAATTTGTTTTGTTGTAACTATCCATTAGGTTTTCATGGCAAGATACAGAAGTAGATTGCCGGGCCTTTCTTACACGTAGTTTAAGTTTGGTGTTGTTGCCGTTGTCACAGAAATGTGATCCTCCACCGTCAACACTATCCCATTCTGCTGCTGCCCAGATGGGTGGTTTGTCTTGGTCTGGCACCTCAGCTGAGACTTGTCCATCTTGGGAGATATTGATTCTTAATGTTTTTCATTTACCATATGCCAATATTTGGGTTTGTCCTTTGAGGTTTGCATCACCTGGAGAGGGCTGCACAGCCGAAACGTGTTGGGGTTGGTTTCCAATAAAGCTGTTTAGACCATGACCTGTTGTATGCATCTGCTTTTGTTTGTTCTTCCACTCCTCTGCGGATGTTTTTTGCTCTCCTTTGGACCATGTTAGTGATGCCAGTACTTGCAAGGCCCTGTAGACCTTTATACACCACACAGAAAATACTGGACAACCTTGGCCATCCTGCAGACTTCTTGTGCCCAGTATGCTAAGGGGTCTGTGACCATGTCCTCAATGGACTCTCCAAAGTAGCATATTGCTGAAATTCATGCAGAAGGCAAACTTATCTGTGAATTATTATTATTATTTTATTTGTATTTAGCTCATGCCTTTCCAGGAGATCAATGTGAGTTACATTCAAGTACAGTAAGTATTATCACTGTAGCTAGGGCTTCAATCAGAGATTTTCCTATGCTGGGGCTCATAGGAGACTGGCACTTAAAGGTATGGATGGGGGGTGCTCATGTTGCTGCTTGTCAGTGTGCCTACTCTTTCCCCTGCTGCATCACCATCACCCCTCTGCCTCTGGTGCTCCCTTTCCTCCACTTGAATCACCAACTTTAGTTCCTTTCACCCATGGGTCACAGTGAATGGTGTAATTAGGCCTTAACTGCTAATTTCCTTTCCCTGAATCCCTCCTGTCCAGTCCAGATGCATGGACAGTGAGCATGACCAGCTTTTGCTGATGTCACATACCAAGAGTACTATGCATCAGGAGGCTAGCTGGTATTGGAGTCACAAAGCAGAATTTAAACCCACAACGGATTCAACCGGTCCAATTTACGACAATACTACTCACCTGAGGAACGTGACACCTGACCCCTTTCAGGCCATGCCTCCTGGAGAGAAGAACTCCTCCTCAAGAAGCCTCCAATGCTCCAGCTCCACAGCTTACTATGGTTCTCAGTAACCTGTGCTTTTCGTTTTTGTTATTTTTTTATCATCTTTTTTCCTCTTGTAACAAACGTCCATACTGTACTCTTACCAACTCACACCCAGACAGACAAATGGACGAGCAGTTGAAGAAAAAATGGGGTGGGTTCTGGAATGGACTGGAGGTATTCCACAGCAGTAGACCTCGCTGAGAGGGAGCCGTGAGGCTGGCCCGCAACACCCATGCTCTGAAACGTGCCTCCTCCCAGGCTGCAACATTGAGCCAATAGTGCCTCGCAAAGACATGCAATGAGGCCCAGATAGCTGCCCAAACGTTCTCCCCCGATGGGACCAGGCTCGCCTCCGGCCAAGATGCCACCTATGCCCTGGTAAAATGCACGCATAGCCAGGACATAACTGGTCTCAGTTTCACAAGATACGCTGCTGCAATCACTTCCTTTATCCAGCACATGATAGATGCCTTGGAAGTCACTGCTCCCTCTCGTGTTCCGCCAAAGAGGACAAAGAGGCAGTTGGACTGCTGAAAAGCTGTCATTCGCTACAGGTACAGACAGGGAACCCGCCTGGCATCCAGCAGCCTCAACTGCTGATCCTCCCACGAGCCCTCCTCCCCCTATAGCACAGGCAGGTAGACTGATTTATGTGAAAGGGGAAATCATCTTGGGCAAGAAGGAGGGAACCTTCCACAACACCATCATCTCGGGTGGAACACCAAAAAGGGCTCCCGACAGGACAGGGCCTGCAACTCCAAGATATACCGCACCGAACAAACAGGCACAAAAAACACCATCTTCAGGGTAAGATCCTTCAAGGACACCTCCTTCAAAGGCTCAAGTGGCTGCCCCATCAGCACTGATAGCACTAAATTCAAATTCCACAACGGGACCACCTGCCGCCGAGGAGGCCACACTTGTTTCATGGCCCAAAGAAACCACACGACATATGTATGCGCCGCAAAAGATGTACCTCAAATCTTGCCCCGATAGCAGGCCAATGCTGCTACCTGGACTCGCAATGAACCCAAATGCCAGGCCCTTCTCCAGCCCTGCTGCAGAAAAGCTGTGATGTGCGGAACGGAGGCTTAAAAGGCCGAGACCCCCCTAGTCCCACACCATTCCTCGAACACTTTCCAACTCTGTTATATGACAGTGAAGTAGACTGCTTTCGGGCCTTAAGGAGGGTTGCCACCATCACCAGCAAGTAACCCCGGCTGCTTAACCGCACCCTTTCAAGAGCTAAGCAGTAAGCAAGAATCGAGCCACCCAAGGTATCCGAATTGGACCCTGGACCAAGAGGATGTCCCTCTCTTGGAGCCACCATGGTGTCCTCGCCTTCAGATGTACCAGGTCTGCATACCATGGCCTCCACGGCCAATCTGGAGTCACCAGAATTACCAGGCTTCTGTGCCGCTCTATCTTATTAAGCATCCACATGATCAAAGGTCAGGGTGATGAAACATACAGAAGCCCATCCTGTGGCCACAGCTGCACCAGATTGCCAAACCCCTCTGACATGTTCTTGCACCACCTACTGAAAAACCATCTCGCTTTGGCATTGGACACTGAGGCCATCAGGTCCATCACTGGCTGGCTCCAGCACTCCACTATCAACTGAAAGACAGCATAAACGACAGAACCCAGCAGCAGAAACTGTTTCCCAGCATGCCTCACAGGGCGCACACACAGGCTTCATTGACACCATCAGCTGAAGTGCCAAGTTTCCAAGCATCTTAGGCGCCTTGCCTCCTTTTTCTTGTTTTTGTTTTTTTAAATGCCTGCCAACACTACAAAACCCTCACTGAAGAAGAAACCATGCTCTGATAGAAGCCTCAACAAAGCACTCATGCCCCCCGGAGCCCTGACACAACAACAATGCAGCATACACACCAATGGCAAATCACACACAGAAGACAGGAGCAGGAAAACAATAGCGCTCAACCCTGAAGGGCCACAGGATTCTCAGGTGTGCACCACATTGCAAGTGAGGCCGTCACCGTTCTCGGACGGTTCATGGCACTCACTGCCTGGAAGCAGCCTCTACAGCCTTACTTTAACTGCTTGCTCAGGAATTGCCCTTTTTATTTTGCAAAGTTTAGCACTGCCTCCAATCTAAATTTCAATAGGTGACCAACTTTTTCTTTTGCCAACAATCACCAGCTCATTTCCACGAATGCTTCTAGGCTTTGTCTCCAAATGAATCCCTACAGTTCAGTTCAAATGCACAGAGAGATCCCCCCACCTTCTGGAGACTGAGCAATACTGGCTAGTCTCCTGATGCACAGTGCCCTTAGTATGTGACATTAGCAAATAATTTTTCAAACTACACAAAAATTACTTCAATAGTTTATATAGATGAATTTTCCAATATGTTTATTTTTACAGTGTTTTTGCAGATGATATAGACACACAATAGAAGGTTTATATGTAAGTAAGAAGTGAATCTTCTTTATTTCCTTAGCAAAAATTTATTGTCACTTTGCTTTTAAGTACAATCTACTATCTAGTATTACTATGAAGCCATTTCTGACCTATCATACTTTACAACAGATCATCTCATTTTTAAGGCTCACAGATTGTTTGGCAAAAGTGCACACACAAGTCACCCTTCCCTTCCCCGGTCCCCTCCATCTCCCTCCCCCTCCCCTCTCCCCTCCTCTCCTTCCCCTCCCCCCCCCCTCACTCCTCTGTCCATCAAACAATACTTATAATACATGTTATTTGTATCTTAGTTGCTTTGGTGAATATAATTTATGGTTTGCAGATCTCATCGATCATACACATGTAAGTCATTTAATCAAGTATCTTTCTCTCCTCCTCCACATCCCCCACCCCCTCCCCTTCCTCCTCTACCCTTCGCCCCTCCCCTCCCCTTTCCCCCCCCCTTCTCCCTCCCTCCCCCCTTCCTCTCTTCCCCATCCAATTCCTCTTTCCCCTTCCCTCCTCCTCCTCCCCCCCTCCCCTTTCCCTCCCTTCTCTCCTCTCTCTTCTTCCTTTTTCCCCCCTCCCTTCCCCTGCTCCCTTCCCCCTTCCCCTCCTTCCTTTTCCTTCTTCCTCCCCTCCCTCCCTCCCTCCCCCCTCCTTCCCTTCCTCCCATTCCCTCCCTTTCTTCCTGTCCTCACCTTCCCTCCCTTCCTCCCTCCCTCCAGTAGTCTCATATTATATAATAAGTTTGTTATAATATATTTTTGAATATAAATTATTTTATTTGAACATTTATTTTTTATCTATTCCGTGATTACAACATGTTTTTTCTTTCTTCGTTCATTATAGATGTATGTGTTTTTTTAAAATTTTGGATTTGTGAGCACATGTACATGAATACGTTTTTTATGTATTTATTTATAATATTGGTCCAATATCATGGGCAAATATGTTTTTTAATATTTTTAATATATTTATATGTTTTATATGTTGTATGTCATTTAGCTGTGTGCCCCCTGAAGAAGGCTACGGCCGAAACGCGTAGGGGTTAATAAAAATTGTTTACACCCACCGACGACTCTTGCCCTTTGTCGCATTCCTGAAAATGTGTCTAGAAATACGCACTGTGGTAAATAAATATGAAAACAGATAAGAGATGAATAGAAGACAAAGAAAGCTGGAGAAACATAGAAACCAATTTGTATCCAAACTCAATATAAGACCGGCTAGTTGTAAAGGATATCACTAAAAGACAAAGTATCCATTTGCATAATAGCTAAGGGGCAGAGGGTGGAGATGAGCCTGCTGGGTAGGAGCCATCACTACAAAACTCAAATAGGTGAATTGATCCCAAATCAGAGCCGAGTATTGTGATGAAGAAGATGCCAGTAAACCCATGGAGGTAGAAGAAAACACTGATCTCTTTAAAGGAAATGATATACATAAAGTGCAGTTAGTGAGAAGTGCAGCTAGAGGGAGCATGCACGGAAATTCAGAAGGTAGGCTGACACGCCCAGGTTGGGATGATGCAAGAACTAATTCAAAGCATAATCAGATACACCTGGTCAGAGGGACAGAATCCTTACCTAAGAAACAGCTTTATAAGCAAAGCATAGACAAGCCAGAGGGGAGAGGAGCGGCACGAGCTGCAGCAGCTGCTGATAGAGAAGAAAGAGAAAGGAGACGGCTCCAAAGAGAGGAGAAAAGGCAGTTGGACTGGCAGCCCTTACATAAAAGGAACAAGTTCCAGGAGAGCCAGTTTCAGTCTGGGAAGCTCCAGAAGGAAGTCTTCAGGAAGGACAGAAGGAGAACCGGGAGAGTGCCTGGTAGGGACAATACCAGAGACACAGACCCAAGAGTTCAGAGGTACCTTCATGCTTCTTCCCCTGTATGTCAGCCACAAGGAGTTCAGAGGTGGGCGAACCAGACTCAGCCCAGGAGTCTAAGAGACACAGATCTGAACCAGGAACTGAGGCCAGGTCACAGAAAGGCTTGGAAGCCAGGGAGCTGTAAGAGCAGCCAAGGCAGCTGGAGAAAGGTTTGGGAACCTATAGAAAGAGTGCTTACCAAAAGTCCTGTTGCATATTGGCCAGACCAGGTACAGCCAGGCTGGAGAGCCTTAGAAAGAAGTTCTGAAGTAAAACCAGGAATATATGGGGAAAGCTCAGGGGCCCCAGATATCTCAGCAGAACAAGAGGCTATGCAGATAGACCCTGCTGAACCTGACCCTTTGCTAACTGAATGCCCTATGGACTGTACGTTTTGTTGTACTGGGAGTTTAGAATCCTTGAGAGAAATATAGCATGCAGGATATACTTCTGAAACACAGTTTTGTTTGACAAGCTGAAAGAAGAAGCATTGCTTTTGTTTGTATAACCTGTTTTGTTTGAACCCTGCATAACTAACAAAGACTATGAAGCATATCCAAGCTTTTGACCTATGTAAATACCTTATGTGAAAATCCTGAACAAGGTGAAAATCCTGTTGTCTTCGTTTGAACCTTTTGTGCATTAAGGGAATAAAACCCTATACTGTCAGACGGCTGCCTGGGTGAGAATCTTCACAGTCTTGTCAAGTGCATATATCTATATGATTTGCAAGGTATTGTGGGCAATGTAGTTCATTCACACCAGACACAGCTGCTGACAATAATTTAGTTGTGCTCTTGGGTAACACCAATAAGATATTTATTTATGGGGTTATTTCTCCCGACACAGATATGCTTGGTAGCACATAAATTAGGTAACTTGCTTTCAGTGTTAACTTGGAAAAACAAAGTCAAAATCAGGAAAACAACAAATGAAAAGCTACAAAGCAAGAAACAAACTGTTCTTTTCAGGTTAACTTCTGATTACTTCCCACATAAATTCAGAAATGATTTTCTCCTAGCTCACAAGCAATTAGGTAAGGCTTAATTGCTAGCAGTCACCAGCTGAAACCCCTTAGCTGGCTTGCCTTCCACTGTGTGGGTCAAATCCTGCTTCAGGAGCTTTTCTGAGTAGATTAAAGAACAAATTTGTATTTCTTTGTGATGGTTGTTGTACTTTATAACAGAAAGTTACCAACGGAGTTTAGATAGAGAGCAGTCCATATAAACAGGATCCTCATCTGCTATTATTCCCCCTTGTTCAACAAGCATGGGTTCAATATCATGGATTGGCACAGATGAATCTCTCAATGGAGCATTTTCAGGAGAATACTTGTTTCCCTGCTGTCTTTCAAGGTTATAGCTAGGGCATAGATCAGTGTTCATACCTGAGCTTCCATTGCTGCTAGAGTTCCTCTCTATATAGCCTGGCCAGTATGTAGTCCAGTTCTTATGTCCAGCCTTCCAATCCAGATCCCTGGACACTGGATCTCTCTTCACATACCTTCTGGCACAGGTCTTAGGGTCCCTTCCACGTGCAGCCGTCTCCCTCACAGGTAGCCTCTGGTGATTCCTAGCTCTGCAGCACCATTCCTCTGGCTTTCCCCAGTCCAATGGTGTATGCTGGCCCTTGGAATACCTCCCAGTATACGTACTGCTTTGGACTCTTCTAGACCTCTCAAAGGCTTTTCTCTTCCTTCTTCCAAAGAGTCTCTTTCCCTCTCTGTCTGTCCGGTTTGGCTTCTGCTTCTGATGATCCTTCAGATGAAACTGATGATCAAACTCAAGCTGATTCTCAGGATACTGAGGACAATTCTCTGGATATCCAAGGTGATCATGAAGATGGTCCTCTGTAGAATAAACTCTACTCTTATTCTGCTTAGATGAGTGATCCTCCCTAACACAGCGCAGCTGTGCTGAATCAGGCCCTGCCCTTTGAGATGAGTGCTTAGGGATTACCTCATAGCCCTCCTGATTGAACACACGTTTCCCCACTTCAGCTCCTCTAATGGCTGCTGGAAACCTGGTGCATTCTGGGACTGGTAGTTTTTTATGGGAAAATTCTGTTTTCTTATTTCTACCAGAACTGACAGGTTGCTTGTTCAGAGTCACTTCACCTTTTCTATAGCCCCTTCCTGAGCTATAAGCTTCCTTATCACATACCCCCCTGCTTAAGTTATTACGGACTGGTGTAACTGGTGAAACTTCTTCTCTACAGTCCGTAATCCAGGAAAGGGCATCCGCATTCTTGTGTAACTTCCCAGCACGATGTTCAACTTGAAAATCAAATGCCTGTAAGGCCATGTACCAGCGTGTCAACCTGGCATTGTGGTTCTTCATTTGCTGCAACCACTTAAGTGGGGCATGGTCCGTGACCAACTGGAACTTTCTCCCTGTAAGGTAAAACCTTAACGCCTCCACTGACCACTTGATAGCTAAACATTCTTTTTCTATTGTGGAATACTTTTGTTCAGCCGGTGACAACTTCCTGCTCAGGTACATCACAGGATGCTCCTCCCCATCATGACACTAGGATAGAACCGCTCCTAGCCCTACATCCGATGCATCGGTTTGAACCAGAAAGGGTTTCTTGAAGTCCACCCCTTTCAGTACCGGTCCTGTACACAATTTTCCTTTTAAGACTGAAAACGCTTTTTCAGCTTCAGGTGTCCACTTTAGCTGGTTTGGACAATTCTTCCGCAGCATATCCGTGAAAATTGCAATTTTCTCTGCGAATTGCGGTATAAACCTGCGGTAGTATCCAATAAGTCCTAAGAAACTTCTTAGTTGTTTCTTTGTTGTTGGAGGAGGAAAATTCCTGATGCTATCTACTTTACTCATTAGAGGTTTAATTTTTCCTCTTCCTACTAGGTGGCCCAGGTATTTTACCTCCCTATTTGCAAAGGCACACTTCTTCGGGTTTAAAGTGATTCCCGCTTGCTTCATGGAGCACAATACTGCCCTGATCCTCTTTAGATGCTCCGCCCAGGTGTTACTATGGATTATGACATCATCCATATATGCAAAAGCATAATTTTGGTGGGGTCGAAGTACCTGATCCACTAACCTTTGGCAGGTAGCCGCTGCTCCATGCAGTCCGAAAGGCATCCTCTTGAACTGGAAAAGGCCAACGGGGGTGCTGAACGCAGTCTTCGGCTTCGACTCCCTGGTGAGAGGGATTTGCCAATATCCTTTTGTCATATCAAGGGTGGTTAAGTATTGAGCCTGTCCCAGCTGGTCCAACAGCTCTTCAATTCTTGGCATTGGATATGCATCAAAAACTGATATGGCGTTTACCTGCCGGAAGTCAATACAAAATCTTAAAGATCCATCAGGCTTCGGCACCAGGACTATGGGGCTATTCCAGGGACTCTTTGACTCCTCTATTACTCCCATGTCCAACATCTCCTGGACTTGTGCCACTACTTCCTGTCTTTTGGCTTCAGGCAAGCGGTATGGCCTTTGACGAACTAATTTCCCAGGTGGAGTTATTATTTCATGGGCAACCAAATGTGTCTCCCCAGGTATGGGTGTCAACACATCTGGAAACTCTTTGAGCAATTTCCTAATTTCTTCCTGTTGTACCACTGTCAGGTCCTCACCTATTTGGGGCTCTGATTTTTCTTTACAATCAGATACCTGGGGTCCCAAATCTTCCTCTTCATTCACCTCCCTCTCTCGGGCACAGGTGGCAGCTAGGGTTTTAACCCCTTTGACATCAGTAGAACCAAAGTCTTTGGTTCCACGTTCAGAATTCTCCAGGGATGTGACCTCCTCCACAGGTGGAAAACCCAGCCTCTCACAGATCAATTGGGCAATTCTGTCTCCTGTCTTCACGTGATAATCATTCTGTCCAAAATTAAACAACAGAACTTTAATATTGCCCCTGTAATCGGGATCAATTACTCCCGCATTCACATCGATGAAATATTTAAGGGCTAATCCGGACCTTGGGGCTACTCTCCCATAGCATCCAATAGGTATTTCCACTTGGAGACCAGTGTCCACCAGGGCTCTCCCTTGGCTAGGTACAGTCACATTTTCTATGCTGCACAGGTCAAACCCAGCAGCTTGAGGGGTTGCCCGCTTAGGAGCTTGGGCCTTCTCTGTGACCCTATGGTACTTTAGGACGAATGTCTGCTTTGGGGTAGCTTGGTCTTCTGGACGCTTAACCATCTTTTTAGCTGGGGTCTGAGGACTTCCAAATAAAGGCCCGGGGGCTATTACCATTAAACCTTCTCCCTCCTTCTTTCCTAGTCCTTCCACTAGACCCTGCTTAAATCTTGGCCAGTCTCTTCCTAGAACCAAATCAAAGGGTAGCCTAGGCACTACTGCTAACAGGACTTCCTCTTGTTCCCCCAGGCACTTAACCTTTAGCCTATAGGTGGGATATGATGTTGCAGCACCATGAATGCATCTGATGCGAACTTGGCTTTCAGGGGTTCTAGGCACAAATCCTTCTTGGGCCTCTATCCTCTTCCAAAGCCTTTTTGACATCATACTCTGGTCTGCCCCAGAGTCTAACAAAGCATTTGTGGTAATTCCTTGCACATCAACCATCAAAAGAAATCCTTCTTTGGGCTGTTTTAAATCCACACCCACTAAGCTAGTGTGTGTCTGGCATCTCTTTTCTAAATGTCCCCATTTTCCACATTTGAAACATTTCTTTCTATTCCACTGTGTCATCTGGTTTGATACAGTACATTCATTTTCAGAAACATTTTTAATTATTCTCTTTTCTGATACAGCACATTTAGCCTCAGCACCAATCTTCAGAGGGCCACCCATTCTATGGCAAGCCTGCGTGGCTTCCAAGAATCTCTCTGCTAGCATGGTTGCCTCTCCAAGATTTTGGCAATTTTGCTGTATAAGGAAAGTGTGCAAATCTTTAGGGACCGCAGACATGAACTGTTCAAGCATTATAATGTCTAATAACATTTCTACCGTCTTTTGCTCAGGTTCCAACCATTTTACAGCTAAACCTCTGATTCTCTGACTCAGAGCCCTGGGTGTTTCACCCACTCTCAATGTAGTAGCTCTAAACATTCGCCTATACTCTGAAATAGACAACCCTAGGCGATCTCTAATAGCAGCCTTTACATCCTTATAATTCAAAGCCTGGGCTGCTGGCATTGCTCTGTAAGCTGCAAGTGCCTCTCCAGTTAATGAGGCTGCCAGCCTTATTGCCCACTGGGTCTCTGGCCATGCTAATGCTTGTGCCACTCTTTCAAAAGACTCTAGAAAATCATCAACATTATCATCTGGAGTTAAAATCCCAAAACTAAATGCCCCAATCCCTTGATTGAGTCCCACACTGTCCACATGTGGTTTACCAGTATTTACTGCTGGTCTTGCATCTGTTCCACTTTGGTTCTTCAGCTCAACTAGGGCTTGCACCAGATCAAGCACTGGCTTCTGCTGGTCCATTAAGGCTCTCATAGCAGTGTCCTGAGCCTGCTGTGCTAGCTCCTGCTGCCTGCTGAACTGGGCTGCCATCCACTGAGCTAGTTCCTTTGAATCCATCTTGAACCCTGTAAGAAAATACAAAGAAAAAAAACACAGTGCACCACCTTCCAAACAGGTGTTTTTTTCTACACTCTTTTTTTTTTTTTTCAATTACCCCTGTGCTTACTCCCATCCACCACTAGACATGCCCAGGTACTTAGTACCTTGTGCTAGTGATGAATCCAGCTCTGCACAGGGTCTTTTCCTCCTGGGACAGCTTCCTGGAACAACCCCTTTTCCTCCAAAGTGTAGTTGAGGGAAAATCTTTTTTTTTCCAGCTTTAAACTTGAACTGTAGTTGTAATCCTCAGCAAGTAAATCCCCTTTGTGCAAAAGCAATCCGAAAAACTACGCCATTTGTCAGACGGCTGCCTGGGTGAGAATATTCACAGTCTTGTCAAGTGCATATATCTATATGATTTGCAAGGTATTGTGGGCAATGTAGTTCATTCACACCAGACACAGCTGCTGACAATAATTTAGTTGTGCTCTTGGGTAAAGCCAATAAGATATTTATTTATGGGGTTATTTCTCCCGACACAGATATGCTTGGTAGCACATAAATTAGGTAACTTGCTTTCAGTGTTAACTTGGAAAAACAAAGTCAAAATCAGGAAAACAACAAATGAAAAGCTACAAAGCAAGAAACAAACTGTTCTTTTCAGGTTAACTTCTGATTACTTCCCACATAAATTCAGAAATGATTTTCTCCTAGCTCACAAGCAATTAGGTAAGGCTTAATTGCTAGCAGTCACCAGCTGAAACCCCTTAGCTGGCTTGCCTTCCACTGTGTGGGTCAAATCCTGCTTCGGGAGCTTTTCTGAGTAGATTAAAGAACAAATTTGTATTTCTTTGTGATGGTTGTTGTACTTTATAACAGAAAGTTACCAACGGAGTTTAGATAGAGAGCAATCCATATAAACAGGATCCTCATCTGCTATTATTCCCCCTTGTTCAACAAGCATGGGTTCAATATCATGGATTGGCACAGATGAATCTCTCAATGGAGCATTTTCAGGAGAATACTTGTTTCCCTGCTGTCTTTCAAGGTTATAGCTAGGGCATAGATCAGTGTTCATACCTGAGCTTCCATTGCTGCTAGAGTTCCTCTCTAAATAGCCTGGCCAGTATGTAGTCCAGTTCTTATGTCCAGCCTTCCAATCCAGATCCCTGGACACTGGATCTCTCTTCACATACCTTCTGGCACAGGTCTTAGGGTCCCTTCCACGTGCAGCCGTCTCCCTCACAGGTAGCCTCTGGTGATTCCTAGCTCTGCAGCACCATTCCTCTGGCTTTCCCCAGTCCAATGGTGTATGCTGGCCCTTGGAATACCTCCCAGTATATGTACTGCTTTGGATTCTTCTAGACCTCTCAAAGGCTTTTCTCTTCCTTCTTCCAAAGGGTCTCTTTCCCTCTCTGTCTGTCCGGTTTGGCTTCTGCTTCTGATGATCCTTCAGATGAAACTGATGATCAAACTCAAGCTGATTCTCAGGATACTGAGGACAATTCTCTGGATATCCAAGGTGATCATGAAGATGGTCCTCTGTAGAATAAACTCTACTCTTATTCTGCTTAGATGAGTGATCCTCCCTAACACAGCGCAGCTGTGCTGAATCAGGCCCTGCCCTTTGAGATGAGTGCTTAGGGATTACCTCATAGCCCTCCTGATTGAACACACGTTTCCCCACTTCAGCTCCTCTAATGGCTGCTGGAAACCTGGTGCATTCTGGGACTGGTAGTTTTTTATGGGAAAATTCTGTTTTCTTATTTCTACCAGAACTGACAGGTTGCTTGTTCAGAGTCACTTCACCTTTTCTATAGCCCCTTCCTGAGCTATGATAAGCTTCCTTATCACAATACTTTACCATTCACATGGCTTACACAACTATTCATTATGAAGAAAGGGACTACTAGTACCAGAATGCTTCTGGGCTAACAAACGTTTCTACCTTCAATACAACAATGTCCACCCTGACCTTTAAGCACGTGGCTAAAGGGATGGGGTTGTGACAGTATATAAACGTCTATAAAAAGGTGTTCAGTATCTGCATCAAAGCAAAACAGGCATAAAATTCAAACTTGGAGCACCAGAAATAGTTGAGGCATGTACTATGGAGCTTGAAAAATCAATGATAAGGGGGGAAAAAACCTGTCTAAATTGCAAGCCATTTGGGCTTATGTTAATAAGCTGTGAATCTATAGTTATAACATACTTTATCTCTAGGTGTGGAAAAGATAATGTTCTATATTTCAGCCCATAGAGTTGTAGCAGCATCCTAAGTAGTAGAATTGAACATTGCTTTGTATATGGAAGAGTGTAGATGGGTCTCTTAGTAGGCATTAGTGTAAAACTAAGCCCCAGGACATTCCCAAAGATCATTTTGTAATTCAATGGGTGCGCTATCACAAGTCATTTAAAACATCAATAGGAGCTGAAAAAAATCCACATTAAACTTCAAGAACAATAATGAAAATGAGAACCAACCTAGAGAGTGTCTGCCCACTCAATCGCAAGCACATAAAGGAATAAGAAAACGGGACCCCGATGTGCTTCTTTTTAAGACGAGGCTCCCAAGATGTTCCCAAATGAAACTATAAAGTTTTTAAAAAATCTTCTCAAAGGGGGAATGTGTGATATAATCATACATACATCAAAAAGATATGAAACTAAAAGTAATGTATTGTATGGATAAAAGGACACAAATGTTATTGGAATATCAGATTGAAGCTAAACATCGGGAAATCTAAAATAAATAAATAAATAAGATACTAAAAAGGCTAAAAAATCTATGGGCTGTTAAAAACTTAAATTCATTCAAAAAAATGAGTGACTACAATTTATCAGGAGATGTGTCAAGCCCATTGACATGTCCTTATTAGGAAGTCGATAAATAAACATACCACTTATGTGATTAGTTGATTGGACTCTGCGGTAGTGCTCCATAGAAGATAGGGGGCATAACTTATGGACTCTCTGAGGATATGAAGTGCTAATGTACCCAAGAATTAGGGTCAGGAATATAAAATTAAATGGGATTCGCTGTCCACTCTAGATGTGCCGCCCGCTTGGTCACCTTTTCTTCTCCTTTTGACCACATTACCCCCTGTATTCTCTCTCTTCACTGGCTTCCCGTTAAATTTTGGTTTGTTTACAAATATCTCATCACCATTCACAAGGTTCTTCATACAGGTATCCCTCGGTATCTCTCTGACCTCATCTACCACCAGCCTGTCCCCCGTCTCCTTCGTTCCTCCCATAGCAATCGCCTCTTTCTTCCCTCCCCGTCTGAGGCTCATCTTGAACTCACCCGTCACTCCGCCTTCTTTTTTCTGGGTCCTGCGCTATGGAACTCCCTTCCTCACCCACTCCACACTGAGTCTTCTTTTCCACATTTCAAAGCTCTTCTCAAAACCCATCTCTTCTCCCAGACTTTTGATCTCCCGGCGCCCCCGTGACAAACCATATAACTCCTCCTCCCCTCCCTCCGCCCTCCCCCTTAGTGCTCTGTCTATGTATCTATGCCTTTCTATCTTTCTATCTGCGTCTCTCTATTGCTTTCCTGTCAATTGAATGGCGTTCTTTTCTTCCTTTAATTTTCTGGCAGCCTGCTTTTGTTTTTCTGTACACCGCTCTGATACCACGGTTTGGGCGGTATATCAAGCCTTGCAAATAAATAAATAAATAAATAAAATGTCTCATGTATGTCAGGTTAGTACAGATTGCATAAATGCTTTGAGGACCAAAACATATGATAAAAGCAGACTTAAAAAACAAAACCAACAAATATTAGAATGAAATTAAAAGATATGTAAAATGTAAGAATAAAAGTATGTGACTATTATACTGCAGCAATCCCTGTGAAGATTGAATACGATGCGTGGCAATAAAAGCAATATTTAAAACGGCCAACCATAAAAAACAGAGAAGTATAGAAAATGATAAAAACGGAAGAAACGTATAAAAATGATAAAAACAGAGGAGGGGGACAGATCTGCTAAAAATGATGAAATCTCATAATTATTCATGAAAAACTGTAAATCATAATTAAAGAAATCCAAGAAAATCCTCTCCCTCTGCAGTCTCCATTGCAATAAAAACAGATGTCACATGGCAAAATAAAGGGGAGGAAAGTCTAATATGGAAGCATTTCAACTTGAGAAACTACTAAAAACAAGGTTTTAAATAGAGATAACATGAAGGATAATAAATAGGTAAAGCATAGTTACTCACCTGTAACAGGTGATCTCCAGGAACAGCAGGAATTTAGTCTTCACATATGGGTATCGTCGGTACCGACGGAGCCTGCGCGGGAATGCTTCCCAGCGTCCAATAGGAAAGCTTTTGGGAGCATCCCACAGTGCCTGCGTGCTGCCTTCCCACCTTTCCCAACTGTCCATCTCCAGTTGAGTTTATAGCTGAGACAAAGAGAGAGAGAAAGAGAGAGATAGAGAGATACAACTCCTAGGGGAGGTGGGTGGGTTGTGAAGACAAAATTTGTGCTGTTCCCGGAGATCACCTGTTACAGGTGATTAACTATGCTATCTCCAGGAACAAGCAGGAATGTAGTCTTTACATATGGGGACTCCCTAGCTGCAGATGCCAGGGAGAAGGCCCCAGAAGTTGTATGCCCCTGTGAAAGGGCTCCACTTCCCCCCATGGATCTCTGGCATCCTACCAGGGATGGTGGGTAAGAGTTGATTAAGTATGGAACAGGTGTTGAAGAACAGCCTGACCAAACAAGGCATCCTGGCGGGAGTCCTTGTCTAAGCAGTAATGGACTGTGAAGGTATGAACCGAAGCCCAAGTAGCTGCTCGACAGATGTCATCGATAGACACAGAATGAAGATGAGCCATAGAGGCTGACATAGCACTCACATTGTGAGCTGTGACATGGCCTTCAAGAGGAAGGTCCTTACTCTCATAGCCAAAACAAATATACTGTGCAATCCAGCTGGACAGTGTTCTTTTGGAGACTGGAAGTCCCAAATGACTAGGATCAAAAGCAACAAAGAGTTGAGAGGACTTTCTGTGTTGCTGTGTCCTTTGCAAGTAAAAGGCCAAAGCCCTTTTACAGTCCAAAGTATGAAGATTCCTTTCTGTATTTGAGGCGTGAGGCCTTAGGAAAAATACAGGAAGGTAAACCGCTTGGTTTAAATGAAAAGGTGATACCACCTTTATCATAAAGTGTGGATGAGTCCTAAGGACTACCTTATCATGATGGAACCTTGTATAAGGAGGATCAGCCACCAACGCTTGCAATTCACTGATGCGATGTGCTGATGTGATTGCAATAAGAAAGATGACCTTCCAGGAAAGGAATTTCAAAGAGGTACTAGCTAATGGTTCAAAAGGCGGCTTCATGAGCTGCCCAAGAACCAGATTTAAGTCACATGCCACCGGTGGTGGCTTAATGGGAGGCTTAGTTAAAATAAGGCCTCTCATAAATCTCGCTATGAGAGGATGAGAGGAAATAGGTTGTCCATTTAGAGGCTTGAAAGAAGCTGCAATAGCACTCAAATGAACTCTCACTGAATTGGTTTTAAGCCCTGTATTAGACAAATGAAGGAGATACTCCAGTAATGATTCCAGAGGTATTGCAAGAGGGTCAAGACCCTTCTGTGAGCACTATATGGTAAACCTTTTCCACGTGAAAGCATAAGAGCGTCTTGTGGAACGCTTCCTGGAAGCATAAAGGATATCCTTTACCTGCTGAGAAAGGGTAAGACCATGAAGTTCTAGGCTTTCAGCAACCAGGCCCTGAGATGCAAAGACTGGGGCTTGGGATGCCACAGCATCCCGTCCTCCTGAGAAAGGAGATCTGGAGCAGATCCTAACTCCAGAGGCGCAACTTGAGAGAGATGTAGGAGCAGAGGGTACCACGTTTGCCGTGGCCAATGTGGAGCTATGAGAATCATATGACCTCTGTCTCTCTGAAGCTTGAACAGGGTTTTGGGAATTAGGGGAATGGGTGGAAAGGCATACAGGAAGTCCTGGCCCCAATGGAGGAGGAAAGCATCCCTGGCTTGACAACCCTGAGCCAGAATTCTGGAACAGAACCGGGGATGTTTGGCATTCAGCGGACTTGCAAAGAGGTCTATGTCCAGGGTTCCCCAAATTTGAAAAATTTTGGCCACCTGGTCTGCATGGAGAGACCATTCATGTAGAAGCAGAACTCGACAGAGTCTGTCTACCCAAAAGTTTTGAATGCCTGGAAGATACACCGCAAGGAGATGAATCTGATGCTCTCTGGCGAGGGCCCATAGTCGCAAAGCTTCGTTGCATAGCGACAGAGAGCCTGTTCCACCCTGCTTGTTCACATAGAACATGGCTACTTGATTGTCCGTTTGAACTAGGACTGTCTTGTAGCTGAGCTGGGTGTGGAATACTCGAAGAACAAGGAAGATTGCTCTGAGTTCCAGGAGACTGATGTGTAGATAGGTCTCCTGTGGAGTCCAGGTACCCTGGGTAGAGAGGCCTTGCAGGTAGGTTCCCCAACCCACCTGTGAGGCATCTGTTGTTAGAGTGGCTTGGGGTGGGGGGTTGCTGAAAAGGAGACCCCACCAAAAGGTTTTTGGGTGACTGCCACCATTGGAGGGACAAAATAAGGCGATCTGAGTTTGCTATTTTGTCTGACAGGCAACCTGACGCCCGAGTCCACTGAGTGGATAAAGTCCACTGGTCTGCCCTCATATGAAGGCAAGCATAAGGAACCACATGCATGGTGGATGCCATGTAGCCTAGTAATTGTAACATCTCCTGAGCAGTGAAGTGAGGTTTTAGCACTGCTTGGGAAGCTAACTGCACAATGCGAAGGCAGCGGGCCTGTGGAAGGTAGGCCCTTTTGTCTGGTATCCAGCAGAGCTCCTATAAACTCTAGGGACTGAGTGGGAGCAAGGTTAGATTTTGGGAAGTTTATGACAAATCCCAAATACTGAAGGAGGCGCATTGTGCGAGAGAGAGCAACCCTGGCCTCTGGCTCTGAAGGGGCTCGAATGAGCCAGTCGTCTAAGTAAGGGAAGACGAATATTCCTAGGGTGCGAAGAAATGCTGCCACCACAGCAATGCATTTTGTGAACACCCTTGGTGCCGAGGACAGGCCAAAAAGGAAGAACCCTGTATTGGTAGTGCTTCCCTTGAAATAGAAAGCGAAGGAACTTTCGATGATTTGGATGGATGAGAACATGAGTGTACACATCCTTGAGATCTAGAGAACAAAGCCAATCCTGACTCTGAAGGTATGGCAGCAGAGTTCCTAGAGAAATCATTTTGAACTTCTCTTTGAACAGGAATTTGTTCAATTCTCTGAGGTCTAAAATGGGTCTGTGTCCTCCTGTTTTCTTTGGAATAAGGAAATAGGGGGAGTAGAACCCTGTACCCTGTTGGAGAATGGGTACCTCTTCTATTGCCCCTTGGGCAAGAAGCATAGTGACCTCTTGACCTAACTGGTCGTTGAGAGAGATCTGAGAATTGAATAGTCTTACCATTGTAGGAGGGGGCATGCTGAGGAAATGAAGCTTGTACCCCTCTCATACAATAGACAGAGTCCAATTTTCTGCTGTTATCTGACCCCCATCTGGGGGCAAAATGACATAACCTTCCTGGAATGGTGGAAGGCTCTGGGCCGTTCATAAGAACATAAGATATGGCATACTGGGTCAGACCAAGGTCCATCAAGCCCAGTATTCTATTTCCAACAGTGGCCAATCTAGGTCATATGTACCTAGCAGTTTCCTCAAAAGACACAGGTTCCACAATGCTTGGACTGGGTCAAGCATTGATATCCTGGGTCTCTTCTTAATAATGGTTTATGGACTTTTCCTCCAGGAACTTGTCCAAACCTTTTTTAAACCCAGCTACACTAACAGCCTTTACTACATCCTCCGGTAACAAATTCCAGAGTTTGATTACACGTTAAGTGAAAAAATATTTTCTTTTATTAGTCTTAAATAGTTTACCCTGTAGCTTCATTGCATGTCCCCTAGTCTTTCTGATATTCTGATATCCACCCACAAGAATTTGCTGATTACCTGCAATCAAAACTTCTTCTACAGACAAACGAGCTCTCAAAAACCAACTTACAAGAAACAACCTGCCTAATATCCCTATCTACACTTACCACACCTTCTGCTAAACACACTGAAGACACTATCACCTCACTCAATACTACCACTGCCCAAACCGATCCTTGCCCAGCCTTCTGGATAAAGGATCTTCGAAGTACATTTAGCCCTTTCATTGCAAGAATCATGAACCTCTCATTTACAACCGGCTCCTTCCCATCTGTACTAAAGCTCACTTCCATTAGACCACTGTTAAAAAACTCCAAACTAGACCCAAAAAGGCCTGACTCATACAGGCCTATAGCCAGCATCCCCCTCTTAGCAAAGATTTTTGAAAAAGAGGTACAACGTCAAATCCAAGATCATATAGATTCCGCAGCCCCTCTAGACCATTTTCAACATGGCTTTAGAGAATATCATGGCGTTGAAACACTGCTTACCACCCTCTTCAATGATGTTCTCACCAGCATAGACAACATCCGGCAAGGCGTTGTGCTAATCTTCTTAGATATAGCAGCAGCATTTGATTCGGTAAATCATGAAATACTCCTCGGACGACTAAAAGAAAAAGGCATCTGCAACTCAGCACTTGAATGGTGTAAATCATACCTGGACACTAGAATGCAATACGTAAAATCTGCAAAAGGAGAATCAAAACTCTTCCATCAAAAACAAGGCGTTCCGCAAGGATCCTCTCTTTCATCTCTTATGTTTAACATATATATGCAGCTTATCTGCAACATCATCAGATCATTCAATGTAAAATGTATGATATCCGCAGATGATATCCTACTTTACATGCCATTTTCCACAATGAAAATGGATTTATTGCCCATAATAAATTGCTTCGACGCAGTCTCCGAATGACTCCTGTCACAGAACCTCCGCATTCAGCACAAGAAAACTGAGGTTCTCTTTATCACAAGAGACCCCAACTTCATTCCACCATCACATATAAGTGTCAAGGGAGCTGATCTATGTACTAAGGAAACAATAAAATACCTCGGAGTCACGCTGGACCACCGTCTCGATATGAAATCACACGTAAGTAATGTTGTAAAAGCCGTGTACTTCAAGATACGCACACTCAGACACTTGCGCTCATTACTAGACCTAGAGGACTTCAGAACCATCTACCAAGCACTAATCTTACCGCATTTCGACTTCGCCAACTCCATTCTGCAAGGACTCCCACAATCCACTGTGAGCTCATTACAGCTTGCTATGAATACTGCTGCAAGGGTTCTACAAGGAGCGTCCAGAAGTGAACATATCACACCTATCCTTAAGCAGCTTCATTGGCTCCCTATACACGGAAGGATTCTATTCAAGACCTTGATTCTCACATTTAAAGCCAATGGTATATCAGCCAACTCACTTACTGAGCTCATCCAAACTGTACCACCAAACAGACATAGAAGACAGGTAGCATTAAACTCTCTAATAACGCCTAAGGCCATAACAACATGCAGCCTATCAACAGCGAACAGAGCTTTCATCTTTTGCGCCCCAAAATACTGGAACTCCCTACCACCTGACATCCGTGCCATAACGAACTTAGCCCAGTTCAGAAAGGCCCTTAAGTTTAACCTATTTATCAAATACTACCCCATATGAAATTAAACATAATAGTCCCACCACAAATTCAACCACAGTCTTCTCCATTATCCTAGCACTCTTGCTAACCTATGTAAATAGTTGAACATGTTACTTATTTGTCAGGTTATCTATTCTATGTAAATAGTTCTACCATGTTTTCCAAGTTGATACTCCTGTTCTATGTAACTCCAAACAGCCTGTTGTTCTGGTTTATTGTGTTCTCTGTAAACCGCGCTGATGCCAAATAGTGCGGTATATAAGAAATTGAAATAAATAAATAAATAAAAACGTAAACAATCGATCTACGTTTACCCATTCCACTCCATTCATTAATTTATAGACTTCTATCATATCTCCCCTCAGCCATCCCTTTTCCAGGTTAAAGAGCCCTAAACTTTTTAACCTTTCTTCATAGGAGTATCCTTCCATCCCCTTTACCATTTTGGTGGCTCTTCTCTGAACCTTTTCTAAAATCGCTATATCCTTTTTAAGATACGGCGACCAGAATTGCATACAATATTCAAGGTGCAGTCTCACCATGGAAAGATATAGAGGCATTATAATATATTTTGTTTTATTTTCCATTCCTTTCCTTATGATACCTAGCATTCTATTTGCTCTCTTGGCCGCCGCTGCACATTGGGCCGAGGGTTTTAACATGGTATCCACAATGATGCCTAAATCTTTTTCCTGGGTGGTGGTTCCTAATGTGGAACCTTGCATCGTGTAACCATAGTTTGGGTTGCTCTTCCCTAGGTGCATAACTTTGCACTTGTCCACATTAAATTTCATCTGCCATTTTGATACCCAGTCTTCCAATTTATCAAGATCCTCTTGCAATTTTCCACAATCCTCTTGGGTTTTAACAACTTCAAATAGTTTTGTGTCATCTGCAAATTTGATAACCTCACTCGTTATTCCACTTTCCAGGTCATTTATGAATATATCAAAAAGCAGCGGACCCAGCACAGATCCCTGGGGTACACCACTATTCAACTTTCTCCATTGGGAAAATTGGCCATTTAGCCCTACCCTCTGCTTTCTATCTTTTAACCAGTTCCTGATCCACAGTAGTACACTGCCTCCTATCCCATGACTCTTTAGTTTTGCCAAAAGTCTCTGATGAGGGACCTTGTTAAAGGCTTTCTGAAGGTCCAGATACACTATATCAACCGACTCACCTTTATTCACCTGTTTATTCATACCTTCAAAAAAACATAACAGATTAGTAAGACAAGATCTTCCTTGTCTAAAGCCATGTTGGCTGTCTCCCATTAGGTCATGACTATCTACATGCTGAGTAATTTTAATCTTTATGATGGTTTCTACCATTTTTCCCGGTAATGACGTCAGGCTCACCGGTCTGTAGTTTCCCGGATCACCCCTGGAACCCTTTTTAAAAATTGGTGTTACATTGGTGATCCTCCAATCTTCAGGTATTAGAGATGATTTTAATGACAGTTCACAGATTACTAATAGCAGGTCTGCAATCTCAGATTTCAGTTCTTTCAACACCCTTGGATGTATACCATCCGGCCCAGGTGATTTGCTACTCTTTAGTTTATCTAATAGTTGTAATACATCTTCCCGATGTATCGATATTTCCTTCAATTCTTCCGCACCTTTAAATACCACTTCAGTCATGGGTAACATCCCTACATCTTCCTCAGTAAAGACCGAAGCATAGAATTCATTCAGTCTCTCCGCTATCGCCTTATCGCCTCTTAGTGCCCCTTTAACCCCTCTATCATCTAATAGACCAACTGACTCTCTCACAGGTTTTTTGCTACGAATGTACTTGAAAAAGTCTTTATTTCGTGTTTTTGCTTCCGCAGCAAGCTTCTTCTCAAATTCTCCCTTTGCCTGCCTTATCAATGCCTTGCATTTGACTTGCCAGTGCTTGTGCTGTTTCCAGGTTTCGTCGTTTGGCTATTTTTTTCCATTTCCTGAAAGATGCTTTTTTTGGCAACAACAGCCTCTCTGACCTCACCTTTAAACCATGCTGGCAGTTTTTTGGACTTCCTTTGACTTTTCTTAAAGCGTGGAATACAGCTGGTCTGGGCTTTCAAGATAATATTTTTCAACAACACCCAAGCTTGATGTAAGTCTTTAACCTTTGCAACTGCTCCTTTCAGTTTTTTCTTAACTATTTTCCTCATTTTATCATAGTCTCCCTTTCGAAAGTTAAAAGGTAGTACTGTGGATTTCCTTACTATCCCTCCTCCACTAATTAAATCAAAGGCGATCATGCTATGATCACTATTGCTAAGTGGCCCCAACAACCTTATCTCTTGCACTAGATCTGGTGTTCCACTAAGGACTAGGTCTAATATGGCTTCCCCTCTGGTAGGTTCATGAACCAGCTGCTCCAAGAAGCAGTCATTTATTTCATCTAGGAACTTTATCTCCCTAGCATGTCCTGCCGTGACACTGACCCAGTCGATACCGGGGTAATTGAAATCACCCATTATTATAACTGCACTGTAACTTGTTAGCTTCCTTGATTTCTTTGAGCATTTCATCATCCATTTATTCATTCTGGCCAGGTGGTCGATAGTACACCCCCACTGCCATTGCCTTCCCCTTTTTACATGGAATTTCAATCCATAGAGATTCTACAGCAAATTTTGTTTCCTGCAAAACTTTAATCATTTCTCACTCAATGCCCTCTACCAATTTGATCAGCTCTATCATTATGATATAGTTTGTACCCAGGTATCACAGTGTCCCACTGGTTGTCCTCCTTCCATCATGTCTCTGATATTCCAATCATATCTAACCTTTCATTTAGTGCTATATATTCTAACTCTCCCATATTATTTTTTAGACTTCTAACATTTGCATACAAACATTTTAGAGACTGTATTTTATTAATATTAATTTGGCTATTGGTAGACATGGGTAATTTGGGATCTTTAAGCTCTGTCTGCTCCATACTTGAGGGCATTTGGGCTAATTTACTCTTTTTTGGAACCTCTCTGCTTTTGGTAGTATCCTTCAAGGATACATTCTTCCGAACCATCCGCTCTTGGGCGACTGTCGGCTTTCCCCTATTATCTAGTTTAAAAGCTGCTCTATCTCCTTTTTAAAGGTTAATGCCAGCAGCCTGGTTCCATCCCGGTTAAGGTAAAGCCCATTCTTTCGGAAGAGCCCCTCCTTTCCCCAGAAGGCAAAGTTCAGGGCCAAGAAGGCAAACTTCTCTAGATAGGAGTCAAAGCCCCTGTGGAGGCTGAGTCTGCTGAGCCGGTTGAGGCTTAGCAGCTTTTGTTTTTCTTTGCCTAGGTTGTTGCTGCTGTCCCTTTTGGGCAGACTGACCTAAACGATGCCCCTGCTGGGTATAGGAGGGATAAAACATCTTCTTCTTACTGAAGAATGGTTTCTTGTAGGTTTTTTTCCTTGCAGGATCAGCTGTAGACTTCTATCCAAAGTGATATTGTCAGCATCTATTTCATTAGCTTTTTCCTTCCAATTCTTGCCAAAGAGATTCTCTCCTGTGCAAGGAATATTCCCTAGTTTATCCTGTACCCAAAGTTCCAAGTCAGATGCCTGAAGCCAGGCAATGCTACGTGCACCTATGGCAATGGCAGAGGTTCTACTTATGCACTCAAAGCAGTCAAAGGCTGCACGATTTACAAACTTGGAAACATCCTGAGCATGTTTGACAAGGGCGAGGAAATCCTGCCTCTTATCAGGATCCTTCTCATAGCTGATTGCACCACTATGGAATGGTCTGGTAGCTGAGTCTTCTGAAACCCAGGACAAGGAGCAACTCGATGCATGGTGTCGAGTCTTCGAGAGTGAGGAGATGTGGTTAGAGGTGTTTCCTACATCCTTAACATGAGATCATGCACCAGGCAGGCATGTTACCAGGCGATCCTCACGTCCACCAGCCACCCAGCTATCTACATGCCTAATGATTGAATCACCAACTATAACGGCTGTCCTAACCCTGCCCTCATGGGCACATGGCTCTGGAGAAACTTCCGCAGTGCAAGAGGATTTTGCATCACCTGGAGGACAGGTCCTAGTTACAGGATCACGTCCTGCCACACCAGGGTGATGCTCTCCTTTCATGTGACCTCTCTCCTCCATGGCAACAGGGATGCTGCCAGACTGGAGGTGGGACATCAGGACTATATCTCTGTAGGTCTCGTCTCTGTCTTTCTTATGTCTTCCAAGTCTGCTACTCTAGCCTCTAGAGAATGGACTCGTTCCCTGAGAGCAAAGAGCTCCTTGCACCTGGTGCACATGTAAGACCTCTCACCAGCTGGGAGAAAATCATACATGTGACACTCAATGCAAAAGACTGGAAAGCCCCCATCTTGCTGCTGGACTGCTGTCTGCATCTTAGTTTTAAGCTTGTGTTTAGATCTTTAAGTTCTTTACTTACTAAGGGTTGCTATGGATATTTATACTAATAAAACTGTACCTAATATGTTTAATATACCTTGTTCACCTGAAGCTTAATTAATCTCAGGTCCTCAGTGTATGACTGATTTGAATAACGAGCTTCACGAGCACTTCCTTTCCTTAAAGATGTGTAAGTACCTATAAAGCTACGATTATCCCAGGGGTGTGTGGGTGTTGGGGAGGGAGGGAAATAACACTTATTAAAAGAGGGCTGCTACATAGTACCCTATCCTGTACTGCTGAGGCAAGCTGTGACCAACTTCCTGGGTGATTAACAGTCCTTGCTTGCATAGAAGGAGTCTTTCAAAATGGCCTGTTGACCTGCCATCTGGTGCTAACACCTATTAAAAACGTTTCACAGGTCTCTTGCCCCCTAGGTAGAAGTCCTCTTTGTAAAGGTCTCTGGAAGATTTTATTTGTTGCTCAAAGAGTACTGACCCTGTTTTGCCTTTTATGCTGTTATATTCTGATTTGATTTAAATTACAGCTCTTTGCTGCTGCTAGGCTCTGACTTATTATGAAATTTCAACTACAAACTTTCTGCTGTGTTCTAAATTTAACCAGAAAGTTCTCTTCTGTGTTTTAAATTTAAACTAAAAGTACTTTGCTGATACTAGGCCCTGAGTGACTATTAAATTTAAACTACAAGCTCTCTGCTGGGTATGAAATGTAACCAGAAAGTTCTCTTCTGTGTTAAATTTGAACTTAAACTGCTGCTACTAGGCCCTGACTGATTTAACAAAAAACACTGGGTTCACACATTAATTAGCTTTCATACAAAGAAGTCCTTTTAGAAAATTCCCAGAAGTATATACTCACAATTGCAGATCTCTCTCCAGAAGTAGCAGTCCCTTTTCTAGTCCCCCCTATATAAAACCCTGGTCATGACTTTTAAAGCTGCAAAGAGCCCATCCCTATCACCTATCACCTATCAGCAATATGATACATGTCACTCCAACAAACAGATCCAGGAGATCTGCTGCATTGAACTCCATTGACCTTCCGAAACTCCTTACAAAATGCTCTAAATCAACAGCCTCTAGAGCCTTCTCACTGTTTGCGCCCAGAGCCTGGAATGCCCTTCCACCCGAAATTAGAGCCATCACTAGTCTCACGACATTCAGAAAGATCTTAAAACATCACTTGTTCCTAATATACTACCCTGAAGCAACTCCGATTGAACATAGCCCCCATGTTGATCTTGCCCTCCTGACTCCGGTGGAAAATGGCTAATCATGATGGTTCATACTTGCATACTTCCGTATTTATACTGTACTATAATTATATCTATTTACCACTACCATGTAGTTAACCAAAAAATGCCATGTACATAGTTAACCCTACTTTCCACCACGTTTTTTGTATATAGTTAACCCTGTTTACCGTAAAAAAACAATGCTGACTGTATCATTGTGTTTAAATTTGTTCATTTGTAAACCGCACTGATTAAAAGCACGGTATATATGAAATAAAAATAAATAAATAAATAAATAGTCCTTCAAGACTGAAGGACTAGAAAAAGACTTTTGAAAGAGTGGTCTTCAGAACTGCACACAATATTCTAAATTAGGTCTGACCAAAGATTTATACAGAGACACTGGCACATCCTTCTTCTTGCTGGTTATTCCTCTCCCTATGCACCCAAGCAACCTTCTGGCTTTTGCCGTTGCCTTTTCTACCTGTTTAACCACCATAAGATCATCAGAAACAATCACCCTTAGTTCCCGCTCTTCTTTCATGGACAGATGCACTTCACCCCCTATAATGTACTGCTCTCTTGGATTTTTTCAGCCCAAATGCATGAGCCTGCATTACTGAGCATTAAATCTCAGCTGCCAAATTCTCAATCATTCTTTAAGCTTTGCTAAATCCCTCCTCGTGTTATCTTCTGGCAGATCGCTTCTGTCTGTGTCCTTCTCTTCCACTGCCAACTCCAGACCTCAATCCTTTCACCTTGATGCTCCTTATGCCTGGAACAAACTATCCAAGCCTGTATGTCAGGCTTCATCAACGGCCCTTTTCAAATCCAGGCTAAAAGCTCCCCTCTTCCTAGGCTGCTTTTGGAGTTTGATCCGCATAATCTCCTATGTATTACCTTACCCTTAGCTGTATTGCTCATCTTCAGTTGTTGTGTTGTCTGTCTTAACTAGATTGTAAGCTCTACTTTATTCAGAAAGGACAGGGAGGAAGCTATACTTTATTCAGAAAGGGTAGGAAGAAGGGGAGGAGGAGTGGCACTATATGCAAAAACTACTATTAAAGCTTTGGAATTACAGAGCTTGAAAGGGAGAGAGGAGGCATTGAGGGTTTAACTAGAAAGAGGGAAAGAGAAATCTATTTGCATTGGTGTGATATACAGACCTACCTCACAAGAGGAAGAGGTGGATAGAGAGTTAATTGAAGACATATGCAGCATTGCTAGGAAAGGGGAAGTCCTACTGATAGGAGATTTCAATATGCCAGATGTTGATTGGCACATTCCTGCTGCAGTATCATCTAGAAGTAAGTAGATCCTGGATTCTCTACAGGGAGATCTTTTCAGGCAATTAGTAACAGACCCCATACGTGAAGGGGCCATACTGAACTTTGTGCTTACCAATGGTGAAAGTGTTTCTGATATTGTAGTGGGAGATCATTTTGCATCCAGTGATCACCAGATCGTGTGGTTCAGTATTAGGACTAGGGATGTTAGAATCCATTCATAGGTGAGGATCTTAGACTTTAGGAAGACTAACTTTGCCAAGATGGGCCAATTCCTCAGGGAGTCGTTAGTGGGATGGGAACAGCTGGGGGATGTAGAAAAACAGTGGGCAAAACTGAAAGGGGATATTTTAAGGGCAACCAACCTTTTTGTTAAAATGGTAAATAAAGGTAAAAGGAAAAGGAGACCGCTATGGCTTTCGAAAGAAGTAGCTGAAAAAGTGAAGAAAAAGAGGGAGGCCTTCATGAAATACAAGAGATCACAGAGAGAGGAAGACAGGCATCTATATTTGGAAAAACTCAGAGAAGCTAGCAAAGTAGTCAGGAAGGCAAAGATTCAAAAGGAGGAGGAAATAGCCAATGCAATAAAATGGGGATAAGACATTTTTCAGATAGGTTAGTGAGAAGAGGAAGGGCAAAAATGGTACTGTCAGACTCAAGGATGCAAGGGAAGAATATGTAGAAGCTGATAATGATAACGCGGAATTGCTTAACAAATATTTCTGTTCTGTGTTCACAGATGAAGAACCAGGAGCAGGACCTTTGAAAACACCCACAAACAGCAACAGAAGCGAGGGACATCCTGAAAATTTTTCAGAAGACTGTGCTCATGAGAAACTAGCTCAAATTAAAGTAGACAAAGCGATGGGACCGGATGGGATACACTCTAGAATACTGAGGGAACTTGGGGATGTTCAAGCAGTTCCACTGACTGACCTTTTCAATGCCTCGTTGGAGTCGGGAGTGGTGCCAAAGGACTGGAGAGAGGCTCATGTGGTGCCTTTACACAAAAGCGGAAGTAAGGATGTGGTTGAAAACTACAGGCCGGTTAGTTTAACTTTGGTGGTGAGTAAATTATTGGAAACGCTGCTGAAAGAGAAAATAGTGAGGTTTCTAGAGTCCAGCGGATTACAGGATCCGAGGCAGCATGGATTCACCAGAGGCAGGTCTTGTCAGACAAATCTGATTGATTTGTTTGACTGGGTGACCAGGGAGTTGGACCGAGGGAGAGCCCTAGATATATGGTGTATTTAGATTTCAGTAAAGCCTTTGACACTGTTCCTCACAGGCGACTTATAAACAAACTGAGCACCCTAGGGATGGACCCTAAAGTTACTGCTTGGGTTAGAAATTGGTTGGGTGGGAGGCAACAAAAAGTACAGGTAAATGGAGCTCACTCTGAGGAGAAGGATGTTACCAGTGGTGTGCCCCAGGGATCTGTCCTTGGTCCGATTCTTTTTAAACATCTTTGTTAGTGATATAGCGGAAGGGCTGTCGGGTAAGGTTTGCCTCTTTGCAGATGATACCAAAATCTGCAATAGAGTAGACACCCAGGAAGGTATAGATAACATGAGGAGGGATCTAGCTAAGCTTGAAGAATGGTCTAGAATTTGGCAGCTGGGATTTAATGTTAAAAAATGTAAGGTCATGCATTTGGGCTGCAGCAATCCAAGGGAGCAATATAGTATAAGGGGTGAAGTACTTTTGTCCACTAAAGAAGAGCAGGACCTAGGTGTGGTTGTGTCTGATGATCTTAAAGTAGCTAAACAGGTAGAAAAGGCGACGGCAAAAGTTAGGAGGATGCTTGGGTGCATAAAGAGAGGAATGGCTAGCAGAAAAAAAGGAGGTGATAATGCCTCTGTATAAGTCTTTGGTGCGACCTCATTTGGAGTATAGTGTGCAATTCTGGAGACCGCACAATTCTGGAGACCGCACCTTCAAAAGGATGTGAACAGGATGGAGTCGGTTCAGAGGGTGGCTACTAAAATGATTAGTGGTCTTCATTATAAAGCATATGAGGACAAACTTAAGGATCTTAATATGTACACCTTAGAGGAAAGGCGGGATAGAGGTGATATGATGGACATGTTTAAATACCTCCGTGGCATAAATGTTCAGAGAGAGAGCCTCTTTCAATTGAAAGTAAGTTCTGCTAAGAGGGGACATGGGATGTGGGTGAAGGGTGATAGATGCAGGAGTGATATGCAGAAATATTTCTTTACAGAAAGAGTGATGGATCCGTGGAATAGTCTCCCAGTGGAGGTGGTAGAGATGAGGACAGTAACTGAATTAAAAAAAGCATGGGACAAACACAGAGGATCTCTAAAGCTAAAAAGGGGACTGTTGTAGTTGTTGATATGGAAGGACAGAGTAGATAGGCCATGTGGTCTTTTTCTGTCATCATATTTCTATGTTTCTATGATGAGCAGGGACTGTCTTTTACATGTGCCTGTACAGCGCTGCATACGTCTTGTAGCACTATACAAATGATCAGTAGTAGTAGTAATCTACAGTTTCCTGGGTGTCTACTCTACGAGATAGCCTTTCCGCAAAATCACTTACATAAATGTTAAAAAGAATTTCCCTTGCATGTCTTGATGTGACAGTGACCCAGTCAATATTGGGATAATTGAAATCTCCTATTATTACTATGCTGTAAACTTTGCTAGCTTCCCCAAATTCTGTTAGCATTTCATCATCAACATGCTGAAATGCCAGAGTTCAACCTGAATATGGGGTTCTGTGCGTGAACTGGAACATTTCCACCTGAGACTCTGGATTTCAACCTTCTACCTAAAAAGTCTAAATTTGACTTCCAGTATCTCCCGCCTTCACTTTCCTATGTCACTGGTACCTATACATGTAACACAAGAGCCAGTTCCTCTCATGCACTGATATAAAATCCTAGCATTTTGATGAGAGCAAGCACGTTATTACATCATCCTTGACCTCACCTATCTACATTTCTAATGAAAGAGTATGGGCTCGATTCAGAGACACGGGTTGCAGGGCTGCACATCCTGGTGGGACGTGCAGCTTTGCAAGTCATCCGGACCCTATTCCCCCTCCCGCACGTCCTCAACAGTAGGATAGGGAGAGCTGGCGCAGGGAGGGAGGGGGCAGGGACGGGGTTAGGGCAGAGTGGGTGTGGTCAAGCCCGGCAGAATGTACAGGACTGATTCAGGTCATGGCCCTGTACGTCCTTTGGGGTCTGTGGGGACATGCTGCTTATTCCACCTCGAAGGTGGAATAAGCAGCATTGACCCGGCGATCGGGCCCAGGGATCCCCTGGGGCTGGTGCCGGGTGCGGGGGGGATTCCCACTGCTCGGCCATCCGTGAGTCGAGTGACGGGGAAGAGGGGAGGCCGAGCCACAGCAGCCAGGGGAGTATGCAGGGAGGATGTCCCTGCAGGCAGGTAGGGGCACACTGGGTCATCCTTAGGCCCAATTCTGCATGCCGTGGGAACATTTTGTTCCTGCGGTATAGAATCGTGTCCTAACGGCCCCATCCTGCATGGGGAAGGTCAGATGGTCCAGACGTGCCCCTCTTGGAATTGGGTTCCATGGAAGCCAATGGATAACAAGATCCATTTAATCTGCTCATTGCTCTTGTTTCCCGTACTGTTTAATATCTATCAGGAAAGGCGTGAGCTAAATATTAATAATAAATAAATAATGAATCAATCCTCAGGTAAGGACAATTTGCCTGTCAGACCACCATGGAAGCAGACAGTGGAATATTTTAACCATTGTATAGACTAGATGAATAAGAAGCTAAAAATTATGAGTGGGAAATTCCCTTCACCCAAAGGCTTTATCTAAGCTATTTTGTGAGATATTGCTCTTAGTGTGCAAACAGAAGTGAAGAATTAGGGTGTCATCTTAGATTCCTCATTATCACTGGATAGGATTTGAACATGGTAAAGCGATAGTATTAATTCATTCTAATTACTGCAATGTTATCCATATCAATTACCAAGACATCCTAGTAGAAAGTTGCAAGTAATCCAGAACATGAGAGAGAAGATAGTGTCTGGGAGATGATCACAAGGAGTCCCAGATACTTTCCAAGTTACACTGATTACCAACTGCTCAGAGGATCAAATTTAACATTATGTGTTTGACTTTTCAGGCCCTCAGAAGCATTAGTCCAGATTATTTGCAGGCCTACATGACATGATATCAGCTTTCAGAGGAATAGCCTCATAGTTAGAGCAGAGATCAAATCCCACTGCTGCTCCCCGTGATCTTGGGCACGTTACTTAACCCTCCATTGCCTCTGGTACAAACTTCGATTGTAAGCCCTCTAGAGATAGCAAAATATCTACTGTACCCACAGCTAACTCGCCTTAAGCTACTCCTGAAAAAGGCAAGAACTACTGTTGTAGTCAGGCTGTAATTTGGAGGTGTTTGTTGCTAAATCTTTTTATATTTTAAAGCATTAGAAAGAGCTTTTTCATGAGTTGCCCTAAAACTATGAAATGCTTTGCTGTTCCAATCTTAAGTACAGTCTATAGATTACTTAGAATTTCCCTACAGTTTGAACATTTTTAAGTATAATATGAAGGGCAAGTTTGTAGTACATACTATACAGGGCTGTAACTAGGACCTGTCCTCCAGGTGATGTAAACCCCTCTCGCACTGAGGAGGTTTCTCCAGAGCCAAGTGCCCATGAGGGAAGGGTTAGGACAGCAGTTATAGTTGGTGATTCGATCATTAGGCATGTAGATAGCTGGGTGGCTGGTGGACGTGAGGATCGCCTGGTAACATGCCTGCCTGGTGCGAAGGTAGCGGACCTCACGCGCCACCTAGATAAGGTCTTAGATAGTGCTGGGGAGGAGTCTGCTGTCTTTGTACATGTCGGTATCAATGACATAGGAAAATGTGGTAGGGAGGTTCTGGAAGCTAAATTTAGGCTTTTAGGTAGGAAGTTGAAATCCAGAACTTCCAGGGTAGCATTCTCCGAAATGCTTCCCGTTCCACGCGCAGGACCCAAAAGGCAGGCAGAGCTCCGGAGTCTCAATGCGTGGATGAGACAATGGTGCAGAAATGAGGGGTTTGGATTTGTTAGGAACTGGGGAACATTCTGGGGAAAGGAGGGGCTCTTCCGAAGGGATGGGCTTCACCTTAACCGGGATGGAACCAGGCTGCTGGCATTAACCTTTAAAAAGGAGATAGAGCAGCTTTTAAACTAGATAATAGGGGAAAGCCGACAGTAGCCCAAGAGCGCATGGTTCGGAAGAATGTATCCTTGAAGGATACTACAAAAAGCAGAGAGGTTCCAAAAAAGAGTAAAGTAGCCCAAATGCCCTCGAGTATGGAGCAGACAGAGCTTAAAGATCCCAAATTACCCATGTCTATCAATAGCCAAATTAATATGAATAAAATACAGTCTCTAAAATGCTTGTATGCAAATGCTAGAAGTCTAAAAAACAAGATGGGAGAGTTAGAATATATAGCACTAAACGAGAGGTTAGATATGATTGGAATATCAGAGACATGGTGGAAGGAGGACAACCAGTGGGACACTGTGATACCTGGGTACAAACTATATCGTAATGATAGAGCTGATCAAATTGGTGGAGGGGCTGCGCTCTATGTTAGAGAGGGCATTGAGTCAGAAAGGATTAAAGTTTTGCAAGAAACAAAATTTGCTGTAGAATCTCTATGGATTGAAATTCCATGTAAAAAGGGGAAGGCGATGGCAGTGGGGGTGTACTATCGTCCGCCTGGCCAGAATGAACAAATGGATGATGAAATGCTCAAAGAAATCATGGAAGCTAGCAAAAGTTACAGTGCAGTAATAATAATGGGTGATTTCAATTACCCCGGCATCGACTGGGTCTGTGTCACAGCAGGACATGCTAGGGAGATAAAGTTCCTAGATGAAATAAATGACTGCTTCTTGGAGCAGCTGGTTCATGAACCGACCAGAGGGGAAGCCATATTAAGACCTAGTCCTTAGTGGAACACCAGATCTAGTGCAAGAGATAAGGGTGTTGGGGCCACTTGGCAATAGTGATCATAGCATGATTGCCTTTGATGTAATTAGTGGAGGAGGGATAGTAAGGAAATCCACAGAACTACCCTTTAACTTTCGAAAGGGAGACTATGATAAAATGAGGAAAACAGTTAAGAAAAAACTAAAAGGAGCAGTTGCAAAGGTTAAAGACGTACATCAAGCTTGGATGTTGTTGAAAAATACTATCTTGGAAGCCCAGACCAGCTGTATTCCACGCTTTAAGAAAAGTGGAAGGAAGTCCAAAAAACTGCCAGCATGGTTTAAAGGTGAGGTCAGAGAGGCTGTTGTTGCCAAAAAAGCATCTTTCAGGAAATGGAAAAAAGAGCCAAAGGACGAAACCTGGAAACAGCACAAGCACTGGCAAGTCAAATGCAAGGCATTGATAAGGCAGGCAAAGAGAGAATTTGAGAAGAAGCTTGCTGCGGAAGCAAAAACACGAAATAAAGACCTTTTCAAGTACATTCGTAGCAAAAAACCTGTGAGAGAGTCAGTTGGTCCATTAGATGATAAAGGGGTTAAAGGAGCACTAAGAGGCGACAAGGCGATAGCGGAAAGACTGAATGAATTCTTTGCTTCAGTCTTTACTGAGGAAGATGTAGGGATGTTACCCATGACTGAAGTGGTATTTAAAGGTGCGAAAGAATTGAAGGAAATATCAATACATCGGGAAGATGTCTTACAACTATTAGATAAACTGAAGAGTAGCAAATCACCTGGGCCGGATGGTATACATCCAAGGGTGTTGAAAGAACTGAAATATGAGATTGCAGACCTGCTATTAGTAATCTGTGAACTATACTGTGCATCATAGGATGCACAGTATGGGGTTGGTCAGTCTTCTCACCCTGTGCTGTGCATACCAGGATGCACTTCAGGGGTCAGTCTGCCATGTAAGCCAAAACTTATCTTACATGGACTGATGCTGCAAAGATAGTGGCATGGGGCAGATGACACAAAACTGTTTAAAGTTGTTAAAACCCAAGAGGATTGTGGAAAACTGCAGGAGGATCTGGATAAATTGGAAGACTGGGCATCCAAATGGCAGATGAAATTTAATGTGGACAAGTGCAAAGTTATGCACCTAGGAAAGAACAACCCACACTATAGTTACACGATGCAAGGCTCCACATTAGAAACCACCACCCAGGAAAAAGATTTAGGAGTCATCGTGGATAACATGTTAAAACCCTCCGCCCAGTGTGCAGCGGCGGCCAAGAAGAAAGCAAATAGAATGCTAGGTATCATAAGGAAAGGGATGGAGAATAAAACAAAGGATGTTATAATGCCTCTGTATCGCTCCATGGTACGACCGCACCTTGAATATTGGGTGCAATTCTGGTCACCGTATCTTAAAAAGGACATAGCGTTATTAGAAAAAGTACAGAGAAGAGCCACCAAATTGGTGAAGGGGATGGAATGCTACTCCTATGAAGAGAGGCTAAGAAGGTTAGAGCTCTTTAGCCTGGAGAAGAGACGGCTGAGGGGAGATTTGATAGAGGTCTATAAATTAATGAATGGAGTGGAACGGATAAACGTGGATCAATTGTTTACGCTATCAGAGTATAGAAAGACTAGGGGACATGTAATGAAGCTACAGGGTAAACTATTTAAGACAAATAAGAGAAAATATTTTTTCACTCAACGTGTAATCAAACTCTGGAATCTGTTACCGGAGGATGTAGTAAGGGCTGTTAGTATAGCAGGGTTTAAAAAAGGTTTGGACAAGTTCCTGGAGGAAAGGTCCATAAACCACTATTAAAAAGGGACCCAGGATATCAATGCTTGACCCAGTACAAGCATTGTGGAACCTGTGTTTTTTGGGGATATTGCTAGGTACGTATGACCTAGATTGGCCACTGTTGGAAACAGGATACTGGGCTTGATGGACCTCGGTCTGACCCAGTATGGCATGTCTTATGTTCTTATGTTCTTATCATTAAAATCATCTCTAATACCTGAAGATTGGAGGATCGCCAATGTAACACCAATTTTTAAAAAGGGTTCCAGGGGTGATCCGGGAAACTACAGACCGGTGAGCCTGACGTCAGTACCGGGAAAAATGGTAGAAACCATCATAAAGAATAAAATTACTCAGCATGTAGATAGTCACGACCTAATGGGAGACAGCCAACATGGCTTTAGACAAGGAAGGTCTTGTCTTACTAATCTGTTATGTTTTTTTGAAGGAGTGAATAAACAGGTGGACAAAGGTGAGTCGGTTGATATTGTGTATCTGGACTTTCAGAAAGCCTTTGACAAGGTCCCTCATCAGAGACTTTTGGCAAAACTAAAGAGTCATGGGATAGGAGGCAGTGTACTATTGTGGATCAGGAACTGGTTAAAAGATAGAAAGCAGAGAGTAGGGCTAAATGGCCAATTTTCCCAATGGAGAAAGGTGAATAGTGGTGTACCCCAGGGATCTGTGCTGGGTCCGCTGCTTTTTGACATATTCATAAATGACCTGGAAAGTGGAATAACGAGTGAAGTTATCAAATTTGCAGATGACACAAAACTATTTAAAGTTGTTAAAACCCAAGAGGATTGTGAAAAATTGCAAGAGGATCTTGTTAAATTGGAAGACTGGGACTTCCGGTCTGGCAATGAGCTGACCAGACGTGCTCTGATCAGCTCTGGGCAAATACCCCGAAAACTGCTAAAAATCTGCTCCCGCACCGCCGATTGCCTTCGAAACTGCTGACCCAATAGAACACTTTGCCAAGAGCTTTAAATTCTAGTTCTAGGACTGTAGAAACAGGCTGTCTAAGAGCGATAGCCCGATGGCAACGAAATCCGTCCGGAGGGAGAAGCCACGTGCAGTGGAGGCCAAAATGGCTGAAGGGGTCCCTGCTAGCCCAAAATCGGGGAATGGCTCTGACCTGGTGGCCGAGGTGAGCGCAGCGGTGGTGAGTGCACTGGAGACCCGTTTCCAAAACCTCGCGGGGAGCCTACAGACTCTCAACCAAAATTTTTCTGAATTTGCTGGGCGAATGGAGCAGGCGGAGGCGCGTATCGCTGAGGTCGAGGACTCCCAACACTCTCTCACGGCTAAGGTGGCTGCCCTCGAATCCGTCGTTAAACAGCAGAGTGAGAAGCTGGATGACTTGGAGAACAGGGGGCGCCGCAAAAATGTACGTTTCGTGGGGATCCCTGAATCCGTGGGAGACAGAGCCCTCTTCAATTACCTGCAATCTTGGCTTGACCAACTTGTTGGCGGAGCCGATGGAAGCCGGGTAAAACTGGACCGCGTGCACAGACTGGGACCCCGCAGAGAACAAGCGCAGCGACCCCGAGCAGTCATCGCCCGGTTCCAGGAGTACCGCCAGAAGGAGGAGGTTCTGCGACTTGCTCGCAACCGCAGGATTTCCGACCACCCGACTGCTGAACGCATTCTTGTTTTCCAGGACTACTCCGTCCTAGTTAGCCAACAACGGCGTGCCTTCTCTCCGGCCTGCACCCAGCTTTTCACTAAGGGACTCCGCTTTTCATTGCTATACCCGGCCCGCTTGAGGGTGGAACACCAGGGCCGTACAAAATTCCTATCGACGCCTGCAGAAGCATCTGTGTTCCTGGAGTCTCTCAACGCTTCAAGCCCAAACCCTTCCTGAGGGACCACGCGTGGCCTGGACTGAAACTACACCGCTAGGCTCCAAAGACCTTGGACAGCCGTGGACTGCTCTGTGCCGGATAGCCTGGAGCTTTGTTAGGACCCCAAAAACAAAAGTAGGGGTCAATTTTCTTATTTTCTCATTTATTTTTTTAGTTTAACAGAATCTGATTTGTATGGAGGATCCGGGCTCCTGCCTCTCCTTTTTTTATTTATTTATTTTTTTTATTTGTTTTTGTTTTGTTTGTTGTTTGGTTCCCCCCCCCTTCTTTTTTTTTCCCATTTTTTCTATTTTTGATTTCTTTTCCCCCTTTTTTGTTATCCTTTACTATCCTTATTTTATACATCTTCCTTTTTATTTTTATTTTTTCTTTTGCCAATTTTACTGGGCCTCGGCTTTCTCTCTCTCTTTTTTTGTGTTTCGTTAGTTGGTTCTTTGGTTTTTTTTGGAATGGGCCCCACCACTGAAACGATCTCTAGGAATTCCTGCCCCTGAATGACTCCCTGCAAATGTACCGGATGATAGCAACAATATAGCAGTATGTAGCTTATGTGGAGTTACTTTGACTCATTGTTGTATGGTCCGCAGGGTTACTTTGTTTCAGTTACTGCACCCATTTGTCACATTCACATTGGTGGAGTTCCCTAGGGTAGCGCCCTGGCCCCCCCCCCAATCTTGGTGTAAATACGGGGGTCGGGCTAATTCCTCTCCCCCCTCCCTCCTGTGCAGAATCGGATCTCCGGGGGAGGCGGCCTACCCACGCGCCTGATGATAAGGGTGGAGATAACAGGGAGATCTGCGCCTGGCCGGGGGAGATCAATATCCTAGGTTAATGTCATCTCGCAGTCACCCCTGACGGGCGGGAGTATAGAGGGGCGGCCATGATCCCAGCGCGCGTCTTGCCGGAGGTGGACTCCCTAGGACTTCCTGGGGCTTGCCTATGCCTCTGGGCGCCGCCGTCCGGCCATCCGGACTGCGGGGCCGGGGAGAGAGGGGACCTGTCCATGGGGGGGGGGACGAGCTCTGTCCACCCCCTTGGCTACATGAAGCCTGGGGGCACTGTCGGGGGTACCCTGGAATCCCGGGTCGGTGGGCCAAGAGATCCTTTCTGCCCACTATGAGGCTGACTGCGGGGGGGGGGGGGAGGGTGGAAGGAGAAATCAACAGGGGGAGGGGTGGATTCGTCGACCTCCTGAGATTCGCGCTTGGGTGGGCTGCGGAATGGATCGAGTTGCGCCCCTGGGAGATTCCCTTCATATGATTGGGTAACCTGGCCCTACGGGGTACACCAACAGGGGGGCGTCGCAAGTATAGGGGGGGGTGTGGAGGATCATAAGGGGGGGTAGCCCGAATGTCAGTGGAAGTTGTCCGACCGGGTGGGTGGACTTGTAGGAATTGGAAGGAAGGGGGAGGGGGGAAGGGAGGGATGGGGAGGGGAGGAGGGGGGGGGAGGGGAGGGAGGGCGAGGGAGGATATGGGGTAACCGGGCTCTTACAGGTAACTTTGTGGTGCTGCACCCTCAACATGCTGGAGAGAGGGGGGTCCCAGGCTGGGAGGGCCTCCCTATTATATGAGCGCTTAGCATTTTGGTGGATCTTTGACACTGTCTCATGCCTTTAAAGATTGTTACTTGGAATGTGTGCGGACTGGGGAGCCCGATCAAGCGATATAAGGTGCTGCAAGCCCTTGCTTGCCAAAAGTGCGATATCGCCCTCCTGCAGGAGACCCACCAGACAGCTGAGGAACATGATAAACTCTGCCGTTCATGGGTGGGTCAGGTTTGGGGTCTCCCGCACAGGGGCGGAAGGGAGGCGTGGCGATTTTGTTCCACAGAAGAGTTCGCTTCTCGTTGGCCACCCTCACAGCGGATGACAGGGGCAGATATTTGCTTCTGCATGGTCATCTTGATGGGAAATTAATCACTATTGGTAACCTCTATGGGCCTAATACGTTTGTCCCCAATTTCTTTTGCGATTTGGCCTCCCGGATTGAACAGCTTCCTGATTGTCCCTTGCTCCTAGGGGGTGATTTTAATGGCATTCTAGATGCCGAGTTGGATACTTCGACGGAAGGGGAGAACCGAGACAGGATCCCCACGACCCGCATGCTGCAGAGATTCCGGAGACGGCTGGATCTAGTAGACCCCTGGCGACTGCTCCATCCCCTGGAGAGGGATTACACCCATCAATCCCGGGCACATGGTTCAAGTGCCCGTATTGACTACATTCTGCTTTTGGGAGGAGCCATTGCCAGGGTGGGAGAGACTCAGATTGGTCCAGTGGAGATCTCCGACCACGCCTGGGTGTGGTTGGAACTATATTGGGGGAAAGCCTCCTCTTCTGGGTCCCGGCTCTGGCGCTTCCCGCTTGACCTTTACCATGATGCTCAGTTTCATGGCTTCCTTCGCCAGCGCTGGCACGAATTTTTGGACGATCACAGGTGCCATGAGGGGGACCCGGAATTGGTATGGGAGACGGCGAAAGTAGTGTTGCGTGGCGATATTATCGGCTTTGCGGCTCGCAAGCGCCGGATGATCGCTGACCGAATCATACGTTTGGAAAGGCAGGTGATGAGTCTACGCCGGCGCTGTGCTCGTGCCCCACTCGCATCGAATAAAAAACGGCTTTGGGAAGCTCAGGTGGCGTTAAACGAACTAATACACCAACGGGCCAAGAAATCCCACCTTTACTACCGTTAGCAAATGTATTGTCATGGAGACAAAACAGGGCGTTGCTTGCCCGATGTTTGCGGGGACAACGAGGCTCCCGCCTGGTGGCAGCCCTGCGAGATGCCACGGGTAGACTCCGCAGAGAAAATGAAGAAATTGTGCAACTTTTCCGGACCTTCTTCCAATCTCTGTATGAGACCGAAAGGGTGCCACCGACCGACCTTCATGATTATCTGGGGGGCCTTGACCTCCCCCAGCTGACTCCAGCTCAACGTGAGTCCCTTGAACAGCCGCTGACGGCGCAGGAGGTCCAGGCGGTAATCACCTCGGCCTGCTGTTTCAAGTCGCCTGGCCCGGACGGCCTGGGCGCTGAGTTTTATAAGCTCTTGGGAGACACTGTGGCCCCAACACTGCTGGCGGTCTATGACCGGCGTATTGAGCAGGGGGGCCTTCCGCTGGGGGAACAATCACGCTCACATTGTGTTGATTCCTAAACCGGGCAAGGATCCCTTAGCAGCTGGCTCCTATAGGCCCATTTCGCTGCTTAATTTTGACCTGAAAGTTTTAGCTAAGATTTTGGCTACTCGGCTGGCGGAGGTGTTGAGTCACCTCGTGCATGTCTCCCAGGTGGGCTTTGTCAAGAGCCGCTATGCAGTGCGGAATTTGCGAAAAGTTCTGGCCTCTCTGGAGTGGGTGCATCATCGCCAACTACCTTCTTTGTTGATTAGCTTCGATGCGGAAAAGGCTTTCGACCGGGTGAACTGGGACTACCTCTGGGCACTTTTGCCTAAATATGGATTTGGTGCCCACTTCTGCCGGATGGTGCGAAGTCTTTATGCCCAACCGACGGCGGGGGTGGTTTGTAATGGCGTCGCTTCGGAAGCTTTTGCCCTAGGCCGCGGGACACGGCAGGGGTGCCCTCTTTCCCCCCTGCTTTTTGTCCTTTCTCTCGACCCCTTGATTAGGACTATCGAGGCCTCCAGAGAGATCTCCGGAGCATGCATTGGGTCACAGGAATTCAAGCTCTCTGCCTTCGCCGACGATCTACTTGTTCACCTACTCTCCCTGAAGCGTTCCCTGCGTGGTCTGATGTTGGAATTCGAAAGGTTTGGGAGAGTGGCGGGATTGCGCATCAATAAGGAGAAATCGGAAGCCCTTGATGTATTAGGCACCCTTCAGGGTGCGTGGGCCGGAGAGTTCCCACTTAAATGGGCAACAGGCGAGTTCATATATCTGGGGATTGTCTTGCCCAGCCACCCCGGTAGGTTGTATGGCCGTAACCTTGATCGGATTCTGCGGAGATTGCAAACGCAGCTGCGGGCGTGGGGGGCTCTCCCACTGTCCCTCTCAGGGAAGATAGCGGCAGTACAGATGGTGGTCCTTCCCCGCCTCCTTTACTGGCTCCAGACCCTGCCAGTGTGGCTGCTCCGTAAAGACCTGCGCCGTATTGAGGCCTGCTTTCATTCCTTTTTCTGGAAAGGAGGAAGGGTGCGTATCCCGTGGGCCCGGCTGCTGGGCAAGTGGCGTGCGGGGGGGATGGGTTTCCCAGATCTGCGTGCTTATGCCTTAGCCTGCCAAATGCGACATCTGGCCGACTGGTTTGGTGACACTGCTTATTACACGCCCCGGCGTCTGGAGGAATGTTTTGTTGCCCCGCTTACTCTATTAGGGGTCTTGCATGGAGTCAATTCGGCTCTCCCCCGTTATCTAAGGCAGAGTGTGTTGATAACCTCGGCGAAACGGACCTGGCAATATCTCAACGTCCGATGGGGTGAATCGTGGCAGACCTCTAGTTGGTTGCCATTGCGAGGGAATCTGTCATTTTCTTCGGGCTCGGAGTCGGTACTTTTTCAAGACTGGGATAGCCGTGGAATTAAGCTCCTTGGCCACTTGGTGGAACCCTCAGGAGCCTGCAAGTCCTTTAGGACGTTGAGCCGGGAGTGGGATCTCTCTCCCCGGCACGCCTATGCTTACATTCAGGTGGCCCACTATATATCGTCATTGCCGCGAGCAGCACTGTGTGCTGAGCGGGCTCAACGGATTCTGGATTTCCTTGGACTTGGGGGCGATACTCCGGTATCGATATCTGTCTTTAAAGTCCGAGTGGCTGACCTGAGTCCCGCCCCAGACTACCAGGAGATAGAGCTGGCTTGGGAGGGGGAACTGGCTTGCGCGGTGCCTCCTGGCACGGTGCGGGCGGCGCTTTCCCGCATAGTTAGCCTAGCCCAGGGGATGCGTTGGAGGGAAATGCAATTTAAATGTCTCACTAGAGTTCATTTCTCCCCGAGGCGGGCGCTGCGGAGCCGACTTACTACTGATGGCAGCTGTCCCCGTTGCTCGGAGCCCTTGGCGACCCTCCTCCATATGTGGTGGGACTGTCCATCTTTGCAACCCTATTGGGTTAAAATCTCTTCTTTTTTGGAGGGGCTTCTTCAGCAGCGTATCCGGTGGTCGGGCTCCCTTGTGGTGCTGGACTGCATAACCCCCCCATGCCCAGGAAAGAAAGGGGAACGGCTGTTGGTCCGTAAGGCCTGTCTGGTGTGGAAGGCGCCGATTCTTCGATTATGGAGGGATCCCCAGCCCCCCACTTTCGGGGAGTGGAGGAACAATTTCTACCAATTGATGCAAATGGAACATCGCTGGGCGCGAGGCAGTGTCAAACGGTGGCCGGCCTTTATGGCGGTTTGGGAGCCCTACATTCTTCAACTGGGGTCCAGAAGTCGGAATGAGATTTTACAGTACGGGAGCTGAGGCACTACCTTGAATAGCATGAAGAGGATTGATTATGAGCAGTGCAGTACCACTAGTTGTATCAGGGGGGCGGGGGGGGAAAGACGGGAGGGGCAGGCATTGTGGGGGGTGGGGAGGGAAAGGAGGGGGGAAGGGGGGAGGGGGGATAAAAAAAAAAACGTGTTAAAAGCCACCCTATGTTCCCTTCTGTATTGCCCGGGAGGGGGGGGATCAGAGTACACCCCACCCTCCCGGGCCCTTCGTTTGCTTATCTGTACTGTGTTGTACTGTTTTTGGTGGATTGTAAATAAACTATTTAAAAAAAAAATTGGAAGACTGGGCATCAAAATGGCAGATGAAATTTAATGTGGACAAGTGCAAGGTTATGCACCTAGGGAAGAACAACCCAAACTATGGTTACACGATGCAAGGTTCCACATTAGGAACCACCACCCAGGAAAAAGATTTAGGCGTCATTGTGGATACCATGTTAAAACTCTCGGCCCAGTGTGCAGCGGCAGCCAAGAGAGCAAATAGAATGCTAGGTATGATAAGGAAAGGAATGGAAAATAAAACAAAAGATATTATAATGCCTCTATATCGTTCCATGGTGAGACCGCACCTTGAATATTGTGCGCAATTCTGGTCGCCGTATCTTAAAAAGGATATAGCGATTTTAGAAAAGGTTCAGAGAAGAGCCACCAAAATGGTAAAGGGGATGGAAGGATACTCCTATGAGGAAAGGCTAAAAAGGTTAGGGCTCTTTAAAAAGGTTAGGGCTCTGCTCAACAACAGATCCAGCATCACATTGACACGGAAGCTCCACTAGACCAATCACAACATGGATTCAGAGAAGCACATGGAGTCGACACAATCCTTACAACCCTATTCAACGATCTTATCACAGGAATAAACAGCATCCAACAAGGGTTCGTCCTCATCTTTCTAGACATCTCCGCCGCCTTCGACTCTGTGAATCACGACATACTTCTGCAACGCCTGATAGAAAATGGGATTCGGAGCACAGCGCTGGAATGGTGTAAATCCTACCTTTCTAATAGGTGGCAACAAGTCAAGACAGACCAGGAATCATCGGAACCATTCCTACAATCTCAAGGTGTACCGCAAGGATCTTCCTTATCGGCACTAATGTTCAATATATATATGCAGCCAATATGTGAATTGATCCGATCCTTCAACGTACAATGTCTGGCATACGCAGATGATATCCTCATATACATGCCGTTCAAAATTGACCAACCAGTGTTTTCCCCAATAACCAATTGCTTCGGAGCAGTAGCTGATTGGCTGCTGACACAAAACCTACGAATCAATCATAGCAAAACGGATGTTCTTTTTGTTACAAGGAATCGTAAGTTCATACCTCCTCCATCACTACTGGTCAACAACATAGAATTAAAGTCCAAACCCACAATCCGATATCTCGGCATCACACTGGACCAGCACCTGGATATGACAACGCATGTGAAGAATGTGACTAAAACCATATATCATAAGATCAGAACACTACGCCACCTCCGCCCCCTACTTGATTACACCGACTACCGATCAACCTTCCAGGCATTAGTTCTCCCACATCTAGATTTTGCTAACATCATCCTCCACGGGATCTCTCAATCAACTTTAAATCCGCTTCGTCTGGCTATGAATGCAGCTGCAAGGGTCCTCTCTGGGTCACCAAGATCTGCTCACATAACACCTATCATGAAAGACCTACACTGGCTACCTCTACAAGCCAGACTCCACTATAAGTCACTAATCCTGACCTTCAAAGCCATGAATAATTACCCACCCACACCAATCAGCAACCTAATTCACAGCACCCTCGAAAATAGAAACAGGAGAACTACTGCTAAGAACACCTTAATAGTTCCCAAGATGATGACATCATGTACTAAAGCTACGTCAAACAGAGCCTTCTCAATATTCGCCCCTCTAAACTGGAATACACTCCCCCATGAAATCCGTGGCATCAAGAGCCTAATACAATTCCGAAAAGCCGTGAAACACCATTTGTTCACAAAATGTTACCCAGAAGTTATCCTGGACACTCACACATCTACCAAGATTCCCACACACCCCAGGTGCATTAGCACTCTAATACAACCAGAAAATGGTTAGACTACAGGATAGCCCACTAGACAACCAAGATGACCAATTACCACTTTACCCAAATGTCTCACCCACATTATCCAATCGAGTTTAGAATATTGTATATAGTTTAAATATAATAAGTCAACTGTACATAGTTTCCCCGGGTATCCCATGCATTTATCATCCCTTGTTCTATGTAAACTCAATGTTGCTTGTATGCATTGCAGTATGTTGTGTTCATTGTACACCGCACTGATTTTAATAGCGCGGTATAGAAGAAATGTTAAATAAATAAATAAATAAATAAATAACCTGGAAAAGAGACGGCTGAGGGGAGATATGATAGAAGTCTATAAATTAATGAACGGAGTGGAACGGGTAAACGTAGATCGATTGTTTACGTTATCAGAATATAGAAAGACTAGGGGACATGCAATGAAGCTACAGGGTAAACTATTTAAGACTAATAAAAGAAAATATTTTTTCACTCAACGTGTAATCAAACTCTGGAATTTGTTACCGGAGGATGTAGTAAAGGCTGTTAGTGTAGCTGGGTTTAAAAAAGGTTTGGACAAATTCCTGGAGGAAAGGTCCATAAACCATTATTAAGAAGTGACCGAAGATATCAATGCTTGACCCAGTACAAGCATTGTGGAACTTGTGTCTCTTGGGGAAACTGCTAGGTACATATGACCTAGATTGGCCACTGTTGGAAACAGAATATTGGGCTTGATGGACCTTGGTCTGACCCAGTATGGCATATCTTATGTTCTTATGGCTATATGGTTTTAATGGGTAACTGAAGTGTGTGGGTTTTTAATGATAGCTGTTTTTTTGTACATGATGCAAATCACTTTTTCACATAATTATTGTAAATGTGTGGCTTGGGAACAGTTTTAGTTTTAAAATGTATTAAGTATCTAGTCTAACGGCAGAGATAGACAGAAAGCATAGTTACTCACCTCACCTCACAGGTGTTCTCTGGGGGCAGCAGGAATCATTGCTCACATATGGGCGATGTCGGTGCTGATGGAGCCCGCGCGGATCCAATCCCCAGCTTTCAAAGAAAGCCTTTGGGAGCTAAACCGCGCAAGCGCGGTCACCTTCCCACCCAAAGGTGCCATCTTACCTCAGTATGATCACATAGCTCAAACAAGCATAAAAAGAAAAACAGCTCCACGGGGAGGAGGAACTGTTGTGAGGACTGATTCCTGCTGTCCCTGGAGAATACCTGTTACAGGTGAGTAACTACGCTTTCTCCGGGAACAAGCAGGAAGTCAGTCTTCACATATGGAATTCCCAAGCTACAGGCTACCGAAAAAGCCTATAAAAGCCAAGGGTGGCCCAAAAGGTGGACCGAAAAGGGCAGCAGGGGGCACTGATTGGCTGGACGTCTGACACTGCAGCAGCAGCATCGAAGATGCAATCTCCACTCCAGTAGCCTGGACAACAGGGGTTGGAAGGAAGGAGTTGCCCTATTCCCAGAAGAGCTGATGGAGTACTGCCTGACCAAAGGACTATCCCTCCGGGAGATCTCTTCCAAACAGTAGTGCGCTGCGAAAGAGTGCACCGAGGACCAGGTGGTGGCCCGACAGATGTCCAATAAGGGCACCGAGAGCAGGCTTGCCACTGAGGCTGCCAAGGCACCCATATTGATGCTCCAGAGAGAGCCCTGCCTGTTGATAGGTGAAGGAAATGCAGTTGGCCACCCACCATGAGAGGGTGCACTTGGAGACTGTGACCCCAAGCCGACAGGTCAAAAGAGACAAAGAGCTGCACTGGGCAGCGATGGGGCTGTGTCCTCTGCATGTAAAAGGGCGGTCCAGCGTGTCCTCTGCCCTTGAGGAATGAGGGTTAGAGAAAAAGATGGGCAATACCACCTCTTGATTCAAGTGGAATGTAGAGACAACCTTTGACAAGAATTTGGGGTGAGTCCGAAGGATGACCCTGTTGGTTCTGGAACCTGGTGTAGGGCGTGTGTACCACTAGTGCCTGCAGCTTACTCACATGCCTGGCAGAGGTGAGCGCCACGAGGAACATTACCTTCCAAGAAAGATACTTTAAGTGGCAAGTAGCCAGGGGTTCGAAAGGTGAAGCCATGAGCTTACCCAAACCACATTAAGGTCCCATGCCACTGGTAGCAGATGGGATCAGGGGCTGGGAGACAAGGAGGCCTTGCATAAATCAGCCCACCAGAGGGTGCAGTGATACAGCCTGACTATACACAGCGTGGTGGTGAGCCGAGATGACACATAGGTGCACTCTGATAGTGTTAGACTTGAGGCAAACCCCTGACAGATGCAGAAGGCACCGCAAGATGTCTGGTATCGTGCAGGGGAAGGGGTTAAGACTCCCATCCGCACACTAATGTGAAAACTTGCACCCGTCGTGTAGAGTCCTTACGCAAGATAAGGAGCACATCGTCAACCGACCTAGAGAGGCAATGATGTGCTATAACTAGCCTCTCAGGTTCAAGGCCGTCAGGACAAGGGATCGGACTTTGGGGTGCAGTAGTGACCAGTCCTCCTGACACAGCAGGTCCAGGGTGCTCCCCAGAGGTAGTGGGTCCCGCTGGGACAACTGCAGAAGCAAGGAGAACCAGGGCTGCCTAGGTGCAATGAAGAGGACTGAGGTCACTTCTGCCTGGATCTTGAGATGGGTCTGTGGCACTAGGGGCTTGGGCAGAAACACATACAGGAAGCCCCTGGACCAGGGGAGGAAGAAGGCATCCACCACTTCCCATTCCTGGGCTGGTCTCCGGTAACAGAAGTTTGGCAGCTGCATGTTTTCTGGACTGGCGAAGAAGTCGATCTCTGGGGTCCCCCAGCATCGGAAGACCTCCCCCAGTATGGCCTGGTTCAGTCTCCACTCGTCAGGCTGGAGGACTCGGCTCAGATGGTCAGCCAGTATGTTGTCCTGGCCCGGCAAGTACACTGCTTTCAGGGAGATGTTCTTCCCTTGTCGCAAAGTTCCAGAGGCACACCGACTCCCAGCAGAGGTGGTACAAACCCGTGCCCCCCTGCTTGTTGAAGTAGTAAATGGCCACCTGGTTGTCCGTCTGGACCTGAACAATCTGTCCAATACAAGCATTATGGAACCTGTGTCTTTTGGGGGACCTTCTAGGTACTTCTGACCTAGATTGGCCACTGTTGGAAACAGGATACTGGGCTTGATGGACCTTGGTCTGACCCAGTATGGCATATCTTATGTTCTTACGGACACGGAAGTAGCGGGAGTAGAATCCCCGGCCTTGAAGAGGTTGGGTGATGGACTCCACCCCTTGCTCCTCAAGCAAAAACTCAAGCTCCTTTTGCAGAAGCTCCATTTGCAAGCAATCATGGGTAATTCCCCTGGGAAGGAGGCAGCTGGGCGAAGTGGAAGAGATAACCTTCCCCAATCGCCTCCAACACCCAGGTGTCCGTGTTCATGCTTGGCCACTGGTGTGCAAAGTAGACCAGCCAGCCTCCTGTGAACCTCGGGCCTTGTACCTCCTGGGGGAGGAATGATATGCCCAAGGAGTCAAAAACTCCCTCCAGGCTGCAGTTGGGGCACAGTTTGGGGGCCTTTAGCTTATGGAGGCCATGCCCCTGGCCCTTGGCCTGCAGCCCCTGAGGAGGAGCATGATAGGCCTGAAACTTGGGGGAAGTTCCTGTAAGCTTTCTTGGTCTTTGGGTAGAAGAGATTTTTCCCCTAAAGTCTTCCTGCAGGAAGGTTCAGACACTTTCTTAGACAGCCTGGTTCTGGTCAAGAATTCCTTCTCCAGCTCACTGACCTTCTCCGTCATCAGCTTGCCGAAGAGATTTGCCCCCCAGCACAGGACATCAGCTCATTTGTCCTGAACCAATTGTGCCAAGTCGGAGGACTGTAGCAAGGCAAGGCAGCGGACACTAATACCCACCGCAGCTACCGAGCTGCCGACTCGAAGCTGTCGAAGGCCACCCGAGTTTTGAAACTTGGAGCATTCCTTGACCAATGGCACCAGGGTCCTGAAGTGCTCAAGGGGGTTCACCTGATAGACCAGCAAAGAACCCGGCGAGGTACAGCTGGTATGCATGGATCCAGGCTGTGAGTATGAAGACCTGAAAACACTTCCTGACGAAAGCATCCATGGTGCGTGTCTCCCTGCCGCGGGGCACTGAGGAGTGCATCTCTTGGCTCTTAATGCGGGACATAGCTGACTCCACCACCATGGAGTTATATGGTAGTTCTGTTTTCTGGATGCCGGGGCTCTGGCTGACTTCATACTGCGAATCGAGTCGACGGTTCACAGTTGGCACCATCACCGAGGTCTCCCACATCCTGAACAGTAACCGTTCGAAGAAGCTGTGAAATGGGCAATATCAGTGAATCCTGAGGAGCAGCCTTGTACTGCAGGATCTCGAGGTCCTTGGTACACGGCTCCTCTTCGGGCACCGCCACGAAGGCGAGTGCCTGGGACATCTCCCACACAAACTCTAGGAAGGCAAGATACTCCGGAGGTGACTGCCATCGATGGTGTGGCATGGATGGGTTGAAAGAGATGTCCTGGTGAAGGACGGTGTCTGGAGACTCTTCATCCATCTCCCACACCGACTCAGAGCTGGAGGAATCGGCAAGCACCCCGTGGTCATCGGATCGGCTCAGCATCAATGACAGCTGGCATCGGGGTTCCGGCGCGGCCGTGCCAGGCCTCAAGTCGGTCACCGACGGAGTCAACACAGATCAAGCCAGCCTCTCGAGGATGGGTGGAGCAACCTCCGGAGAGGTCCTGGTCGAGGACAGCTCCATGGCGGGTGATGACAACCTGGAGTGACCAAGAGTCAGCCCCCTCTGTGCCTCAACGAAGACCGCGAAACTGAGTTCCAGGGCCACCATCCTGGCCTTGATGTCCGACGGCTCTGCCGAGGTGGTCGCCAACTTCAAGGATATCAAGGATGGTGTCAGGTCCCTGATGATGATGGCATCAGGGGACCTGACTCGATCCCCAACTCCGTCGATGATGCCTGCTGCCAGGGCTCTTCAAGGGGTGCTCCTGGCTGCCATCACCGGCATCGAGTCTTCGCGCACAGATCCTGGAGGTCTTATCCCCAGGCCAGGGTCGGACCTCTACTTCGGCTTCGACGAAATCTTCTTCGGGAAGGCCCTCCAAGGATGACTCTGATAATCCCTGCGCTTCGATCGAGCCCGAGAGCATGATGCTGAGTCTCCCGACGCCAGCATCGAAGGCAGGGATTCCGCCCCCAATGCCAATGCCGAAAGAAGACTTACCAAAAAGCTCCCCCTGCCGCCTTTCACATTCCTTACAAGTCTTGGCAGACATCAAAAGGCAGAGTGGGCAGGAAAACACATCGTGGTCCACCCCGACGCATTTAATGCAAGTACTGTGGCAGTTTGTGCGAGACATAGTGCGGTTGTACTTGCGATGTGCTTAAATCCGCTGGTCGAAGACATAGCAGGAAAAACAAGTCCCGCGAGATTAAACTCAGACATATCAACCAGCTAAGCCTTGAGTAAAAACCTGCGACCCAAAAAAGAAAAAAAAAGAAGTATCCGAGCAAAAAAACACGACACTGGGGTGTTGGACTCGGGCAGCAGGATGTAATTCATACTGAAGAAAGACAAGAAAACTACTGACAAATGATGAAAAATCTTTTCTGTCGGGATGCACAGACAGCACATCTGCAGGGCTCTGTGGAACAAAGGAGGTAAGAGGGCAGAAAGGGGATGGATCCGCGTGGGCTCTGTCGGCGCAGACGTCACCCATATGTGAGGACTGACTTCTCGCTTGTTCCTGGAGAATATAAATTACATAAACAATTTCCACATCCCATTGCACGAGTTGCAGACCCTATGCAATCTCCAGCTTTACTCAAAATTTGCCCACTAATCCTTTTTGCTGATCCAAAACTTTCTTGAAACACCATATGCAGAATGATGCAGATAGCAGAGCCAGAGAATCACATCTGCTATGAAGCTAAATCCCCTATACTCACAATAACTTAGCACTACCCAATCCCTTCTGGAAAGTCTCCTTGCTTCAAATACGTTAAGCATGAAGCACTGAGACAAGGAGGGAATTCATTACATGGTCACCATGTGGCTCCAGGGCACTTGACTTAAACATTTCAGAATGAAAGCAATAGAAACATAGAAATATGACGACAGAAAAAGACCACATGGCCTATCTAGTATGTCCTTCCACATCAACAACTACAACAGTCCCCTTTTTACCTTTAGAGATCCTCTGTGTTTGTCCCATGCTTTTTTGAATTCAGTTACTGTCCTCATCTCTACCACCTCCACTGGGAGACTATTCCACGGATCCACCACTCTTTCCGTAAAGAAATATTTCCACATATCACTCCTGAATCTATCTCCCTTCACCCTCATCCCATGTCCCCTCATAGCAGAACTTGCTTTCAATTGAAAGAGGCTCTCTCCCTGAACATTTATGCCACGGAGGTATTTAAACATCTCAATCATATCACCTCTATCCCGCCTTTCCTCTAAGGCATAGGTGTCAAACCTGTCCTGGAGGGCCACAATCCTGCCAGGTTTTGGGATAGCCCTAATGAATATGCATGAGATATATATGCATTAGTGACATCCAGCCATACTGACTGGTTTGTGGCCCTCCAGGACTGGATTTGGAGACCACTGCTTTACACCTCTGTCATTTAAGATTGTGAGTGGGCAAGGTGCAGATGTCCAAGACATCAAAAAGGTTAGATAGAATTTGTCACATTCCTCCTCACTTCTCACCACCACCAAAATATTGTCCATTAGACATCTTTTTGGTGGTGGTGAGAATCGAGGATGAATGTGACACATTCTAGCTACCCTTTTGATGTCTAGGACATCTGTACCTTGCCCACTCACCATCTTAAATGACAGAGGTGTAAAGCAGTGGTCTCCAAATCCAGTCCTGGAGGGCCACAAACCAGTCAGGTTGGCAGGATATCTCTAATGCATATATATCTCATGCATATTCATTAGGGCTATCCCAAAACCTGGCAGGATTGTGGCCCTCCAGGACAGGTTTGACACCTATGCTCTAAGGTGTACATATTAAGATCCTTCAGTCTGTCCTCATATGCTTTATAATGAAGACCACTAATCATTTTAGTAGCCACCATCTGCACCGACTCCATCCTGTTCACATCCAAAGAAAGTTTAGGATCACTGGTAGCGGAACCAAGATATTACTGGCTGCCCTAACTACATACCTCAATGCCCGTTGCCTTTTCCCAAGTGGCCAGGAAGAGAGGTGAGAAGGCAGAGACGATCAGCACACTGGTGAAGCGGCGTTTAATAACAGCAGGATGGTCCCTGAGGCACAAAAGTAGACAAGAAGTTAGAGATCATATATGCAGGTAAAAATAATCGTTCTACCCTCATTTTTTTTAAATTAGACTAAAACAATAGCTTTTCTCTTTTTACATACTTCACATATTTCTGATCTACTACTGCTATCATCTGTGCTCAATGTTACATTACCTTTTGATGAAAACAAAAGTAACTGCTAGCACAAGGCATTTCAGCAGTACTTCAGTTATAAGATTACTAGATGAGAGAAGGGGAAAGGGGGAGGGGGAAAGGGGGAGGGAGGCAGCAGGGAGGGGGCAAGGGGTGAGAGTGAGGAGCGAGGGCGAAGGGAGGGGCAAGGAGGCGGGGAGGGCAGGAGGGAAAGGGTGGAGGGGCGAGGGGGAGGGGCGAGGGGGAGGGGGGGAGAAAGCGAGGGGAGTGAGGAGGGGGGGCGAGAAAGCGAGGGAGGGCAGGGGGGGGTAAAGGTGAGAGAAAGAGGGGGGAGGGGTGGGGGAGGGGGGCACGAGGGAGGGGGCAAACAGAGGGAGAAGGGAGAAGGGGGAGGGGGAGGGGGCGCACAAGAGGGAGAGGGAGAGGGGGCGGGGGGAGGGGAGGGGCAAACAGGAGGGAGAGGGGGCGGGGGGGGAGGGGGCAAACAAGAGGGAGAGGAGAGGGGGCGGGGGGGGAGGGGGGCAAACAAGAGGGAGAGGGGGCGGGGGGGAGGGGGCAAACAAGAGGGAGAGAGGGGGCGGGGGGAGGGGGCAAACAGGAGGGAGAGGGGGCGGGGGGGAGGGGGCAAACAAGAGGGAGAGGGGGCGGGGGGGAGGGGGCAAACAGGAGGGAGAGGGGGAGGGGGGGAGGGGGCAAACAGGAGGGAGAGGGGGCGGGGGGAGGGAGAGGGGGGGGGAGGGAGAGGGGGCGGGGGGGAGGGGGCAAACAGGAGGGAGAGGGGGGCGGGGGGGAGGGGGCAAAACAAGAGGGAGGGGGCGGGGGGGGAGGGGGCGAGGGAGGGAGGGGGGGGGAGAGGGGAGAGGGGGCGGGGGGGAGGGGGCAAACAGGAGGGAGAGGGGGCGGGGAGGGAGAGGGGGCAGGGGGGGAGGGGGCAAACAAGAGGGAGAGGGGGCGGGGGGGGAGAGGGGGCAAACAGGAGGGAGAGGGGGCGGGGGGGGAGGGGGCAAACAGGGGGGGAGAGGGGGCGGGGGGGGAGGGGGCAAACAGGAGGGAGAGGGGGAGGGGGGGGAGGGAGGGGGGAGGGAGGGGGCAAACAAGAGGGAGAGGGGGGCGGGGGGGAGGGGGCAAACAGGAGGGAGAGGGGGCGGGGGGGGAGGGGGCAAACAGGAGGGAGAGGGGCGGGGGGGGAGGGGGCAAACAGGAGGGAGAGGGGGCGGGGGGGAGGGGGCAAACAGGAGGGAGAGGGGGCGGGGGGGGAGGGGGCAAACAGGAGGGAGAGGGGGCGGGGGGAGGGGGCAAACAGGAGGGAGAGGGGGCGGGGGGGGGAGGGGCGGAGGGAGAGGGAGGGGGCAAACAAGAGGGAGAGGGGGCGGGGGGGAGGGGGCAAACAGGAGGGAGAGGGGGCGGGGGGGGGAGGGGGCAAACAGGAGGGAGAGGGGGGCGGGGGGGAGGGGGCAAACAGGAGGGAGAGGGGAGGGGGCGGGGGGGAGGGGGCAAACAGGAGGGAGAGGGGGGCGGGGGGGGAGGGGGGCAAACAAGAGGGAGAGGGGGCGGGGGGGGGGGGGCAAACAGGAGGGAGAGGGGGGCGGGGGGGAGGGAGGGGGGCAAAACAGGAGGGAGAGGGGGCGGGGGGGGAGGGGGCAAACAGGAGGGAGAGGGGGGCGGGGGGGAGGGAGGGGGCAAACAGGAGGGAGAGGGGGCGGGAGGGGGGGGGAGGGGGCAAACAAGAGGGAGAGGGGGCGGGGGGGGAGGGGGGCAAACAGGAGGGAGAGGGGGCGGGGGAGAGGGGGGCGGGAGGGAGGGGGCAAACAGGAGGGAGAGGGGGGGGGGGGGAGGGGGCAAACAGGAGGGAGAGGGGGCGGGGGGAGGGGGCGGGGAGGGAGGGGGCAAACAGGAGGGAGAGGGGGCGGGAGGGGAGGGGGCAAACAGGAGGGAGAGGGGGCGGGGGGAGGGGGCAAACAAGAGGGAGAGGGGGGCGGGGGGGAGGGGGCAAACAAGAGGGAGAGGGGGCGGGGGAGAGGGGGCGGGAGGGAGGGGGCAAACAAGAGGGAGAGGGGGCGGGAGGGAGGGGGCAAACAAGAGGGAGAGGGGGCGGGAGGGAGGGGGCAAACAAGAGGGAGAGGGGGCGGGGGGGGAGGGGGCAAACAAGGAGGGAGAGGGGGCGGGGGGGAGGGGGCAAACAAGAGGGAGAGGGGGCGGGGGGGGAGGGGGCAAACAGGAGGGAGAGGGGGCGGGGGGGAGGGGGCAAACAGGAGGGGGGGGAGGGGGGGGGGGGGGGGAGGGGGCAAACAGGAGGGAGAGGGGGCGGGGGGGGAGGGGGCAAACAGGAGGGAGAGGGGGCGGGGGGGAGGGGGCAAACAAGGAGGGAGAGGGGGCGGGGGGGAGGGGAGGGGAGGGGGCAAACAGGAGGGAGAGGGGGCGGGGGGGGGAGGGGGGGGGGGAGAGGGGGCAAACAAGAGGGAGAGGGGGGGGGGGGAGGGGGAGGAGGGAGAGGGGGGGCGGGGGGGAGGGGGAGGGGGGGCGGGGGAGGGGGCAAACAGGAGGGGGGGGGGGGGAGGGGGCAAACAGGAGGGAGAGGGGGCGGGGGGGAGAGGGGGCAAACAGGAGGGAGAGGGGGCGGGGGGGAGGGGGCAAACAGGAGGGAGAGGGGGCGGGGGGGAGGGAGAGGGGGCAAACAGGAGGGAGAGGGGGCGGGGGGGATGGGGCAAACAGGAGGGAGAGGGGGCGGGGGGGAGGGGGCAAACAGGAGGGAGAGGGGGCGGGGGGGAGGGGGCAAACAGGAGGGAGAGGGGGCGGGGGGGGAGGGGGCAAACAGGAGGGAGAGGGGGCGGGGGGGGAGGGGGCAAACAGGAGGGAGAGGGGGCGGGGGGGAGGGGGCAAACAGGAGGGAGAGGGGGCGGGGGGGAGGGGGCAAACAGGAGGGAGAGGGGGGCGGGGGGGAGGGGGCAAAACAGGAGGGAGAGGGGGCGGGGGGAGGGGGGGCAAACAGGAGGGAGAGGGGGCGGGGGGGGGAGGGGGCAAACAGGAGGGAGAGGGGGGGCGGGGGGGAGGGGAGGGGGGGGGGGGGGAGGGGGCAAAACAGGAGGGAGAGGGGGCGGGGGGGAGGGGGCAAACAGGAGGGAGAGGGGGCGGGGGGGGAGGGAGGGGGGCAAACAGGAGGGAGAGGGGGAGGGGGGGAGGGGGCAAACAGGAGGGAGAGGGGGCGGGGGGGAGGGGGCAAACAGGAGGGAGAGGGGGCGGGGGGGGGAGGGGGCAAAACAGGAGGGAGAGGGGGCGGGGGGGGAGGGGGCAAACAGGAGGGAGAGGGGGGCGGGGGGGAGGGGGCAAACAGGAGGGAGAGGGGGCGGGGGGGAGGGGGCAAACAGGAGGGAGAGGGGGCGGGGGGAGGGGGCAAACAGGAGGGAGAGGGGGGCGGGGGGGGAGGGGGCAAACAGGAGGGAGAGGGGGAGGGAGGGGGGGAGGGGCAGAGGGGAGAGGGGGCGGGGGGGAGGGGGCAAACAGGAGGGAGAGGGGGGCGGGGGGGAGGGGGCAAACAGGAGGGAGAGGGGGCAAACAGGAGGGAGAGGGCAAACAGGAGGGAGAGGGGGGGGGGGGGGAGGGGGCAAACAGGAGGGAGAGGGGGCGGGGAGGGGGAGGGGGGGGGGGAGAGGGGCAAACAGGAGGGAGAGGGGGCGGGGGGAGGGGGCAAACAGGAGGGAGAGGGGGCGGGGGGGAGGGGGCAAAAAGGAGGGAGAGGGGGGGGGGGGGAGGGGGCAAACAGGAGGGAGAGGGGGCGGGGGGGAGGGGGCAAACAGGAGGGAGAGGGGGCGGGGGGGGAGGGGGCAAACAGGAGGGAGAGGGGGCGGGGGGGGGGGAGGGGGCAAACAGGAGGGAGAGGGGGCGGGGGGGAGGGGGCAAACAGGAGGGAGAGGGGGGCGGGGGGGGAGGGGGCAAACAGGAGGGAGGAGAGGGGGCGGGGGGGGGGGGGGGGGGGAGGGGGCAAACAGGAGGGAGAGGGGGCGGGGGGGAGGGGGCAAACAGGAGGGAGAGGGGGGGGGGGGGGGGGGGGAGGGGGCAAACAGGAGGGAGAGGGGGCGGGGGGGAGGGGGGCAAACAGGAGGGAGAGGGAGAGGGGGGGGGAGGGAGAGGGGGGCGGGGGGGAGGGGGCAAACAGGAGGGAGAGGGGGCGGGCGGGAGGGGGCAAACAGGAGGGAGAGGGGGCGGGAGGGAGGGGGGGGCAAACAGGAGGGAGAGGGGGCGGGGGGGGGGGGAGGGGGCAAACAGGAGGGAGAGGGGGCGGGGGGGAGGGGGCAAACAGGAGGGAGAGGGGGCGGGGGGGAGGGGGGGGGGGAGGGGGCAAACAGGAGGGAGAGGGGGCGGGGGGGAGGGGGCAAACAGGAGGGAGAGGGGGCGGGGGGGGGAGGGGGCAAACAGGAGGGAGAGGGGGGGGGGGGGGAGGGGGCAAACAGGAGGGAGAGGGGGGCGGGGGGGGAGGGGGAGGGAGGGAGAGGGGGCGGGGGGGGAGGGGGCAAACAGGAGGGAGAGGGGGCGGGGGGGGAGGGGCAAACAGGAGGGAGAGGGGGCGGGGGGGAGGGGGCGGAGGGAGAGGGGCGGGGGGGAGGGGGCAAACAGGAGGGAGAGGGGGCGGGGGGGGGAGGGGGCAAACAGGAGGGAGGAGGGGGCGGGGGGGGGGAGGGGGCAAACAGGAGGGAGAGGGGGCGGGGGGGAGGGGGGCAAACAGGAGGGAGAGGGGGCGGGGGGCGGGGAGGGGGCAAACAGGAGGGAGAGGGGGCGGGGGGGAGGGGGCAAACAGGAGGGAGAGGGGGCGGGGGGGGGAGGGGGCGGGAGAGGAGGGGGCGGGGGGGAGGGGGCAAACAGGAGGGAGAGGGGGCGGGGGGGAGGGGGCAAACAAGAGGGAGAGGGGGCGGGGGGGAGGGGGCAAACAGGAGGGAGAGGGGGCGGGGGGGGGGGGGCAAGCAGGAGGGGGAGGGGGCGGGGGGGAGGGGGCCAACGGGAGGGAGAGGGGGCGGGGGGGAGGGGGGCAAACAGGAGGGAGAGGGGGCGGGGGGAGGGGGGGCAAACAGGAGGGAGAGGGGCGGGGGGGGGGAGGGGGGCAAACAGGAGGGAGAGGGGGCGGGGGGGGAGGGGGCAAACAGGAGGGAGAGGGGGCGGGGGGGGAGGGGGCAAGCGGGGGGGGCGGGGGGGAGGGGGCAAACAGGAGGGAGAGGGGGCGGGCGGGGGGAGGGGGCAAACAGGAGGGAGAGGGGGGGGGGGGGGGGAGGGGGGCAACAGGAGGGAGAGGGGGCGGGGGGGAGGGGGGCAAACAGGAGGGAGAGGGGGGGGGGGGAGGGGGAGGGGAGGGGGCGGGGGGAGGGGGGGCAAGGAGGGAGAGGGGGCGGGGGGGAGGGGGCAAACACGAGGGAGAGGGGGCGGGGGGGGGAGGGGCAAACAGGAGGGAGAGGGGGGCGGGCGGGGGGAGGGGGCAAACAGGAGGGAGAGGGGGCGGGGGGGGAGGGGGCAAACAGGAGGGAGAGGGGGCGGGGGGGGGAGGGGGCAAACAGGAGGGAGAGGGGGCGGGGGGGGAGGGGGCAAACAGGAGGGAGAGGGGGCGGGGGGGGAGGGGCAAACAGGAGGGAGAGGGGGCGGGGGGGAGGGGGGGGGGAGGGGGCAAACGGAGGGAGAGGGGGCGGGGGGAGGGGGCAAACAGGAGGGAGAGGGGCGGGGGGGAGGGGGCAAACAGGAGGGAGAGGGGGCGGGGGGGAGGGGGCAAACAGGAGGGAGAGGGGCGGGGGGGGAGGGGGCAAACAGGAGGGAGAGGGGGGCGGGGGGGAGGGGGCAAACAGGAGGGAGAGGGGGCGGGGGGGAGGGGGCAAACAGGAGGGAGAGGGGGGCGGGGGGGAGGGGGCAAACAGGAGGGAGAGGGGGCGGGGGGGGGAGGGGGGCAAACAGGAGGGAGAGGGGGGGGGGGGGAGGGGGCAAACAGGAGGGAGAGGGGGCGGGGGGGAGGGGGCAAACAGGAGGGAGAGGGGGCGGGGGGGAGGGGGCACCCAGGAGGGCGAGGGGGCGGGGGGGAGGGGGCAAACAGGAGGGAGAGGGGGGAGGGGGGGGAGGGGGCAAACAGGAGGGAGAGGGGGCGGGGGGGAGGGGGGCAAACAGGAGGGAGAGGGGGCGGGGGGAGGGGGGGCAAACAGGAGGGAGAGGGGGCGGGGGGAGGGGGCAAACAGGAGGGAGAGGGGGGGGGGGGGGAGGGGGCAAACAGGAGGGAGAGGGGGCGGGGGGGAGGGGGCAAACAGGAGGGAGAGGGGGGCGGGGGGGAGGGGGCAAACAGGAGGGAGAGGGGGCGGGGGGGGAGGGGGCAAACAGGAGGGAGAGGGGGCGGGGGGGAGGGGGCAAACAGGAGGGAGAGGGGGCGGGGGGGGAGGGGGCAAACAGGAGGGAGAGGGGGCGGGGGGGAGGGGGCAAACAGGAGGGAGAGGGGGGGGCGGGGGGGAGGGGGGCAAACAGGAGGGAGAGGGGGCGGGGGGGAGGGGGCAAACAGGAGGGAGAGGGGGGGGCGGGGGGGAGGGGGCAAACAGGAGGGAGAGGGGGCGGGGGGGGAGGGGGCAAACAGGAGGGAGAGGGGGCGGGGGGGAGGGGGCAAACAGGAGGGAGAGGGGGCGGGGGGGAGGGGGCAAACAGGAGGGAGAGGGGGCGGGGGGGGGAGGGGGGCAAACAGGAGGGAGAGGGGGCGGGGGGGGAGGGGGCAAACAGGAGGGAGAGGGGGCGGGGGGGGAGGGGGCAAACAGGAGGGAGAGGGGGCGGGGGGGGGGAGGGGGCAAACAGGAGGGAGAGGGGGCGGGGGGGGAGGGGGCAAACAGGAGGGAGAGGGGGCGGAGGGAGAGGGGGCGGGGGGAGGGGGCAAACAGGAGGGAGAGGGGGCGGGGGGGAGGGGGCAAACAGGAGGGGAGAGGGGGCGGGGGAGGGGGCAAACAGGAGGGAGAGGGGGCGGGGGGGAGGGGGCAAACAGGAGGGAGAGGGGGCGGGGGGGAGGGGGCAAACAGGAGGGAGAGGGGGCGGGGGGGGGGAGGGGGCAAACAGGAGGGAGAGGGGGGGGGGGAGGGGGCAAACAGGAGGGAGAGGGGGCGGGGGGGAGGGGGCAAACAGGAGGGAGAGGGGGCGGGGGGGAGGGGGCAAACAGGAGGGAGAGGGGGCGGGGGGGGAGGGGAGGGGGGGGAGGGGGCAAACAGGAGGGAGAGGGGGCGGGGGGGGAGGGGGCAAACAGGAGGGAGAGGGGGCGGGGGGGGAGGGGGCAAACAGGAGGGAGAGGGGGCGGGGGGGAGGGGGCGGGAGGGAGAGGGGGCGGGGGGGAGGGGGCAAACAGGAGGGAGAGGGGGCAAACAGGAGGGAGAGGGGGCGGGAGGGAGAGGGGGCAAACAGAAGGGAGAGGGGGCGGGGGGGAGGGGGCAAACAGGAGGGAGAGGGGGCGGGGGGGGGAGGGGGCAAACAGGAGGGAGAGGGGGCGGGGGGGGAGGGGGCAAACAGGAGGGAGAGGGGGCGGGGGGGAGGGGGCAAACAGGAGGGAGAGGGGGCGGGGGGGGGGGGAGAGGGGGGTGGGGGGGCGGGGGTGAGGGGGCAAACAGGAGGGAGAGGGGGCGGGGGGGAGGGGGCAAACAGGAGGGAGAGGGGGCGGGGCGGGGAGGGGGGGGGGGGAGGGGGCAAACAGGAGGGAGAGGGGGCGGGGGGGAGGGGGCAAACAGGAGGGAGAGGGGGCGGGGGGGGGGAGGGGGCAAACAGGAGGGAGAGGGGGCGGGGGGGAGGGGGCAAACAGGAGGGAGAGGGGGCGGGGGGGAGGGGGCAAACAGGAGGGAGAGGGGGCGGGTGGGAGGGGGCAAACTGGAGGGAGAGGGGGCGGGGGGGAGGGGGCAAACAGGAGGGAGAGGGGGCGGGAGGGAGAGGGGGCGCGCCAGGGAGGGGCCAAACAGGAGGGAGAGGGGGCGGGAGGGAGAGGGCAAACAGGAGGGAGAGGGGGCGGGGGGGGAGGGGGCAAACAGGAGGGAGAGGGGGCGGGGGGGGAGGGGGCAAACAGGAGGGAGAGGGGGCGGGGGGGGAGGGGGCAAACAGGAGGGAGAGGGGGCGGCGGGGGGAGGGGGCAAACAGGAGGGAGAGGGAGAGGGGGCGGGGGGGAGGGGGCAAAACAGGAGGGAGAGGGGGCGGGGGGGAGGGGGGGCAAACAGGAGGGAGAGGGGGCGGGGGGGAGGGGGCAAACAGGAGGGAGAGGGGGCGGGGGGGAGGGGGCAAACAGGAGGGAGAGGGGGCGGGGGGGAGGGGGCAAACAGGAGGGAGAGGGGGCGGGGGGGAGGGGGCAAACAGGAGGGAGAGGGGGCGGGGGGGAGGGGGCAAACAGGAGGGAGAGGGGGCGGGGGGGGGGGGAGGGGGCAAACAGGAGGGAGAGGGGGCGGGGGGGAGGGGGGCAAACAGGAGGGAGAGGGGGCGGGGGGGAGGGGGCGGGGGGGAGGGGGCGAGGGGGCGAGGGAGAGGGGGCGGGGGGGAGGGGGCAAACAAGAGGGAGAGGGGGCGGGAGGGAGGGGGCAAACAGGAGGGAGAGGGGGCGGGGGGGAGGGGGCAAACAGGAGGGAGAGGGGGCGGGGGGGGAGGGGGCAAACAGGAGGGAGAGGGGGGGGGGGAGGGAGAGGGGGCGGGGGGGAGGGGGCAAACAGGAGGGAGAGGGGGGGGGGGGGGGAGGGGGCAAACAGGAGGGAGAGGGGGCGGGGGGGAGGGGCAAACAGGAGGGAGAGGGGGCGGGGGGGAGGGGGGCAAACAGGAGGGAGAGGGGGCGGGGGGGGAGGGGGCAAACAGGAGGGAGAGGGGGCGGGGGGGGAGGGGGGCAAACAGGAGGGAGAGGGGGGCGGGGGGGAGGGGGGCAAACAGGAGGGAGAGGGGGAGAGGGGGGGGGGAGGGGGCAAACAGGAGGGAGAGGGGGCGGGGGGGAGGGGGGCAAACAGGAGGGAGAGGGGGCGGGGGGGGGAGGGGGCAAACAGGAGGGAGAGGGGGCGGGGGGGAGGGGGCAAACAGGAGGGAGAGGGGGCGGGCGGGGAGGGGGCAAACAGGAGGGAGAGGGGGCGGGGGGGGAGAGGGGGCGGGGGGGAGGGGGCAAACAGGAGGGAGAGGGGGCGGGGGGAGGGGGCAAACGGGGGGGAGGGGGCAAACAGGAGGGAGAGGGGGCGGGGGGGAGGGGGCAAACAGGAGGGAGAGGGGGCGGGGGGAGAGGGGGCAAACAGGAGGGAGAGGGGGCGGGGGGGAGGGGGCAAACAGGAGGGAGAGGGGGCGGGGGGAGGGGGGCAAGCAGGAGGGAGAGGGGGGCGGGGGGAGGGGGGAGCAAACAGGAGGGAGAGGGGGGGGGGGGGGAGGGGGCAAACAGGAGGGAGAGGGGGGCGGGGGAGGGGCGAGCAAGGGGAGAGGGGGGGGGGAGGGGAGCAGAGGGAGAGGGGGGCGGGCGGGAGGGGCAAGCAAGAGGGAGAGGGGGGCGGGCGGGAGGGGGCAAAGGAGGGAGAGGGGGGCGGGGGGCGGGGGGGCGAGCAAGGGGAGAGAGGGGGGGCGGGGGAGGGGCGAGCAAGGAGGGAGAGGGGGCGGGGCGGGGGAGGGGCAAGGGGGAGGAGGGGGGGGGGCGGGAGGGGCGAGGAGGGAGAGAGGGGGGGCGGGCGGGAGGGGAGAGCAAGAGGGAGAGGGGGGCGGGGGGGAGGGGCGGCAAGAGGGAGAGGGGGGCGGGGGAGGGGCGAGCAAGAGGGAGAGGGGGCGGGGGGGAGGGGGCAAACAGGAGGGAGAGGGGGGCGGGGGGGAGGGGCGGCAAGAGGGAGAGGGGGCGGGGGGGGGGGGGCAAGAGGGAGGGGGGCGGGGGGGAGGGGCGAGCAAGAGGGAGAGGGGGGCGGGGGGGGGCGGGGGGAGGGAGAGGGGGGCGGGAGGGGGGGGAGGGGCGGCAAGAGGAGGGGGGCGGCGGGGAGGGCGAGCAAGAGGGAGAGGGGGGCGGGGGGGGAGGGGCGAGCAAGAGGGAGAGGGGGGCGGGGGGAGGGGCGAGCAGAGGGAGAGGGGGGCGGGGGGGGAGGGGCGAGCAGGAGGGAGAGGGGGGGGCGGGGGGAGGGGGGAGCAGGAGGGAGAGGGGCGGGGGGGAGGGGGCAAACAGGAGGGAGAGGGGGCGGCGGGGGGAGGGGAGGGGGCGGAGGGGGGGCGGGGGCAAACAGGAGGGAGAGGGGGCGGGGGGGAGGGGGGGGGGGAGGGAGGAGGGGGGGCGGGGGGAGGGGCGAGGAGGGAGAGGGGGGGCGGGGGGAGGGGCGAGGGAGGAGGGGGGGGGCGGGGGAGGGGGGCAAGAGGGAGAGGGGGCGGGGGGGAGAGGGGGGGGGGAGGGAGAGGGGCGGGGGGGGGGCGGGAGGGGGAGGGAGAGGGGGAGGGGGCGGGAGGGAGAGGGGGGGGGGCGGGGGAGGGGGGCCAAGAGGGAGAGGGGGGCGGGGGGAGGGGGGGCAAGAGGGAGAGGGGGCGGGGGAGAGGGGCAAACAAGAGGGAGAGGGGGGCGGGGGGGAGGGGGGGGGGCAAGAGGGGAGAGGGGGCGGGGGGGAGGGGGGCAAACAAGAGGGAGAGGGGGGGGGGGGGAGGGGGAGAGGGAGAGGGGGGCGGGGGGGAGGGGGCGAGCAAGGGGAGAGGGGGCGGGGCGAGGGAGGGGGAGGGGGCAAAGAGGAGGAGGGGGGGCGGGGGGAGGCGGGAGAGGGGGGCGAGGGGGGGGGAGGGGGGGGGGGGCGGGGGGAGAGGGGCGAGCAAGAGGGAGAGGGGGGGGCCGGGGGGGAGGGGGGCGAGCAGAGGGAGAGGGGGGCGGGAGGGAGGGGGCGAGGGGGGAGGGGGCGGGGGGGGGGGGAGAGGGAGAGGGGGGCGGGGGGGAGGGGCGGCGAGCAAGAGGGAGAGGGGGGGGGCGGGGAGGGGGGAGCAAGAGGGAGAGGGGGGGCGGGCGGAGGGGGGGAGGGGGGGGGGGCGGGCGGGAGGGGCAAACAAGAGGGAGAGGGGGCGGGAGGGAGGGGAGGGGGCAAAAAGGGGAGAGGGGGCGGGGCGGGGGAGAGGGGGGGCGAGCAAGGGAGAGGGGGGCGGCGGAGGGGGCGGGAGGGGGGGCGAACAAGAGGGAGAGGGGGGGGGGGAGGGGAGAGGGAGAGGGGGGGAGGGGGGCGGAGGGGGCGAGGAGGGAGGGGGGGCGGGGGGAGGGGGCGAGCAAGAGGGAGAGGGGGGGCGGGGAGGGGGAGGAGGGGAGGGGGGCGGGGGGGGGGGCGAGCAAGAGGGAGAGGGGGGCGGGCGGGAGGGGCGAGCAAGAGGGAGAGGGGGGCGGGCGGGAGGGGGCAAACGAGAAGAGGGAGAGGGGGGCGGGCGGGAGGGGGAACGGAGGGGAGAGGGGGGGGGGCGGGAGGGGCGAGCAAGAGGGAGAGGGGGGCGGGCGGGAGGGGCGAGCAAGAGGAGGGGGGGGGCGGGCGGGGGAGGGGGGAAGAGGGGGAGAGGGGGGGGGGGCGGGAGGGGCGAGCAAGAGGGAGAGGGGGGCGGGGGGGGGGGCGAGCAAGAGGGAGAGGGGGGCGGGCGGGAGGGGCGAGCAAGAGAGGGAGAGGGGGGCGGGGGGGAGGGGCGGGCAAGAGGGAGAGGGGGGCGGGGGCGGGGGGAGGGGCGAGCAAGAGGGAGAGGGGGGGCGGGGGAGGGGGCGAGCAAGAGGGAGAGGGGGGGGGGGGCGGGAGGGGCGAGCAAGAGGGAGAGGGGGGCGAGCAAGAGGGAGAGGGGGGCGGGCGAGCAAGAGGGAGAGGGGGGCGGGCGGGAGGGGCGAGCAAGAGGGCGGGAGGGGCGCGCAAGAGGGAGAGGGGGGCGGGCGGGAGGGGGGGACGAGGGAGAGGGGGGCGGAGGGGGCAAGAGGGGAGAGGGGGGCGAGGGGGGGCGAGCAAGAGGGAGAGGGGGGGCGGGCGGGAGGGGGCGGGGAGAGGGAGAGGGGGGCGGGCGGGAGGGGGCGAGCAAGAGGGAGAGGGGGCGGGCGAGGGGGCGAGGAGGGGCGGGGCGGCGGGGGGGAGGGGCGAGCAAGAGGGAGAGGGGGCGGGGCGGGAGGGGCGAGCAAGAGGGAGAGGGGGGCGGGCGGGAGGGGCGAGGAGGGGGGCGGGGGGGAGGGGGGAGGGGGGGCGAGAGGGAGGGGGGGCGGGGAGAGGGGGGCGGGCGAGAGGCGGGAGAGGGGGGCGGGGGGGGCGGGCGGGGAGGGAGAGGGGGGCGAGCAAGAGGAGAGGGGGGCGGGCGGGAGGGGCGAGCAAGAGGGAGAGGGGGGCGGGGGGAGAGGGCGAGCAAGAGGGAGAGGGGGGGGGCGGGAGGGGGGCGAGCAAGAGGGAGGGGGGGGCGGGCGGGAGGGGCGAGCAAGAGGGAGAGGGGGGCGGGGGGGGGGGCGAGCAAGAGGGAGAGGGGGGCGGGCGGGGGGAGGGGCGAGCAAGAGGGAGAGGGGGGGGCAAGAGGGAGAGGGGGGAGGGCGAGCAAGAGGAGAGGGGGGGGCGGGAGCGAGGAGGGAGGGGGGGGCGAGCGAGAGGGAGGGGGGGCGACCCAGCGGGAGAGGGGGGCGAGCAAGAGGGAGAGGGGGGCGGGCAAGAGGGAGGGGGCGGGGAGGGGAGGGGGGGCGAGGGGGAGGGGAGCGGAGAGGGGGAGAGGGGGAGGGGGAGGGGCGGGAGGGAGGGGGGGGCGGGAGGGGGGGGGAGAGAGGGGGGAGAGGGGGGGGGGGAGGGGGCGAGCGGGGAGGGGGGGCGCGGGGGGAGGGGGGCGAGCGAGTGCGAGAGGGGGGCGAGCGAGGTGCGAGAGGGGGCGAGCGAAGTGCGGGAGAGAGGGGCCGAGAGGACGGTGAGATCCGAGAGCGGGGGGGGAGCGGAGAGGGGGCGAGCGGGGGGGGGGCGGGGGGGGTCGGGAGGGGGGCGGGAGGGGAGGGGGCGAGCAGGAGCGAGAGGGGGGGGGCGAGCGGGAGAGGGGCGAGGGGGAGAGCGGGGGGGCGGGGGGGGCGAGCGAGAGGGGAGGCGGGATGAGGGGGGGGCGGAGGGAGAGGGGGCGGGAGGGGGAGGGGGGGGTGCGGAGCGGAGAGGGGCGGGGGAGGGGGGGGGGCGAGGCGAGAGGGGGGGGTCGAGCGAGAGAGGGGGCGGGAGGAAGGGGGGAGACGACGGAGAGGGGGGGGAGGGGGGGGTCGAACGAGAGGGGGCGGGAGGGGGGGTCAGGCGGGGCGGAGGGAGAGGGGGCGGGAGGGAGGGGGCAGGCGAGGGCGAGAGGGGGTCGTGGAGGGAGGGGGCGGAGGGGAGGGGCGAGCGAGGGATGGGAGGGGTCGCGAGCGGAGGGGGAGAGGGAGGGGGGGTAGAGGGGGGGGAGGGTGTCGAGCGAGAGGGAGGGAGGGGTCGGGCGGAGAGGGGGACTGAGAGAGGGAGGAAGGGTCGAGGCGAGAGGGAGGAGAGGGGGGTCGGCGGAGGGGAGACGAGGGAGGAGGGGGCGGAGGGGGCGCGAGAGGGAGAGGGCGAGGGGGGCGAGAGGGGGCGAGAGCGCGAGGGAGGGGTCGAGCGGGGGAGCGAGAGGAGGGGTTCGAGCGAGAGCGGGAGGGAGGGAGGGGTCGAGCGAGAGCGGAGGGAGGGGTCGAGCGAGAGCGGGAGGGACCGGGGGTCGAGCGAGAGGGGCTCGAGAGAGGAGGGGTCGAGCGACGAGGGGTCGAGCGGATGAGGAGAGGGGGCGGGAGGGAGGGGGGGTCGAGCGAGGGGAGGGGGCGGGAGGGACGGGGTCGAGCGAGAGGCGAGGGAGGCGGGGCGGGAGGGAGAGGGGCGGGAGCGAGAGGGGGGCGGGGGGGAGGGGTCGAGAGAGGAGCGAGAAGGGCGGGCGGGAGGGAGGGGTCGAGCGAGAGCGAGAGGGGGCGGGAGGGAGGGGTCGAGCGAGAGCGAGAGGGGGGCGGGGAGGGAGGGGTCGAGCGAGAGGCGAGAGGGCGGGCGGGAGGGAGGGGGTCGAGCGAAGAGGGGTCGAGAGGGGGAGGGAGGGGTCGGAGCGAGAGGGGGGAGGGAGGGGTCGAGCGAGGGGGGGAGGGGAAGGGAGGGGTCGAGCTGGGAGGGGGGGCGGGAGGGACGGGGTCGAGCGGAGGGGGGGGCGGGGAGGGAGGGGTACGAGCGAGAGACGAGGAGGGGGCGGGCGGGGAGAGGGGTCGAGCGAGAGCGAGAGGGGGCGGGAGGGGAGGGGTCGAGCGAGAGGCGAGAGGGGGGCGGGGAGGGAGGGGGCGAGCTGGGAGGAGGAGCGCGAGAGGGGGCGGGAGGGAGGGGTCGAGCGAGAGCGAGCGGGGGGGGAGGGAGGGGGTCGAGCGAAGGGGAGAGCGAGAGGCGGGCGGGAGGGAGGGGTCGAGAGGGAGAGCGAGAGGGGGCGGAGAGCGAGAGAGGGGGTCGAGAGCGAGAGGGGGGCGGGAGGGAGGGGTAGGCAGTGAGAGGGGAGAGGGGGCGGGAGGGAGGGGTCGGCGAGAGCGGAGGGGGGGGGGCGGGGAGGGGAGGGGTCGGGCGAGAGAGAGAGGGGGCGGAGGGAGGGGTGGGCGGAGAGGAGGGGGGAGCGAGGGAGGGGGGCGAGAGGGGCGGGAGGCGGGGTCGAGCGAGAGGAGGGCGGGAGGGAGGGGTCGAGGCGAGAGGGGGCGGGGAGGGAGGCGGGTTCGAGCGAGAGGGGGCGGGAGGGAGGGGTCGAGCGAGAGGGGGGGGGAGGGGAGGGAGGGGGTCGGCGAGAGCGAGAGGGGGCGGGAGGGAGGCTACGAGAGAGCGAGGGGGGCGGGGAGGGAGGGGGTCGAGCGAGAGCGAAGAGGGGGCGGGGAGAGCTGAGAGCGAGAGGGGGCGGGGGGGAGCGAGCGAGCGAGCAAGGGGGCGGGAGCGAGAGCGGGAAGGAGGGGGCGGGAGCGCGAGAGCGAGAGGGAGGCGGGAAGCGAGAGCGAGAGGGGGCGGGGAGGCGGGGAGCGAGGGGGGGAGGAAGCGGGAGAGGGGGGGGGGGCGGGAGGGAGGGGCGAGCGGAGAGGGGGGCGAGAGCGAAGAGGGGGCGGTGAGGGGAGGGGGCGAGCGAGAGGGGGCGGGGAGGGAGGGGGATCGAGCGAAGAAGGGGGCGGGAGGGGGAGGGAGGGGATCGGAGGGGGAGAGAGCGAGAGGGGGTGGGCGGGAGGGAGGGGGTCGAGCGAGAGGGGGGCGGGGGCGGGAGGGGGGTAGGAGCGACGGAGAGGGGGCGGGAGGGAGGGGTTCGATGGCGAGCGGCGAGGGAGGGGTCGAGCGAGAGCGGGCGGAGAGGGAGGGGGTCGAGCGACGAGGGGGCGAGCGGGAGGGAGGGGCGAGGCAGAGCGAGAGGGGGCGGGAGCGAGAGGGGGCGCGAGCGGTGAAGCGAGAGGAGGGAGCGGGGAGCGAGAGGGGGCGAGCGGGAGAGCGAGGGGGGGCGCGAGCGGGAGCGGAGGGGAGCGGGAGGGAGGGGAGCGAGCGGGGGGGAGCGAGAGGGGGCGGGGAGGCGAGAGGGGGCGGGAGGGAGCGAAGAGGGGGGCGGGAGGGGAGCGAGAGGGGGCGGGAGGGAGGGGTCGAGCGGGAGCGAGAGGGAGCGAGCGAGAGGGAGCGAAGAGCGAGAGGGGGCGGGGAGGGAGGGGGAGGGAGGAGCGAGAGGGGGCGGGAGGGAGGGTCGGGAGGGAGCGGAGATGGGGGCGGGAGGGAGGGGTCGAGCGGGAGCGAGAGGGGGCGGGAGGGAGGGGTTCGAGCGGCGGGGTGAGCGAGAGGGGCGGGAGGGGAGGGGTCGAGCGGGAGGACGGGAGGTCGAGCGGGGAGCGAGAGGGGGCGGGAGGGAGGGGGGTCGAGCGGGGAGCGAGAGGGGGCGTAGCGAGAGGGGGCGGGAAGGGCGGGGTCGAGGGAGCCGGGAGCGGTAGGGGGGCGGGAGGGAGGGGTTCGAGCGAGAGCGAGAGGGGGCGGGAGGGAGGGGCGAGCGGGAGCGAGAGAGGGGGCGGGGAGGGAGGGGGGGCGAGAGAGGGAGAGGGGGGCGGGCGGGAGAGCGAGAGGGGGGAGAGGGGGGGGGGAGCAAGCAAGCGAGGAGAGGGGGGCGCGAGAGGGGCGAGAGCAGAGAGGCGGGAGGGAGGTGCGAGCAAGAGGGAGAGTGGGGGCGGGTGGGAGGGGCGAGCAAGAGCGAGAGGGGGCGAGCGGGAGGGGGCGAGCAAGAGGGAGAGGGGGCCGGGGCAAGAGGGAGAGGGGGCGAGAGGGAGAGGGGGAGGGGCGGGAGGGGGCGAGCAAAAGGGGGGGCGGGCGGGAGGGGGGGGCAAGAGGGAGAGGGGGGCGGGCGGGGAGAAGGGGGGGGCGGCGAGAGGGGGAGAGGGGCGGGAGGGGGGGCGGGCAAGAGGGAGAGGGGGTGAGGGAGAGGGAGAGGGGGCGGGCAAGAGGGAGAGGGGGCGGGCAAGAGGGAGAGGGGGCAGGTAAGAGGGAGAGTGGGTGAGGGAGAGGGGGGCGGGCGGGAGGAAGAGGGGGCAGGCGGGAGGGGGCAAGCAAGAGGGAGAGGGGGGCGGGCGGGCAAGAGGGAGAGGGGGGCGGCAAAAGCTTGAAAAATGATGGCACCAGGCGGGGTCAGACTGCCAGATAAGGTCTTTTCTAGGATGCACCACACAGCGGCCAGGTGCTGCCATTTTTCAAGATGATGGTGCAAGAGTGCGAGCATGTGGGCAGCACTCCTGCTCATTTGGGCAGCACTCCCGCTCATTTGTAAAGGTGGGAAGGGTTGAGGGCCGCTGGGCCACAAGTTTTATTTTAAGTTAGGTGGTTGTGGGGGGGGCTCACGGGCACTGGGCCATCCGGGATTATTTTTAGTTGGGGGAGTTCAGGGCCACTAGGTTTATTGTGAGTTAGGAGGGGATTGGGGGGGGGGGGAGGGAAAAATCGAGACTGCTGGGCCACCGGGGATACGCTTTCAGTTGGGGGCACCAGCCCCCAAAAGTATTTTGATGGAATTGGGGGGGTTTCTCAATGCCTATATCATCTTTGACATTTTCCCTCAGTTGATCCTGGCAGCGGGGAAAATACCTGATGCCATCAAAATACTGTCAGGGGCAATATTAGTGCTAAGGCTGGTTACAAAATACTCTATGCATTTTTCTGCATCAAGCTCAGGCAATATTTGCATGCCATTTTATTATGTACAGCTCATTTGCTTCTAATTTAAATAAATTTAAATACTCTTGCCGTTAATTGTGCACTAGTTTTTCCTTTGCAGTTTACGCATGCGTCCATCTCTTTTCTGCATTTGGTGGCTACAAGCGTGCTTGAAAATGGCATTGTCGGTGCTTTAAGGCTGCACTAGTTTTCTGCATCGGTCCGCATGTATGCAAAGCTATTTGTAAACCACTTTGACTTTCAGATAAAGAGGTATATAAACAAAGCTAACTAAATAAATTACTCAAAGAGGTCCGACTAAATTGGTCCATATTTACCAGCCTCCTCCTTACTTCTGCATTTGTGGACAGGAAACCACATTCACTGATGTCTAGAACTCCAGGATCACTCCTAACTCTAAAGAAGCACTGATGGCAGATGGCAGAGTTGCTAGTACTTTCATAAATTCCTTCAATACCTCTGGATGAATCCCCATCCAGTCCTATCACTTTTTCCACTTAATTTAGTTAGCTCCTCACAAACATATTCTTCTGAAAATAGTTTGCATTATACCTTGCTTCTATATCTATTTGTATGCTTGTTTTCTAGGTACAATTCCCAGCCCTTCCTCTGAACACAGAGCAGAAATAGTTGTTAAGCAATTCCACTTTATCCTCATCAGCCTGTACATATTCCTCTTCACCCTTGAGTTTCACAATGCCACCTTTGCCCTAGGTCCTGTCACTAAGATATCTTAGAAAAACAAAAAAAAGTCACCCTCATGTTTTAATGTATTGGCTGTGTTTTCTTCCATTAGTATCTTTGCTTTCTTGAGTATTTTACTAGCTTCCCTTAACTTCTCCAGATATTGTTGTTAGCCTTTATATTACTACTACTTATTATATGTATAGAGCTACAAAGCGTACTCAGCACTGTACAGAGCCATGTAAGAGACAGCCCCTGCTCATAAGAGCTTACAGTCTAGTCAAGACAGATAACACAACAACTGGGGACTAGGATATATCTAGGGGAATGGTAACGCCCTTAGTAAACAACACTAATCACTAAAATTTCAAAAAAGAAATCTAAATAATTTCTTAAACACACATTTATTACAATATTTTATAAGGCATATATGACCTCACGATGGCCTCGCCCCTACATGTATTTTTGTTCTGTGTTGACATATGAAGGGCCAGGAGCAGGACCTCAGAAAACACCCACAAAAGGGAACAGAAGTGAGGGGGATTTTGAACAATTGTCAGAATACTGTTTGTGAGGAGCTAGCTAAACTAAAAGTGATGTGGCCGGATGGGATACATGGAAGAATATTGACTGTCTGACCTTTTCCATACTTCTTTAGAATCGGGAGAGGTCCCAGAGGGTTGCAGAAAGGTACATGTGAGGCCTTTCCACAAAAGCAGAAGCAAGGATGAGGATGGGAACTAGAGGCCAGTTAGTCTGATCTATGTGGCGAGTTAAATAATGGAAACACTGCTAACACAGAGGATACTGAGATTCCTGGAGTCCAATGGATTGCAGGATCCGAGGCAGCATGGTTTTACTAGAGGTAGGACTTGTCAAATATAATTAATTTCTCTGACTTGGCAAATAGAGAGTTGCACTGAGGGAGAGCCCTAGATGTGGTGTACTCAGATTTCAGGAAAGCTTTTGACACTGTTCTGCACAGGCAACTTATAAATAAATCAGCAGCACAGGGATGGACCCTAAAGTGATAGACTAGTTTAGAAATTGGTTTAGTAAGAGCTGACAAAAGGGTACAGGCAAATGGGACTCTCTGAGAAGGATGCTACCAGTGGTGTGCTGCAAGGATTTGTCCTTGGGACAATTATTTTTAAAATTTTTCATAGTAATATTGTGAATAGGCTGTCAGATAAAGTTTGCCTCTTTGCAGATGATACCAAAATCTGCAATAGAGTAGACAAGGGATCTAGCTAAGCTTGAAGAATGGTCAAGAATTTGGCAGCTGAGATTTCATGTTTAAAAAAATGCAGGGTCATGCATTTGGGTTGAAAGAATTCAAGGGAACAATACAGTATAGGGGTGAAATACTGTACTCCTCTCCACAAAAGAAGAGTAGGACGTAGGGGTGATTGTTTCTGATGATCTTAAGGTGGCTAAACGAGAAAAGAAGGTGACGGCAAAGACCAGGAGGATGCTTGGGAAAGGAATGGCCAGCAGGAAGATGATGATAGTGCCTCTAAGTCTTTGGTGAGATCCCATTTGGAGCATTGTGTGCAATTCTGGTGATCACACCTTAAAAAAAGATATCAATAGGATGGAGTGTGTGCAGAGGGTGGCTACCAAAATGGTCCGTGGGCTTCATCGTAAGGCATATGCAGAGAGACCTAACTATCTCAATATGTATACTTTAGAGGAAAAGCGGGAGAGGAGCAATATGTGTCATGCAGCGAGGGCTGATGAGAGCCCAGTTGAGAGAAAAGAAGGTGTTTTTCACAGAGAAAAAGACTTGCAATATTCCCAGGAACCAGCTAGAGGGAGCAAGAGTGTCTTCAGGGAGACTGAAGAGCCACGCCCAGCTGGTCACGAGGAAATGCCAACCAGCTTCCAATCCTCAAAGGCAGGAGGGCTTCATAAGGGGAGTGTGGAAGACTGGAAAGGGGAAAGGAGAAGAGGCAGAAGGAGCACTGGCAGCCTCGGAGATAGAAGCACCAGCAGAAGCAGCAGCCCAAGCAGAAGCAAGGGGAGAATCACTGGCAGCACCGAGAGAGAGAGGTGGAAGTGGAAACCTGACTACTCTAGTGCAAGAGGATTCCCAAGAGGGAGAGGTGATTTCCCAGGAGCTGAGGAAGGACCTAAGGAGGTGTCAGCTCAAGCCAAACCAAGAGCTGTTTGCCCTCAGAGGCAAAAGCACTGCTGTAACTGCAACCCTAAGCCAAACAAGAATCAGCTGGAGAAGCCAAGCCACACTGAGCCAGGAAGCCAGAAGCTGGGCTTGTACAGAGGCAGGCCTTCACCAGGAGAAGGAAGTCAAAGGCTACAGGGTAAGCCTAACTTTCACAGAAAAGGAATTCACCAAGCTGCTGCCTGGGAAAGGCAGGCAGTGGAAGAAAGCCGGTTACTTGAGGATTGCTGCCATACAAAGAAGTTCAACAATGATAGATTAGACTCCTGTATCATCGTCCTTTCCTTCCACACCCCAGCCCTAAAGAGAGGGCCTCATTTTCTGATTTAACATATTACATGTCACTTGTTTTCTCTAAGCAAGATGCGTGGCAGCACAAAACAGAAGTGCAACTCTCCAACCCCTCCCTTCCCATACCCTCTTTACCCTCCCCCCCCCCTCCCGTCACCACCAATGTTCCCTCTAATTTTCTGTAGGCTGTGTGCGCATAAAATATCAGCTGTGCAGCTTTTGAAGGAAGGTTAAATTTTTGTGCGCCACGTAACGACACTGGGAGTTATATACTTTAAAATTTGACTACACATCAGAATACAGTATGTACACCACATTGATTGCACTAGAAAACATTGTAGAACTTGTGAAAACCATAAATACATAACAACTTTTAAATTTTAAGACGTCTGTGTTGTTTTCTATCAGAATCAGAACCGTAATTTTTGTGCGCTCTGTTGTAAAGTATGTGCGCTCGCTCGGCGAGGTGTGTGCGCGCGCACACGCGCACAGCTTAGAGGGAACAGTGGTCACCACCCCACCTTTCCTTGGAAGTTTAAAGAAAATGAACGAGAGAGAGAGCCCCCAGTATGCATGTGTTCTGTGTCACACTAGGGCTATATTCCAGCTATTCCTGTTTTACCTCCCCGTACCCACCTCTATCACACCCCACACCCATCCCATCCCAGATCTGGCCCATGTGGAGCACATGTTACAGCTCATAAAATGCACATGAATACCCAAATTATCCATAGTGGTTATTTGCACAAATGATTAACCAATCGCATGGCAAAAGTGACTGGAGATAAGAATCTCAGACCTCCAGGAAAGTATCCCACTTGGGGGGCATGTTCCCTTGTTCTTTCCTGTTCCATTAAGAGAAGTTCATAGAGGCCATTATGCCATTGCCAGCAAGAGGGCCCTTCTTTCATTAGCCATATCTGCAAGATCACTTTTGGTGCATACTGTCCTCCTCACAGCCTGCAAGTCTGATTTGCCTCATTCAAGCCCTCCGTGTCCCCCCAGATGGAGAAGAAAAATGGAATATTGTAAGACAACACAATCTTCTCAAACAAGTGTACAGCAATGACTTGCATTATCACTGGTAGTGAAATTTGTACACCCTGTTGGTTGTTAATAAAAAGTTTAACCTAAATTGCTAATAAGCTGATATTGCTACTATTTAGGAGTAAAAAGCTTGAGATAAAAATGAAGCACTCTTATCACAGTGGTTCTCAGACGAGACATGCGATTCAGGAAAAGGCCAAATGTTTGAGAGCTTATCCTAAATTAATAATATTTTTTTACGCCACAAGAGGCAGAAAGGGAGGAATGTGTGACTTCTGTCCACCCCCGAATGCTCCCCCGACTCAAGAGTTGACTGAAAGTAGGGTAAATGAAGCCAAATCGGAAGACATTGATCTAAAGTAGGATCTAAAGTAGGATGAGTCCAGATAAATCACAGAGGCATTGGCTGATGACCAGAGCCAATGCAACCATGAGGCGAACTAGGCAGTTGCCTAGAGCACCAATTGCCAGAGGACATCCATTGCCGCTGCTGCTGCCGCTCCCCTCTGGGACATGCAGCAGCTGCAATTTATTTATTTATTTAGCTGGCTTTTATACTGCTATTCACCGGGTCAAAGCAGTTTACAAACAATCAAGGTTAAGAACATAAGAACATAAGAAATGCCATACTGGGTCAGACCGAGGTCCATCAAGCCCAGTATCCTGTTTCTAACAGTGGCCAATCTAGGTCATACGTACCTAGCAGTTTCCCCAAAAGACACAGGTTCTGCAGTGCTTGTACTAGGTCAAGCATTGATATCCTGGGTCCCTTTTTAATAGCGGTTTATGGACCTTTCCTCCAGGAACTTGTCCAAACCTTTTTTAAACCCAGCTATACTAACAGCCCTTACTACATCCTCCGGTAACAGATTCCAGAGTTTGATTACACGTTGAGTGAAGAAATATTTTCTCTTATTTGTCTTAAATAGTTTACCCCGTAGCTTCATTACATGTCCCCTAGTCCTTCTATATTCTGATAGCGTAAACAATTGATCCACGTTTATCTGTTCCACTCCATTCATTAATTTATAGACCTCTATCATATCTCCCCTCAGCCGTCTCTTTTCCAGGTTAAAGAGCCCTAACCTTTTTAGCCTCTCTTCATAGGAGTAGCCTTCCATCCCCTTCACCAATTTGGTGGCTCTTCTCTGTACTTTTTCTAATAACTCTATGTCCTTTTTAAGATACGTTACAATAAAACTTGGAGTGTGTATATTAACTATGTACAAATAACTTAACTATATACACTGGTTTGTATTTGTTGTGGTGTGGGAGAGTGGGATTAAATTATGGGACCATAGTGTTCGATGAATAGATGAGTCTTCAGATGCTTTCTAAATGAGGAAAGATCTTTGATGCACCTGATGGTGGCGAAGAGAGAGTTCCATAGGGTAGGTGTGTACAGTTTAAATGCTCTTGCACAAGTCTGCTGGGTACTCTTAGGTTTTGAGTGGGGGATGATTAGGGTGTTGCTGATAGTTTGGTGGCTAGCTCTGTTTGGTTGGAAGGGATGGAGAAGGCTGAAGAGGTAAGAGGAGGAGAAGCCAGACAGTGCTTTGTGGGTTGTCAATGTTTTGTATTTTTATATCTATATCTATATTTTATTTATCGATTGATTGCTTGATTGGTTGATTGAATTTTCATGAATACAAAGTAAACATTGGAAAAAGCATTCCCATCACATGAATACAAGGCAGCATACGGTTTCGACAAATGTTACTAAGGGAACAACTCAAAATAACCACATCAGAATGAGAGACAGCTAGCTAAGCATACCAAAAAGAATTTTCATAGACCCCAATTTGCTACCCACCTAAACCACTCAAAAATCAAAATAACTCTAATGAGAGTTCTTACCCAACAAAAACTGCTCTAATTGTGACACTTCAGTAAATACATATCTATTCTCAGAATAAGTAATAAAACATTTGCAAGGAAATTTTAAACAAAACTGACCTCCCAGAGCAAGAACCTTAGATTTCATCTGCGAAAAAACTTTCCGACGGAGCTGGGTAACCCTGGCAACATCAGGAAACATCATTAAAGGACTTCCACAAAAGGAAGCATCCTTGTTAGCGAAATATAATTTCATAATAGCAACCTTCTCACTTTCAGAAGAAAAGGTAACCAATAAGGTTGCCCTTTTAGTTACCTTATCTAAAGAAGTTTCTAAAAATTGAGTTAAATCGAATTCATCCACGTTCACCTGCTCAACAGCCTCTCCCTCTCCAGCTAAATCACTCACACCCTGAGATAAATAATAAATAGAGGTAATACAAGCCACATCAAAAGTTGAGCATAACAACGTGTCATAAACATATTTCTTAAATAGCTCAAGAGGAGAGAGAAGGCGTACCATTGGGAAACTTAACACTCTCAAATTTTTTGCTCTAGATAGGTTCTCTAGTTTCTCCATCCTATTTTGAAGCACAATACTCTCCTTTAAATAAGAACTCACAACCTGAACACTCTCAGCAGACCCCTCCACCTTCCAGATCCTCTCATCCACAGCCGATAAGGACTGCCCATGACCACGCAAAACATTCGCAGTGTCATAAGTAAAACTACACAGCTGGGTGAGAGTGCCCGAGAGAACTCCCTCAACCCGATGTATAGTGTCAAACACATCTTTTAAAGAAATATCAGTCAAGGTAGAACTAGAAAGGGCTGGCATCGAGTCAGGAGATGGCAAAGACACACCAGAAGGGTATGGAAGCTCCACACCAGTCAAAACAGTCTGCCTGAGAGAAGCACCATCGGAAAGAGGGGTGGAGATGGAAAACAAACTGTCATCTCGCACATAGGAGTCATTTGAAGAATGGCCGTTTCCACCAAGGCTAGGTTGGGGGGAGGGGTACGAACCCCCAAACTTAAGGAAGCTTCTGGTGTGGTCCCTACACCTGGATCCTGAAGAGCAGACGCTCGCAAAACAGCAGTACTAACCAGGTGGGAATCCATGGGGCTCTTCATCACCTGAGCAACAGCTGGGCCCCGGTTCTTAGCTTTCCGCTTACCCATTCAAAGACACAGGAACAAACCATTTCCAGATGCTCCCAAGGTGCTCCTAAGGGGCTCACAAGGGGCCAAACATGCCCCTTAAGACACGACCCTTTAGGCACGTACCCGCGGCCACGACCCGCAGTACCCGCTGACCTTTTATCCTCGATCACTGCAGGTGGAGGAGCTATGATCCGGCCAGGTATACAGCTGGCAACAACTTCCATTCAGCATCTCCCGACGTTAGCAGGCAGTCTACGGCTAGCGTCTCCCAATGTTTTGTATTTATTTATTTATTCAACCAGTTTTGTATACTACCTTATCCTTCATTCAAAGTGGTTGACAAGACAACAAAGGCTTACATACTGAGGGTATGGGAAAACAAAAATGATACATTACAATATAAATACAAAAGAAAACAGTATGTTATAACACTATATCACAGTGACATTAAATATACATAATGGTTAATTTAAGTTATTTCACCAAATGATTCTATAAATAAATAAGTCTTTAAAGATTTGCGAAAGTCCTTAATGTCTTCCCGAGTTCTTAAGTCTTCAGGAATAGAATTCCATAAGTCTGGTGCCATAAAGGAAAACGCTCTTTTAGAAGTCATTTGTTTTGATTTATTGAAGTTCAAAGGAGTATTAAGTTTTGATATTTTGAGATTGTCTTGGTCTTATGCTCTTGTCTTTTGAAATTATAGATTGTAGAATATCCGCTGAGGATTGGTGAAAATAGGTTTTTATATTTTGCACTTGCAATAACCGGAAGGAAAGACAACTGTTTGAGGACAGGAGTTATGTGTTCAAATTTTGTAGAGCCAGTTATAATACGCACAGTGGTGTTCTGAACCAATTGGAGAGGATGGATAGAGTGTTTAGGAAGACCTTGATACAAGATGTTTCCAAAATCAAGTAGAGGTGTTATGACTGCCTGACATATGCAAAAGTGATTTGTATTTAGTATTGGTTTTAGTCTTCTTATAATCTTTAAACGATGGTATGCGATGCAACTGTTGAGGGGAAGCCAGTGGAGTTGCTCGAGGATGGAGATAATGTGCTCTTGTTTAGGAGTGCAAGAAAGGTACATGCAGCAGAATAGAGAACTGTACATAATGAGAGAATGCTTGATTGTGGGAGACCTTGGTAAATAGAGCTGCAGTCGTCAAGGATTGGAAGAATTGCTGTTTGTAGTACTGATCTGAAGTTGGGAGGGTCCAGAATTGGGCGAAGGCATTGGAGGGTGCGGATCTCATAGAAGATTGAGTCCACCCTTTTCTTCACTTGTTGTTTGAAGGAGAGATTGTGATCCAGAGTGATGCCGAGATATTTTATTTCTTGCTGTAGTTTAATGAGTTTTGTTTAAGATTATGGTTGTGGGGGGCGGGGGAGATATGGCGACCAGAAATGAACACAATATTCAAGGTGCGGTCACACCATGGAACGATACAGGGGCATTATAATAGCCTTTGTTTTATTTTCCATTCCTTTCCTTATCATGCCCAGCATCCATCTGTCCAAGAAAGGTCAACGCATCTTCGGTAGTAGACTGGCTAATCTACTGAAGAGGGCTTTAAACTAGATTCGTTGGGGATGGGTGAAGAAAGCCCCCAGGTAAGTGAAAGCCCCCAGGTAGGTGATACATTAAATACCTTTATGGAAATGGGTAACAGGGGTAACATATGGAAAGCAGTGTGTATTAATGCCCGTAGCATGAGAAATAAGATCCCTGAAGTTGAAGCTTTGGTGGGAGTGGCTGACTTGGATTTAGTGGCAGTTACAGAAACATGGTTCACAGAAAACCATGACTGGGATGTAACTATACCTAGCTATACTTTATTCAGAAAGGACAGGGTAGGAAGAAGGGGAGGAGGAGTGGCACTATATGTAAAAACTACTATTAAAGCTTTGGAATTACAAAGCTTAAAAGGGAGAGAAGAGGCATTGTGTGTTAAACTAGAAAGAGGGAAAGAGAAATCTATTTGCACTGGTGTGATATACAGACCTCCCTCACAAGAGGAAGAGGTGGACAGAGAGTTAATTAAAGACATACGCAGCATTGCTAGGAAAGGGGAAGTGATACTGATAGGAGATTTCAATATGACAGATGTTGATTGGCACATTCCTGCTGCAGTATCATCTAGAAGTAAGGAGATCCTGGATTCCCTACAGGGAGAACTATTCAGGCAATTGGTAACAGACCCCACTCGTGATGGGGGCCATACTGGACTTGGTGCTTACCAATGGTGAAAGTGTTTCTGATGTTGTAGTGGGAGATCATTTTGCATCCAGTGATCACCAGATGGTGTGGTTCAGTATTAGGACTAGGGCTGTTAGAATCAATTCCAAGGTGAGGATCTTAGACTTTAGGAAGACTAACTTTGCAAAGATGGGCCAATACCTCAGGGAGTCGTTAGTGGGATGGGAACAGCTGGGGGATGTAGAAAAACAGTGGGCAAAACTGAAAGGGGGTATTTTAAGGGCAACCAACCTTTTTGTTAAAATGGTAAATAAAGGTAAAAGGAAAAGGAGACCACTATGGTTTTCGAAAGAAGTAGCTGAAAAAGTGAAGAAAAAGAGGGAGGCCTTCATGAAATACAAGAGATCACAGAGAGAGGAAGACAGGCATCTCTATTTGGAAAAACTTAGAGAAGCTAGCAAAGTAGTCAAGAAGGCAAAGATTCAAAAGGAGGAGGAAATAGCCAATGCTATAAAATGGGGGGATAAGACATTTTTCAGATATATTAGTGAGAATAGGAAAGGCAAGAGTGGTATTGTCAGACTCAAGGGTGCAGGGGAGGAATATGTAGAAGCTGATAAGGATAAAGCGGAATTGCTTAACAAATATTTTTGTTCTGTGTTCACAGATGAAGAACCAGGAGCAGGACCTCAGAAAACACTCACAAATAGGAACAGAAGCAAAGGACATCTTGAACAATTTTCAAAAGACTGTGTTCGTGAGAAATTATTTCAACTTAAAGTAGACAAAGCGATGGGACCGGATGGGATACACCCGAGAATACTGAGGGAACTTGGGGACGTTCTAGCAGCTCCACTGACTGTCCTTTTCAATGCCTCACTGGAGTCGGGAGTGGTGCCAAAGGACTGGAGAGAGGCTCATGTGGTGCCTTTACACAAAAGCGGAAGTAAGGATGTGGTTGAAAACTACAGGCCGGTTAGTTTAACTTTGGTGGTGAGTAAATGATTGAAAACGCTGCTGAAAGAGAAAATAGTGAGGTTTCTAGAGTCCAGCGGATTACAGGATCCGAGGCAGCATGGATTCACCAGAGGCAAGTCTTGTCAGACAAATCTGATTGATTTCTTTGACTGGGTGACCAGGGAGTTGGACCGAGGGAGAGCCCTAGATGTGGTGTATTTAGATTTCAGTAAAGCCTTTGACACTGTTCCTCACAGGCGACTTATAAACAAACTGAGCACCCTAGGAATGGACCCTAAAGTTACTGCTTGGGTTAGAAATTGGTTGGGTGGGAGGCGACAAAAGAGTACAAGTAAATGGAGCTCACTCTGAGGAGAAGGATGTTATCAGTGGTGTGCCCCAGGGATCTGTCCTTGGTCCGATTCTTTTTAACATCTTTGTTAGTGATATAGCGGAAGGGCTTTCAGGTAAGGTTTCCCTCTTTGCGGATGATACCAAAATCTGCAATAGAGTAGACACCCAGGAAGGGGTAGGTAACATGAGGAGGGATCTAGCTAAGCTTGAAGAATGGTCTAGAATTTGGCAGCTGGGATTTAATGTTAAAAAATGTAAGGTCATGCATTTGGGCTGCAGCAATCCAAGGGAGCAATATAGTATAGGGGGTGAAGTACTTTTGTCCACTAAAGAGCGGGACCTAGGCGTGGTAGTGTCTGATGATCTTAAAGTAGCTAAACAGGTAGAAAAGGCGACGGCAAAAGCTAGAAGGATGCTTGGCTGCATACGGAGAGGAATGGCTAGCAGAAAAAAGGAGGTGATAATGCCTCTGTATAAGTCTTTGGTGCGACCTCATTTGGAGTATAGTGTGCAATTCTGGAGACCGCACCTTCAAAAGGATGTGAACAGGATGGAGTCGGTGCAGAGGGTGGCTACTAAAATGATTAGTGGTCTTCATTATAAAGCATATGAGGACAGACTGAAGGATCTTAATATGTACACCTTAGAGGAAAGGCGGGATAGAGGTGATATGATTGAGATGTTTAAATACCTCCGTGGCATAAATGTTCAGGGAGAGAGCCTCTTTCAATTGAAAGCAAGTTCTGCTACGAGGGGACATGGGATGAGGTTGAAGGGAGATAGATTCAGGAGTGATATGCGGAAATATTTCTTTACGGAAAGAGTAGTGGATCTGTGGAATAGTCTCCCAGTGGAGGTGGTAGAGATGAGGACAGTAACTGAATTCAAAAAAGCATGGGACAAACACAGAGTATCTCTAAAGGTAAAAAGGGGACTATTGTAGTTATGGCAGGACAGACTAGATAGGCCATGTGGTCTTTTTCTGTCGTCATATTTCTATGTTTCTATGTTTCTAGTATTCTATTTGCTCTCTTGGCAGCCGCTGCACACTGGGCGGAGGGTTTTTAACATGTTATCCACGATGACGCCTAAATCTTTTTCCTGGGTAGTGGTTCCCAATGTGGAACCTTGCATCATGTAACCATAGTTTGGGTAGTTCTTTCCTAGGTGCATAACTTTGCACTTGTCCACATTAAATTTCATCTGCCATTTGGAAGCCCAGTCTTCCAATTTATCAAGATCCCCTTGCAATTTTCCACAATCCTCTTGGGTTTTAACAACTTTAAATAGTTTTGTGTCATCTGCAAATTTGGTGACCTCATTCGTTATTCCCTTTTCCAGATCATTTATGGATATGTCAAAAAGCAGCAGACCCAGCAAAGATCCCTATGGTACTCCACTATTCACCTTTTTCCGCTGGGAAAATTGGCCATTTAGCCCTTCCCACTGCTTTCTGTCATGTAACGAGTTCCTGATCCACAATACTATATTACCTCCTATCCCATGACTTTTTAGTTTTGCCGAAAGTCTCTGAGGAGGGACTTTGTCAAAGGCTTTCTGAAGGTCCAGATACACTATATCAACCGACTCACCTTTGTCTACCTGTTTATTCACACCTTCTAAAAAACATAACAGATTAGTAAGACAAGATCTTCCTTGTCTAAAGCCATGTTGGCTGCCTCCCATTAAGCCATGGCTATCTACATGTTGAATAATTTTGTTCTTTATGATGGTTTCTACCATTTTTCCCAGTACTGACGTCAAGCTCTCCGGTCTGCAGTTTCCTGGATCACCCCTGGAACCTTTTTTAAAAATTGGTGTTACATTTGTTTTTGTTATTCTCTTTGGATAATGAGATCATGCTGTTTTAATAAATGGTCTCAATGCATAGAAACGCATCCACTCTTTTCTCACTCACCAGCACATATATGCAACATTGAGGTTTGGAGGAATCAAAAAAGCAGGAAAGCTATTCTCCTGAAATCATTTCCTTCATTTGTCATAACATAATTTGGGCTTTCGTGGAACCACAGAAAGACTGCATGATTCCAGCAATGGAAATTTCCTTGGTCAGGTTGAACGGTTGGCAAAATTTGACCCTGTAATAAATGAACACCTGAGATGAATTAAGAAAAGAAATTGCTGCCCATTACCTCAGCAAAGATATACAAAATAAATTAATTGCCAGAATGGGGAAGCACATCTTTCAAGTCATTGCCGAAAGAGTTAAACATGCAAAAAACCTTAGTGTGATTGACAACATTCCCGATAGCAGTCACACTGAGTTACACTTTGTACTGGTTTATTCTGAATAGTCTGTTGGTGTATCAATTAAGTGACATTTTACTGGATTCCTTGCTGTGGAAAGCACTACTGATGAGCATTATATGGTACACTTTTGGCTCGTCTCCAAAACTTGAGAATTGATGGTTACAACTGCAGAGGACAGAGCTATGACAATGCAAGTAATATGAAGGGAAAAAAGCAAGGTGAACAAAAAAGAATGCAGGATATTAACAAGAACGTTTTGTTCATGCCCTGTAGCGATCAGAGTTTGAATTTGCTCATCCTCGATGCTGCTAAATCTATGCAGTCTAAGTCTTTTTTTGAGTGTTACAGCATAGGTTTTATTGTTTTCGGTTCTTCTACTCAGCACTAGTCTATACTTAAACAGCATGTTACTCAGCTTACAGTCAAACCACAGCATCTCACACTTTTGGATAATAAATTGGCTTGAGATGTATAAGATAAATCCTGGGTTGATAGAATACATTAAGTTCACCATGACAATGTGGCAAACCACCCATTTTTGAAGTATGAAGATGGTCAGTACATCATTCCTAATATCAAGATCCAGCAAGGAATATTTCAGAGAGATTCCCTGTCACAATTTTTGTTTTATATGGCACTTAATCAATTTTTTGGAGTATGGATTTAGCCTGAATCCTAAAGAAGGTATCAACTCAGAGGTAACATCCCATTTACTATTTGTATATGACCTGAAACTCTATAGCAGGTGTCTCTAAATCCAGTCCTAGAAGGCCACAAAACCAGTCAGGTTTTCAGGATATCCCTAATGAATATACATGAGATAAATTCAAATACAATGGGGGCAGTGCATGCAAATATCTCTCATGCATATTTATTAGGGATATCCCAAAAACCTGGCAAGATTGCAGCCCTCCAAGACTGGTTTGGAGACCCTTGCTCTACAGTTCCAGTGACCAACAATTATCAGAACAACTCTGTGTAGTGAAATGTTTTTCTGATGACATCAGGATGACCTTTGGCCTTGAAAAATGTGCTAAGACAACTTTTTTTTTTAAGAGGAAAATTCGGCAAAATGGAAAACACATCCTTGGCTGAGCGCTATGACATCAAGGAACTTAAACAGGAAGGCATATATAAATATCTGAGTAGAGGAAGGAACGACATTCAAGCAGAAATTACAGAGCAATAAGATCAGTACAGATTACTATAGAAGAATAAAATTGTTGTTGAAAAGTGCTTTAACATCACGGAATAAGATACAAGCCATCAGTCAGCTGGCAATTCCTGAACACTCATACAGCTTTGGGATTGTAGACTGGCTTTTTAAAGATCTTGAAAAACTGGATGTGCGAAAAAGGAAACTCCCATGAGGTAATTTACAAGAATCAGTGCATGCCACAACTGTACATTTTATTTATTTGATTTTATATACCACTCTACTTTATAATCAGAGCGGTTTACATAAGACAATAACATTGGAACGTTTTACATTAAACAGGAATGTCATCTTGGTTGATTGAACAGGGTTGAACTATATTACATAATGGTGTATATGTTTCCTACGATGACCTGTAACATAAGGGTAAGTGGCTACATACATCCCTAGAGCTGAAGGAGGGCTAGGCCTCATAGAGATTGATTATACATACAGAGCTACTATCATAGGCCTCTAGCCTACCTAGCAGCATCATAAGATCCTAATATGCAAAAAGTTCTGAAATATGAAAGTAAACATCCAGAATCTCTCTCCATTGTCAAACTTAGACAAGCATTCCAATGATTAGAAGGAATGAGAGAGCATCCACAAGCACACACAGGAAAAGAAGCTGCAGAATTTGCAAAACAAGAGAAAAACAAACACTCTTCAAAGAATTATATCAGCAAAAAAATAAGGAAAAACAAGTGGCAAAGGCATAAATTCAGTGGGAAATACAAAGGAATCCTTTGTCGATCAAGAACGGACACCTGACTGGTTAAGAAGAGTTGAAATGGAAATTACACGTACCTGGTAATTGTAGTTCCTGGAGGGTCCAGTTTAGTCCTCCACATCCGGGTAGTCCACCTCTTCCTGCAGCATGGAGACTGGACCAATCAGAATCTTTAATACTTCAGGATATATGCTGCTGGAGCTCCCATCAACCCCCAGTGAACAGTGAACTATTAACAAAGCAGACTCAAAGAAGCAACACATGATTGAAAACTGTTAACCACAACAAGCCTTATCCCCCTGAACTATAAGTTGACTCCCTCCCCAAACGAGAGAGCCAGAACCGTGCACCTTGCTTCTGCCCCCTTTACCTGAAGCTATTGGCACACTCAGCTGTCAGCATAAAAAAAAAACCTTCTCACCAAAAGGGAGCGAAAAAGGCACCAACCACGAGGAACCGAAGAATTTCACTTACACGACTCCCCGCACACCGGTGTTAGCACGCCGTATAGGAATTACATAAAGTTGTCTCTTGGGAGGGACTGAGGACTAAACTGGCCCCTCCAGGAACTACAATTACCAGGTACGTGTAATTTCCATTTCCTGAGCGGTCCTCCAGTTTAGTCCTCCACATCCGGGATGTAACAGAGCAGTTATCAACGGGGGGGACCTTGCCAACCGGCACGCAACACCGCCGAACCAAAACAAGAATCCCAAGTCGCTGCAATATCCAACCGATAATGTCAACTGAAAGCGTATAGAGATGACCAAGTAGCCGCCCTGCAAATTTCCACTGGAGGAACAAGACTATGCTCTGCCCACGACGCCGCTTGCGCCCTAGTAGAGTGGGCTCTCAAACCTAACGGAACAGAACGGCCTTGCAAGATATACGTTGACGCAATAGCTTCCTTAATCCATCTAGAAATAGAAGACTTCGCCGCCGCTTCCCCCTTTCAAACTCCCCCAAAAAGCACAAAGAGACGATCCGATTTACGGAATGTCTCGGAGACCTTCAGATACTGACGCAACACTCGGCGGACATCAAGCCGATGCAAGCCGTCGTTGGATACCTTTGCTGAGTCCGAAGGAAACGCTGGCAGAATGACGGATTGATTCACATGAAAAGGAGACACCACTTTAGGCAGAAAGGAAGGAACCGGCCGCAGAACGACTATCTCTAGAAAAAGATAGGAATGGAGACCTACAAGACAATGCCTGCAGCTCCGAAATTCGCCTCGCTGAACAAATAGCTACCAGAAAAACTGTCTTTAAAGTCAAATCTTTTACTGAAGCTTGCCGAAGAGGCTCAAAAGGTTTCTGAACGAGTGCCTGCAAAACCAGATTCAAATCCCATGGGGGAATGGACACTCTACACGACGGCCGCAGCCTAAATACGGCTTTAAGAAAACGCTGCACATCCGAGTGTGCTCCAAGAGGAACATCTTGAATTTTCCCTCTGTAACAAGCGAGAGCCACCAGCTGAACCTTCAGAGAACTGGCCGCTAATCCTTTGTCGAAACCGTCCTGCAAGAAACTGAGGATGACAGCGACTGAAGCCGTCGATGCCCGAACCTGATTCCTCAAACACCAATCCTCAAAAATTTGCCCAACTCGGACATACGTCAGCGAAGTAGAAGACTTTCTAGCTCGAAGAAGCACTGATCTGATGTTATCTGGACCCAAGAAGGAAGAAAGTCCCGAAGGCGACCTCCGATCACTTGCCTTCCCTCCAGGTCCACCTCGCTTCATTGCGGCTTGCGACTAAAGGAAGAGGCAGAGGAGGACAACGCAGCCGAGAAACCTCTGCCCGCTCCCCGAAACCCTCAGAAAGTCTGTGACCTGGATCCAAATCTGCCGCGTTGGGAACCCCAAAGGCGGGAGGACCGAAACCTCCGAAAGTCCCTAAACTGACCTCGAGAAGCCGGTAAACGTTTACCTAACTTAGGCTTATCCTCCAGCAGCCTTCTGCCTTTGGACTCCCCAAGATCCTTGACCAACTTGTCCAGATCGTCCTCGAACAACAATCTGCCTTTAAAAGGGAGTTTACTGAACCGAGATTTTGAAGACCCGTTGGCCGCCCAATTATGCAACCAGATGGACCTCCGTGCCGCCACTAAGGAAGCCATACTATTTGCCAACGTCCTGATCAAATCATAATGAACATCTGCCAAATAAGCTGAACCAGACTCCAACCGCGTCACTTCGAGCAATCCCTGCTGGTCTAAGTGGGAATCCTGACGCAGATGCTGAGCCCACCTTAAGCAGGCTCTAGCCACCCAGGCCCCACAAATAGAGGCCTGCAAAGACAAAGCATTGGTCTCAAAGGCCTGTTTCAATAAAACCATCTACCTTCCTGTCTTGAGTGTCTTAAGGCCGCACTTCCTTCAACTGGAATTGTGGTTTTCTTGGTCACTGCCGAGACAGCCGCATCTACCCGAGGCGACTTGAATTTTTCCTTGTCCTTGTCCGCTAAGGGATAGAGGCGGTTCATTGTCCGAATACCCTTCAGACCTGCCTCAGGCTGATCCCACTCTGCTTGAATCATCTGATCTACAACCCTATGTACCGGGAACACTATCTGAGAATCCCGGACTGCTTGGATAAGGGGATCATCCAACCCTTCTTCCTCAGCTGGGTGCGCTGTTGCGAGGTTGAGCGTCTGAAGGGCTTCCTTGATGAGGGGAACCAGCTCCTCCTTACGAAAAACTCTGATTATTCTTGCCTGATCTTCGGGTTCAGGGATCTCCCCTTCTTCCAGATCATCAAACACGTCCTCAGACTCCATCTCCGGCTCTATTTCTTGCCACTCCAAATTCTCCTGTTCTATGTCCGAGGACCGAGGCCTTTTTGCCGGCTTCGGTAAGATCCGACCGGCCCCTTCTGCTTTGAGAGGTGGCAGAGATGCCAGCGCTGCGAAAGCTTCAGGCAACCTACCTAAACGTCCCAATTTGAAAGCTTGATGCATAAGAAGGACGAAGTCTGGGGAAAAATCTGCCAAGGAAGAAGAAGACTCCGACTCTGCCACCAGCAGCCCAGACCCCAGCGCCTTAGACGTAGGTTGCGCCTGGGGAATGAGAGAACCAAGCGAAGAATCCCCCTCAGGAGGCAATGTAGGGTCCAAGGTATCTGGCCCAGACTTGCCTTCCATCTGCTGCTCCATATCAGCAGGCACAGCAGCGCAGCCCCTGCAAATTCCCGAGTCTGACACAGTGCCTTTGCAAGAACCGCAGACCACGCACTGTGGCCTCGCCGACATCAATAGAAAAAAGGGCACAACTCTAAGGGGGGGAGGGGGGCATAGAGCCACTGACTGACCCACTATAAGGAATAAGGAAAACAAAATAACCAAACCCCGTTTTGTTTTGTTTTTAAATGGATCAGGCCAAACTAAGGCAAAGAATGAAGCTGCCCAAAACGCTAAGGGCTTGAGCTCCAAAGCCCTGCAGAAGCTGGAACAGCCCGCGGGAAAAAGAGAGCACAAAATGGCCACCGGGGATGGCGAAAAAAGGCACGAAAATACAAATAAAACAAAATTAAATTAAAGTAATCCCAAATAAAAGGCTAACTAGTGTTGCTATCAAGCCCCTAAGTGAGCCAGGTGGGCTCACACGTCTTCATGCTGCTTGAAGACTGGACACACTGGGGGCTGATGGGAGCTCCAGCAGCATCTATCCTGAAGTATTAAAGATTCTGATTGGTCCAGTCTCCATGCTGCAGGAAGAGGTGGACTACCCGGATGTGGAGGACTAAACTGGAGGACCGCTCAGGAACTGAAACCGAAGGATGAGAGACCAATAGTTGCAGTCCAGGACAGCAGATTACGGACCAGATGGTTTATTGCGAGCATTGAAAAAAATGGCAAAACAGATGTATGTTAATTCTGTAAGAAAGAGTTAGAAACAGTGACTCATCTCATAGCTGGCTGTGAAGTTCTGATAGTGGAAAATTTTTATACAGAAAGGCACAATAATGTAGCATGTCTCTTCCACTGGAAACTCTGCAAACACATCACTGTGCCTGAAAAAACACTAGAATCATAATCCTAAAAGAACTACAGAGAATGAAGAGGTTATGATCACCTGGGACACTCTCATTCCGACGGATAAGAAACTGGATGCGAGGAAATCCGACAATGTGGTAAAGGAGAAAAATCACCAGAATGGCATTGATAATAAAAGGTGTCTGTTCCAAGTGATTATTCTGTGAATCGCGTGGAGAGGGAGATGAGCTTGAAGTACCAAGAAAGGCAGTCAGACCAAGAAAATGTGGCAGAAAAATACAGAAATATTTCCTATCATACTGGGAGCCAAAGGCTTGATAAAGAAGAATTTCCAAGCACATATTGAGAAACTACTCATACACGTTACAGCTTACAAACGCCAAAAGGAAGCTCTCTTTCATCAGGCCAAAGAGAGCTTCCTTTTGGAGTTTGTACGCCAAGTATTTGCAGTAAATTTGAGAGACCGAGTTAATATGCCAAGTACTAGCAGTAAATTTGAGAGACCAAGAACATACTCCACACACACTGACTTAGAAGTGAGCTTCATAACTGTCATGGTATGTGTAAAACTAAATTTAAAAATCCAAGATCATCCATAACTGCGATTCCATCAACAAAATATTTTAATTCACTTTATATTGAAGAAAAACTGGTTTAACAACTTAGCACTGTAACAATATTGTTAATGAAGGGGAAAAGTCCTCACCAGTCAGAAAAAGCCCTTCACTTTCAATTTTACACTGTAGTTTTCAGTGTACTAAGTGATCAATCATAATATCAACTGGGAGAAACTTATCTCAAAATTCCCGAAGTATCTTCATTTAAAATGTCTTCATACGCAACAACTGCAAAGCCTCAGACTCAGCAAAGTAGACAATATTTAATGCGATGCACTCAGCAATTCTGGCGGTACATGACATGGCCTGTTTCGCCATTGGGCTCCTTTAGGAGTATAGCCAGACAATTTTGAATGCCAGAGAGCGCTTACATGAACGCTAGAGCTAAAGGTGCGAGTCAGCACCCCAGAGTAGACTTGGCGGCCGCTTCACATTTACATGGCCCCACAAACAGCAAAAATAAATGTTCTGACTTGTGAAAGGAATAACTCACAGTCACATAATGGAGAAGCACTCTCTGGACATCAACTAGATGAAGATCCTTGTCCTCACCGCTACCCTGTTAGCCTTTGCAGCTTCCGGGCATGTGACGCTGGCATTGAATATCTGGGGTCAGAGGATGGTAGCGACGGCTAGGCGCTGTTCTCACACCTAGCCATCCTAACTCAATATTGGGCCCCATATCTTTAAGCATAACCCACTTCAAAGGCTCTGACACAAGAGGGCCCAGATTACTAGGCAGACATCCCATGATGGAACGATTGAACACAGAGGAGAATGCAAGTGTGGCACCCCCTGAAGAAAAAAAAAAAACAGGTCACATCTAGGTGCAAGGTGTTTGTGAACTGTTCTTCTATTCCCTATGTAGCATATGGTGGTATGCGACTAGCTATGTGCATGTGACTAGCTGAAAATGTAGGTATATGAATATGTAAGCTGAACAGGGGTCTATGCAAAAACCCCATTACCTAAGAAGTGTCTAACTAACCGCTTGAAGCCAGTTGAAGGCAAAATGCCTTAGTCAGACATATTGAATGAACTTTCTGTGAACTTAAGGCCCAATGATTTGTACATTTTATAGTCTGGGCAGTCTCTGATAAGAAGTGTGTGTAGTGGTAGTTCCCAATGTAGGAGATAATGTTGCCGACTTTAGCATTTTCTTATGCAAAACTGAAACAATGTTACCTTGTATGTCTTGCATTAAGCAAATGTAGCGGTGTGTCTAGGATAATGTTCTATTTAGCAAGCTGCCAGAGATGTGTAGGGAGGAGGGGGCAGAGAATCATTGTTGCTGCAATCTCTGTTCCCCAGAGCTATGACAAAAATGCTATTTCTGCAATATTGTCTAATTTCCCTGACAAAGGCAATGGACCACCCCACCACCAGCCCTCTGAAGCAGAATAAGGCTGCAACCTGAACCATCAGGGAAGCAATGGAAAGACTTAACATAGGCATGCTGGAGAAAAGGCAAGCAAAGCCAGAAAGTCTGCCGTATCCAGTCTAGCCTGCTGCTCATGGCATCAATGATCGAAAATACAGCAGAAGCGCACATAGGGCCATCTGGTAGGTAGATCCTCTCCTCACCTTGCGATGCCTGGCAATCATGGCAGCAGAATAGCCCTTACATGCCAAGCGATGCCTCTCAATAGCCAAGCTGTAAGCGAGTAGGAGAAGCAGGTCATCCAGAATAAACAGCTCTTGACACAACATCCCCCGCGTTGGGGGCAGTCACAGAGGAGGTTCCTGCAGGAGCCACATCGTCCCCAAACCAGATAGTGCTCTATGCATCGAAGCACACGTACATAAGAAAAAAGGTTATGCCATACTGGGTCAGACTAAGGTCCATCAAGTCCAGTATCCTGTTTCCAACAGTGGCCAATCTAGGGTCACAAGTACCTAGCAGTTTCCCCAAAAGACACAGGTTCCACAATGCTTCTATTGGGGCAAGCTGTGGATTTTCAGGGTCCCCTTTAATAATGGTCTATGGATCTTTCCTCCAAGAACTTGTCCAAACCTTTTTTTTAAAAGCAGCTACATTAACATCTTTTACTACATCCTCCGTAATGAATTCCAGAGTTTGATTACACGTTAAGTGGAAAAATATTTTTTCTTACTAGTCTTAAATAGGTTACACTGTAGCTTCATTGGATGTCCCCTAATCTTTCTATATTTAGATGGCGCAAACAACTGATCTACGTTTACCCATTCCACTCCATTCATTAATTTATAGACCTCTATCATATCTCCGCTCAGCCATCTTTTTTCCAAGTTGAAGAGCCCTAATCTTTTAAGCCTTTCCTCATAGGGGTATCCTTTCATCCCCTTTACCATTCTGGTGGCTCTTCTCTGTATCTTTCCTAATAACGCTATATCCTTTTTAAGATATGGCTACTAGAATTGCACACAATATTCAAGGTGCCGTTACAGAGGCATTAAAATATTCTTCATTTTATTCTCCATTCCTTTTCTTATGATTCCTAGCATTCTATTTGCTTTCTTAGCCGCCACTGCACACTGGGTGGAGGGTTTCAACATGTTATCCATGATGCCTAAATCTTTTTCCTGAGTGGTGGTTCCTAATGTGGAACCTTGCATCGTTTAACCATAATTTGGGTTGTTCTTTTCTAGGTGCATAACTCTGCACTAGTCCACATTAAATTTCATCTGCCATTTGGATGCCCAGTCTTCCAATTTATCAAGGTTCTCTTGCAATTTTTCACAATCCTCATGTGTTTTAACAACTTCGAATAATTTTGTGTCATCTGCAAATTTGATTACCTCACTCATTATTCCCATTTCCAGGTCATTTATGAATATGTTAAACAGCAGCAGACCCAGTACAGATCCCTATTCACCCTTCTCCATTGGGAAAATTGGCCATTTAGCCCTATCCTCTGCTTTCTATCTTTTAACCAATTCCTGATTCACAATAGTACACTGCCTCCTATCCCATGACTTTACTTTTGCCAAGAGTCTCTCATGAGGGACCTTCTCAAAGGCTTTCTGAAAATTCAGATATACTATATCAGATTCACCTTTGTCTACCTGCTTATTCACACCTTCAAAAAAACATAACAGATAAGTAAGATATGACCTTCCTTAGCTAAAGCCACGCTGGCTGTCTCCCATTAAACCATGACTATCTACATGTTCAGTAATTTTGTTCTTTGTAATGGTTTCTACCATTTTTCCTGGTACTGACATCAGGCTCACTGGTCTGTAGTTTACTGGATCCCCCCTGGAACCCTTTTTAAAAACTGGCATTACATTGGCCATCCTCCAATCTTCAGGTATTACAGATGATTTTAATGATAGTTCACAGATTAGTAATAGTAGGTCTGCAATCTCATATTTCAGTTCTTTCAACACCCTTGGATGTAAACCATCCGGTCCAGGTGATTTGCTACTCTTCAGTTTATCAAAGAGTTGTAATACATATTCCTGACGTATCGATATTTCTTTCAATTCTTCTGTGGCATCACCTTTAAATACCATTTCAGTCTGGGGTAACATCCCTACATCTTTCTCATTAAAGATCAAAACAAAGAATTCATTCAGTCTCTCCATTATGGCCTTGTTCCCTCTTAGTTCCCCTTTTACACCTCTATCATCTAATGGTCCGACTGACTGTCTCACATGATTTTTTCCTACGAATGTACATGAAAAAGTCTTTATTACCTGTTTTTAGTTCCACAGCAAGCTTCTTCTCAAATTCTCTTTGCCTGCCTTATCAATGCCTTGCATCTAGCTTGCCAGTGCTTATGTTGTTTCCAGTTTTGGTCAAATGGCTCCTTTTTCCATTTCCTGAAAGATACTTTTTTTGGCTATAACAGCCTCTCCTCACCTTTAAACCATGCTGGCAGTTTTTTGGACTTCCTTCCACTTTTCTTACAGTGTGGAATACAGCTGGTCTGGGCTTCCAACATTGTATTTTTAAACAACACACATGCTTGATGTAAATCTTTAACCTTTCCAACTGCTCCCTGTAGTTTTTTTCTTAACTATTTTCCTCATTTTATCATAGCCTCCCTTTTTTAAAGTTAAAAGGTAGTACTGTGACTTTCCTTACCAACCCTCCACCTTTAATTAAATCGAACACGATCATGCTATGATCACTATTGCCAAGTGGCCCCAACACCCTTATCTCTTGCACCAGATCTTGTGTTCCACTAAGGACTAGGTCCAAAATGGCTTCCCCTCCTGTCAGTTCATGAACCAACTGCTCCAAGAAACAATAATTTATTTTATCTAGAAACTTTATCTCCCTAGCATGTCCTGCCATGACACTTACTCAGTCGATACCGGGGTAATTTAAATCACCCATTATTATTACTGTGCTATAACATTTGTTAGCTTCCCTGATTTCTTTGAGCATTTCATCATCTATTTGTTCATTCTGGCCAGGTGGTCAATAGTACACTCCCACTGCCATCACCTTCCCCTTCCCCTTCCCCTTTTTACATGGAATTTCAATCCATAAAGCTACTACAGTGAATTTTGTTTCCTGCAAAACTAATCTTTTGTGACTCAATGCCCTCTCTAACAGAGTGCAACCCTTCCATCAATTTGATCTGCTCTATCATTAAAATATAGTTTGCACCCAGGTATCAGAGTGTCCTACTCGTTGCCCTCTTTCTACCATGTCTTTGAGATACCAATCATATCTAACGTCTCATTTAGTGCTATATATTATAACTCTCCCATCTTATTTTTTTTTAAATTTTGAGTTTTTATTAATTTTTCAACAAGCCAGTTACCTCAGGCACACTCAGGCACAGTACATCATATTACATTCAGCAATGATCAACCACCATAAATTAACCTATAACATTTACCCACAAAAAGTTGCCCATTGCATCTTCTCTTTCCTCCCCTTACCTATATCCCTCCACTCATTACCTTCCTTCTAGACTTCCCCCCTCCCTCCCTTCCCCTAACCCCTACTCTCCCCCTACTATTACTTCCACTCCTACCCCAACTCTGACCCCACTCCCTCCCCCACCCTTCCCCCACTGCTCCTTCCCTTCCACATATTCTCTCTCAACCACCTCCATACCCCCTCCCACCCTTTATCCATTTGTCCCCCCCCCCTTACCCTTTTTCTCCCCCGTGATTTTATACATAAGATAAATATCCAACATTCTTTTAGCATAACTATCCATAGATGGTAGAATCATTCTGTTCCAGTGCCAGGCTATTTCACATCTGGCCACCGTGACACAAAACCAAACGATGTTCCACTCTCCTTCCCACTGCCCATCCTTCTTCTGCAGGAGACACACTTCAGGAGTCAGTTCTATTCTTGCTCCCACAATCCTTTTAATATTATCCCCAACTTTCCCCCAGTACCTTTGAACCACTGGGCATGACCACCTCATATGCATCCATCTTCCCTCTTCACCACACTGCCTCCAACACTCATTCATTTTCAAAACTCCCGCTTTATACAGCCTCTCCAGCGTGAGATACCACCTACTCAGCACCTTGAACCCATTCCCACATAGCGCCGTGGCAATTGTGAAGTTGGCTATCCCCCTCGCCACCTCCTCCCACTCCTCTACCCTCCATTCCACCCCCAAATCCCTTTCCCACGCTTCCATATAGCTCAATTTCCCGACTCCCCTCCCTATTAACCCTTTATAAATTCTACAAATCATGCCCTTTTGCCCCATGGACCCCAGACATGCCCCTTCAAACCATTCCAGTCCCCCCCCCCCCCACTATCCTGCCCCCTCTGCCTTTTTCGAATCAGAGACCCCATTTGCGCATACACATACCTGTTTCCTGCAACTGATACATATCGCGGATACCCTCAAACACCCTTACCTCCTTCCCCATTAATATCTGTGACACCTGACTTAACCCCTGCACCTCCAACTTCTTCAGCACTACTCTACTCGGTCCCACTCCGTTTTCACAACATGCCTGGAGGGACATGGTGTGCAACCACTTCTTATCCCACCATCCTCTGCCTATTCTGTTGCCATACATTTAACGTATGTACCACCATAGGGTTAGCCCCCCTCTCACCCTCCCCCCCCAGACTGTCCGCTCTAGCTCTCCGGGGCTAAAGTCTGTTGCCTCCATCCTCACCCATTGCTTAAGTGGCTCCTTATCCATGCATACACCGCCCGAAGCTGCGCTGCCTTGTAGTACAGTGCAAAGTTAGGCACCCCCATCCCTCCCTCCTTCCCCTGCACTTGTAGTGTCCGCACCACCACCCTTGGCTTTTTGCCCCCCCCCAAATTCCTCCATTTGTTTTTGTACCTTCCTTAATACTCCTCTCGGTATCGCTATGGGTAGTACTTGGAAACAGAACAAGAATTGGGGGAGCAACATCATCTTGACAATCGCCATCCTCCCAAACCAAGAGTAGTACCCCCTACTCCAACCTCCCAGCTGTGACTCCAGTTGCCCTAAGAGCTTTTTGTAATTTAATTCAAATAATTCCTCCAGGGTCCTCCCCACCTGCACCCCCAGATACCTGATCAACCTCTTTGCCCACCTAAACGGAAAGCGCTGCTGCAACTCCCTCTGCTGTTCCTCTTCCCCCACCACACTTAATATTTCTGGACTTCCCCCAATTAATTCGGAACCCCGCCACGCTCCCATATTTCTGTATCTCACCCATTAAGGCTGGTTCCCCCTGGCTGTGTGATTGTTAGCAAAATGTCATCTGCGAAGAGCGACATGCGATACTCTATTTGTCCTATCCTCACCCCCTAATCTCTGGGCTCGCCCTTATTCGCGCTGCCAAGGGCTCCAAGGAAAGCACGAAGAGCAAGGGCGACAGCGAGCAGCCCTGCCTCGTTCCCCTCCCCAGAGGAAAAAAGCGTGCATATCCTCCATTTACTCTCACACAAAGCCTTTATCCACTTCACAAATTCTGCCCCAAACCCCATGGCTCCTAATTCCGAGAATAGGAATTTCCATGACACTTGGTCAAATGCTTTTTCAGCATCTAGCGAGACCAGCAACGCATTATCGCCTGAACGCCTTGCTGCCCAAAGCACATTGAGAACCATCCAGATATTATCCGCCACTTGCCTCCCCGGAATAAAACCTGCTTGGTCCTCATAAACTAGCTTTCCTAAGATTTTATTAAGCCTTGTTGCTAGCATTTTTGCCAGCAATTTCGCATCATGGTTTAACAGCGAAATTGGTCTATAGGATGCACAATCCTGTGGATCTTTCCCTTCCTTGTGTATCAAGGTAATGCCTGCCCAGCCCATCGTATCTGCCAACTTCTCCCCACGCCGCGTTGAAGACTGATATTAATGGCTGGATTAACTGACTCCCAAATTTCTTATAGAAGCTCGCTGTCAGCCCATCTAGGCCCGGGGCTTTCCCTAGCTTCATACCCTTAATCACCCATAGCACTTCCTCTGCTCCAATCTCCCTGTCAAGATCCTTCTGCTCCCCTTCTTCCAACCGTGGCAGCCCCACTTCTCCCAAATATTCATTGATCGCCCCCTCCGTTCCCTCTGCCTAGGCTCCATATAGCTTCTGATAAAACGCTACAAATTCCTCTCTAATCTGGTGATCCTCTCGCACTACACCCCCTCCCCACCCCCCACCTCTAATCTGTACGATTCGATTCGATTCCTTTCTCTTTTTTAACTGCCGGGCCAGATACTTCCCAGCTTTATTGCCCCCTTCGAAGTTGTTCTGCCTCAATAGCTGCATTCTATGCCTTATCCGCCCCGCCTCCAAACCCGCTCCCCTAAATATCCCACCACCCCCCTGAGCATCTTTCTCTTCCAATTCCACTAGTTGATGCCTTAATTGCAGCTCCTGCTCCTCCCGTTCCCTTTTTATTCACGCTCCCCACTTTACCAATACCCCCTTCCCCCTGTCTCCCTCCCCCCGCCCCTCCCTCCTCCCTACCTTCTGAGCCTCCTCTCGTCTAACTCCCCCTCCCCCCCAACCTTCTTCTCCGACCCGGAGATCTGACTTCCATCATAGTGACCTCAGATCAGACCATCACCTGCCCCTATCCCTCTTCCCCCTCCCCCCATCTAACTTCCCAGCTCCATCTACCCCATTTGCCCCATCCCCTCCATTCCTCCCCTACCCTACCCTTCCTGCTTCATTACTCAGTAGTAGCCCCCAAAACCTTTTCCACACTATAAGACATCTAGTTCAAGTCCATGTGTTGTCTGCTGCTTCGGCCTGCATCTTCTTCAATCTCCTTCCCTCGCTGTTGCTCCTTGACCAATCTCACCAATCTCCGACTGCCTTCTGCTGCTCTGTGCCACCTAGAACTCTCCGCTGTGCTGCTATTGGTGGTGTCATCCGTTGGCTTAACCGGAGTGCTGGCCTCCTCCGGTAGGTTTTCAGCTCCCAAGTCTCTCAGCGCTTTCCAAGCTTCTGCACTGGTCTTTACTTTCCTTGACCACCCTTGTACCGTAATCAAGAGTCCAAACGGGTACAGCCACTTATATCTCAGGTCAGCCCTTCTCAGGTAGGCCGTGACCTCTTTTATCTCTCGTTGACGCTGCAGCGTCCCCTGAGACAAGTCCTGAAACAGTTCCAGTTTGTTTCCTTCCCACTGGAACGTGTCTTAGCTTTCTCGCTGCTCCCAGTATGCATTCTTTCAGCTTGTAGGAAGTCAGACAAACTACAATGTCTCTCGGGCGATTGTCCCTTATGGGCCCCAGCCCTCTATAAGCTCTTTCTATTTTTATCTGAATATTGTCGTCCTCCTCTGTGCGCCCCCCCCCCCCCCTTTTAAGATTTCTCCAACTATTTTTTGAACCACCTCCTCGCTGTTCCTATATTTGGGAACCTCCAGGACTCCCCGCGCTCTGTTACACCTTCGCGAGCGGTCCTCTAAATCTTCCGTTTTTGCCTTCAGCTCCTCTTGTGCTTCCCTCAGCTCTTTCCATCCTTTCTGGATTTGCTCCACCGCTGCTCCATGTTGTTCCACTTGATTCTCTGCATCCTCTACACGCTCTCCCAGTTCCGTAATGTCTTTCTTAATTGTTTGCAAAGTCTCTTTCAACTCATTTTTAACTCCTCCAATTTCTTCCTTTAAATCCTCCTTCAGTTCCATAAGCCACTGCTTAATTTTCTCTGCCATTCCCGCGCACTCCTCTCCTTCTGTCTCTTCCTCGTGCCCCGGTGAGAGGTCCCCCCTCATCTGGCCCGTCTCCTCACCCTCCTTTCCTCCTCTTGATGGCACATACGAAGAACGGAACTCCGCCAATTTCTTCTTCACTGCCCCTTCTCTCTGTTTTCTCCATGTTTTATTTTAGTGGTTCCCCTCTGCAGGTAGCAGCCTCTTTGTCCACTTCCTCTCTTCTCCCCCTCCCCGTGGGGTTTTATTCAAGCAGTAGAAACAGCCTCAGCCTCTTCCCTCAAATATTTGCACTATTGTTCCTCCTATATGGTTCTGCCACTGTGAGTCCACTGCACTCTACCCCAGCCTCTGCTCTGACTCGCTGGACTTCCCTCGACATGGCCTGGTACTTGACTTCTTAGGCTGCTCCACTCTGCCTCTGTACCAATGCAACTTCAGCCCTGTCGCTCCCTAGGCGGTCTGAGCGCTCTATCTCCCCTCCTTCTCTTCCTGGTGCTGACTTAACTGTGCATCTTTGCTCTCAGCCGTACCCTCAGCTCGACAGGACCTCTACTGTTTACTTTCAGGCCCAGCTTCACACTCCGGCCTCGACCTGTCACCTGAGCTGCTTCTCTTCCCGGGCTCAGCAACTGCCCTTCATCCAGCTCACCTCCAAATTGCACCTCCTCCTCTCTCTGCCGCTCCAGTTCAGCACGCTCTGTTGTTAGCTCCCATCTAGCCCTCCTTCCTTGCTGTTGGGTCTCTCCGGCCTTCTCCGCTCTCTCCAGACAGCTCTCGCCGCACTTTGACGGCCGCGGGAATCTGCCGCGGCTCACAGCCGCTTCACTTCCTGGTGCTGGCTCCACCCACACTTGCCCCAGCTCTCTTCTCCACCTGCTCTCCGCGACCCTCCTGTTGCTGTAGCTTTCCCTCGAGGCCTCCACGTCCGCTTCGCTTCTTTGCCACGTGGCTCAGTGCTCCATCGCCTCTCTCCACTGCGGTTTCTTGTGCTGGGGGAGTACGCTTCCGCGTGACTTGGGGGTTTTACTGCATCGCTGCCCCCAGATTTCACTGCTTCCTTGCTGCCTCTAAACGCTTTATTTTTGCCCTTATGGCAGGCTATGGTGGCGGAGCTCCTCTAGCTCGCCACCATTCGATCCACTGATGTCACCGGAAGTCCCCCCATCTTATATTTTAGACTTCTAGCATTTGCATACAAGTATTTTAGAGGCTGTATTTTATTCATATTAATCTGGTTATCGGTAGACAGGGGGTAATTTGGAATCTTTAAGCTTGTGATAAGGAAACTTATCAGGACCTAGAAGAGAGGGGTAAAAAGAAGGAATTTACCTTAATAAAGGGACCCATTTTAAAAAGGTCCAGGAGTTAAAACTCCATTTGCTCCTAGAAAACCAGTAATTCCTGGCTACAATGAGGAACAGAGTGCCCCTAGTGGTAGAAAGGATAGGGAATACAGGCTCAGGGTAAGGAACCCTTACGTCACTGCATCCCCTAATCACACAGCTGCCACGAGGGAGTTTGATCTTTCTCACCTGAGAGGGGAGAGGGTGGAGCAGGAGCCTGAGGGGTTTAAGTTTAGCTCAGTTAGGTCAGAGAGACCAGGTGAGAGACCAACAGAGAGACCAGGTCAGAAAGCAGGAGCAAGAGGGACAAGCAGGACACATGGAGAGGAATTGGAAGGACTCCTGAGACCAGAGAGTGCGGTAACTGCTAACCAGAGGGAAAGAGAAAGCAGAAGTTTAGCCTACTCAAGGAATGGAGCGGTGAGAGCCAGAAGCACTAATTGGAGAACAGGACGTGCTAGATGGTGGCCAGAGCATGTAAGAAGTGAAGCTACTACAGGCTTTGATCAAGGTATGAGTCCCAGAAGCTTAGCTAATAAGGAGCAATACGTATTTGCCAGAGACAGCTTTAACCCTAATAGAAAGCAGTCAAGTAAGCTATCTGAAACTGAGCTGGAGAGTGAACCCATGGAATTGGGGAGCCAGATTTACCTTGTGAAGAAGGGGTCTCATACATGGAATACTCTGCATGCCAGTCTGCCAATTAAAGAATGGTTGCTAGTGATGTCAACCGTAAAGAGAAGTCTCCAGTGTCCAAAGCCTTGAGAGCTGTGTTTGCTTGTTAAAGTTCTAAGCTCAGGAAAAGTGTTACGCAGTGAAAAGCTAAAGCTTCCTGATTGTCTTTTGAGAAACAGCTGTGAGCAGTGCAGAGCTCCTTTGATGCCATTTCAACTGAAGGAAGTTAAGAAATGCTTTTGGTTTATTTTTATTTTATTTATTATTTATTTATTTTATAACTTTTATATACCGCGCTATTTGTTATCAGTGCGGTTTACATACAACAAGGGTGCACAGTCAGAAGAGAGTTTTATTGCTTCTATGAATTGGACTATCTGTATGAAGTGCTGAGTTTAAGCATACAAGATAGCCAGGTATTTGTTCTGGACTGGAAAGGGAAAAGAAACCTGGTTTAAAAGTTTCTTTCTGTTTGTTTTGATCTTCACGGCAAGCTCTGCTGAAGGCAGATGTTGCTAATTAAGGCTGAGGGAAGCTGTTTTGTTTCAGTTCAAGTTATCCTGTTATAAGTTGCAAGAATTCCTGCCTGAATGAAAATATCTTTAAAAGGTGGATCTGTGAACCTAGCATGTCTTATTTTGTGCTAATGAATAAATTGCACTCACTCAAACCCAAGTACAAAGAAGGTGTTTTTTTTTTTTCATCTGAGCCCAAGTAATATCTAACTGAACTACCTTTCCCAGAATGCATGCAAAGGCATCCAGTTAGAAAAAGGCCAGAGGTTGAAGCACCACAGTGACAAATACAAATCCATGCCCCCCATACCAAGGTAAGGGGCTAAGGGCGTGACAAGCCCCATCTGCTCTGTACTCAAGGGCATTTGGGTTACTTTTGTCTTTACTGGAACTTCTCTGTTGATATATCGTAAATTCAGTCTTTTGCTAGTATCCTTCAAGGATACATTGTTCCAAACCATGCACTATTGGGTGACTGTCAGCTTTCCCCTATCATCTAGTTTAAAAGCTGCTCTCTCTCCTTTTTAAAGGTTAATGCCAGCAGCCTGATTCCATTCCAGTTAAAGTGGAGCCCATCTCTTCGGAAAAGCCCCTCCTTTCCCCAGAATGTTGTCCAGTTCTTAACAAATCCAAAATTCTTTTCCTTTCACCATCGTCTCATCCACGCATTGAGACTCTGGAGCTCTGCCTGCCTTTTGGGTCCTGTGCGTGGAACGGGAAGCATTTCGGAGAATGCTACCCTGGAAGTTCTGGATTTCAACTGACTACCTAAAAGCCTAAATTTGGCCTCCAGAGTCTCTCTACCACACTTTCCTATGTCATTGGTACTGACATCTACCAAGACAGCAGACTCGTCTCCAGCACTATTTAAGACCTTGTCTAGGTGGTGCGTGAGGTCCGCTACCTTCGCACCTGGCAGGCATGTTACCAAGCGATGCTCACGTCCACCAGCCACTCAGCTATCTACATGCCTAATGATCGAATCACCAACTATAACAGCTGTCCTAACCCTTACCTCATGGGCACATGGTCCTGGAGAAACCTCCTCGGTGTGAGAGGGTTTTACATCACCTGGAGGACAGGTCCTAGCTACAGGATCACTTCCTGCCACACCAGAGTGATGCTCTCCTGTCACGTGATCTCTGTCCTGTATGGCAACAGGGATGCTGCCAGACTGGAGGAGGGACTTCAGGACTACATCTCTGTAGGTCTTGGTTATGTACCTCTCTGTCTTTCTTATGTCCTCCAAGTCTGCTACTCAAGCCTCCAGAGATTGGATTCATTCCCTGAGAGTAAAGAGCTCCTTGCACTTAGGGCATACTTAAAACCCCTCACCAAATGGGAGAAAATCATACATGTGACACTCAATGCAAAAGACTGGAAAGCCGCCATCTTGCTGCTTGACTGCTGTCTTCATCTTAGTTTTAAGGTTGCATTTAGATATTTAAGTTGTTTACTTACTTAGGTTTGCTGGGGATATTTATACTAATAAAACTATACCTAATACTTTTAATGGACTTTGTTCACCTCAAGATTAATTAATCTCAGGTCCTGATGAGGATAAACAGCTGCACCTGAGAGTGAATATAGCACCTCCTTCTCTATATGTGGTTTAAGCACCTATGAAGCTACGATTATCCCAGAGGTGGGTGGCAGTCCGGAAGGGAGGGAAAGAAGACTTATTAAAAGCTGACTGCTACACAGTACCCTGTCCTGTGCTTCTAATGTAATCTGTGACCAATTTATTGGATGATTCACACAGCCCTTGCTTTGATAGAGGGAGTCTTTCAAAATGCCCCTTTGATCTGTCACTTGGCTTCAACACAATTTCACAGGTTTCTTGCCCCCTATCTAGAAGGCCTCTTTGTAAAGGTCTCTAGAAACAATTTATTGTTCAAAGAATACTGGCCCTGTTTTTCCTTTTATGCTAAGTTATACTCTGGTTTGATTTAAATTAAAGCTCTTTGCTGATACTAGGCCCTGGCTGAGTATTAAATTTAAACTAGCAGCTCTCTGCTGGGTTTTAAATTTAAACTCAAAGCTCTCTTTTGGGTTCTGAATTTAAACTGAAAGCTCTCTGCTGGGTTTTAAACTTTAAAAACCTCAACAGATAGCTTTCAGTTTAACTAAAAGCTCTTTGCTGATACTAGACCATGACTGATTTAACAAATGCACTGGATTCTAATTTACACAGATCAATCAGCTTTAATCTAAAGAATTCCTTTTTCCCCAAGATTTAGAAAAATTCCCATAAGTAAATACTTACAATTGCAGATCTCTCTCCAGAAGTAGCAGTCCCTTTTTGAAGTTCTTCAAAGTCTCTACGAGCAGCCACAGAGGAAAAACATTCAGCAGGCAGTGCTTTGACCAGGGTGTCGATGCCCTCAGAGTCGGCTTCTGTGTGGCGTCTGAAGAATCTATGCACTTTGGTAATGGAGCAGGTTGCCATCAGATTCATCTTAGGATGACCCCAATGGCACAGAATTTTCTGAAATGACACTGAATCATCTCTTACTTCTCTGGATCAAGGGAGTGGTGATTGAGGAAGTCTGTCTCCTGTATTGTTGATTCTGGCAATGTGCTGCACTGATAGAGCTAGGAGGTTCCTTTCCATACCGGAAAACAGGAGCACCATCTCTAGGGCCTCTCTGACATGCTTCATGGCCCTTGCTGACTGACATTGCCATAACATTGTTCAAGTATAACTCGACCACTCTGCCCTTAACTAGGGTCCGGAAATGAATGGCTCTTGCCTCGAGATATCTGATGGGCCATGCCAACTCCCAGCTGCTCCACCAGCCCTGAGCTGTTCGATTCTTGCAATGGGCTCCCCAGCCAAACAGGCTGACATCAGTCAACAGAAGAAGCCATGAGTGATCATCCAGTGGCATACTCTTCCTCAAATGCTGTGGCTGCTACGACCACTACAGGCTGGACACCATCTGGCTGGAGGGGCAGCTGGACAAATGAGAGCTTGGAGACTACCAAGAAAGCAAGGACTTCTGAAGTGGTCTCATATGAGCTCATGCTAATGGCACCATTTTGATCACCGCTGTCATCAAAAAGTTGACGATAACCCAAATTCGGGGAGCCTGTTGAGCACAGAAGGCTGGCAGCTGGGCCAACAACTTTTTTACTCTCTTCAGGCAGGAAAACCCTACCAGCCCAAGTGTCAAACGCACTCCCAAGTATTCCATTAATTGGAAAGGCTTCAAGTAGCTGTTTTCCCAATTGATTACCCAACAGTGACGCTCCAGAAACTGTACACATGAGTTGAAACCAGAGATGCTACAGACCATGACTTGACCAGGATGAACCAATCATCCAGATATGGGTGAACACAGATTGCATCAGTGCATCAGCCACCACTACCATTACTTTCAAGAACGTCCTTCAGGTAATGGAAAGTCTAAAGGGGAGAGCGGCAAACTGAAAATAAGTACCAATGACAGCGAAAAGAGAAAGTGCTGTTGATCCTCCTGGATAGGGATATGGAAATAAACCTCAACTAAATCCAGAGATGCAAGGAACTCTCCCTGCAACATACTGCCTGGATCACAGACTGTAGGGTCTCCATACAGAAGTGAGGGATGCACAGGTGAGTGTCAACTCCCTAGAAATCAAGGACTGGCCGAAAGGAATTATCTTTCTTTGGCACCACAAAGAAGATGGAGTATCAGCCCTTGTCCCTGTGGCAGGGAATAAAGCCTCTTGCGAACCTTCAGTGGAGTGGACTTGCGTAACTCCCTGAGCGAATCATTCTTTTAATAACCTCCTGAAAAGGAATGGCTGTTGAAGATTTCCTAACCCCTTACAGGAGGGAGTGGAGCTGTGGCATTTGCTCTGCTGCTGGAGGGTCAAAACGTAATCAAGGCTGCCTGTTCGTTCTTCCTGTCTCACTCTGAGAAGAGATCTTCTCGCAACATGTCTAATTTTATCCATATCCCTCTCCTTTCCCCTTTGCCTTGTGGAATACACACTCTATCTCTAATAAACTTGCTTTTACTCATGATCTCTTTATCTCTAATGCTCTACATCGTCTTGCTCTAACTGAGACCTGGATACTCCCAGATGATACTGCATCTACTGCTGCTCTCTGTCATGGGGGCTATCAGTTCTCCTACACGCCTCGTCCCACTGGCTGTGGTGGTGGTGTTGGGCTTCTACTTTCTCCCTCTTACCAATTCCAACCCCTCCTGCTACCTCAGTCTCACTCCTTTCTCTCTTTTGAAGTCCACTCCATCCGCCTTTTCACTGTACTTCCTCAGGTTCCTCCGGTACTCCCCTGATGCGGATGTTATTTCACCGCGATCGGTTCTCTAAGTCCTCCAGTTTTAAAGTGGTTTGTTCTTTCCAGCTTTTCAGCTCCTGCACTTCCTTTTCTGCTATTTTTTGTTGCAGTTGTAGCTGATCTAATTGTCGCCCCTGTTCCTCAGTCTGGCGTGCAAGATCCCCCACCTCTTCTCACAGTTCACGCCACATCTCACTGACCTCCAGCTTGACTGCTGCCAGCTCTGTTTTTAACTCTTCAAACCAGGTTCTCAACTCCGTTCTAGTCATGTTCATCACCACCAAGTCAGCATCGCCAGCTGATTCTCTCCCCGCACTCCTCTCCCTTCGCCGCTGCCGGCCACATGGTCCGACGCCATCTTCTTCTCCCCTCCATCCGTCTTTCCCCCACCATATGCAAACTCGCAGAGGTCTGCCACCTTCTTTCGAGTGGTCATCCTCACCACTGTACTCTTCCCACCTTCCTCCGTCACACCGTGCCGCTATGCACTTCTCTGGGGGCTGGGGGGTGGTAGCCTCTATCCCCGGGTTGTTCTCCGGAGCTCCTACTTCAAGCTGCCATTCAGGCTGGTGAAGTCACTTCCTCCCCCCTTCTGTGGTTTGTCTTGACTAGATTGTAAGCTCTGATGAGCAGGGACTGTCTCTTACATGTCTGTGCAGTGCTGTGTACAACTTGTAGTGCTATATAAATGCTCAGTAGTAGTAGTAGTACTAGTAGTAGTAGTTCCAAGCAAGAGGAAAGAGATCGAGAGGACTCTGAGGTACCAGGGTCTGAGTTGCTATGCCAGAAAAACCAGGCTTGCTGCAGAAAGAAAAAGAAATCTGGGGAGAACAACCCAAGGACTGGGGGCTCTCTGCCAGGCATATGGCCCCCATCCTCAGAGAAAAACAGCAGTCGCTGGATCCATACGAAAAGGGAGCAGCCAGAGGAGTGAACACTAGAGCTTGACGCCTATCGATCATCCTTTTTGACAGCATCGTCCGCCACTTCCTGCAGCAAAGACTATAAGACCAGGGTACCCATCTCTCTTCACTGTGGAGGGGAGAGACGGGCCCGCCAAGGACGCCTCAAAAGTTTCCATGCAGAAAAAGCAGATACCAGAATTCAGCAATGAAGCTCTCTGCATTACACAGACCAAACAGCGCTTCTTAGAGGCAGGCACAGAATCTCCACTGCCATGGATATTCAGGCAACACAGATTCAGGAGCGCTAAAATTGTGCAGCATGCTAAGGCCACACAGACAATAACAACTTGCACTTAGAGTTGCACAGCAAGATATCGCATCCTAGGCAGTGCACAAACAAGACATTGCTACAGTTGCACACTGGGGGAGACATATAAGAAGTGCAGCAAAGCATGGGAAGTGCAATCAACAGGTGCAGGCAGTGGGACAAAGTGGGAAAACACTGGCGCCAAATTAACGGATGCCCTAAGTGGCCCAACTCAACTACGTCCCATCAGTGAAAAAGAGTTTGGGAGCCTCACAAAGAAGTCTGACAGACAGATACTTAGTTTTCATACTCACCCCTAGGGAGTCCTAAGGGCTAGCGCTACTTCTTACCAGACCTGCAGAGCTTTCTTCAATCTTTGGGGAAGAGCAGGGGGAAGGAGGAGGGAGGGGGGCATTGAGGTTGTGCGAGGCTGAAGAATTTTTTCCCAACTTCTTTTTCTTTACTCAATTTTCTGGCAGCTCAACAGGTCCTTAATAGGGTAAGGACGTGGAGCTGAACAAGTCCCCTCCTCCTATGGCTACCGTAAAGAGCACCAGTTTTAAGGGTGTCTCTAGTGAAGCTTCCTGTGTCATGCTCCAGTGAGAAAGTCATCAATGAGGGTGGTTGCTTACGAGTGAAAATCAACCTTTCCTTCTTCAATCGTTCCTTGTTTTTCCAGATTTCATCAGAGCTGAAAAACTTGCAGCCACCTTCTGCTGGAAACAAAAAAATACTGAATTATGCCACTAGGAGTTTAGGCTGGTAATGGCACAATGTCATCACAAGAAGCCTTTGGAAGCTTTCTCTGTCTCCACATCTGCTGGTAGGGGAATACAACCCACTTGTCTGGACTGGTCTAGAAGAACAATATGGAATTTTAAATAAAGCTCTTGTACTATTATGATTTTCCTCTTTGAATAAAATTCGCGTTTTACCTGAAATAGTGCTAATTTACATGGTTTTATTTGTATTTTCCATTTCCTTTTTAAATCTAAATCCAAACACAAGTGTCACAAGTGTTCAATTTCCTTCAGTTCAGTTTTCATACTAGCCAGTTCTAGGTTGTACCATGGAACAGTTTTTTTCTTTTATGAATAACTTTTTACTGGAGCAATTTCATCCAGAGTTTCTTTTAACGTTATCAGTCAACCATACTTTCTGGGGACAAATCCCTTCCTCCATCCAATTATCCTGCAACTATATTCCATAACTACAAATCTTATTTTTTTATTTAATCCTTCTTTAGTTTTCTGTTTTAACTCCCAACTTAACACAAAATCTAACACACAGTGATCAGACCACATAACCAGACTGGCTTTATGTTCTTGTACAGACCTTCCTCCACTCCAATTTGATGTCCTAATTAAATCAAACTGGTGTCCTGAGTACTAACATTAAAAACATCAAATTTAAGTCATACTTTTCCATCAAGGAGCAAAATGACATTACCACCATATTGTTTATATCTCCCCAAAATCAAGAAGTGATCATATGATAAAATGTGGTGCAAAATAATCGTATAAAGATCTTCCTGAATCTTATTACAACATCCTGGCGGGCCTATAAATTAGAAGTATTCCTAAACCACTTATACTTTCTTCATACAAGCATTCAATTGACACAGTTTCCAAACCTGGACAAATTGAGCAGTCTTTTAACCTGTACTTTAAACAAATCTTCAAACAACATAGCATGGCTAGACCTCCTCCCTATTTCCCCAAATTTTGGACAATGTAGAATCTTATAACCTGGGGGACATAACGTGTTTCCCTAATAAACGTTAGTCCTACTTGGGTTTCTCCTATCAATTAATTTATGTAATAAGCTTTATTCTTTACTGATCGTGCATTAAAATACATACATTAACAACAGCATGGAGTAAATTAGGATTTGGATATTAGATTTTTTACTTGCCTTTTCCAAATCCAAGCTCAAAAGAGAGTTACATATTCTGATGCACGAGTTATTTCCCTGCCCAGTTTGGTTTACAAGCTAGCTGTACCAGAAGTAATGGAGGGTGAAGAATAAGATGTCAGGCCCCAGGGAAGAAGAGTGGAAGAGGTCACAGCAAGTGGTAGAGTGGAATGAAGAACAGAGGGGGTTCTGGGATAAGGCCTGCTGGGGGGAGAGAGGGAGAAAAGTGACAACCATTAGATCCACTCTTTAGGAAAATGGTGCATATTTGAGTAATAATAATTTCTGTACTGCATTTTAAATTACTCACTCAAAGGCTATGATTTATATCCTGTTATTTTGACCAAACTAAAGTATATAGAAACTGCATTTCTATGTGCATACCTCAGCTGTAAGTAGGAGTGGAGGAGTGGCCTAGTGGTTGGGGCAAGGTACTTCAGGCTGGAAGGTCGGGGGTTCAAATCCCACTAGAGAACAGCAACCTTGGGCCGGAAGGACTGGGGTTTCTAGTCCCACAGGTGCTCCTTGTGGTCTTGGGCAAGCCACCTAACCCTCCATAGCCCATGTTCCCTGTAAAATAGTTATCTCCAAGTTATAATGCCCTGTTCAATGTAATTTCAGTTTGTTCAATGTAAACTGCACTGATGCAGAATAGCGCGGTATATAAGAGAATGTAAATAAATAAATAAATAAATAAAATAAATAAATTTATATTGAGCATTAATGCCTCATCATCTATTGTTTCACCCTCTCTGTGAGAAAATTTTCACTTTTTAGCCAATGACAGAGGGGGATGGTTACTTGTCGCACCACACACCCCACTTCTGCCACCATCCCCCAAATCCAATCTTCTCATCCTGCAGCGGTCCAGCTCCGTTTTGAGCCGCCGCCACTTTCAAAATGGAGTTGGATTGCCTCTGCAAAATAAGAAAGATGTATTTGAGGGGCAGCGGCGGCCCAACTCCGTTTTGAAAGCAGCGGCCCTGGATAAGGGAGGACTCAAACCACACAACAAAGGGACTCACCCGGTTCCTGCAAACATTCCTCTGCTTGCCAGGACTAAATCCAGAGATGTCCTGCAGGCTTAACAGAGACGCGAGGGAGACACTCTCCCTTCGCGACTCTCAAAGCCGGCACGGAGGGGCTCAGCCGTCACGGAGAGAGGGAGGGAGGGAGGTAGGGATTCAGCCGGGCAGAGGGGGCCCCGTGGGACAGTCCATTCTGCTGCTGCTGCGGTGGCAGCGGTAGCAGCCAGCATTTTCTTTTTAATTTAATTTTACTTGAGCCGATTGGGGGGGTTAGGACTGGTAATGGGCTATGGGGGGGCTAGGACTGGAAATGGGCTGGGGGGGTTAAGACTGGAGGTGGGCTGATGGGGTTAGGACTGGTAATGGGCTGTGGGCTGTTGGGGGGGTTAGAACTGGTAATGGGCTATGGGGGGGTTAAGACTGGTAATGGGCTGTGGGCTGATGGGGGCTGTCTGGTAATGGGCTATGGGGGGGTTAGGACTGATAATGGGCTATGGGGGGCTAGGACAGGAAATGGGCTGATGGGGAGGGGTTAGGACTTGAGGTGGGCTGATGGGGTTAAGACTGGCAATGGGCTATGGGGGGCTGACTGGAAATGGGTTGATGGGGTTAGGACTGGAAGTGGGCTGATGGGGGGTTAGGACTGGTAATGGGTTATAGGGGGGGCTTAAACTGAAAATGGGGTGATAGGGGGTTAGGACTGGAAGTGGGTTGATGGGGTGATAGGGGGTTAGGACTGGAAGTAGGTTGATGGGGGGGCTAGGACTGGTATTGGGTTGGGGGGTTGCTAGGACTGGAAATGGGCTGATGGGTGGCTAAGACTGGAAATGGGCTGATGCAGGGACTAGAAGGGAATGGATGCTGGGTGAGGCTGGAACTAGAAGGGAGCTGATGTTGGGGGAGGATTAGAATGGGATGGGGCTGGAAGAGTAAAATGGAGAAGGGAAAAATATTTTGTGTGGGAGGGATAAAAAATCTACAATTGGCCGGGTATTGGTAGAGTAAGTGGGGATTGAGGATGGAGGGGTAAAATTTGAGTGGATGAAATAGGAATGAGGAAAGAGCAAAAGGAGAAAGATTAGTATGTTAAAGCAGATGTAGAGAGAGAATGGAAAAAATCTAGAAGAGAGAAGAAAGGACAAATGGACAGCAGACGATGGAGAGTTAGCAGAAGACACGAAGAAACCAGAAGAAAGTGGCCGGAGCAATTGCAGCTGAACAAAAATGCCCAAAAGTTGGAAAATATCTCTTTATTTTGAATTTATTAATTGGAATATGTCAGCTCTGGTAAATGTGCATCATTAACGTCTGCGCTTTGTTTAGTACAAGAGCAAATTAATGTATAGTTTTATTTCTACAGTGTTGTACATTCCAAGTTTGGCTTTTGGGATTCCCAGTTTAATTATTGTCTTCCTGTTTCTAAATTGTGATTACTTGTTTGGTGATGGTCTATGTTCTGCATGTGTAACTGAGCTGAGGTGTTCTGTTTATATAATTCCTATTTGACATTGCCACTTGTTCTCTTTCCCCAGTAGGTCATGTATTCTTGTTCTCTGAAATGTATTGGTTTAATATTTGCAGTGTTGCCTTTTGATTGGTAGAGTATGGTGCTTTGTGAGTCCTGGTAGTGCTGTTAGGATACGGCGGGTTTGCTATGGGTTCTAAATGGGCAGTGTTTATAGTAGTTCCTAATGTGTCTGGCAGTTGGCACTGGATTATAGTAATGTAGAAATCTTTTAGTCTTTCTTTATCCATACACTCATTAAGAGGCACGTTTACTAAAAGTTAGTATATGGTAACATTATGCAAATATTTATGCAAATGAGGCCCCTTATGCAAATGAGGCCCCGCACCGAGTCTCCGCACATGGCCCCGCACCCCCCTTGGGCAGCCCCTGCCTTAGTATAACTGCGGAGGCCTTCGCTTTCCCTCCAGGAAGAACCCCGACCTTAATATACTTCCCCACATTAAAATTTCCTGTCTGAACCCGAAGCCCCACAGTTTACCTTCTCTTACCTGTGAGATCCACTGCTTCAGGCTCCAATACTCCCAAAGGACCGGGACGGGATCCGGGACTAGACTGGAGTTCCTTCAGGAACTACAATTAGCAGGTAAGTCTAATTTAAACTTCCTTATCGTCCCTCCAGTCTAGTCCCGGAAACTCTGGGGATGTAACAGAGCAGTAAAAGAACTCAATGGGCGGGACCTGCTAGACCAGCCTGAAGCACCGCTGCTCCAAAACAGGTATCCCTACTCGCCTGAACATCCAGACGGTAATGCCTGACAAAGGAATTTAACGATGACCACGTCGCTGCCTTACAAATTTCTACTGCAGGAACAAATTTGTATTCAGCCCAAGAAGCAGCTTGCGCTCTAGTAGAATGCGCTCTTAACCCTTCTGGTACCAGCTTACCCTTTAACAGGTACGCCGACGCTATTGCCCCTTTTATCCATCTGGCAATAGACGCTTTTGATGCTGCTTCACTTTGCGAGGACCCCCAAAACAATCTATCAGACTTTCTGAACTCTGCCGTCCAACGGATATACTTTTTCAAGGCCCTACGGACATCTAATAGATGTAACTGTTGCGTGGAAGAGTCCTCTGAAACCGTACGGAACACCGGTAGTGACAATACCTGATTCACGTGAAAAGGAGATACTACCTTCGGCAAAAAGGACGGCACTGGCCTCAACACTACCTATGATTCATAAAAGGACAGGAACGGCTCCTTACAAGATAGCGCCTGTAACTCCGAAATTCTCCTCGCCGACGCGATCACAACTAAGAACACCACTTTCAAAGTAAGATCCTTCAACGTGGCCTTAGCCAAAGGCTCAAATGGCCGCCTTCCTAACGCTCCTAAAACCAATTGCAGATCCCAAGGGGGAACCAGTTGTCTGCACGGTGGCCTCAAAAGCCCCACCGCTCTCAAAAACCTCTTAATATCTGGATAAGCGCCCAGCGCTTGTCCCTTAATCTTTCCCCTATAACAGGAGAGCGCTGCCAACTGTACTCTTAAAGAAGAGGCCGCTAAGCCTTTTTGAAAACCATCCTGCAAGAACGCCAAGACCTGCGGCACTGATGCTCGTAAGGCCTCACAATTCCTGTCTACACACCAAGCCTCAAAGACGCGCCACACGCGAACATATGCTAAAGAAGTAGATCTCCTACGAGCATCCAACAAGGTAGCAATCACCACCTCAGAGTAGTCTTTAGCTCTTAACCTTGCCCTTTCAAGAGCCATGCCGTAAGCGAGAACCGAGCTACCTGAGGCATAAACAACGGACCTTGCGACAATAGATCCTTTGACTGGTAGACGCCAAGGCTTCTGAACTACCAGCCTCCTGAGGTCCGCATACCAAGGCCAATCTGGAGCGATCAGAATCACTAATCCTCTGTGGCGTTCAATGCGTCGCACTACACGGCCTACTAACACCCACGGAGGAAACACGTACAGTAGCTGATCTACTGGCTAGTCTTGTATTAGAGCATCCAGACCCTCCGACATTCAATTCAGCCAAGGTCAGTCGGTTTTTCAGCAGAAGGAGAGAGAGAGAAAGTCGCCATGAGATCCATTATCGGCCCCCCCCAGCGCCGCACCACCGTGTCGTAAACGTAAACGTCCGGGTGAAGCGTCCATTCCCCAGGGTCTACCTTTACCTGACTCAAATAATCGGCCGCCACATTGTCCACTCCTGCCACGTGCACTGCCGACAGAGCCTGAAGGTTTTGCTCGACCCATTCGAACAACTGATCTGCCTCGGCTTCTAAGGGAGCACTGCTGGTGCACCCCTGCCTGTTGATGTAGGCTACTGCGGTCGCGTTGTCCGAAAACACCTTGATCGCTATTCCCATCAGATACGGCTGAAACTTCAGCAGCGCCCACACTACTGCTCGCAGTTCCAGACTGTTGATCGACCAAGTTCTTTCCTGTTCCGTCCATTGACCCTGCGCAAACCTTCCTTGAAAATGAGCTCCCCAGCCTAGGAGACTTGCATCCGTAGTCAGTGGTAACCAGCTCGGCGTCTCCAAGGGCATGCCCTTTGCTAAGGACTCCGGAAGCAACCACCACTGCAACGCTCTCCGTGCCGCTTCTGGATAGAGTAGCCTCCGGGACAGCAGGTCCTTTTGGTGAGACCACCTTCTGAGTAACACTCTCTGCAACAGTCTCATATGAGCCTTTGCCCAGGGCACCAACTCGATCGTCGCCGCCATTGTACCCAGGAGCTGTAAATAATGCCACACAGTCAGACGTGGCCTGCAGAGAAATCGTCAAACCAATTTTCGCAAGGCGATTGCTCGATGTGGAGGCAGAAAAACCTTGCCCTCCGCCATATCGAAACGCGCCCCTAAGTACTCCAGGTTTTGAGATGGTACTAGACTGCTCTTGGCCATATTGACCACCCAACCTAAACTTTGAAGGAAGCTGACTACCCTGGAAGTAGCTTCCTCGCTTTCCATCCTCGACTTTGCTCGAATCAACCAGTCGTCCAAATATGGATGAACCAGAACACCTTCCTTCCTCAATGCCGCTGCTACTACCACCATGACCTTGGTAAACGTCTGTGGCGCCTTCGCCAGTCTGAACGGTAACGCCCGAAACTGAAAATGCCCCATCGGCACCGCAAACCTGAGGAACTTTTGATGCGCCTGATGAATTGGGATGTGCAAGTATGCTTCAGACAAATCGAGGGATGTAAGAAACTCCCCTTTTCTGACTGCCATGATGACCGATCTCAGTGTCTCCATATGAAAATGAGATACCCTGGTTCACCCTTTTTAGGTCCAAAATTGGGCGATAAGTCCCTTCTTTTTTTGGAACCACAAAATAAATGGAGTATTGACCTAAACCGCATTGGTCTCGAGGCACCAGTACTACTGCTTTGAGATTTAGAAAACTTTTCAAAGTCTGTTTGACCGCCTCGCACTTGCGATGCGCCTTGCAAGGGGACTGTACGAACGAGTTGGTCACTGGTCGCTGAAATTCTAATGCATATCCTTCTCGAATCACCTCTAACACCCACTGATCTGACGTAATTTGGACCCAGGCAGCGTAAAAATCCTGTAAACGACCTCCCACTGGTATGTCCACCTGGGTCTCCCTGACTTCATTGCAGCTTTCTGAGACCCGGAGCAGCGGCAGCAAACCCTCTGCTCGCCCCTCTGAATCCCCGAAACCCTTGGTTTCTATAGGGAAAACGTCCCCTCTGACTGAGTAAACCTTGAGGAACAAAAATGACGAAAATCCCTCTGCGGCATTCTAGCCATCGGCGAAAACCTCCCTTGCTTCTGTTTATCCTCCGGAAGCCTTCCGCCTTTGGAGTCTCCTAGATCCTTAATTTTGTCCAAATCTTCTCCAAAAAGCAGCTTTCCCTTAAAGGGAAGCTTACTTAACCAAGCCTTAGAAGACGCATCCGCTGCCCAATTGCGCAGCCAAAAGGTACCTCCTTGCTGCTACCACCAAAGCCATACTGTTCGATAGCTCCCTAATGAGGTCATAATGAATATCCGCAAGATACGCCACTCCTGACTCCAGACGAGCCGCTTCACCTACCGACTCTTCGATCCGCTCTCCCTGGACTCGCTGAGACCAGCGCAGACAGGCTCTTGCCACCCATGCTCCACAAATAGATGCTTGAATGGAAAGAGCATTAACTTTAAAAACCTGTTTTAACAAAGCATCCAGCTTCCTGTCCTGGGTATCCTTGAGAGCCGCACTCCATTCCACCGGGAATGGTCGTCTTCTTGGTCACCGCAGATACTGCCGCATCCACTCTTGGTGACTTAAAGACCTCCTTATCTTGCTCCACCAGCGGTTAAAGACGAGATATCACCCTAGAGCCCTTGAGTGTCGCCTCTGGCATGTCCCACTCACCTTGGATCATCTCCTTTACCACTCTGTGCATGGGAAACGCTTTCTTGAGTCTTCCGAAATGCTTATAACAGCGGATCTTCTAATGTAGCCTCCTCCACTGGCCCCAACGCCAGCATATTAAGTGCTTTAAGTGTCTCAGAAATGAGTGCGGGCAACTCTTCTCTCCGAAAAATGCACACTACTCGGGCCTGGTCCTTGTGCTCTGCAATCTCTCCTTCTTCCATCTCCTCGTCTACGTCCGGATCTTGCTCCATGTCTTCCGTGTGCAAATCCTCCGAAACTTCCGACTGCCCCTGCTTTTCTATCTCTATTCGAGATCTCTTCAGCAATACCGCCGAAGTTGCCACCGACAGAGGAGTCCCTGGCCTTTTCTGTCCAAAATCCCCACCCATGGGACCAGAAGAAGAGGAAGAGGCTTCTCTTTGAGTGCCGCCGAACGCCCTTTGAATAAGAGCTACAAAGTCTGGGGAAGAAATTGACGACAACTCACCAGACAAAGGTGCCTGAGCGAGCGGAACCTCCGGCACCGTGGAAGGCCCCGGCATGGGCTCCGCAGGATCTACAACAGGAGACAGAGGCCCCTGTATGGCCGCCTCTGGTTCCTCCGCCATATCCAACTGTTGCTGCTCCGCGGCGGAAGCTTGGTTACAGTTCCTACAGATCCCTGCGTCCGAAACTGCAGATCTCTTTACTCCACAGAGTAAACACAATGTTTTTGCAGGCATCTTGACACCTTGCCACTCAGCTCAAATGCTCTTGAAACCCCCCACTGAAGCAAAAACCCTTCCAAGAGACCCCCAAACAATAGCTGCGCTGAACCAGCCCGTGAAACGTGAGGCGTCTTTTTTACAGAAAACTATACCAGAAATGAGCAGGAGAGGATTACTGAGCTGAATTACAAAAAAATAAATTCAAAACAAAGCTCAGCTGCCAAATTACGCGCGTTTGTTTCCCTGCAGCAGGTACCGGCTTTTCCCGCGTGAATTACACGCGGCGCGGGCCTGCTGTCTGATCAGGCCCTGACAAAAAGAAAACAAACAAACAAACAATCTAGTTCTGCAGCTTACCTGACCACTCTGAGTAGCATCCTCAGCACCCTACCTTTGAAGGGTTTGAGTAAAGCTGGCTGACTCCCCCTTGGGTCTGTTGTTTCCCGGTACAGTGAATCAGCATGCAGCGCTGCGATCGCGGCTCCCCTCTGACAGGCCACCCGAGCGCTTACAGGCAATACCTCTGTGAGGTGCTGGGGATGCCCCCCTTCACGGTTGCTAGCCCTTTCAGACCAAACCGGGCAGCAACCGGAGTCTGTTCCCCCTGCTCCCAGCTCGTCCACGAGAAGAGGAAGGGGGAGAGAAGTCTCTAGCAGTTGAAAATTAAAAGGTATAGTACCTCAATCAAACCCTCACAAACAGAATTGCAAAATAACATAAATCAAATGAAAACCAAACACCCAATTTAAAAGCAATTTAAACCCCAAAAAAACTAATCTAACTTCCACTAAACGTCCTTAATTGTTCCTCTAGTGAGCCGGAAACCCCATGCTCACATCCTCCAGCTGCTTGGAGACTAATAGAACTGCAGTGAGGAGGCGGTGCCTGTGTCCTTATACAAGTGTCAAAGAATGGCGTTTAACAGTCTCCAGGCTGAAGAGGAGCACAACCCAGAGTTTCCGGGACTAGACTGGAGGGACGATAAGGAACATCTCCTTTCTTCTGCTGGCCATTCATCTCCCTATGCACCCAAACATCCTTCTAGTTTTCGCTGTTGCCTTTTCTACCTTTTTAGCTACTTTAAGATCATTAGACACAACCATGCCTAGGTCCCGCTCTTCTTTTGCGGACAGAGGTACTTCACCCCTATACTATATCGCTCCCTTGGACTGCTGCAGCCCAAATGCATGACCTTGCATTTTTTTAGCATCATATCAAAGCTGCCAAATTCTAGACCATTCTTCATGCTTAGCTAGATCCCTCCTCATGTTATCTACGCCTTCCTGGGTGTCTACTGTATTGCAGATTTTGGTATTATCTGCAAAGGGGCAAACCTTACCTGACAGCCCTTTCGCAATATTATTAACAAAGATGTTAAAAAGAATTGGACCAAGGACAGATCCCTGGGGCACACCACTGGTAACCTCCTTCTCCTCAGAGTGAGCTCCATTTACATGTACCCTTTGTCGCCTCCCACTCAACCAATTTCTAACCCAAGCAGTATCTTTAGGGTCCATCTCTAGGGTGCTCAGTTTATTTATAAGTCGCCTGTGCGGAAAGGTGTCAAAGGCTTTACTGAAATCTAAATAAACCACATCTAGGGCTCTCCCTCGATCCAACTCCCTGGTCACCTAGTCAAAGAAATCAATCAATCAATCAGATTTGTTTGACAAGACCTGCCTCTGGTGAATCCATGCTGCCTCGGATCCAGTAATCCATTGGAGCTTGGATGTTTCAAGAAGCATTTCATCAATGTACTTCTCACTGTCTTGAATGCTCCTCAGCCTCGCCACCTCTTCTCTGAACTCTTCCATTTGTTTCTTGAGAGCTTCAGCATGCAGGCATTCTGCACATGGAACCGGTCCTTCAACTGGCATTGGGATTTCTGTCTGGACAGAGGCAGAAGCTGTAACAGGGGCAACAGCTTTGGCGATATGATTTTTCCCAGACATTGTTCAGTTGGTGGAGCTTAGGTACCTGTTGAAGCAAAAAAGAGAGAGACCTACCAAAGTACCAGCCGCTTTCCCAGCTGTCCTTTCAGAGAAAAAGCAGTTAACCTCTTTTGTGTGTTCTAAATGTGCTGTTCCAAGTCCCTGTGTGTAGCTAATTGGGGAGATGCCCTATAAAGCAAGGCTGCTCACATGGGTGGGTAGGGGGGTAGGGAGGGAACTAACACCCGATGAGGTATCAGTAGCTTCAAGGAGCTGAGAAAGATACTAAAAGCAGAATTTTAAACCTATGCCACTAAAGAAAATATTTCCCCTTTGAACTAAAGCACCAAAAAGAAATGTAACTTTGTTTTAAAAATGTACCAAAATCTTTTAAAGAGCTATCAAGCAAAGTGCTAGTAATTAAAAGCCACACACTCTTATCTTTGCTTAAAATGCAGAGCCCCTGTTAGGAATGTTAAACATCTCTATCATATTTTCTCTCTCCTGCTTTTCCTCTAAAGTATACATATTAAGATCCTTAGGTTTGTCCTCATATGCTTTATAATGAAGACCACTAACCATTTTAGTAGTCACTCTCTGCAATGACTCCAACCTGTTTATTTTCCTTTTCAAGGTGGGGTCTCCAGAACTGCACACAATATTCCAAATGAGATCGCACCAAAGACTTATACAGAGGCACTATCACCTCCTTTTTTCTGCTGGGCATTCCTCTCCTTATGTACCCAAGCATCCTTCTAGCTTTCGCCATTGCCTTTTCTACCCGTTTAGCTACTTCAAGATCACCAGACACAATCATGCACAGGTGCCGCTCTTCTTTTGTGGACAGAAGTACATCACCCCCCCTACACTGTACCAGGATTTTTGCAGCCCAAATGCATGACCCTGCATTTTTTAGCATTATATCTCAGCTGAAATTCTAGACCATTCTTCAAGCTTAGCTAAATCCCTCCTCATGTTATCTACTCCTTCCTGGGTGTCTACTCTATTGCAGATTTTGGTATCATCTGCAAAGAGGCAAACCTTACCCGACAGCCCTTTCACAATACCACTAGCAAAAATGTTTAAAAAACTGGACCAAGGACAGATCCCTGCGGCACACCACTGTGTCAAATATGTGTGCATATATAGTCCAAAGCCATTTCACTGGCCACTTTTTTTATGAGATATTGGACATTAAGGGGTTGAACTTCAAGGGTGCCAATAATGTTAACCACAACTGTAAAATTGCAACCTGGAGATCAATAGATAATTCTGGCAATCTGAATAAAGCAGATGTATACCTTTTGAATTTTATGCTAGCGATTGCCACAAAACTCATTGCTAATTACTGAAAAGATGTGGCTACTCTAGAAATGAATGCATGGTGGAATATGCTATGTTTATTTAGGAAATAATGAAAAAGTAGCAGTAGAGCAACTTTATATTCCAAAGTCAACAAAAGCTAAGATGTGCTCATATCTCATGCCGGAGTCGAGCATGGTTTTATTACCTGCGTGCATTGAGGGGTAAATCTGGGCCTTTATGACAGGTAGCTCCTGGAATACACCGCGAGTAAACTTTAGCTAGATTGTAAGCTATGATGAGCAGGGACTGACTTTTACATGTCAGTGTACGTCTTGTAGCGCTATACAAATGATAAGTAGTAGTAGTAGTTATGACCACTCATATTGTAATAAATACATCCTAGACACTGCTATGCTACATTTTGTCTTTATTGTGTTATGTGATGAAGAAATGTTATTTTAAAAAAAACAAAAACACAAACAAGCACAAAAAAGATTTCCTTGAATTTATGGGTCAGAAAAATTACTACTACTACTATTCAGCACTTATAAAGCGCCACGCACGCAGCGCTGCACAGCAAACCTACAAGAGGTAGTCACATACAAGACAGTCCCTGCCCGTCAGAGTCAAGCTCATCGGAGCTTACAATCTAGTTAAAAACAGTACAGAGCATTTACAGTACAGAGCATTAGTCAGTTCTGCGCAAGGTACGGTGTGGTACAGTTTGGTCTATAGTTTGGTCATAAACGTTGACGGGGATTAGGGTAAGGGTAAGATGAGGATGGAGTCAGGATCTGAATGCAAGAGGTGGGTCTTCAACCTGGATTTGAAGAAGGCCAGGGAGGATGCCTGGCGCACAGACACAGGTAGGCTGTTCCAGGCATATGGTGCAGCAAGGTGAAAGGAGCACAGTTGGGAGTTCGCGGTGCGGGTGAGAGGCATTGATAGAAGTAATTTGTTGGCGGAGCACAAATTTTGGGAGGGGACATAGGGAGAGATAAGAGATAAGAGGTATTGAGGGTCCATAGAGTGAATGCATTTATAGGTCAGCAGGAGCAGCTTGAATTGGATGCGGAATTGGACAGGGAGCCAGTGAAGCGACTTGAGAAGAGGAGTAATGTGGGCATGGTGAGGCTGGCAGAAGATTAGTCGACTAGAAAAAGGGACTGTTACTTCTGGAGAGAGATCTGCAACTGTGAGTATATACTTCTGGTAATTTTCTAAAAGGAATTCTTTGTATTAAAGCTAATTAATCTGTGAACCCACTATTTTTGTTAAATCAGTCAGGGCCTAGTAGCAGCAGTTTAAGTTTAAATTTAAAACACAGAGGAGAACTTTCTGGTTACATTTCATACCCAGCAGAGAGCTTGTAGTTTAAATTTCATAAGAAGTTAGAGCCTAGCAGCAGCTAAGAGCTATAATTTAAATCAAATCAGAACATAGCTTATCTCAGCAGCACAAGACAGGGTACTGTGTAGCAGCCCTCTTTTAATAAGTGTTATTTCCCTCCCTCCCCTGGGATAATCGTAGCTTTATAGGTACTTACACATCTTACAAGACAGGAGGTGCTCTAGGGTGAAGCTCATTACCCAAATCAGTCATACACTAAGGACCTGAGATTAGTTAAGCTTCAGGTGAACAAGCTATATTACACGTATTAGGTACAGTTTTATTAGTATAAATATCCATAGCAACCCTTAGTAAGCAAAGAACTTAGATCTAAACACAAACTTAAAACTAAGATGCAGACAACAGTCCAGCAGCGGGATGGGGGCTTTCCAGTCTTTTGCATTGAGTGTCACATGTATGATTTTCTCCCAGTTGGTGAGAGGTCTTACTTGTGCACTAGGTGCAAGGAGCTCTTTGCTCTCAGGGAACGAGTCCGTTCTCTAGAGGCTAAAGTAGCAGACTTGGAAAGCATAAGACAGACAGAGAGGTACATAGACGAGACCTACAGGGATATAGTCCTGAAGTCCCACCTCCAGTCTGGCAGCATCCCTGTTGCCATGGAGGAGAGAGGTCACGTGACAGGAGAGCATCACCCTGGTGTGGCAGGAAGTGATCCTGTAACTAGGACCTGTCCTCCAGGTGATGTAAAACCCTCTCGCACCGAGGAAGTTTCTCCAGGGCCATGTGCCCATGAGGGAAGGGTTAGGACAGCCGTTATAGTTGGTGATTTGATCATTAGGCATGTAGATAGCTGGGTGGCTGGTGGACATGAGGATCGCCTGGTAACATGCCTGCCTGGTACGAAGGTAGCGGACCTCACACGCCACCTACATAAGGTCTTAGATAGTGCTGGGGAGGAGTCTGCTGTCTTGGTACATGTCGGTACCAATGACATAGGAAAATGTGGTAGGGAGGTTCTGGAGGCTAAATTTAGGCTTTTAGGTAGGAAGTTGAAATCCAGAACTTCCAGGGTAGCATTCTCTGAAATGCTTCCTGTTCCACGCTCAGGACCCAAAAGGCAGGCAGAGCTCCAGAGTTTCAATGCGTGGATGAGACAATGGTGCAGAGATGAGGGTTTTGGATTTGTTAGGAACTGGGGAACATTCTGGGGAAAGGAGGGGCTCTTCCGAAGGGATGGGCTTCACCTTAACCGGGATGGAACCAGGCTGCTGGCATTAACCTTTAAAAAGGAGAGAGAGCAGCTTTTAAACTAGATATTAGGGGAAAGCCGACAGTCGCCCAAGAGCGGATGGTTCTGAAGAATTTATCTTTGAAGGATACTACCAAAAGCAGAGAGGTTCCACAAAAGAGTAAAGTAGCCCAAATGCCCTCAAGTATGGAGCAGACAGAGCTTAAAGATCCTAAATTACCCATGTCTAACAATAGCCAAATTAATATGAATAAAATACATTCTCTAAAATGCTTGTATGCAAATGCTAGAAGTCTAAAAAATAAGATGGGAGAGTTAGAATATATAGCACTAAATGAAAGGTTAGATATGATTGGAATATCAGAGACATGGTGGAAGGAGGACAACCAGTGGGACAATGTAATACCTGGGTACAAACTATATCGTAATGATAGAGCTGATCAAATTGGTGGAGGGGTTGCTCTCTATGTTAGAGAGGGCATTGAGTCAGAAAGGATTAAAGTTTTGCAGGAAACAAAATCTGCTGTAGAATCTATATGGATTGAAATTCCATGTAAAAGGGGGAAGGCAATGGCAGTGGGGGTGTACTATCGAGCGCCTGGCCAGAATGACCAAATGGATGATGAAATGCTCAAAGAAATCAAAGAAGCTAACAAACGTTACAGCACAGTAATAATAATGGGTGATTTCAACTACCCCGGTATCAACTGGGTCAGTGTCATGGCAGGACATGCTAGGGAGATAAAGTTCCTAGATGAAATAAATGACTGCTTCTTGGAGCAGCCGGTTCATGAACCGACCAGAGGGGAAGCCATATTAGACCTAATCCTTAGTGGAACACCAGATCTAGTGCAAGAGATAAGGTTGTTGGGGCCACTTGGCAATAGTGATCATAGCATGATCGCCTTTGATTTAATTAGTGGAGGAGGGATATTAAGGAAATCCACAGTACTATCTTTTAACTTTCGAAAGGGAGACTATGATAAAATGAGGAAAACAGTTAAGAAAAAACTAAAAGGAGCAGTTGCAAAGGTTAAAGACGTACATCAGGCTTGCCTGTTGTTGAAAAATACTATCTTGGAAGCCCAGACCAGCTGTATTGCACACTTTAAGAAAAGTGGAAGGAAGTCCAAAAAACTGCCAGCATGGTTTAAAGATGAGGTCAGAGAGGCTGTTGTTGCCAAAAAAGCATCTTTCAGGAAATGGAAAAAAGAGCCAAACGACGAAACCTGGAAACAGCACAAGCACTGGCAAGTCAAATGCAAGGCATTGATAAGGCAGGCAAAGGGAGAATTTGAGAAGCAGCTTGCTGCGGAAGCAAAAACGCGAAGTAAAGACCTTTTCAAGTACATTCGTAGTAAAAAACCTGTGAGAGAGTCAGTTGGTCCATTAGATGATAAAGGGGTTAAAGGAGCACTAAGAGGCGACAAGGCGATAGCAGAGAGACTGAATGAATTCTTTGCTTCAGTCTTTACTGAGGAAGACGTAGGGATGTTACCCATGACTGAAGTGGTATTTAAAGGTGCGGAAGAATTGAAGGAAATATCGATACATTGGGAAGATGTATTACAACTATTAGATAAACTGAAGAGTAGCAAATCACCTGGGCCGGATGGTATACATCCAAGGGTGTTGAAAGAACTGAAATACAAGATTGCAGACCTGTTATTAGTAATCTGTGAACTATCATTAAAATCATCTCTAATACCTGAAGATTGGAGGATCGCCAATGTAACACCAATTTTTAAAAAAGGTTCCAGGGGTGATATGGGAAACTACAGACCGGTGAGCCTGACATCAGTACCGGGAAAAATGGTAGAAACCATCATAAAGAATAAAATTACTCAGCATGTAGATAGTCATGACCTAATGGGAGACAGCCAACATGGCTTTAGACAAGGAAGATCTTGTCTTACTAATCTGTTATGTTTTTTTGAAGGAGTGAATAATCAGGTGGACAAAGGTGAGTCGGTTGATATTGTGTATCTGGACTTTCAGAAAGCCTTTGACAAGGTCCCTCATGAGAGACTTTTGGCAAAACTAAAGAGTCATGGGATAGGAGGCAGTGTACTATTGTGGATCAGGAACTGATTAAAAGATAGAAAGCAGAGGGTAGGGCTAAATGGCCAATTTTCCAATGGAGAAAGGTGAATAGTGGTGTACCCCAGGGATCTGTGCTGGGTCCGCTGCTTTTTGACATATTCATAAATGACCTGGAAAGTGGAATAACGAGTGAGGTTATCAAATTTGCAGATGACACAAAACTATTTAAAGTTGTTAAAACCCAAGAGGATTGTGGAAAATTGCAAGAGGATCTTGATAAATTGGAAGACTGGGCATCAAAATGGCAGATGAAATTTAATGTGGACAAGTGCAAGGTTATGCACCTAGGGAAGAACAACCCAAACTATGGTTACACGATGCAAGGTTCCACATTAGGAACCACCACCCAGGAAAAAGATTTAGGCGTCATTGTGGATACCATGTTAAAACCCTCGGCCCAGTGTGCAGCGGCGGCCAAGAGAGCAAATAGAATGCTAGGTATGATAAGGAAAGGAATGGAAAATAAAACAAAAGATATTATAATGCCTCTATATCGTTCCTTGGTGAGACCGCACCTTGAATATTGTGTGCAATTCTGGTCGCCGTATCTTAAAAAGGATATAGCGATTTTAGAAAAGGTTCAGAGAAGAGCCACCAAAATGGTAAAGGAGATGGAAGGATACTCCTATGAAGAAAGGCTAAAAAGGTTAGGGCTCTTTAACCTGGAAAAGAGACGGCTGAGGGGAGATATGATAGAAGTCTATAAATTAATGAACGGAGTGGAACGGGTAAACGTAGATCGATTGTTTACCTTATCAGAATATAGAAAGACTAGGGGATATGCAATGAAGCTACAGGGTAAACTATTTAAGACTAATAAAAGAAAATATTTTTTCACTCAACGTGTAATCAAACTCTGGAATTTGTTACCAGAGGATGTAGTAAAGGCTGTTAATGTAGCTGGGTTTAAAAAAGGTTTGGACAAGTTCCTGGAGGAAAGGTCCATAAACCATTATTAAGAAGGGACCCAGGATATCAATGCTTGAACCAATACAAGCATTGTGGAACCTGTGTCCCTTGGGGAAACTGCTAGGTACATATGACCTAGATTGGCCACTGTTGGAAACAGAATACTGGGCTTGATGGACCTTGGTCTGACCCAGTATGGAATATCTTATGTTCAGCGTGATTTTGTATGGATTGAAAGGGAAGGAGGTGGCTCACGGGGAGACCAGCGAGGAATATATTGCAGTAATCGAGGCGAGAGGAGATTAAGGAGTGGACAAACGTTTTGGTAGTGTGTTCAGAGAGGAAGGGGCGGATTTTGCTGATGTTATAGAGAATGAAGCGGCAGGTCTTCGCTACAAGCTGGATATGAGCGGAGAAGGAGAGAGAGGTGTCAAAGGTAACCCCTAGATTGCGGGCAGAGGGAACAGGAAGGATAGTAGATCCATCCACATGGATTGAGAGAGGGGGAAGTTGGGGTGAGGAATTGGGAGGAAAGACAAGGAGTTCAGTTTTGGCCACGTTCAGTTTCAATCGGCGATGGGACATCCAGGCTGCGATGTCTGAAAGACAGGCAGAGATCTTGGACTGGGTAGCTGGAGAAATATCAGGTGTAGAGAGGTAGATCTGGGAATCATCGGCATAGAGATGGCACTGAAAGCCATGGGAGAAGATAAGCGCGCCAAGGCCTTGGGTATAGAGAGAGAAGAGGAGGGGGCCCAAGACAGATCCTTGGGGTACACCTACATGGAGCGTAGTAGGGGAGGAGGAGAAGCCACCAGAACATACACTGAATGAGCGATGGGAGAGGTAGGAGGAGAACCAGGATAGTATGGAGTCCTTGAAGCCAAGCGAGGAGAGGGTGGTAAGGAGAAGGTCCTGGTCAACGGTGTCAAAGGTAGCAGAAAGGTCAAGAAGGATGAGGATAGAATAGAGGCCCTTAGATTTAGCAAGGAACAGGTCATTGATGACTTTTGTGAGTGCTGTTTCAGTGGAGTGTAGGGGACGGAAGCCGGACTGTAGTGGGTCCAGGAGGGCCTGGGCGGTGAGGAAGTCGAGGCAGCGACGGTGGACTGCTCGTTCTAATAGTTTGGATATGAAGGGAAGGAGGGAGATAGGTTAATAGTTAGAAGGGCATGTGGGATCAAGTAAGGGTTTCTTGAGGAGGGGTGTGACAATAGCATGTTTGAAGTCAATGGAAACGGTTGCAGTGGAGAGTTAAAGGTTGAAGATATGAGTGATGGAGGGGACAATGGTGAGGGAGATGGAACGTAGGAGATGGGTGGGGATAGGGTCGGATGAACAGTTGGTAGGTTTGGAGGAGGAAAGGAGGGTGCAGTTTCTTCTTCAGAGATCGGAGGGAAGGAGGAGAGGGTGGCAGAGGGAAGAAGGATAAGGGAGGAGAATTGGGGGGTAATCTTGTGGATTTTGTCGTGGAAGTAGTCGGCTAAGGTTTGGGCAGAAAGGGAGGGTGGGATCAGGGGCGGGGGGACCTTGAGGAGGGAATTGAGGGTATTAAAGAGACGGCGAGGATCAGAGGCAAGGGAGTTGATCAGATGGATGTAGTAATCTTGTTTGGCAAGTGCTAAGGCTTACTGGAAGCAGCTGAGCATGAATTTGAAATGTAGAAGTTCTTCTGGGGAGTGGGATTTGGACTAAGCTCGTTTGGCAGAACAGGCACAGATGCATAGGTAACGAATTGTGGGTGAAAGCCAGGGTTGGGGAGTAGATCGTTTGACAGGGCGTGGGGTGGGAGGGACAAGAGTGTCGAGGGCTGAAGATAGTGTAGCATTGTATAAGGATAATGCCTTATTGACGGACTTGGAGGATAAAATGGAGGAAAGAGATGGAGAAATGGTGGAGGACAGTCAGGGGGTCGATATTATGAAGGTTTCTAAATAGGTCGGAGGAGACAGGACACGGTTGGGACGGCGGAAGCTGAAGAGTAAATGTTAAGAGGTGATGGTCAGATGACGGAAGGATTGATTTGCGGAAGTTTGAGGGAGAGCAATTGGAGAAGAGTATTAGGTCAAGGCAGTGACCGTGTAGATGTGTGGGGGCAGTGGAACAAAGTTGGAGGTCAAATGAGGAGGTAAGAGCGAGGAACTTTGAGGCATGGGGGTCGGAGGGGTTGTCGATGTGAATGTTGAAATCGCCAAGAATAAGAGTGGGGGAGGAGGGATCCATAAAGGCAGAGAGCCAGGAGTCGAAGTCTGTGAGGAAGGTTGATTTGGATTTGTCGTGTGGGGGATAGATAACAGCTACTCGGAGGGGAAGTGGTGTGAGGAGGCGAATGGAGTGAACTTTGAAGGAGAGGGGGGAGTGTGATTGGGGAGGCAGAAGGGGTTGGAATTGGCAGGAGGGAGAGAGTAGGAGGCCAATGCCACCACTGCGACCAGTAGATCGAGGTGTGTGGGAGAACTGGTAGCCCCCATAGCAGAGAGAGGCAATGGATGCGGTGTCGTCTGGGGGGAGCCAGGTCTCGGTCAAGGCAGGAAGGTGTAGGGCATTAGAGATAAAAAGATCGTGAATGAAAGGTTTTTTTTTTAATGACCGAGCATGCATTCCATAGGGCGCATGAAAACGGGAGAGTGGAGGGGGGAGAAGAGGGATATGGATAAGGTTGGATAAGTTACGTGTGGATTTCTTATCAGAGTAGTGTGGGGGTCTATTTCTAGGGTAATACCGAGATTTAGAGGGAGCAGGGTGTGGGTCGGTATGTCTGGGTGTGTGTGCTCTCCAAGAGGGATATGAGGGAGGAGAAATGAGGGGTAGGTTGATGGTAACGGGTAGGTTATTATTGGGGGTAGGGTTAGAGTTGATACCTAAGGATGAGTGGTTGTGTGATGAATGAGGGAGGGAGGGCGGAATCTAAGGATGAGTGGTTGTGGGGTGAATGAGGGAGGGCGGAAGGAGCGGGATGTGGATGAGATTAGATAGGGTACGTGAGGAACTTTTTTTTAGTGTGAGAAAGGAGTCGGGGGGGGGGGGGCCAGGGTTGGGGTTGATATTACCTGATGAGAGGAGGAGAATGAGTATTAGAGAGCGAGGTAAAGTGGAGATAGTACGGCGGAAGCAAGGGTGGGGTTGTCTTAATGAGAGGGGGGCTGGTTGAATGCAGGGGATGGTGTGAAGAAGCTCCAGAGCAAGTGCTAGGCTGGGGGGAGAAGTGAGGAAGGTAGGGGGGAGGGTAGGGGGGAGAGGAGGGAGGGTGTTGGTAGTGGTAGGAGGGGAGGCAGAGGAAAAGAAGGACAATGAGATGTGGGGCCATGGTGGTGGACAGCAGGGTCTGAGCAAGTAATGGGTGGCAAGTTCTATGCAGTTAATGGGTAACAAATAATAGGCAAACAAGCAGGCGGCGGGTAGCAGATCAACGCAAGCAATGGGTAGCAAGCAATGGATAATGGATCTATGCGACAATGGGTAGCAGTTCTATGCAACAACAGGTAGCAGTTCTATGCAACAATAGATAGCAGTTCTAAGCAACAATGGGTAGCAACACTATGCAAACAATGGATAAGCAGTGGATAACAGTTTTATGTAACAAATGGGTAGCAGGTCTATGCCCAGCAATGGGTAGCAGTATGATGCAGGCAGTGGATAACAGTTCTATGCAACGATGGGTAGCCCAGCAAAGGGTAGCAGTACAATGCAGGCAATGGATAACAGTTCTATGCAATAATGGGTAGCAGGTCTATGCCCAGCAATGGGTAGCAGTACGATGCAGGCACTGGGAGCAATACTAAGCAATCGGTGGGTAATGGCAGGCAATGGGTAGCAGTTCAATGCAGGCAATGGGTAGCAGGTCTGTGCAGGCAGTGGGTAGCGGTACTATACCAGTTTGATGCAGACAATGGATGGCAGTTCAATGTAGACAATGGGTAGCAGGATCTAAGCGGGTAGTGGGAGGGAAGAGCAATGCCAGCAGTGGGAAGCAAGTCGAAGGTGGTGCACGTGAGATGGTGTAGGTCGGAGGCAAAGTGTGGAGGAGCGGTCGGGGCTGCTCGAGCCTGGCAGCTATGGAGATTTGGGGAGCAAGGTTAGCGGCTCACGGCAGAACACCCCCGGGCCCGTGCCAAAGGGCCCTCTGGCGAGGCCCTCCGGCACGGGCTGCCTGTAGCAGCAGCGAGTTTTAAAGCCCTGGATGGGCTGCGGTGATTGGGCGATCCGGTGTGGAGCGGGGAGGAGCTTACCTTCCCGCTCCCTGCAGGGCTGGTTGGACGTCGGTGGCCAGTGTGGTGCAGAGGGAAATTGTTAGCTTTAGAGACTACAAAACATTTTGTAGGTCCAAGTTAAGGCATGGCCTCATTTAAAAATAAGACAAATCAAAGCATATGGTTTAAAGCCAGTGGAGAGAAAATGATATGCAACTATCCCTTGATTTTTTTTTTAAGTTTATTTTTGCAGCATTACAGTCCTACCTGCATATGCAAAGAGAGTAAGATAATGTAAAACACAAGTCAGGCAGCTACAACGGGACACAAGAGGTTTTTACAATTTCATGCTTGTTCTTAAAAGCCCAGAACCAAATATAAAGAAAGCATTAGTACACAGCTGTTAACAGACAGTGGACTTGGTAGTTACTAAGGTAATTACCAAAGTAAGAAAGATTATAGCCTGCCCTTTCAAGAAAACAGCATGACTCTCGTTCGAGACCATGGGTTCTAGTGTTGTTTTTAGATTAGAGGAGAGACAGGAACTCAGGACAATAGCTCCATAGAGTTCTTATTTGACCTTGGTCTCTTTATCACAAAGGGAACAGCAGTTCCAAACTCGAACATACTCCACTGGCCCGATCTCCATCGTAGAGATCCAATCTTGAGTTTACTCACAGTACATTCCTGGAGCTACCTGTCAGATAAAGGCCCAGATAGATTTACCCCTCAGTGCACGCAGGTATGGGCAATAAAACCATAATCGACTCAAACATGATATGAGCAAATCTTAGCTAAGTGCTTTTGGTCTGTTTCTCTTTCTAGTGCACGCGTGCGGATGTATTGAAACCTCTGTCCCTCCTCTACCCATTTACCTCTTTACCTGGGCAGATCACTCTTCCATACATACAGGCTCCCTACATAGGCACAGGCTAGCAGGACGCAAGAGAGCACCGAAAGGCAGCAAAGCGATTCAGCCTTCCCCCAGGGGAGTGGAAGTCGCTCTCCTTCCTGCGGTACTGCCAGCTCCATCTTCACCACCATCAGCCCGCAAACGCGCCACCCACCGGTCCAAAGCACACCAACCACTCCAGCAAGCGATCAGAACTGTACAGTAAAGAACTCATTGGCCCACACAAGCGATTGGATCTATGGCGCACATGCGCATACTTCATATTGTTTCTTAAGGTGGAACGGACTTTAGGCAGCCTTTTCCTTGTACCAAAGCTAATTTAGCAAAGACTGAACGCTTGATGCATGCTGTCGGATCTCCTCCAGGTTGAACGAAGCGGGGTTTCTCTGAATAAACTGTCTCTCAATGATTAAGGTTGCTAACTAGCCAAATCAGGTAAGATCTAGGCCTGATTTTATTCAATCGCTATCTTTCATCAGCCTCACCTCCGCATGTTAGCCTTATTCTTAGGTTAAGTCAGCCCTATCCAAACACTTCTCAACTTGACCTGAGAATGCAGCAGCTTCTCTCCCCCCCCCCCCCCCTCCCCTCCCCTCTACTCTAAAAACCTGCCCCGCTCTCTTTTGGTGCAAACGGAGCCAAGTGTTATTTTTTATTTCTCTTACATCTGATAAAGCGGCGTTCGTGGCTGTCTAGTTGTGTGTGTTTCAAGTCAATTTCCAGTCCCGACGGATAGAAAAGGAGTGAACGTTTTCTCGTCCGCGAGAGTTCACTAAGTATGGGGGTAACGTAGATGGCGACTCGAGCATAGTAGAGGTTGGGCACGGAAGTCAGCTTGCATGAAAGCTACTCTATTGATAGAAGGAATTATTCAGCAGCGCTTGTAACGTTTCTTCTTTTATAGTATGCTAGCCTATCTCCACTTTGTCTCGGAGGGACCATCTGTATAATATCTCTTATTCATAGCTGTATCGAGTGAAGAAGGGGAAGACAGCGTATATCTCCATTTTTTTGTGTGTTACACCAAGACTGCGTGGAACTATTCTACAAAATCTTTGTCAGTGTTACAGGTAGGGTTACCAACTGGCTCCAGATGCGCCCGACAGGGTCAATCCAGTCCTGTGTTTACCCCATTGCATGCAGGGATATGTAGTTCTAATTTCTCCATTGCACTCCATAAGAAATGGAAAACTACAAGTCACTGCATGCAATGGGGTAAACCCAGGACTGGATCAAGTCTGTCGGGCGCATCTGGAGCCAGTTGGCAACCCTAGTTACAGGAACCGTACAAAACGTTTTCTGTTCTTTTTCATGGGGTGTATGTGTATATCCCTTTTAACCACAGCTCTGCTGCAGAGACGTGCTGGATAGGATTAACACTATAACTGGGCCCCTCCAAGGCAAATTGTACATTTGTGGGCCCCCTATTCCAGATCTCACACACGATTGCAAACGCATGCTTTAAGTGTCTGAAGAGTAAAGTTAAAAACCTTTAAGTATCAAAAAGGCTCCACAAATGAAAGCAGCAAAAGACAATACAGTAATTAGATTTTTTTTATTTGTCCAGGTTAACTGAGTAAATTCCACAAACTGAAACTTCTCTCCACATAGTGAAAGTAATTCAATAAGGAGCCGATGTAAGGATATGTACCATCTGCTGCAGCGAAGTGTAATCAATGAATAAATCCAGGAGTCAATTGACAGGGTCCAAGCCAGTTTATTGTGCACAAGGCCAGTCAGTCAAAACGTCAATAGGAACTGAGCAAAGTTTTTACAGAGACATACTCATTTAGACCTCTTTTTCAGTTTGATACATGAGAACTTTCTATTGGTTCTAGCTTGATACATGCAAACTTCCCATTGGTTCCAACGCCCTCTGCACCTGTCCAATCAGAGATCCCTCCTGGGCCTAGCACCCAGCTCCCTCCCTTAGACTGTTCTAACAATGGTGCAGTTTCTAGGTTTGATACTTCTCTACTGCAAGGTCCTTTCTAGCTTCAGGAATGCATGTATTGAAACATTTCTTTCTTTTGCACACAAGGGAATAATGAAAGACATGAATTCATGTAAAACTTCTTATTAAGCAGTTTAAAACAGTTTTCTCATTTTGCACAGATTTTTGGTTCTTTTCTGGGGTTGGAATCCAGGCTTAACTTACAGGCCTTTCATATTAGCAGACCATTCTAGGCCATAGCCTGCCACATTCCCCCCTTTGATTATTCTCACCTGCAAGTGAGAAAGGGTGAGAATTAAATCACTCAATAATTAAATCACACATTATACTGATGTAACAGTATCATCTTGGGGTATAGGGTAATATTTATTTATTATTTATTTATTACAATTTCTTATATACCGCACTATTAGGTATCAGCGCGGTTTACAGTATAACAAAATGACCAGAACAACAAGCTGTTCGGTTTTACAGAAAACAGGAGTACAAACTTGGATAACATGGGAGAACTATATACACAAAATATTTACAAGGAACAAGAGTAAAAGCTAAGATAAACATGAGTAGAATGTGTACATAAATATTGCCACATAGCTAGTATCTTTGTAGCTGCCTTCCGCTCTACAGTACTATCAATTACTGAGGTTACCATGCGCAAGCAAAGGGGTAGGAGACATGGGAGCAGCAAGCACATAGTTAATATGAATAATACAATAAATGCAAGGGTCTTCAGACCACCTAACCATGAAAATACTGAACCAAACCACCCATCCAGTTTCAACTATGCCAGGTCTGAACAGGCACGAATGTTTGCTTTCTCATCTGGATAGCTATATCCTCAACAACATGGCCATTATTATCAATTTGCAAACAACAATTACTTAAATTTAATTTCCCACATACCCCACCTTCAGCTGCTAACAAATAATCTAGAGCTAAACGATTCTGGTAAATAGCTGTGCGCATTTGTGTACTTTGCTTGGCCAAAAGGGTTAGTGCTTTACTAGTTTCATTGGTTATTATTTCAACAGCTTGTAAGCGTATTATACAATTTATCATATAAACAGGGGTACGATATCCCCATGTCCCATCTTGCTCCCAAGTAGCAGGTCCATAGTATGAGATAATTCTCTCAGGTGGCCATTCTTCGGATGTTGCATCCCATTTGTCCCATTGGCCTATTTTCAAGGCCTCCTGTAGCTGTCGACTTTTGTACACAGGATATCCCAGTTGTTCTCCATGGGATGTAGGCAAAAGGAAAAAGGATGGTCGTATGGTTCCCAATACACATGCGCCTCCCCAATGGTGAGGGAGCCTAGCATATGCTCGGGTTCCGCAAATCCAGTACAGTCCAGGTGGTGCTTGCCAGGAATTATAAGCTGCTAGATTAGTCCAGATGCTGGCAAGATTGGGGAAACGGACAAGAGGATTGGAGGGCTCTGAAGCGTTGACTCCTGACCACCAAGACGTCTTCTTTGTGGTACTGTTGTAGAACTTCTGATTGAGACAGACCAGCTGCCCCACCTCCATGTTAAACAGTGGTCCATAGCCAGCAAAACACAAGTTGCCCACAATGGGGTGGGCCAGTACCCATTCACTAGTAGTATTATGTAGGTCAGTCTGATTATAAGGAACAGAATAGTTCAATTCTTGCGCCTCCCAAGGCCATTGGTCTCCCATCTTAGTTCCTCCACAGAATAGACAGTCTGAAATGTGGAGACTGGATGCTACTGCTCCCGCTAGTTCAAGGAACAAGTTCTGGGAAGCAGGAGGAATCTCAAACTCTGCTTTCATGGCCTCATAGAAAGAGTGATGTATGCGATAGGGTGAGGATACATGGGCCTTGGTATTTAACTGTATGTGCAGAATGGTTCCAGGATCTATGCCGCCTCCTGCTATACGCAATCCAAATCTGTATCCTTGCTTCCATTGGCTGGGGTTGATTATGAGAAGTTGCAGGGGATTACAGGCACCTTTCTGGCATTTCTTGGGCTCAGGTAATCATATCCTTGTCAGACTGCCTTTTCGACTATCACCATCTCGTCCCACAGGTGCATTCTTCCAAGTAGCAAAGTATACACAGTCCCACTTTGGACAGAAGTAGGCATCTTTAGATGCAGTGCTGTAGACGGTGGTTGGAGAGTTCTTTTCCGTACACCATCCCCCCACCATCCCCCCTTCCGGACACATATATTTATCATCATGATAGTAAACTTGTTCCCATGACCCACACTTGTGGTAAGCATTTCTGTTAATTACATCACAGGCATCAAAGTTCAAGACAACATCTTTTGTGGGGTCTGCGAGGGGGCTTGTGGCATTTATGAGGGCCCCATCCTCATCATTCCTGCGTATCTCAAGCATATAATATGAAGGGTTCTGTCGGGGGTTATACCAAGTCTTACTCTTTCCTTTCGTACAGATATTTAATTCTGTACCATTATAAATACACCGGCTGACTGTACCAGTGCAAGTATAGTAGGAATGATAAAGTAAAGTCTGAGTGACCTTCTGTCCTGTTCGGGTGGTAGTTATGCAGGCTGCACAAGGAGGTAAAGCAAAAGTCTTTTCCAGAAATCCGAGGATCACCACTCCCACAAGACAATAGTGGAAGAACATATTGATTACAGTCTTTGAAGGTCAACGGAAGTATTGGGTACGATGAACTTGTAGGACCTTCTTCTTCTTCGGTTCCAACAGTCACCCTTATACAATAAGAGTAGAAATGCAGATGCTGAAGATTCTTATAATGCTGATTATCTCCGCAATGTAAGTCGCAATGGAGTCTCGGGATCATTCACTGAAGTCCATTGGCCAGGGTCAGGGGCGGCGGCTGCCTTCACTCGACTGTGGTGGATCCATGGTTCAAATTTCGCAACTTTCACTGCAGTGGGGGTTGACAGGATGACAACATAGGGTCCCTTCCAATGCGGCGCCAGTGGGGTCTTTCTCCACTCTTTAATCCACACGGATGCTCCTGGCTTGAAGGGATGCAGAGGCTCTGTCAGATTGATGGGCAATTGATCTTGCACCCAGGTATGGAGACTCTGCAAAACAGAACCTAAAGCTAATAGTTCTTGTCTAGTTATTTCAGATCCTATTTGTCTCATGTCTCCCTTTATTCCCTGTACAATGGGGGGAGGTCACCCATATAAAATCTCAAAAGGGGAAACTCCTAGGGACTTGGTGGGAGCTGAACGTATCCTAAGAAGAGCTATAGGGAGAACCTGAAGCCATTTTAGGTGTGTTTCTTGACAGAGTTTGGACAACTGAGATTTCAGGGTTCTATTCATACGTTCCACTTTCCCTGAACTCTGGGGTCTGTAAGCAGTGTGCAACTTCCATTGTATTTGCAAAGCTCAAACTAACTGTTGAGTCACTTGGGACACAAATGAGGGTCAATTATCTGATCCTATTGTCAATGGTATTCCAAATCGAGGAATAATCTCATGGAGCAGCACCCTAGTGACCTCTCGGGCTTTCTCAGTTGGGGTGGGATAGGCTTCTGCCCATCCGGAAAATGTGCAGACTAACACTAACAAATAATGATACCCGTTTGCGCGGGGCATTTCAGCAAAGTCCACCTGCACATCACTCATCAGGGCCACCCCTACTGACTGGACTCTTGGGGGTGGAATGGGACCTTGCTTAGCATTGTTCTTGGCACATATCAAACATCGCTGTGCCACTGAGGTGGTCAGGGGTCCTAGTAGCGAGATACAGAAATGGGGCCTTAGGGCTATTTCCATGGCTGTTTTTCCATAATGTGTGGCCTGATGAAAAGCATGGACAAAGGCCGGCCCTAATGCCTCAGGAATAACTGTGGGACCGGGAGGTGAACTACCTTCTGGAGGGGGCAACACTATCCAACCTGTTTCTGTCAGGACCCCTCCCTCCTTTTCACAAAAATAATCTAACTCTCTTACAGTGTATCGGGGTGCCCAAGAACTAAGGGGCACAGGAAATAGAGCTGCTTGCATCGGGGTATCTTGGGTCCTGACTTGTCCTGTTGTGGCTGCTTTTCGGGCTGTGGCATCAGCAAACCTGTTTCCTCGCGTGACTTCCCCTGCTCCTGCCTGATAACTGCCACTTGTTTAGGGGCCCATACAGCATCTAATAACATCAGTATCTCGGGCCCATACCTAATGGACTTGCCTCCTGAGGTGATCAACCCTCGTTCTTTGTACAAGGCTCCATGTGCGTGCAAAGTTTTGAAAGCATACTTGGAATCTGTGTATACATTCAAACGGAGTCCTTCTCCTAATGTCAATGCTCTAGTAAGGGCTATCAGCTCAGCTTTCTGAGCTGAAGTTCCTGGGGCCAGGGCTGAGGACTCAACTACCAGATCAAGGGTCACCACTGCATATCCAGCACCACGATGTCCATTGATGACCAAACTGCTTCCATCTACAAAGAAAGTCCATTCAGGGTCCTCTAGAGCAGGGGTCTCAAACTCAAATTGCTTTGAGGGCCAAATGAGGACTTGTAAAGTAACCCGGGGGCCGCACAAGACGCAGGCCTAATTTGCATAAGGGACCTCATTTGCATAAATATTTGCATAATGTTACCATAAACTAACTTTTAGTAAACATGCCTCTTAATGAGCGTATGGATAAAGAAAGACTAAAAGATTTCTACATTACTATAATCCAGTGCCAACCGCCAGGCACATTAGGAACTACTACAAACACTACCCATTTAGAACCCATAGCAAACCCACCGTATCGTAACAGCACTACATGGACTCACACAGCACCATAAACTATCAAAAGGCAACACTGCAAATATTAAACCAATACATTTCAGAGAATAACAATACATGACCTACTGGGGAAAGAGAACAAGTGGCAATGTCAAATAGGAATTACATAAACAGAATACCTCAGCTCAGTTACACATGCAGAACATACACCATCACCAAACAAGGAATCAAAATTTAGAAAAAGGAAGACAATAATTAAACTGGGAACCCCAAAAGCCAAACTTGGAATGTACAACAACACTGTAGAAATAAAACTATAAATAATTTCTCTTGTATTAAATAAGCACAGACGTTAATGATGCACATTTCCCAGAGCTGACATATTCCAGTTAATTCAAAATAAAGAGATATTTTTCTACCTTTTGTGCATTTTTTTTTTTCAGTTGCAATTGTGCCAGCCACTTTCTTCTGGTTTCTTGGTGTCTTCTGCTAACTCTCCATGGTCTGCTGTCCATTTGTACTTTCTTCTCTCTTCTAGTTTTTTTTCCTTTCTCTCTCTGCATCTGCTTTAACATACTAATCTTTTTCCTTTTGCTCTTTCCTCATTCCTATTTCATCCACTCAAATTTTACCCCTCCATTCTCAATCCACACTTACTCACCCAGTACCTGGCCAATTGTAGATTTTCTTCCCTCCCACACAAAATATTTTTTCCCCTCTCCATTTTACTCTCCCAGCCCTATCCCATTCTAATCCTACCCCAACATCAGCTCCCTTGTAGTTTCAGCCCCAACCAGCATCTGCTCCCTTATAGTCCCCTCATCATCAGCCCATTCCAGTCCTATTCTAGCCCCACCATCAGCACTTTTACTTTCCTTGCTCCCCCCACTAAGCCCATTTCCAGTCCTAGCTCCCTCCCCTCACAGCCCATTTCCTTTCTAAGCCCCCTCCCCATCAGCCCATTTCCATTCCAAGCCCCCTTCCACTCAGCCCATTTCCATTCCAAAACCCCGTCCCCATCAGTTATTTGCAGGTCAAGCCCCCCCTTCTACTCAGCCCATTTCCAGTCCTAGCAACCCCCCGTCCATTACCAGTCTAGCCCCCCATAGCCCATTACCAGTCCTAAGCCCCCCAACAGCCCACTTCCAGTACTAACCCTCCCATCACCCCATTTTCATTCTTAGCCCCCCCATAACCCCATTTTCAGTCTTAGCCCCCCCCCAATCAGACCACCTCCAGTCCTAACCCCATCTGCCCATTTCCAGTCCTCGCCCCCCCATAGCCCATTACCATTCCTAAGCCCCCCAACAGCCCACTTCCAGTCCTAACCTCCATCACCCCATTTTCATTCTTAGCCCCCCCCATCAACCCCATTTTTAGTCTTAGCCCCCCCCAATCAGACCACCTCCATCCTAACCCCATCTGCCCTTTTCCATTCCTAGCCCCCCATAGCCCATTACCATTCCTAAGCCCCCCAACAGCCCACTTCCAGTCCTAACCCTCCATCACCCCATTTCATTCTTAGCCCCCCCCATAAACCCCATTTTTAGTCTTAGCCCCCCCCCAATCAGACCACCTCCAGTCCTAACCCATCTGCCCATTTCCAGTCCTAAACCCCCCCCCCCCCCCGGCCAAGTAATTAAACTAAAAACAAAACCCTGTCTGCTGCTGCTGCTGCTGCTGCCGCCGCCGCCGTGGTAGCAGCACAATCAGCTGTTCGCGGTCCCTTCTCCTATGCCCGGAAGAGCCCCGAGTCTGCTCCTTTAGCGGTGAGCTTTTCAAGCCGCGAAGAGAGTATTTTCCTCTCGCGCGGCTTGACAAGCCGCGCGAGAGGGAAATATTCTCTTTGCATCTTGAAAAGCCCGCCGCTAAAGGAGCAGACTCGGGGCTCTTCCGGGCTGAGGAGAAGGGACCGCGAACAGCTGATTGTGCTGCTACCACGGCGGCAGCAGCAGCAGCAGAAGACAGGGTTTGTGTTTTTTTTTTTCCTCCGTCGCGGGCCGCACAAAGTTCGGTTGCGGGCCGCATGCGGCCCGCGGGCCGCGTGTTTGAGACCCCGGCTCTAGAGGGACATCGGTCAAATCAGGGCGACTTGAGAATACAGTGTCCATGGTTTCTAAACAGTCATGATCAGGGGGCCCAGGACCAATTGGGAACAACGTAGCAGGGTTCAGAGCTTGACTGACCTTTAACTGTATCTGGGGGTTTTCACACAGCATGCGCTGATATTTCAACAATCGTGAATTGGTTAGCCAGAAGTTTCCTTTGTGTTCCATGAGAGTCAGGACAGAATGTGGTACAGTAACTTGTAGATTTTGTCCCAGGGTGAGCTTAACTGCTTCACCCACCAGGAGGGCTGTTGCTGCAACAGCTCTCAAACAAGGGGGCCAGCCTTTTGCAACTACATCCAATTGTTTTGACAAGTAGGCTACTGGCCGTTGCCAAGATCCAAGAGATTGGGTCAGCACCCCCAACGCATTTCCTTGTGACTCATGGACGAAAAGATGAAAAGGTTTCTGGACATTTGGAAGACCTAAAGCTGGTGATGACATCAGAGCACTTTTCAGAGACTGGAATGCTGCATCCTGTTCAGGTCCCCACTCTAGTGGAGACTTTTCCATTCCTTTAGTAACTTGATACAATGGTTTTGCGATCAATGCAAAATTGGGGATCCATATTCGGCAGTATCCTGCGGCCCCCAGGAAGGCTCTTACTTGCCTCCTAGTGGTTGGAGTAGGGATACTGCATACAGCTTCTTTGCGTTCTGGTCCTAACAGTCGGATCCCACTGGACAACTGGAATCCTAGATACTTGACTTCAGTTTGGCATAATTGTGCTTTGGCTCTTGAGACCTTGTATCCAGCCTCTTTAAGAAGGTACAAAAGTTCACTAGTAGCTTGTAGACATTCACTTTCTGAGTTGGTGGCTATGAGCAAATCGTCCACATACTGGAGGAGAACCCTTTCTGCTGGGTTCACATAGTAGCTTGAAAGATCTTGATTCAGGGCAGCACTGAAGAGAGTAGGTGAATTCTTGAATCCTTGGGGTAATCTGGTCCAGGTGAGTTGGCCCCGCCTTCCTGTTACGGGGTCTTGCCATTCAAAAGCGAACAAAAGTTGACTGGTGGGGGCTAGGCGCATACAGAAAAAGGCATCTTTCAGGTCCAGGACGGTGAAATGAGTAGCCTCAGCGGGGATCAGTCCCAAGAAAGTATAGGGATTTGGCACTACAGGGTGTATAGTTTCAACTGTGTCATTTACCCGCCTCAGATCTTGTACTGGGCGGTAATCCCCTGTCCCAGGTTTCTTAACTGGGAGAAGGGGGGTGTTCCAAGGTGACTGGCATTCCTTGAGAAGTCCATACTTCAGCAGTTTCATTAAATGGCAGTGGATACCTTCAATAGCTGGTCGGGGAAGAGGATACTGCTTCACATGCACTGGTTCCGCTCCTGGCTTGAGGGTGACAATGACAGGGGCTATGTTCTTCGCTAGGCCAGGTGGATTATCTTCTGCCCATACTTCAGGTGGGTCTATAAGGTTGGTAGGTATACAGGAACTGGTTGACTTGATTGGAGGTGCGCTATAGAACCGCCATTCTTCTTCTTGGGGAACAGTCAGCACCATCAATCCAGCAGGCTTTGGGTTCACAGTCATTTTCATTTCTCCCCCTTCAGCAAAGGATATCTGTGCCTGGAGCTTGGCAAGCATGTCTCGGCCCAGAAGTGGTATAGAGCACTCAGGCATATGCAGGAACTGGTGCGTTATTTTCTGTCCCCCTAGTTCACACATGCGGTTCTGCAGGAATGACTTTGTGGCCTTGTTCCCGGTGGCCCCAACAATGGTGACAGATCGAGAGGAAAGAGGAGCCACTGGCTTAGCCACTACTGAATGTTCTGCTCCTGTATCTACCATGAAGTCCATATATTGGTCCCCTATCTTTAAACTGACCATAGGCTCCTGGGGACCCAGGGTGAACTTGGAGCCCAGTCTGGCCTAGTCTTCATCCATGTCATAGCCCGTTGCTACTGCCACTCCCTCAATGGCTTCTCTCTCGCGCTGAAACTGTGCTCGGTTCATTCCTCCCCTCCTTCGGAATCGACCTCCTGTTCTCCAGGGACTCCCTCCTCCCCTCGCGGGGGCGGAGTCTAGATGCGGGCATTCACTTCTCCAATGTCCTTCTTCTTTGCAGTAGGCGCACTGATTCGCACCCAATTGAGGCCTTTCACTTACGCGGCCTCTTCCACGTTCTCTAGTCCTTTGATTAGGAAAACCTCCTCCACGTCGTTCAACTATAGCGACAGCAAGAAGATCTGCCTCCTTCTTCATCTTTCATTCACTTTCTCTGTCACGTTCATTTTCACAATTCACAAATACTTTCTGAGCGACTTCCATTAGCTGTGCTGTATTCATGCCCACAAATCCATCCAATTTCTGCAATTTTCGTTTTATGTCTCTCTGGGACTGACTAACAAAGGCCGCATTTACCATGCGCAAATTCTCCTGAGCGGCGGGATCATATGGGGTGTATAATCTATAAGCTTCGGACAACCGCTCATAAAAGGCCGCTGGGCTCTCATCTGGACCCTGGAGGACTTCCGATACCTTCCCGATATTCATGGCCCTCTGGCCTCCTTTCCTCGGGCCCTGCAACAAGGCCTGGCGAAATCTCGTCAGGGCCGCCGCCCCCCTTTCATCATTTGGGTCCCACCTGGGATCTTCATTTGGATTAGCCGTGGCGGCAGCTTGTGGGAGATTTATTCCTCCTCCTTCTACAGGGTTCTCTTCTAACCAACGGAGAGCTGCTTGCCCAATTTGCCCTCGCTCCTCAGTAGTAAAGAGGGTGGACAGGAGTTGGTGACAATCGGCCCAGGTAGGCTGGTGGGTTTGCATAATGCTGGACATTAATTCTGTTAATTCCTGGGGCTTTGCAGTATAGGATGCATAATGCGTTTTCCAGTTTAATAAATTTATTTCTGTATTTATTTGCAGTCTCTTCTATACCACGCTATTCAACATCAGTGCGGTTTACAATAAACATAGAACTACACATTTCCTAGGGTACTCTGTGTTTACAATGAACAGGTGTTAAAACTTGGACAACATGGGGTAACTATTTACAATCGTGCAACTGAGTAGGGTTCGCTACCTTGAACTAGCCGTGAGAGTCTTGTGTGGTGTACGTGGCTGGGGCGTTATCATCATTATCTACCGGGTAGTAGAGGAGGAAAAGGTGGTGTTTCAAGGCCTTCCTAAACTGGAATAGGTCGGGGATTGCATGGATGTTGGCTGGTAGAGCATTCCAGCTTCTGGGTGCACAGAATTTGAAGGCCCTGCTTGCCGTAGCCTGGGTGCATTGGGTTATTGATTTTGGGACTACCAGGGTGTTGACTGCTATCGATCTTCTGGACCTATTGGTGGGGATGGGCTGGATCAACCCGGTTAGAGATAGGGGTGAGAGCCCATGGATGGCCTTAAAAGTTAGAAGTAGGGTTTTGTACTTGAGTCTCATATGTATCGGGAGCCAGTGTAGGTGCTTCAGTATGGGCGTAACATGGTCTTTCTTAGAGGCACCGTATAGGATCCTCGCTGTGGTGTTCATCGCCAGCTGCAGCGGATTTAGGGTGGCTTGGGGGAGCCCGTGTAGGATCACGTTAGCATAATCGAAATGTGGTATGATCAGCGCCTGGTAAATTGATCTAAAATCTTCTGGCTCCAGCAGTGATCGTAAGGGTCTGAGGGATCTGATCTTATGATACACCGCCCTCACTACATTGCCTATGTGTACCTTCATGTCTAGTCTTTGGTCCAGGGTAACACCAAGATACCGGATCGTCGGTTTGGTCTGGAGATCTGCTTCCTTGACTCTTAGAAAGGGTGGTGTGGAGAAGTTTGGGTTCCTTGTAATGAAGAGTACTTCCGTTTTCTTGTGTTGTATCCTGAGGTTCTGGGTTTGGAGCCAGTCGGATACTGCGTTAAAGCAGTTTGTCAGTGGCGAAAGGTCTGGATTTTCAGTTGAGAGGCATGTATAGCAGCACGTCGTCTGCATATATCAGGCAGTTGACACTGAAAGACCGGATCAGATTGCAGATAGGCTGCATGTATACATTGAACATCAAGGCTGAAAGGGAGGAGCCTTGTGGAACACCTTGCTTCAGGTGGAAAGGATCTGATGAGGTTGCACTGGAGCGCACATGCTGCCATCGGTCTGAAAGGTAGGATTTGCACCAATCCAGCGCTTTGTCAGTGATTCCCTTTTCCTTAAGGCGATCCAGCAGAAGCTCGTGGCTCACTGAGTCGAACGCAGCTGCAATGTCCATGAATATGAGGCAAAACCTTGGCGAATGTTGTCAATTCCTGCTATTAAGTTGTTGAAGAGTGTGGTGAGGAGCGTTTCAAAGAAGAAAAAGCGGTATAGAAATACAGTTAAATTAAACAAATAACTCCATGAGCCTCTCTGAAGCCGTGTTGGCAAATGTCCAGTGGTGCAGAAGTTTCAATGTGCTCTTGGAGTTGCATCTGGACTTCCTTAATTATTTTTGCCAGCAAAGGTATACTAGATATCGGTCTGTAGGAGTCTACCTTCTGAGGGTCGAGTTTGCTGTTTTTTAGTAGTAGAAAAAGATACATAGACTAGACTGGTTGGTCCTGGTGCCATCTGGCCCTGATCATTTAAAACAGGTACTCCAGGCACTTGGCGTAATGGCATTAGGTGCCCTGCTTTCTCCTTCTTCGGAGTTACGCTTCTTAAATCATAAGGCTCCCGGGCACAAACTTCCTTAGCGGGTGACCCTGAACTGGCAGGAGAGCCTCTGCTCTCAGCTTCGTCAGAGGACTCGGGGGGCCCCCCCCCCCCGACGTGCTTGGGCCTGACTCGGGACTATCACTCGGGGGAGGGAGCTTCTTGGGCTGCTGCAGCGGCACTTGCTGGGGTTCCTCATCTGGCTCCACTTCAGGCAGTGGTGCTGGGGGAACTAACTTATGTGGGTACTGCGGTAACCTGGTCAGGATATCTGGGGACTCTGGGGCAGAATACACAGGCGGCTTCTCCTCCTCAACTCTCCGGGTTCCCCTAGTGGTGGCTACAAATATTCTACAATGCTCCTCATAAGAGCGCTTCATCCATGAGGGCTGCCTTTCGCAAGCATCTAACCAGGAATCTATATAGGGGAACTGGTCAGAATGCACTTTTTGTACAAGCTGATGAACACGAAAAACCTTTTCTACATCAAAAGTACCCCCGTGGGGCCATGAAGTAGCCAATGCAGGCCACTCTCTTTCACATAGCATTTTTAATCTAGTCGGAGACAATTTTATACTGTAGTCTCCTGAAAATCCTTTACGGAAATTCTTGATCATACATTCCAATGGAGTTTGCGTGGACTCCGCCCTTCCCATAATCTAAACATAACTACGTACACGTAATAACGTACAAGACGACAAACAGTAAGGGTAGGTAGTATGGCTGTAGGTAAGGGGTCCGTACAGCCCACAAAACACTGAGGGGGGACGTACACCACTCGCTTCCTCCTTTTTGCGACCTGGGCGCGGTCGCCCGGCCAGGAACTGCGCTACTCAGGAGTCCACTTTCACTCGGTCTGTATTTCAAGACCTCTCAATCACACAGGCAATCATATTATCACAGAAAAATCATTTTTCGAGTGCCCAGGTTTTCTGACTGACTACTTCAAACAAGAAGGGTCGATGGCTTCGGCTTCCGCTTTCTCTTATGCGGAGCGTACTAGGACCGCCCTTATGAGAGGTGATCAGGCTCTCTTGTCTCGCGCATACTTATGCAAGATTTTTCCAGTTAGTCTATACCAAATCAGTCTCACGCATGCAAGACTTTTTCCCAGGCTGTACTTACTGACTATCAAATCACAAAATTGTCTACTCACCGGATCCGGTTCCCGATACCACACCAGTTCTTGGGTTGGATCCTGGACTTCCCCCGGGTCGGAGGTGTTGGCCAGCTGGACCCAGTGGCCCGCCGAGGCAGGCGGAACCCTCTCCGGCACAAAAGGGCCGGCGGCGCCTGAGGTTTCCCCCGCGGTTGGACAGACATGGTGCCCACCGGGCCAAACCTCGAGGCGAATTGCGTAGATTATTCACTTGAATACCATTCACTACTCGCACTTCCCGGCCAACGCACCAAGAATATGCTGCAGTGAAGTGTAATCAATGAATAACTCCAGGAGTCAATTGACAGGGTCCAAGCCAGTTTATTGTGCACAAGGCCCAGTCAGTCAAAGCTTCAAAAGGAACTGAGCAACGTTTTTACAGAGACATACTCATTTATACCTCTTTTTCAGTTTGATACATGAGAACTTTCTATTGGTTCTAGCTTGATACATGCAAACTTCCTATTGGTTCCAACGCCCCCTGCACCTGTCCAATCAGAGATCCCTCCTGGGCCTAGCACCCAGCTCCCTCCCTTAGACTGTTCTAACAATGGTGCAGTTTCTAGGTTTGATACTTCTCTACTGCAAGGTCGTTTCTAGCTTCAGGAATGCATGTATTGAAACATTTCTTTCTTTTGCACACAAGAGAATAATGAAAGACTTATGAATTCATGCAAAACTTCTTATTAAGCAGTTTAAAACAGTTTTCTCATTTTGCACAGATTTTTGGTTCTTTTCTAGCTATAATGGGGGTTGGAATCCAGGCTTAACTTACAGGCCTTTCATATTAGCAGACCATTCTAGGCCATAGCCTGCCACACCATCAACACATGTAAATCACCAGTTGTCAGTGACTTGTGCATGTAGATGGATGGGCCTTTGTGTGTACTGCTGGCTGCTCTTGGTATATGTGTTGGCCAGTGGCATGCACTTTGGGTGTGGGCTTGCACAGGGTTGAAGCATGGGTGGCGTGCATATTTAAATATGTATGTTATAAAATAACTGCTGCAAGTTCTTTAGAAACTGAACTGTTTGGAACACTTGCACCCCTCTTGTATAAAGAAAAACAGGCATCCACTTTTCTTTAGAATATGCCTTTCTAAACCTATTTTATAAGGGCCCAGTTATAAAATTACCCTCAGTATGTACACAGGTACATTGATAAAAGTGGACTTCTCCCCTCAAGCCCATATTTTTCAGAGAAACTTTATTATATGACCTTGTCTCCACCAGAAAGAGAGACCCAGAAAATAGTGTTGTCCCCAGAATTGGTTCAAGGTCTTGGCACCCTAGACGAGTCTTATTTATTTTATTTTGCAATGCTTATATACCACTTTTCGCCAGGTCAAAGCAGCGTACGTACAACAAAGGTGACATTGGTTACATAGAACATTAACTTATATGGTGAAATTAGACTTACCTGCTAATCGTAGTTCCTGGAGGAACTCCAGTCTAGTCCGGAACCTCTGGGTTATCCTCCCCTCACAGCAGCTTGGAGATTGAGAAATGTAATCTCTTTTCTGATGGCACTGGTATATCCTCTCCGGCTCCGCCGCCTCACACCAGTAACCTATTGACAAAGTAGACTCACCGGAGCAACAATTAAGTAAGGAACACACTACCAACCAACCCAAACTATGTAACCAGAACCTTGTAAAGGCAGAGGATATGTCGCCTAATAACCTCCCTCTTATTCCATACTAACTACATGAGAAAACCCCTCCCGGGAGGCCTGACCTCCTCCTCCAGAAAGGGTAGCGACCCAAGAACCAATCCCCCTCCCTTCCCCCCATGCCTAGAAGATTACACGCTTACCTGATATTTTCTCTTCGCTTCAGGCTCTAGCACCTAGACATCAGGGAGGGATACCGGACTAGACTGGAGTTCTTCCAGGAACTACGATTAGCAGTTAAGTCTAATTTCACCTTCCTGATTGTCCCTCCAGTCTAGTCTAGAACCTCTGGGTATGTAACGGAGCAGTGAAATCAACGGGAGGGACCTGCTAGCCCCGCCTGAAGCACTGCTGATCCAAAACTGTTATCCCTTTCTGCCTGAACATCCAGGCGATAATGCTTCACAAATGAATTTAAAGAAGACCAAGTAGCTGCTTTACAAATATCCACCGATGGCACTCCGCCCAAGACACCGCCTGTGCTCTGGTAGAATGTGCCCTCAGCCCTTCCAGTACCGCTTTACCCTTTAAAATATAAGCAGATGCTATGGCCTCATTAATCCACCTGGCAATAGAAGCTTTTGACACTGCGTCTCCCTTCTTTGGTCCCCCAAACAAAATGAATAGCCGCTCTGACCTGCAGAAATCCGCAGTTCTAGGGATATACTTTTTCAACACTCTGACATCTAGAAGATGAATTTGTTCGGCGACCGAAGTCCCGTCCCCCCCCCTTCTTGGTAAAAACCAGCAACGATACAACCCGATTCACGTGAAAATCCGACACTACTTTAGGCAGAAAAGAGGGAACCGGATGCAAAACTACCTTGGACTCATGTTAAAAAAGGCTTCTTACAGGATAGCGCTTGTAATTCGGAGATTCTCCTGGCCGAACAAATAGCTACAAGAAACACCACTTTCAGAGTGAGGTCCTTTAACGACGCTGTCGACAAAGGCTCAAACGGTTCTTTCCGCAAAGCCTCCAACACGAAAGGGAGATCCCACTTTGGTACCACCTGTCTACGCGGAGGTCTCAACAGTGACACCGCCCTTAAAAACCTCTTGACATCTGGATGACTGCCCAGACTCTCACCCCTTATCTTTCCTCTATAGCAAGACAATGCTGCCACTTGCACCCGCAAGGAAGCTGCTGCTAAGCCTTTATCCAAACCATCTTGCAAAAAAGCTAGCAGCATCAGAATTGATGCCCTTAACGCCTCAACCTGCCTGTCTATACACCAGGCTTCAAACACTCGCCAGACTCGAACATATGCTAGAGAAGTAGATCTCTTCCTCGCTCTCAACAACGTAGCAATCACCGATGCGGAGTAACCCTTCTTCTTCAACCTAGCCCTCTCTATAGCCAAGCCATAAGCGAGAACTGATCCACGTGTGGCATCAGCAGAGGCCCCTGCGACAATAGATCTATCCGAGATGGAAGTCGCCACGGCCTCCCTACCAAGAGTCTCCGCAGATCCGCGTACCATGGCCGTCGAGGCCAATCCGGAGCTATCAGAATCACCTGTCCATTATGCTGCTCTATATGCTGAAGTACCCGTCCTATTAGTACCCAAGGTGGAAACACGTGTAGAAGCTGATGTTGTGGCCACCCCTGTATGAGAGCATCCAGGCCCTCGGACATCCTTTCTCTTCTGCTGAAGAAACGATTTGCCTTTGCTGAATGAAATGTCACCATGAGATCCATTACCGGTGTTCCCCACCAGCGCACCAACATGTTGAACACCTCCTGATGGAGGACCCACTCTCCCGGGTCCACCCTCATGCAACTCAAGAAGTCAGCTTCCACATTGTCCACTCCCGCCACGTGAGCCGCCGACAAGGCCAGTAGATGTTCTTCGGCCCAACTGAATAGCTGTTTGGCTTCAGTTTCCATCGAAACACTGTTGGTTCCTCCTTGGCGATTGATATACGCCACCGCTGTTGTGTTGTCGGAAAACACACGAATGGCACTGCTGCGAAGATAAGGTTGAAAGACCTGTAATGCCAGCATCACCGCTCTCAACTCCAACCTCTTGATTGACCAGCCCTTTTCCAGCTGGGACCACTGTCCCTGTGCAAATCTTCCTTGACAATGAGCTCCCCAGCCCACGAGGTTGGCATCCGTCATCAGGGGAACCCAGCAGGGCGCTTCCAACGGTATTCCCTGCTCCAAACATTCCTTTCTCAACCACCACTGAAGGGCAGTGCGCATCTCTGGCAGACATGGCAACTTCCGCGACAGTGATTTGTTTTGGTGAGACCAACGCCTGAGCAACGCCCTCTGCAATGGTCTCATATGCACTCTTGCCCACGGAACCATCTCTGGGGTCGCCGCCATGGTTCCGAGCAACTGCAAATAATGCCATGCCATGGGAGCCACTCTGCTTTGCAATCCCTGTTCACGCTCTGGTGGTAGAAACGCTCTTCCCGATCTGGTATCGAACTGCGCTCCCAAGTACTCCAGCCATTGCGACTGCTCCATCTTGCTCTTGGACATATTGACTACCCAACCGAGACTCTGCAGAACCTCTATCACTGTGGCTGTGGCCGATTACACTCTCGACTTTGGTCTTTGCACGTATCAACCAGTCGTCCAGATAAGGGTGCACTAGTACTCCTTCCTTTCGCAGAGCTGCTGCCACGACCACCATTTTATTTATTTATTTATTTGTGCACTTTTCTATATCGCCCCTTCCAGAGATCAGGGACGGTTTACAGAGAACGTGGTAAACATTAAATTACATAGAACATTACCATTACCTTGGTAAACATCCTTGGAGCCGTAGCTAGCCCGAACGGCAAGGCCTGGAACTGAAAATGTCCCTGAGGCACCGCAAATCTGAGAAACCTCTGGTGCTCCTGCCTTATAGGAATGTGCAAGTACGCTTCTGCTAGGTCGAGGGACGTAAGGAACTTGCCCTTCCTTTCTGCCATGACCACCGACCTCAGCATTTCCATCTGAAAATGAGTCACCCTCCGGCAGCGATTCACTCGCTTGAGATCTAAAATCGTCCGAAAGGAGCCGCCTTTTTTCGGCACAACAAAATTAATTGAGTACGAGTATCAACCTAAACTGCGTTGGTCTGGAGGTACCGGCACTACTGCGTTGAGTTCGAGCAGCTTCTCTACCGTCGCCCTTACTGCGCCGCACTTGGCCAGTGCTTTGCACGGTGACTGAACGAAAGAATCTGTGACCAGTCATTGGAACTCCAAAGCATAACCTTCCTGAATAACTTCCAGCACCCAGCGGTCTGACGTTATTCTGGCCCAGGCAGGGTAGAAATCCCGCAGCCGACCTCCTACAGTCACTACCTCTCCCCGGGTCCTCCTGGCATCATTGGGACTTTCGCAGATTTGTGGAGAAGGAAGAGGCTCCAAAACCTCTGCCTCCTCCCCGAAAGCCACGAAACCCCTGGTTTCTGTTGGGAAAGTGCCCCCTCTGCGTTTGATTAAATCGTGGGAAGCGAAAACTCCCGTTGCTGCCCTTTGCCTGCGGAAGACGGGCGTCCCTGCTTTTGTTTGTCTTCTGGAAGCCTACCACCTTTGGACTCCCCGAGATCTTTTACCAGCTTGTCCAAATCCTCCCCAAACAGGAGCTTGCCCCTGAACGGAAGTTTACTGAGTCGGGACTTAGATGAGCCATCCGCTGCCCAATTTCTCAGCCAAAGGCAACATCTAGCTGCTACCGCCGAAGCCATACTCTTCACCAGTCCTCGAATGAGGTCATAATAGATATCTGCCAGGTACGCTGTTCCTGATTCCAGTCTGGCTGGCCCTCCGGCCATGCCTTCTCCCTGGTGGTCTAAGTCTTTGCGCCCAGCGTAAACAGCCTCTCGCTACCCATGCCCCACAAATCGGCACCTGGATAGCTAGAGCATTAACATCGAACACCTGTTTCAACAAGGTATCCAGTTTCCTATCATAGATGTCCTTAAGTGCTGCACTGCCCTCTACCAGAATGGTAGTTTTCTTAGTAACCGCCGCCACGGTGGCATCTACCTTGGGAGACCGAAACAACTCTTTATCCTGGTCCACCAGCAGGTAAAGTCGTCCTATAACTCTGGAGCCCTTCAAAGCTGCCTCTGGCATGTCCCACTCTTCTTGGATCATCTCTCGCAGCACTCGATGCACCGGAAAGGCTCTCTTATTCTTCCGAAAAACCTGCAACAATGGATCTTCTAGTGTAGCATCCTTCGCTGGCTCAGGAGCCGGCATATTAAGCACTTCAACGTCTCCGCAATGAGTGCTGGCAATTCCTCCTTGTCTGTGATCTCACCTTCTTCCACTTCGTCTAATTCCTCGTCGGGATCCCCTTCGTCGGAATGAAGTCCCTCCGAGGCCACAGACTGATTTTTTTTGATCCTGCTCCAACCTGCCCCTCTTTCCTGGCTGCCTGACGCTCCAGTACCTATTGGAGTACCAGGTCTCTTCTCTCCTTGCCCCCCATACCTTGGCTCTATCGGACAGGCCCTCCTGACGTCCTCCAAAGGCTTGTTGAATAAGAGCCACAAATTCTGGCGAAAATATCGCTGCCAGCCCTCCTGGCAGAGTCGTCTGAGGTGCAGGGAGATCTGGCGCTGAAGAAGGCCCAGCTACCGGCTCCCGAGATGCCCCTTCCTGAGGATCTGGATCTTGCCGCACTCCTTGGGCTCCCTGTGATTCAGAACCCCCTTCCAAGGTGTGCTTCATGGCCTCCGCTTCCTGGCTGCACCCCCTATAGACACCTGCTTCTGACACTGACCCTCTTCTAGCTCCGCAGACTATGCACTACGGTCTAGCTGGCAATCCGTCTGAAGAGGTGCCGTGAATGTCACCGCGAAGATGTGCTGACAGACAAAAAAGTCTCAGTTTTTTTTTTAAACCCAATAAAGAAAACGAAGCTGCCACTCCAAAATGCTTCTTCAGCTGTGAGACCGAAGGTTTCCTTCAAAACTCCGCGCTCCCGAAGATCCCGGGGCAGCCCCGTTGGATTCTCGCGCTGCTGCCACGCAGATAGGCCCTGTGCAGCAACGCGGCTCGTGCTCTTTTTTTTTTTTTTTTTTTTTTTTTTTCCCCCCTGCTTCAGACGCTCTGACGCCTGTTGCTGCTGCACTCTCTCACAGCCTCTACTCACCGCGATCCTTGCCACCTTCCTTCCGCTCCACCGAGCTGTCTGACTTGCAGCCCCGGGAGCCATTAATGGCAGGACCCAAGAGGGAATTGAGAGCCGTTGGGGCCAGCCGGTCATGCCGATGTGTGCTTTCCAGCGCTATCAGGCAAGTCCTCTGAATGCGCTCGCTGACTACCCGGCACTCCGGTTCCTCACCCACTGACCTGGGTTCGGGAGCTGGAGCCCTGCCACCCCAGTGTGGGAGCTGACTCCAAATACTGTTTGGTTCCGGCACGGGTAAGGCAGCAGAAGGGGGGGGGGGGGGCGGGGAAGAGGAGGGAAGGCCTCAGAGTCTTAAAGGCAAACACTCCTCTCAAAACTAAAATTTAGTTTTAATCTTTCTTTATCTACCAAACCTTTTCTTTTTTCCCTTTCTTGGCCTAAAACCTATTCCGTAACTGTTCCTCCAATCTGAGCCTGGACCTCCAGGCTCATCAATCCTCCAGCTGCTTGGAGACTGAGGTAACTGGTGTGAGGAGGCAGAGCCGGAGAGAATATACCAGTGTCATCAGAAAAGAGATGAGGTTTCTCAATCTCCAAGCTGCTGTGGAGGACAACCCAGAGGTTCCGGACTAGACTGGAGGGACGATCAGGAAACATGGGTTATTTGCTGACATGAGTAGCGTAGGATGTTAGCTTGTGTACATTCAGCTTAACTTATATACAATTAGAGGGGGGCATACTTAGGTGAATGCTTTATTTCTTATGCTTCCCCTCCCCCTCCTCTGGCTGTTAGAATCTATTATTTAGCTTTGAGTGTCCTGCTCTGGGCATGTCTGTGACTGCCTAATGATTGGGGCAGCTATGCTAGAAAGAAACGTGTGCATGCACTTACACTGGCTCTCTGCCGCATGCACGTGCAGTTTAACTGTAAAGGGATTGTCTTGCTCTTCTGATGCAACAAGTGCACATGTAGGTACTCTGTCACTCTTCAGACATACATGCTTTTGGATTAGTGCTGTGCTACTGCCTGCTACTCCTGTTTATTTAGTTAGTGCCCCTACCATCCAACACCTCACCATCCAGTTGTGTAAAGTATTTGCTGTCAGCACTTTAACTTAGCCTGTAGCAGCCTCCTTGAACTTTTCCCTAGCCCCTTCCCCAAAAAAAGACACTTGTGGAGAAAACCAGTGGGACTAAGACTAGCTCAATGCCCTGTGAAGAGCTCATTTCTCCTTTCTTGCACAATTTAGGACTATCCCCTGGCTTGTCTCTCTTCTGTAACTAGAGCAGTCTTCTCATTGGCTGGATCTTAATTCTGTCATTGTTTCTAAGCTGGGCAGGCTCACAGCTCACTGAAGCAGGGAGGACAAAGGAAGTATTGCAAAAAAAAAAAGGATGTTTTTAGAGCTTAAAACCGAAGGATCCCCTGCTTTTGGACATTAATGCAAAAATCTGTAGAATATTGGAAAAGCCCAGACATCTGGAAATCCTGGCCACCTAGGTTCTGAGCACATCTAACATGGCGGCCTCCCCCTCCCCCTCCCCCCCCCCCCCAACACAAAAAAAAAATGTTTGGGCCCTAGGCAGATGCCCAGTTTCCCTATGCCTTAATACAGCCCTAGTTGTATACTCTTCCCTGTCATTCTTTAGAAAGAAGACTGTTACCTTTTTGTTATTACATTTTTATAATTCCCCTCCTAATATGTATTCTAATTAGTTTTATATTAGGTAAAATTGCTGTTAATTGTATTTAATCATCAAGATTAGGAGGAGATAATCAAATAAAGTTATTATGTAAACCATTTTGAATAACATCTTGTTTATAAAGATGGTGTATAATTTTTTTAAAATAATAATGTTCTTGTATCCTTTTTTTGTTTCCCCATTCTCTTCAGGTTTTGTATGACCAGCTCATCTTGCCTTATCCTGTTCTTTTCACTGGATTTAGAGGTTTCTGCCAGCCATGGCAAAAACATGGATGCCTGGCTGGTGGAGGCGCTTGGATGCTGTGCTTGTGCTCCCCATGTTTGTGACAGGGCTCCTCATCCTCTCTGTGGTACTGGAAGTTCTCTATGTTCTCACACAGGAGGGGGTTGTGGTGCCGGGACTGCACAGAGGGGCCCACATTATCCTGGCCGGGTTCTTACTGCTGAATGCCTTGGGGAACATCTTCATGTTTATCTACAGCAGCTCCAGCATTAAAGGGATCTTTCTGCCAGCCAGTATGGTGGGACAGGGCTGGGAGTAAGTATGCTGTCAGATAACAGCTGATGGAAAACATTTTCATGTTGCTCTATTCATATGTGGAACCCCCCTCCCTCCCCCCCCCCCCCCCCCCAAATGTTGGGAATGAATAATTGAAAGTCCGTGCAGTCACAAGCTAATAGATCACCAACATTTTTTTAAAATTTTGGTTAATGTAAGGCTGGCAAACTTTAGGTTCCTGGTTACCCAGGCATGTACAATTTTGTACCTGGTGGCTGCTTGATCATCACATTCACCAACAGAAGAGACTGGAAAAAATTAGTAAACTTCTACTGTCAACACAATAATCAGAATACCTCCATTTGTGTCTGTTAAGTTTTTTTCCCAGTAAAAGCTTACTTCAATATCGTCCTGCTAGACCAGTCCAGATAAGTGGGTTGTGTTCCCCTGCAGCAGATTGGTGGAGACAAAGAACCAATGAAAGTCCAGGTTTCAATGACATCACTCCTATGCCTCTATTCGCCTTCGCTACCAAAGGTCCCCTTAATATTTCTTTGTCTCCAGCAGATGGTAGATGGATTTTCTCCTCTCTAGAAAATCTAAGGATCGAGAAGGAGAGAGATTGATTGAATGCTTGTGAATGACCACCTTGAGTACACAGAAAGGTGACTCTCTCTTTGAGCACGATGTGGGACGTTCCACTAGACTGCAGTCTTTTTTCGATAGCCATATGATGAGGGAAAATTGGTTCAACTCCACACCCTTATCATATGGGTCTGTTGAGCAGTCACAAATTGGAAGGATCTGGAAAAGTGCAGCAGCATCACATAACCTCGGTGCCCCCTCCCCTCCCCCCCCCGCTCTCTCCCAAAGATTGCAGAAGGCTCTCAGAGGGATCTGCCTGCCAGCCACTTTACACATACAGTGCTGCAAAGCCAGTCAGTGAAGCAGTTTCAGGGGAATAGGGCTTTCGGGGAGTGAGTACCGAAGCTTGACCTAGTCATTGTCCTTGTTGAAGGCTCCTGGTTCCATCTCTGAGGGATGCAATAAGGGGGGGGGGGGGAACTGCTAGCAACTGTTGATGCTGTGTGGGAGTTTCCTGTTGTTTCTCTGCATGCGTTAGTAACGCTTTTGCCTATTGGGTGCCTGGTGGTTGTGCGGTCCTAACTCGTGCTCCACCCTAGCGCTTTAATATGCATAATGTAAAAGCGCAATTTTCAGGCTGATGCAGCCTTAGCGTGCACTCTTGTGATACTTACCCTCACTCTGTCTTTTTCCATAAAACATTGTTTGACTTGCAGCAAGCGAGAAGCTTCATCCTTGGATTCTGGACTCTCTGCATGGCAGCTTCTGAGTTGCCCATGGAGGGCCTGCTTTCCCCCTCTCAGCCAGGGGATGTGATTAGTCCGCTCTTACCTGCCTCAGGGTGCAAGGTGACAGCTGGTGCTATGGGTAAGGATATTCAGCCAGATGGAGGCTCCGGCGACCATGCTGTGTGCTGCTCTTCTTTAGGAGGTCTGTGGTGGCTATGCCCCCTTGGTGTTGGGGAGCCTTATCTGAGGGGAGAACTTCCGGACTCCGGATTGTCCTCCCTGGAATTCTTTTCCTTTTTGCAGCAGGTCTGGTCCTTCTTACGTGGTAATTCAGACTCTATGGCTTCTGGGTGCCCTCGGATGCAGTCTTGTGTTGGGCAGACTGAAAGTTGTAACCCTGTTCGATTACCTTTGGTTAAGCATCCCTGGCGAGGAACACTCCCTGGAGATGGGGAACAGCTAGGAGCTCTTCAAGATGTTGGCTATGCCTTAGATTCAGATGGCTTGGTACTGGGCTCTGAGGTGCATGAGGAAATGCTCTCATCTTCAGAAGATTTTGCTGAGTTCAGCATGCTCCACCTATTCCAGAAGGAGGAGCTGGTGGCGTTGATTACCAGGGTCTTATCTGCCTTGAACTTGATCGATGCTTCTAGCACTGAGCAGGAGCCAAAGGTACGCCCACTCCTTCAAGGGGTGCAGAAATCCACTGCTGTCTTCCGTTTCCAGAGGTGATCAAGGATATGATCTGGTTGGAGTAGGACTCTTTGCCCCCCCCCAACTCCCTGCCTAAAGGGTTAAAGGTGCATAAGAATTATGCTCTCCTGGAGAAGCGTGTTGACATACCCAATGTTTGACATTCCCAAGGTGGATGTGCAAGTCATGGGTGTTACCAGATGGTTCACCATGCCTGTGGAAGGTGGATCGACCTTAAAAGATGTCCTGGACTGCAATTTGGATTCCTTGCTACAGAGCCAGTTCGCCGTGGCTGCAGCTATTCTACAGCTGGTGGAATGTACCAGCTTGACATCTCGAACCCTGCTCCAGTGGATTCAGTTTCTTCCACCTGATGATACTACCCCTCTTTTGGAGTCCACTAGGGCCTTACTTTCTGATGCCATGTATGACCTGGTACGTTTGGTGACCAGGGATGTTGCCTGATGACAGTGTCACAGAGTTGGATTTGGCTTCGGCACTGGACACATCCTCCAACGCCTGGTTGGCTTAGCTGGCCTTTAAGGGGAAGCTTCTGTTTGGAACTGATTTTGAGAAGCTGGTGAAGGGGATTGTGGTGGTGGTTGCACATGGTGACCCTCTGGATAGTTGTACAAAACAGTGTCCGGTCTTCAGTCGGGTGGCACATTGCTGACAGAGTGGCACCCATAGCTGCTGTTACTGTAGCAATCCATCTTATTACTGGCCTTCCTCATTTGAATTGACCTTATACCTTGCCAAGCATGATGTCTTTCTGTAACGGTCTCTCTTTGCATAATGTATCCAAAGTATGAAAATTGAAATCTTGTCATCTGAGCTTCTAAAGAAGGACCTAGGTGAGACAACATCTAATCACCTATTGGAAGACAGGTTTAGTTTAGTTTTTCACTTGATATAGCACCCTTTATGACATCAGGGTAGTTCACAATCATTAAAACATTTACAGAAGGGCTCAAGGCCAGAAGAAAAGGAAAAGAACTACAATTGTAACAGGAAAGAAGAAATGGCAAGAAACACAGAGACAAGACAGAAAGAGGAGATCAGACAGACGTAGATAAACCAGGTCAACCATGTGTATCTGAGAGGTTATAGGCAACAGTAAACAGATGAGTTTTCAAGAAGGATAGATGGAGGCGTGTGGGCAGGGAATTCCAAAGGGCAGGACCATGGAAGAAAAAGGCAGAGTGACGGGTAGATTGAAGGTGCGCGCGTGAGGGGGGAGGAAGATGGAGACGATTAACATGAAGAGAGCGGAGGTTGCGTGTGGGGACATGAAACTGGAGGTCAGTGAGGTACTATGGCGTGTGGGTGTGGATAACTCGATGCACCAGAGTGAGTATCTTAAAACGGACACGATATTCTACCGGAAGCCAGTGTAAGTGAAATAATAGGGGAGTGATATGATCTCGGCAGGAGGAACGAGTGATGAGTCTGGCCGCAGTGTTCTGTATGAGCTGTAGGCAACACAGCTAGGTGTGGGTGATACCTGTGAAGACAGAATTGCAAAAGTCAAGCCGAGAAATAACCGTGGATAAGATGAGGGTGGTTAAGGCAGAGGAAGAGAGAAAAGGGCGAATAGACCGTGTTTGGCAAAGAAAGTAGTAAGATGTCTTGGCAAGTTGCAAGATATGGTCCTTAAGCGTGAGGCTAGAGTCGAGGAAGACACCCAAATGTCGGAAGGAAGGGACAATGGGGATTGCAGAGTTACCAAGGGAGGGAGCAAGTGAAGGACAGGGACTTCCAAAGGTAAACCAGGTGGAGGAAGTTTTTGCCAGCTTAAGGCGAAGGCAGTTTAAAGACAGCCAGTCTGCTACAAGAGAAAGGCAGGAGTTTAAAGGACCAAGATCCGGGTGAAGGGGGTTGATGTGATGTAGAATAATGATGTCATCTGCACAGTAAAAAGCTGGCAGACCGGATTGTTGAATACAGAGAGCAAGTGGAGCAAGAAAGAGGTTAAATAAGAGAGGGGCCAGGACGGAGCCTTGGGGAACACCACAGGGAAGGGGGGTAGCATCAGAAGGGGCTAGTGATCCAGTGGAGGAAGCCAAGGAGAAAGAACGGAAGGAGAGAAAAGAGTAAAACCAACGATAGACAGTGCCCCGGAGGCCAGTATCCCGAAGGCGTGAATGGTCAACCAGATCGAAGGCGGCGGAGAGATTAGGAGAAACCACCACGGAAATATCACCCCTGTCATGTGAGCAGTGAAGTTCGTTGAAAAGTGCTACCCAAACTCTCTCAACGCTATGGCCCTGATGAAAACCTGATTGGTGGGGGTGCAGAAAGTTTACTGAGTGAAGGTGCTGAGAGAGTTGGGGAAAAAAACAATTTTTTCTACAACTTTGGCAAGAAAGGGAAGGTTAGAAACTGGGCAATAGTTGGCTGGGATCAGAGGATCGAGGGAGGGTTTCTTGAGGATTGGACTAACCAGGGCGGGTTTCCAGGGGGAAGGGAAGATTCTGGAAGAGAGACAGGAATTAATCATAGTGAGGATGTGGGGCACGAGGGCAAGGGAGGGTTCAGAAAGCCAGCGAGAAGGGATGGGATCGAGAAGGAAAGTGGTCTTGCATGCTGTAGAGATGGAGGTCATGAGTTCAGAGGTGGTAATTGGATAGAAGGTATACCAACAGTGGGAAAGAGAGGGCATAGGGGGTGGAGAGGGAGATAGAGGAGGGGGACAGGAAAAAGGAGGGGGACAGGAAGGAAAGAGAGCATGTAGGTCCAGGATCTTGGCTGCAAAATGTGAAGCCAATTGGGAGAGAGAAGGCATGGACTGAAGAGGCGCAGGGGGTGGGCCAGAATGAAGGGACGTGAGGGTCCTGAGCACAGAGAAAAGCTGTCTGGAGGGATTTGGAGCAGTGGTGATATGGTCAGAGAAGAATGATAGCTTAGCCTGATGGATAGAGGAACGATAGTGCCGGTGGTGCTCGCAAAATTGGGCCAGGGTGTGTGCGGTGTGGTGCTTACGCCAAGTACGCTCCGCTCGATGAAGGTGAGTGCATAGGAGCTGAAGGCCGGCATGAAACCAGAGCTGTCGAAGAGAAGGGCACCTTGGCCGAGCAGGCTGAAGGGGTGCAAGACGATCCAGGGTGTCAGATAGAGTGGAGGTCCAAATGGAAACCTGAGTGTTAAGGGAAAGAATAGAGAAATCCTCTGGGAGAAGCTGGTGTGCTGGAGGAAAGAGCTGGAGAGTGAGGGGGGTAATGTGGAGGCGCAAGGTAGTAGCAGATGAAGAATCTGAACCAGCAGAAGGCTGGGAGGCAGGAGGATCAAGCAGGAATGTCAGGCAGAAGTGTTCAGTCCAAGGTTGGGGCTTTGCCAGAAGTTGAGAGATGTGAAAAGGAGGGGACAGTGGAGTAATTACTGGGTCAAGAGTATGGCCGGCTGTGTGGGTGGGGAAAAGAACAAGCTGTTGGAGAGAAAGATCATGAAGAAGAGCAGTAAAGGAGAGATCCCTGGCAGAGGTGGGGGAGTCAAAGTGGACATTGAGGTTGCCTACTACAAGCAGATGAGGAAATTGTAGGGAGATATCAGCAATTGTATGAATGAGAGAATCCCACAAAGATAGGTTGGAAGGGAGGGAGGGGAGTAAAGAACAAGAATATGGATAGGAGGGGAGGACCGAAGGCAGAGAAGAAGGGATTCAGGGTAGTGGAGGAGGGAAGAGGGACCCTGGGACACAGAAAGAGAAGAATGATAGAGTACGGCGACGCCGCCTCTGGTCCGTCCCACATGGGGAACAGAGAAGGCGGAGAAGCTAGGGGGTAGGCATCTAGTGAGAAGGGGTTATTCACCATCCTTTATCCAGGTTTCTGTTAAACAGAGTAGATCTAGAGATTCCTGAATTGTAAGGTCTTGGACTGGCAGTGACTTGTATCACAGAGAACAGCAATTCACGATACCAAGTTTGAGTGGGGGACGAGGCAGAGGAAAGAGGGAAGGAAGGGAGGAGTATATGGGAATGAGGTTGGACAAATTATGAGATGAAGTGATGTTGGACACTGAACGATAGCAGGGAGGAGAGGACCTGTTTCCCCATAGAACAGGGATAACTGACATAGGGTACAAGATTGGGGTGAACCGGTTCGGCAGAGGGTTACAAGATACGTGGGGGCCGGCGTTCGGACTTACCTGAAGCAAGGGATGATTTGCAGGTGAAGAGATGAAACAAAGCAGAAGAAGGTAGTGCAGAGTGAACAGAGGGAACGTGGAGTCGTGCTCCTTAGGTGCGCTCCTTTGGCGTGCGCCCACGTTGCGTGCCGCTGCAGCAACAAGTGCCGCAGGAGACGTCCTTATATGTCTGCAGAAATCCGGTTGATTACCTGGGAGTCCGCGGCCGCGTCACTTCCTGGGAAGGCGGGATTAGAGGCACAGAGCTGGTGAGTGACCTGGAGGAGACAGATGCAGCAGCAAAAGCAAAGGCAGCATAGGGAAGGAGCACAAAACAGGTCCAAGTGGGCAGGTGCCTCTTTTTCGTCAGCCTCTGCCCGACCACCAAGGGCGCACTGGCTGGATTATCGAGGGTCTTGGCACTGTCATCATTACCGACCTGAAAATGGCAAATCAAAGTTCATGTGGTCATAATGTACCTAGGAAAAAGTAATCGTATATATATAAAATGCTACATTAAGGATTTGCCAGCAGGAAAGAGATCTGGGAATTACTGTGAACAAGATGTTGAAATCTTTCAGCTTTACCCCTTACTTTGAACCCCACTCAAACTTCTTCTCTCCCCTCAGCCTACTTTCAGTAGTTAGACTCCACTTCAGTAAGATCTAAAGTGGCATACTATCATCCTTAGCCTTGGCATAGTACCAGCAGCTGCTTTTGGTATGGGCACAACTGCAACAGCGGTCTTCTAGTTTTGGCCAAAGCCTTGCCACAGCAGCAGCTCTTCCCCATTGTCAGGGTTAAATGGTAAGCGCATCTTATACGATTAGGGAATGCTGGGAGAAAGGAAGGTGACATTTTACTTACCAGTAAATGTCCTTTCCTTGAGTCCTGCTAGACAAATGGGTTGTGTTCTCCTACCAGCAGATTGGTGGAGACAGAGAACCAATGAAAAGCCCAAGTTTCAATGATATCATGCCTATACCGCTATTCACCTCAGCCACTAGAGGTCCTTTCAGTATTCGTCCCAAAGCATATGGGAGAAACATGGCAATCCTCACACAACATCGAGCGTTGGCAACGAGTAAGCAACAAAAGAGAACTATGTACAAGAAAGCATCAATGGAAGGCTGTCAGCAGAAGATGAACCTGCAGAGCCAAGGATAAAAATCAGAGCGGACTCCAGGATACCGCAGCAGAAGAATAGAGCAAACACAGTTTCAGGAAAAGACGTTAACTGGTAAGCAGAATGTCACCTTCCATATCATCCTACTAGACCAGTCCAGACAAGTGGGATGTACCAAAGCAACAGAACCACTGGGTGGGAAGAAGACACAGCTGCTTGCAAAACTCTTGAGCTGAAGGCCGTGTCCGCCCACATGTGAATATCCACGCGGTAATGCTTGACAAAAGTAGAAAGAGATGCCCAATAAATGTCTGCAGGGGTTACCAAACTCTGCTTTGCCCTGCTCCTGCAGACACTTGTGCTTGAGTAGAGTGGATGCTCAAACCCTCCAGAACTAGCAGGTTCCGCAACAGATATCCCGAGGCAATGGCCTCCTTAATCCAGCACCCCAAAGTCTACTTGGCTGCCGTTTCACCCTTGCGTGGGCCGGCAAACAGTACAAAAAGATGATCTGACTTACAAAAGGGATTCGTAACCTCCAAAGTACTGGAAAACCCTCTGGACATCCGCCAGGCAAAGATCCTTATTCTTTCCCTATACTATTCTTTTGGGAAGGAGGGCAGGCATACTACCTGGTTCACATGAAAAGGAGAAAGCACCTCCAAGAAAGAAGGAAGGCACATGCCGAATGGAAACAGCCTCCTCTGAAAAATACTGATAAGGATTTTGGCAAGACCGAGTCTGTAGCTCAGAAATCTGCCTTGGGGAAGAAATCACGACCAAGACAATCTTGAGCATGACATCCTTTAAGGTAGCATACTTCAACAGCTCAAAAGGGAGCCACCATCAGGACCCTGAGCACCAGACACAGATGCCAGGAAGGGATCACAGACCAAAGGGGAGGACACGGGCATCGAACCCACTGGAGAAGAACATGAGATGTCCGGATGCAATGCCAAAGACTTGCCCACCACCGGACCATGGAAGCAGGCCAGCCAAGTGAAAGGACCTTCTCTAGGCCATCCTGCAAAAAGGTCAACAGGGAGGACACCTTGGCAGTCTCAGGAGCCAACTGCTGCACGCCACACTAGCGCTCAAAGAGGCACCATATATCTACGTATGCTGGCTTGGTAGACCTCCGGGCACCAAGCAGAGTTGAGATCACAGCTGGAAAGTAGCCCTTACATGCTAGCAGTCTTCTTTCAAGAGCCATGCCATAAGCAAGAAGGGAGCCGGGTCCTCCAGAACAATCAGTCCCTACTGCAGTAGTTCAAGAGGGAGGCAGCTGAAGAAGAGGCACCTGCAGGAGCCGCATCAGGTCTCTGAATCATGCTGTCTACAACCAATCCAGCACCACCAGAACATCCTGCCCGGGTGGCGCTCTATATGCTGAATCACACCCCCCATCAGGGGCCACAGAGGAAATACGTACAGAAGTTGCTGACTTGGCCAAGGCTGGGTCAAGACATCAACACCCTCAGACCCCATCTCCATGTGGTGACTGAAGAAGTGGCCAACTTTGGCACTGCAGCAGGTTGCCATCAGATCCATTTTGGGATGACCCCACTGGTGCAGAATCAACTGAAATGCTTCCTGACTTAAACTCCTACTCTGCAGGATTCAGAGAGTGCCGGCTGAGAAAGTTTGCTTCTACATTGTCCACCCCAGCAATGTGCTGGGATAACAAGGCTAGGAGGTTCTTCTCCACCCAGGCAAACACGAGATCCATCTCCAGAGCCACCCTGGAGCTCCTTGTGCCACCCTGCCAATTGACATAAGCCGTAGTATAGTCTGAAAACGCTCAAATCGCCCGGCCCTCGACCAGGAGCTGGGAATGCAGATGAGCTATCCTGATGGCCCTTTCCTCAAGGTGGTTGATGGACCACACCACTTCCCTGTGGTTTCAACAGTCCTGGGCTATATGGTCTTGGCAATGGGCTCCCCAGCCCGAGAGACTGGCATCTGTCATCAGCAGGATCCAGGAAAAACTGTCTATATGACAGGACTTCCTCAGATGACAGGGCTGCTGCCACCACCATAGGCTGGCCTTCACCATCAATGGGAGCAGAAGCCTGCGCTCAAATTCTTGAGAACTCTGGAACCATCGAGTTGACAAGGACCGCTAGAGTGATCACAATTGAGCACATGCCCACAGAACAATCTCTATGGTTGCCGCTATCAAGCCAAGGAGCTGAGGATAATCCCAGACTCTGGTGGCCTGCTGCGCACAGAACAGCGCAAGGCAATTCAATTGTCTTCTGACTTTTTCCTCTGGCAGAAAAACTATGCCCACTCGAGTGTTAAAAAATGCTCCCAGAAACTCCAAAGACTGGGAAGGCAGACGCTGGCTCTCTTCCTGATTGATCACCTAGCTGACGCTTTCCAAAATGGACACCACTTAGGACATCACCTTAGATGACAGGGAATGGGCTCCGGTGAGCCAGTTGTCCAGACAGAGATGGACACAGATCCCTTTGCGCTGTAGCGGCCACCACCATGACCTTGGAGAATATCCTCGGGGAGGTGGATAGTCCGAAAGGAAGGGTGGCAAACTGATAGTGAGAGCCAAGCACTTCAAAACACAGATACTTCTGCTGATCCACCCGGATCGGGAATATGAAAATACATTTTGGCCAGATCCAGAGACGCCAAGAACTCTCTTCAAAGTACTGCTGGAATCACAGAGCGCAAAGTTTCCATGCAGAAGCACAGGATGTGCAAGTGCTCGCTGACCCTATTGAGGTCCAGAATGGGCCAGAATAAACTGTCCTTTGGCACCACAAAATAGATGGAGTATCTGCTCTTGTCCCTTTCGTCCGAGGAGATGGGTGCCTGGTTCCTTAGTCTCACAAGGTCCTCCTGCAGTTTCCCATTATATGTTCATGATTTAACTCGGGACTCTACAAAGCCCAGGTACCAAGTTGCCATGGTGACCAGAAATTTACACCTGGCACCTGTTCCAACCCCCAAATCAGGGGCAGAAAACCCAGATGCCCAAAGTAGACCAGATGCCCGCAGGCAGAAAAGGAGCAATCTTTGCTGCGATCCAGGCTTAGATGCTCCAAAGATATCCCTCCTGCTGGGGAGCAGAGCCTTCAAACTAAAGTAAGAAGGGAATGGAGGCAGCAAAAATTTGCTTCTACTTCTACTACTACTGATCATTTGTATAGTGCTACAAGATGTACACAATGCTGTACAGACAAGGGACAGTACCTTTAAAAAAAAAACCTAAAAAAAATAAAAATGGGAGAATGGCGTGCGCGTGTGTGTGTACTGCAAGGTGGAGTTAAAGGGATGAATTTATGGGGACAAAAGTTAGAATCTGTATATCTCAAAGATGCATCCCCCCATCCCAAGTATGCACACATGCACACCACACTGCACTATACACACCACACCTGCACTACACACACGCGTGCACCCCAGACCACACTACATACACACATGCGCACCCCACCCCACCACTAGATATACATGCACCCCACCCCTGAACTAAACACACACGCATCCAAACCCTGCACTACTCACACACACACTGACGCACACCACCCCTGCACTACAAACACGCGTGTGCACCCCACCCCGGCACCCGAACCTCTATAGATCCGTGCACCCCACACTCTCACTACACACATACGCACCCCATCCCTACACTACACACCACCCCCACACTGCACACACCACCCCAGCACTACACACGTGCGCACACTTCCCACCCCTGCACTAGACACACTTCCACCCTCACCCTACACAAACGCACATTCCCACCCCCCTCAACACACACACACACACACCTCCCACCCCCACACTACATGCACACATATTCACCCCACCCCTGCACTACACATGCACACCCCACCCCTGCACTACACACACACACACACACACACATCATCCCCGCACTACACATACACACTACACACCTCCAGCCCAACCCTGCACAACAGACACAGGTGCGACTCACCCTCTCACTACAGACACACACACATAGAAACATAGAAATATGATGACAGAAAGAGACCACATGGCCTATCTAGTCTGTCCTTCCATATCAACAACTACAACGGTCCCCTTTTTACCTTTAGAGATCCTCTGTGTTTGTCCAATGCTTTTTTGAAGTCAGTTACTGTCCTCATCTCTACCACCTCCAATGGGAGACTATTCCACGGATCCACTACTCTTTCCGTAAAGAAATATTTCTGCATATCACTCCTGAATCTATCTCCTTTCACCCTCATCCCATGTCCCCTCATAGCAGAACTTGCTTTCAATTGAAAGAGGCTCTCTCCCTGAACATTTATGCCACGGAGGTATTTAAACATCTTAATCATATCACCTCTATCCCGCCTTTCCTCTAAGGTGTACATATTAAGATCCTTCAGTCTGTCCTCATATGCTTTATAATGAAGACCACTAATCATTTTAGTAGCCACACTCTGCACCGACTCCATCCTGTTCACATCCTTTTGAAGGTGCGGTCTCCAGAATTGCACACTATACTCCAAATGAGGTCGCACCAAACACTTATACAGAGGCATTATCACCTCCCTTTTTTCTGCTAGCCATTCCTCTCCGTATGCACCCAAGCATCCTTCTAGCTTTTGCCATCGCCTTTTCTACCTGTTTAGCTACTTTACGATCATCAGATACAATCACGCCTAGGTTCCGCTCTTCTTTAGTGGACAAAGGTACTTCACCCCCTATACTATATTGCTCCCTTGGATTGCTGCAGCTCAAATGCATGACCTTACATTTTTTAACATTAAATCCCAGCTGCCAAATTCTAGACCATTCTTCAAGCTTAGTTAGATCCCTCCTCATGTTATCTACACCTTCCTGGGTGTCTACTCTATTGCAGATTTTGTTATCATCTGCAAAGAGACAAACCTTACCCGACAGCCCTTCCACTATATCACTAACAAAGATGATAAAAAGAATCAGACCAAGGACAGATCCCTGGGGCACACCACTGGTAACATACCTTTTTGGTCTGAGCGGTATATCAAATTCAAATAAACATAAACATCCTTCTCCTCAGAGTGAGCTCCATTTACTTGTACTCTTTGTCGCCTCCCACCCAACCAATTTCTAACCCAAGCAGTAACTTTAGGGTCCATCCCTAGGGTGCTCAGTTTGTTTATAAGTCACCTGTGAGGAACAGTGTCAAAGGCTTTTCTGAAATCTAAATACATCACATCTAGGGCTCTCCCTCGGTCCAACTCCCTGGTCACCCAGTCAAAGAAATCAATCAGATTTGTCTGACAAGACCTGCCTCTGGTGAATCCATGCTGCCTCGGATCCTGTAATCCGTGGACTCCAGAAACCTCACTATTTTCTCTTTCAGCAGCATTTCCAATAATTTACTCACCACCGAAGTTAAACTAACCGGCCTGTAGTTTTCAACCACATCCTTACTTCCGCTTTTGTGTAAAGGCACCACATGAGCCTCTCTCCAGTGCTTTGGCACCACTCCCGACTCCATCGAGGCATTGAAAAGGTCAGTCAGTGGAGTTGCTAGAACATCCCCAAGTTCCCTCAGTATTCTAGGGTGTATCCCATCTGGTCCATTGATTTTGTCTACTTTAAGTTGAGCTAGTTTTTCACGAACACAATCTTCTGAAAATTGTTCAAGATGTCCCTCTCTTCTGTTCCTGTTTGTGGGTGTTTTCTGAGGTCCTGCTCCTGGTTCTTCATCTGTGAACACAGAACAGAAATATTTGTTAAGCAATTCCGCTTTATCCTTATCAGCTTCTACATATTCCTCCTCTGCACCCTTGAGTCTGACAATACCACTTTTGCCCTTCCTCTTCTCACTAATATATCTGAAAAATGTCTTATCCCCCCATTTTATTGCATTGGCTATGTCGTCCTCCTTTTGAATCTTTGCCTGTCTGACTATTTTGCTAGCTTCTCTAAGTTTTTCCAAATACAGATGCCTGTCTTCCTCTCTCTCTGATCTCTTGTATTTCATGAAGGCCTCCCTCTTTTTCTTCACTTTTTCAGCTACTTCTTTCGAAAACCATAGCGGTCTCCTTTTCCTTTTACCTTTTATTTACCATTTTAACAAAAAGGTTGGTTGCCCTTAAAATATCCCCTTTCAGTTTTGCCCACTGTTTTTCTACATCCCCCAGCTGTTCCCATCCCACTAACGACTCCCTGAGGTATTGGCCCATCTTGGCAAAGTTAGTCTTCCTAATGTCTAAGATCCTCACCTTTGAATGGATTCTAACAGCCCTAGTCCTAATACTGAACCACACCATTTGGTGATCACTGGATGCAAAATGATCTCCCACTACAATATCAGAAACACTTTCACCATTGGTAAGCACCAAGTCCAGTATGGCCCCTTCACTTGTGGGGTCTGTTACCAATTGCCTGAATAGTTCCCTGTAGAGAATCCAGGATCTCCTTACTTCTAGATGATACTGCAGCAGGAATGTGCCAATCAACATCTGTCATATTGAAATCTCCTATCAGTATCACTTCCCCTTTCCTAGCAATGCTGCGTATGTCTTCAATTAACTCTCTGTCCACCTCTTCCTCTTATGAGGGAGGTCTGTATATCACACCAATGCAAATAGATTTCTCTTTCCCTCTTTCTAGTTTTACCCTCTCAGAGTTTTAAGCTCTGTAATTCCAAAGCTTTAATAGTAGTTTTTACATATAGTGCCACTCCTCCTCCCCTTCTTCTTACCCTGTCCTTTCTGAATAAAGTATAGCCAGGTATAGTTACATCCCAATTATGGTTTTCTGTGAACCATGTTTCTGTAACTGCCACTAAATCCAAGTCAGACACTCCCACCAAAGCTTCAACATCAGGGATCTTATTTCCCATGCTATGGGCATTTATACACACTGCTTTCCATATGTTACCCCTGTTACCCATTTCCATAAAGGTATTTAACGTATCACCTACCTGGGGTCTTTCTTCGCCGATCCCCAACGAATCTAGTTTAAAGCCCTCTTCAGTAGATTAGCCAGTCTACTACCGAAGACGCGTTGACCTTTCTTGGACAGATGGATGCCATCTCTGCTCTGCAACGCTTGGAACAGTATCCCATGGTCTAGGAAACCAAAACGCTCTCGATGACACCATCCACGCAGCCATGCATTCATCTCCTGGATGCGAGCCTCTCTGCCTTGGCCTTTACCCTCAACAGGGAGGATTGAAGAGAACACCAACATAAGAACATAAGACATGCCATACTGGGTCAGACCGAGGTCCATCAAGCCCAGTATCCTGTTTCCAACAGTGGCCAATCTAGGTCATGCGTACCTAGCAATATCCCCAAAAGACACAGGTTCCTCAATGCTTGTACTGGGTCAAGCATTGATATCCTGGGTCCCTTTTTAATAGTGGTTTATGGACCTTTCCTCCAGGAACTTGTCCAAACCTTTTTTAAACCCAGCTATACTAACAGCCCTTACTACATCCTCTGGTAACAGATTCCAGAGTTTGGTTACACGTTGAGTGAAAAAATATTTTCTCTTATTTGTCTTAAATAGTTTACCCTGTAGCTTCATTACATGTCCCCTAGTCTTCCTATATTCTGATAGTGTAAACAATTGATCCACGTTTATCCGTTCCACTCCATTCATTAATTTATAGACCTCTATCATATCTCCCCTCAGCCGTTTCTTTTCCAGGTTAAAGAGCCCTAACCTATTTAGCCTCTCTTCATAGGAGTAGCCTTCCATCCCCTTCACCAATTTGGTGGCTCTTCTCTGTACTTTTTCTAATAATGCTATGTCCTTTTTGAGATACGGTGACCAGAATTGCACACAATATTCAAGGTGCGGTCGTACCATGGAGCGATACAGAGGCATTATAATCCTTTGTTTTATTCTCCATCCCTTTCCTTATGATACCTAGCATTCTATTTGCTTTCTTGGCTGCTGCTGCACACTGGGCGGAGGGTTTTAACATGTTATCCACGATGACTCCTAAATCTTTTTCCTGGGTGGTGGTTTCTAATGTGGAGCCTTGCATCGTGTAACTATAGTGTGGGTTGTTCTTTCCTAGGTGCATAACTTTGCACTTGTCCACATTAAATTTCATCTGCCACTTGGATGCCCAGTCTTCCAATTTATCCAGATCCTCCTGCAGTTTTCCACAATCCTCTTGGGTTTTAACAGCTTTAAACAGTTTTGTGTCATCTGCAAATTTGATAACCTCACTAGTTATTCCCTTTTCCAGGTCATTTATGAATATGTCAAAAAGTAGCGGACCCAGTACAGATCCCTGGGGTACTCCACTATTCACCTTTTTCCATTGGGAATATTGGCCATTTAGCCCTACCCTCTGCTTTCTATCTTTTAACCAGTTCCCGATCCACAATAGTACACTGCCTCCTATCCCATGACTTATTAGCTTCGCCAAAAGTCTCTGATGGGGGACCTTGTCAAAAGCTTTCTGAAAGTCCAGATACACTATATCAACCGACTCACCTTTGTCTACCTGTTTATGCACACCTTCAAAAAAACATATCAGATTAGTAAGACAAGATCTTCCTTGTCTAAAGCCATGTTGGCTGTCTCCATTAGGCCATGACTATCTACATGCTGTGTAATTTTGTTCTTTATGATGGTTTCTACCATTTTCCCTGGTACTGACGTCAGGCTCACCGGTCTGTAATTTCCCGGGTCACCCCTGGAACCCTTTTTAAAAATTGGTGTTACGTTGGCGACCCTCCAATCTTCAGGTATTACAGATGATTTTAATGAAAGTTCACAGATTACCAATAGCAGGTCTGCAATCTCATACTTCAGTTCTTTCAACACTCTGGGATGTATACCATCCGGTCCAGGTGATTTGCTACTATTCAGTTTATCAAATAGTTGTAATATATCTTCCCGGTGGAGCGATATTTCTCTCAATTCCTCTGCAGTATCACCTTTAAATACCACTTCAGTCTTGGGTAACATCCCTACATCTTCCTCAGTAAAGACCGAAGCAAAGAATTCATTCAGTCTATCTGCTATAGCCTTGTCTCCTCTTACTGCCCCTTTTACCCCTCTATCATCTAACGGTCCAATTGACTCTCTCACAGGCCTTTTGCTACGAATGTACTTGAAAAAGTCTTTATTTTGTGTTTTTGCTTCCGTAGCAAGTTTCTTCTCAAATTCCCGCTTTGCCTGCCTTATCAATGCTTTGCATTTAACTTGCCAGTGCTTGTGCTGTTTCCAGTTTTCATCATTTGGCTCTTTTTTCCATTTCCTGAAGGTTGCTTTTTTGGCAGCAACAGCCTCTCTGACCCCACCTTTAAACCATGCTGGCAGTTTTTTGGACTTTCTTCCACTCTTCTTAATGCGTGGAATACAGCTGGTCTGGGCTTCGAGGATAGTAGTTCTAAATAACGCCCAAGCTTGCTGTAAGTCTTTAACCTTTGGAACCGCTCCTTTTAGTTTTCTCCCAACTATATTCCTCATTCTATCATAGTCTCCCTTTTGAAAGTTAAAAGGTAGTACTGTGGATTCCCTTACTACAGGGGTCTGCAACCTTTAAGACGTAAAGAGCCACTTGGACCCGTTTCCGAAGGGAAAAAAAAACCTGGGAGCCGCAAAACCATTGCGACATTTAAAACAAATCTAACACTGTATATATTGTTTCTTACCTTAATGCTATATACGACCCCCTACTTTTCCTGTAAAAATATAGGTGTTTGGCCTATACTCGCCGTATAAGACTACCCCTCTTCCTTCACACACCAAAAAAAAAACCGCCAGAAAATATCACAACAACAAGTAACAATATTTGATTTCAAAATTATGATGATTTTGTAGTCAAATCACTAATATGAAATAAAATTATTTTTTCTACCTTTGTTGTCTGACCAATTTATTCTTTGATCATGCTGGTCCCGATCTGAGGCTTCTGCTTTCCTGTTTTCTCTTAGCTCTCTTTCTGTGGTCTATGGTCCATCTGCCATTTCTTATCTCTTCTTTCGTTTTCTTCACTTCTTTCCATCAGCCTATTTCCAGTCCCAGTAACCCTCCCCAATATCAGCCCCTTTCCAGTCCTCACTCCCAGTACCTTCCAGTGCTAATCCCCCCTCAACCCCATTACCAGTGCTAGCCTCCCCTAATCAGCCCAATACCAGTCCTACCCCCCCATCAGCTCATTACCAGTCCTAGCCTCCCCTAATCAGCTCATTTCCAGTGCTCGTCCCCTCAACCCCATTACCAGTGCTCCATCCCTCCATGTCAGCCCCCTCCCTCCCTCCATCCATATCTGCTCCCTCCCTCCATGTCAGCCCCCCTCCCTCCATGTCAGCCCCCCTCCCTCCATCCATCCATATCTGCTCCCTCCCTCCATGTCAGCCCCCCTCCCTCCATCCATCCATATCTGCTCCCTCCCTCCATGTCAGTCCCCCTCCCTCCATCCATATCAGCTCCCTCCCTCCATGTCAGCCCCCCTCCCTCCCATGTCAGCCCCCTCCCTCCCTCCCTCCCTCCATCCATCCATATCAGCTCCCTCCCTCCATGTCAGCCCCCTCCATCCATCCATATCTGCTCCCTCCCTGTCAGCTCCCTCCCTTCTTCTGCAGCCACGGCTCTCTGCCTCTTAGGGAACCGCGGCTGTGCTTTTAAAATCATCTCGGAGCCCTTCCTGTCTTGACGGGCTCCGTGCAGCATTGTCCCGCCTCCAAAGGAAGTGGTAAACAACTTCCTTTAGAGGCGGGACAATGCTGCACGGAGCCCGTCAAGACAGGAAGGGCTCCGAGATGATTTTAAAAGCACAGCCGCGGTTCCCTAAGAGGCAGGGAACCGCGGCTGCAGAAGAAGGGAGGGAGCACATAACGCCATAAATACCGGGCGGGCAGTGTGCTCCGGAGCCGCGGCAAAGGTGAGAAAGAGCCGCATGCGGCTCCGGAGCCGCGGGTTGCCGACCCCTGCCTTACTATTTGTCCTCCAATAATTAAATCAAACATGATCATACTATGATCACTATTGCCAAGTGGTCCCAACACCCTTATTTCTTGCACCAGATCTGGCGTTCCACTAAGGACTAGGTCCAGTATGGCTTCCCCTCTGGTCAGTTCATGAACCAGCTGCTCCAAGAAGCAGTCATTTATTCCATCTAGAAACTTTACCTCTTTAGCTTGTCCTGCCGTGACACTGACCCAGTCGATACCGGGGTAATTGAAATCACCCATTATTACTACTCTGTTGTGACTTTTGTTAGCTTCTGTGATTTCTTTGAGCATTTCATCATCCATTTGTTCATTCTGGCCAGGCGGTCGATAGTATACTCCCACTGCCATCACCTTCCCCTTCATAAGTGGAATTTCAATCCATAGAGATTCTACAGCAAATTTTGTTCCCTGCAAAACTTTAATCCTTTCTGACTCAATGCCCTCTCTAACATAGAGCGCAACCCCTCCACCAATTTGATCAGCTCTATCATTACGATATAGTTTGTATCCAGGTATCACAGTGTCCCACTGGTTATCCTCCTTCCACCATGTCTCTGAGAGTGCAATCATATCTAACCTCTCATTTAGTGCTATGTATTCTAACTCTCCCATCTTATTGTTTAGACTTCTAGCATTGGCATACAAGCATTTTAGAGACTGTATTTTATTCATATTAATCTGGCTGTTGGTAGGCATGGGTAATTTGGCATCTTTATGCTCGCTCTGCTCCTTACTCAAGGGCATTTCGGCTACTATACTCCCTTTTGGAACCTCACTGCTTTTGGTAGTATCCTTCAAGGATACCTTCGTCCGAACCATGCGCTCCTAGGTGACTGTCGGCTTTCACCTGCTTTCTAGTTTAAAAGCTTCTCTATCTCTTTTTTAAAGGTTAATGCCAGCAGTCTGGTCCCATCCTGATTAAGGTGAAGCCCATCCCTTCGGAAGAGCCCCCCTTTCCCCAGAATGTTCCCCAGTTCCTAACAAATCCAAAACCCTCATCTTTGCACCATTGTCTCATCCACGCATTGAGACTCCGGAGCTCTGCCTGTCTTTTGGATCCTGCACGTGGAACAGGAAGCATTTCGGAGAACGCTATCCTGGAAGTTCTGGATTTCAACTTCCTACCTAAAAGCTTAAATTTAGCCTCCAGAACCTCCCTACCACATTTTCCTATATCATTGGTACCAACATGTACCAAGACAGCAGACTCCTCCCCAGCACTATCTATGATCCTATCTAGGCGGTGCGTGAGGTCCGCTACCTTCGCACCAGGCAGGCATGTTACCAGGCGATCCTCACGTCCACCAGCCACCCAGCTATCTACATTCCTAATGATTGAATCACCAACTATAACAGCTGTCCTGATCCTCCCCTCATGGGCATGTGGCCCTGGAGAAACGTCCTCGGTGCGAGAGAGTTTTACATCACCTGGAGGACAGGTCCTAGTTACAGGATCACTTCCTGCCACACCAGGGTGATGTTCCCCTGTCATGTGACCTCTCTCCTCCATGGCAACAGGGATGCTGCCAGACTGGAGGTGGGACTTCAGGACTATATCCCTGTAGGTCACGTCCATGTACTTCTCTGTCTTTCTTATGTCTTCCAGGTCTGCTACTCTAGCCTCTAGAGAACGGACTCGTTCCCTGAGAGCAAGGAGTTCTTTGCACTTAGTGCATATGTAAGACCTCTCACCAACTGGGAGAAAATCATACATGTGACATTCAATGCAAAAGACCGGAGAACCCCCATCTCGTTGCTGGACTTCTGTCTGCATCTTAGTTTAAAGCTTGTGTTTAGGTCTTTTAAATTCTGTATATAATAAGGATTGGTGTAGATGCTTATACCAATAAAAGTGTATCTAATACCCCTAATACACCTTGTGTACCTGAAGCTTAATTAATTAATCTCATATCCTCCGTGTATGACTGATTTGGATAACGAGCTGCACCTGAGATCAGCCCCTTTCCTCTAAGATGTGCAAGTACCTATAAAACTACCATTACCCCAGGGGTGGGTGAGTGCTGGGGAGGGAGGGAGATAAGTCCTATTAAAGAGGGCAGGTACAAGGTACCCTGTCCTGAACCCTCAGCAGGGGGGAGAGGGGTACCAGATAAAGCCCAGTTAGTTGAGAGAGGCAAGGTAAGTTACAGCTGAGAAAGGGTAAGAGAAAGTTTAAAACTTAAACGTCTACAGCAATGGAGTGGGTAAGGGAACCCAATAAGATGGACAGATAGAGAGTTATGTGGGGACACACAGATTCAGTTATTTGCAAACAAGACTCACAGTTATGCAGCAACTCGGTAAAAAAATCACCTTTTGGAAGAGCTCTGGAAGCACCCCTCTTCTTAGAGAACACAGAGGCAATCTGAGCTAAACCCACGTGTGCAGCACAGAAAATGGAAGGCCACAACACTAACTCAGCATGAAGTCACTTTTGATACGTTCCGAGATATACCTGGCAGTTTCATTTGTTCCAACATGGATAAGCAGCATTGAGTAATAGTCAGTGGGCTTGATGAGTTTCAGCAAACTCTCCGTAACATCTTGGATTTTGGCACCAGGCAGACAGCATACCTCTCTGGACATCAAGTCTGGTCGGCAGATGGATGCCTCAGTACCCCTCATAAGAGAGTCTCCAACCATCACTACCCTTCGTTTCCTTGTGGTCACTGATTCTGCAACTTTGGGGTACTTGAGCTCTGGTTCTTCCCTTTCCAGGGATGCTTTCACCTTCTCCACTTCCAGGGCTGCATAATGGTTCTTCAATTCAAGGGCTGGAGAAGTTGGATTGGTGATTTTGCAGGCCCTGCTGACTTGTGTCCAACCATCGACATTCTGTTGGCACCCATCTTCTCCTCTGCTGGAGAGCTTGGTTGCTGCAAGAAGCATCTCATCAGTGTACTTCTCACTATCTTGAATGCTCCTCAGCCTCGCCGCCTCACCACCTCCTCTCTGAGTTCCTCCACTTGTTTCCTCAGAGCTTCAGCATGCAGGCACCCTGCTCATGGAACCGGTCCTTCAACTGGCATTAGGACCTCTGCTTGGACCGAGGCAGAAGCTGTAACAGGGGCAACAGCTTTAGCGATACAATTTTTCCCAGCCTTTGTTCTGTTCGTGGAACTTAGGTATCTGTTAAAGCAAAGGAGAGAGATCTACCAAGTACCAGCCGGTTTCCCAGCTGTCCTTTCAGAGAAAAAGCAGTTAAATCTCTTTAATTATATTCAAAATGTGCTGGTCCAATTCTCTGTGCTTTGTTAAATGGGGAGGTGCCCTATAAAGCAAGACTGCTCACTAGGGGCGGTTGGGAGTCAGGGTGGGTGGGTAGGGAGGGAACTAACGCCTGATTAGGTGTTAGCAGTTCCCAAAGCTTAGGAGGTTACTAGAGTTCAACAACCTACTCTGCTCAAGGAAAGTTAATAAAATATGCCCTCAAATCCTTACTGTTGGTTGATCTGTAGAGCCCCTGTTAGGAAAGCCTCAACAGGGCAGGGCACTGGAGCCTTTTATGCAGGCCTCAGCTGCTCTCAGGTAATCAAGCCCACTAACTCCTGAATTGGTGATAGCAGTTCCACTAAAGCACCAAAAAAAAGTAACTTTGCTTTAAAAATATACAAAAACCCTTTTAAGAGCTCCAAGTCAGAGAGCTAGCAATTTAATAAAATAAACCCTCAAATCCTTCCTGTTGGTTGATCTGTAGAGCCCGTTAGGAAAGTCTCACCCTACCCCCACTACACACACATACGCACCCCAACCCCGCTCTGTATATACACACACACACACCCCAACCCTGTTGTATACACACACGCATGCACCCCGACCCTGCTTTATACACACACACACGCATGCACCCCGACCCTGCTCTATACACACACACACACACACATGCACCCTGACCCTGCTCTATACAGACACACACACACACATGCACCCCGACCCTGCTGTATACACACACACACACACATGCACCCCGACCCTGCTGTATACACACACACACGCATGCACCCCGACCCTGCTCTATACATACGCACACGCTTGCACCCCGACCCTGCTCTATACACACGCGCACGCTTGCACCCCGACCCTGCTCTATGCACACGCTTGCACCCCGACCCTGCTCTATACACACGCGCACGCTTGCACCCCGACCCTGCTCTATACACACGCACGCACCCCGACCCTGCTCTATACACACGCGCACGCATGCACCCCGACCCTGCTGTATACTGTGGGGGACCCTAGCCCAGGCCGTGGCCTATAGGCATAGGGCTGCCCTTGTTAGTCTTTTAATAAAGATTATGTTATCCTCGTCCAGAGCCTGGGCTTCTGGGACTTGTAGTTGTGTTACTTGTTCAAAAACAGAAGTATGGAAACCGAAGGTTTTTTCAAAGGCAAACAGGAATTTATTTCTTCTTTTTTTTTTTTCCAAAAACACTAAGGCTTAACAGAAGGCAACAGGATTCTTCTTCAAACAATATTCCTCAGGAAATTCCATGAAACCAAAGACTGAAACTGCTTTAGAAGGCTCTCTTAACACATGCAGCTGTCTCTCAATATATATATAACAAACAAATACGTCCCTTTTTTTTCCCAAACAAAAGTAAATGTCTTCTCTGCATTAATCAGGGTTCTTAGCTTTCCTGGCTAGAGTAACTCTCCCTGTTTCCTTAATGCTTTGGGGTTTTCAAGTTACAGGGTTTTCTTTCTCCAGAAGCTTTTATTCAGCTCTCTGACACCATGAACAGTCCATTAATGAATCTTCAGACATAGAAACAGGTTCAGAACAATCTACCTGCATTTCCTCTGGATCTCCTGCCGGTACGTCTGACTCTAAAGCTCCATGCAACGCTTCTGGCTCAGTGCACTCCAAAAGCTCTTGAACTTTTCTCCACTGAGGCTTTCCACTACGAGCAAGGTTTTCACCTGGAAGGTGAAGCTTCTTGTTCTGAATTAAATGCCACAGTGCCTCTAACTGTTTCAGGTCACTGTTAGCTGTACCTCTGTTCACCCACCTTCTGGGAGCTTTGAACCCTTAGAGCTGGTCTGCGAACTGTAGAAACTGCACTCTGCTGCTGGCCAGTAATTCCCCCAGCCACACCTCTGCTGGTTTCAGAACTACTGATACTTTTCCTGCAAGCCTGACTTTCTCTTGGGGTGTTGCCTTCACCTCTGAAGTCCCCACGGAAGTCTCCACCGGTCTCCTCCCCGGTGAACTCTCTGGATCTTTCTTGGGTGCTTCTCTCCCCAGCAGTCTCTGTGGTCAACTCCAAATCCCTGGTCAATTCCCCACTCGAATCCCTGATCAAACTCCCCGGTGAATTCCCTGGTGAACTCCCTTTCCTTCCTGTTCCTCTGGGTTTATAAAGCTGTTTTTTTCCTATCGTGCACTGCCCCCTGCTCAGGTGCTTTTCATTAGTTTCCAAGCCTGCCCTTAGGTTAGCAGAGCTTGGGTGTGGCCTGTTCAGCAACTGCGTGTTTTTTCTCTTTTCCTGCACTCTGCAAGCTATGGATTCGCTGCCTGTCTCTTTCCTTAAAGATAGATTTTTGATTTTCCTCTATTTCCATGGGCTCAGCCATACTCTCCTCATCACAATACACACACACATGCATGCACCCCGACCCTGCTGTATACACACACGCATGCACCCCGACCCTGCTCTATACACACACACACGCATGCACCTCGACCCTGCTCTATACACACACGCATGCACCCCGACCCTGCTCTATACACACACGCACGCATGCACCCCGACCCTGCTCTATACACACACGCACGCACGCACCCCGACCCTGCTGTATACACACACACGCATGCACGCACCCCGACCGTGCTCTATACACACACGCACGCAAGCACCCCGACCCTGCTCTATATACACACACACACACACGCGCACCCCGACCCTGCTCTATATACACACACGCACTCTCGCACCCCGACCCTGCTCTATATACACACACACACGCACCCCGACCCTGCTCTATATACACACACAGGCACCCCGACCCTGCTCTATATATACACACACACATGCACCCCGACCCTGCTCTATATACACACACACACACACACACATGCACCCCGACCCTGCTCTATATACACACACACACACATACACATGCACCCTGACCCTGCTCTATATATACACACACACACACACACACACATGCACCCCGACCCTGCTCTATATACACACACACACACACACACATGCACCCCGACCCTGCTCTATATACACACACAGGCACCCCGACCCTGCTCTATATACACACACACACACACATGCACCCCGACCCTGCTCTATATACACACACACACACACATGCACCCCGACCCTGCTCTATATACACACACACACACACATGCACCCCGACCCTGCTCTATATACACACACACACACATGCACCCCGACCCTGCTCTATATACACACACACACACACACACATGCACCCCGACCCTGCTCTATATACACACACACACACACACATGCACCCCGACCCTGCTCTATACACACACACACACACACACACCCCGACCCAGCTCTATATAAACACACACCCACATCGAGCCCGACCCGGCTCTATATACACACACACACACATCCACCCCGAGACAGCTCTATATATACACACACACACACACATGCACCCCGACCCTGCTCTATATACACACACACACACACACACACACACATGCACCCCGACCCTGCTCTATATACACACACACACACACACACACACACACACACACACATGCACCCCGATCCTGCTCTATACACACACACACGCACATGCACCCCGACCCTGCTCTATACACACACACACACACGCATGCACCCAGAAAATACTTGTGCTGCCTGATGGCGTCGAAGTCTGGACCCTCGCTGTCCACTGCAGTACTGTCACCCTGTGTCCATGGGGTGGCATCTCCAGCTGGTCTGGATATCTGAACTGGCTGCACCTGTGTAATAGTGACCTGTGGGACAGAAACAAAGTCGGTTAGTCATTAGAAGGGGAAGAGGAGTCAACCAGTTCCTCCTCTGGCTTATGAGGCCTAGGACTGTTCTTTGGCCCACTGGGCTTTGCTTGTGGATTAGGTGGCTCGCTATTGGCAGAAGCCTCCTTTGAGGAGCTGAATGCAATGGTAGCCTTCATCATATCTGCCACCTCGCTTATTTTCTTTTCCAGCTCCTGGAACTTGTTAAACCCTGGCTTCCTTTTCCAGTTCCGGTTCTGCTGAGTGAAACACTGATTCCCAGATGACTGGTTATTCTGGGGTGGCCTGGGAGGATTCTGTGAAGCAGAAGGAGAAGAGTTACTTTCCAAAGAGAGGGTAGATTTTACAGCACTAACACTCTGTTTTAGTTCCTTGGCTTTGCTTGGGGCCTTTACTTTGCTGCCATTGCTAGCCCTCAAGCTAGGAACAGCTTCAAAAATCCACTCAGCGTGTTCTATCGCGCGTGACAGGGGTTTGTGACGCTTGTCAGCCATATAAGCCTTAATAGACGGAAGGAGCAACTGACAGAAAAGATTACGAAACTCCTGATGGTGTTCTAACATTTCCCAGGGAGGATCACTCTGGAAGAAGGTCTGCGTAAGTCTGTAAGCAAACTCTTGGTGTGTTTCATCTTCCCCATAAGTCATATTATATGCTGCCTGTTTTGCAGCGATAGCATCAGGATATGGCCAATAATGTTTCTTTAGTGCCTGTTCAAAGATTACGATATTATTCTTTTCGTCGTCTGCCATGGCCCAGATAAACTGCTGACAGGGTACATCAAAGGACCATGGAAGATACAGAACCATGTCCTCCCCCCTAGTAATTTTCAGAGCCCAGAAGGTGTCTTTGACTGCAGCTAAATGTTCATTTATGGTTGCAAGACCGTTTTTCTCAAAAGGTGTGGTGTGACCATACTCTGCAAAGTTGTAATAATCTACAATTGGCCCACAGAGGTAAGAATATTATCTTTTTCCTCCTGCAGGACCCCGGAGCTTGGAAGATTTTGTTTGCCTTCAGCTCCCTCTGGTGTCCGATGTTGGTACAGTTTTCTATCACTAGGGGGACTTCCCACTACTCCCTTAACCTCTCCCTCTATGGGGAGGGGTCGAGAGTAGGGTGTCTCTCTCTGCCCTGTTTCTCTCTTTCGCTCAAGTGCTGATGGGAGAGAACTGACTTTGTCCTGGAAAAGCTGCCTTTCTACAGTGGGCAGGTTTTCCACTGGCAAACAGCCGTCATCTACAATTCGGGAATTTGAGAAGCCTGGAGAAATCAAATTATATCTGTCCTCTGGCTTATCACTCTGCAAGTTAAACTCATAGGCCAACTCAAAACAATCAGTTCTTAATTTCTGAATTTATTGGTTCACTCTCTGTATTTCCTGCCCACATTCCTGGCGTGTGGCGGCTAGCTCCCTCTGGAGGCTAGGAGTCCTCTGTCTCGCTGCATTTAGAGCAGTCTCTGCAGCATTTAACTGAGCTATCGGAGTGCTCTCCCGTTGCTCATAGAGAGCAGCGTCATTTTGCAATCTCCGATTCTCGTCTGTCAGCTCAGTTCCACAAACTGTTAGAAATTGCAATTCCTTTTGATCCTCAGTGTTCTGCTTCCTGAGAGCAGAAACCTGATCCACCAAGTCTTGGCATTTCAAACAGCACAGGCTAGTACTTGGGGAAAGCAGCTACTAGTAGCCCCTCCCTGCGTCTCAGCCTGAATCTCAGCGACTTGGCGTCGTAAATCATTCTCCTTTTCAAGCTTCCCTGCTCTGTCCGTGACAAGCTGTAGCTGGCTCTGGGCTGTCAGTAAATTAGCCTCCAGCGATTCAGATCTATTTTGCATGTGAAATAATGCCTTCTGCAGTTTGTCCTTAAAAATATGCAGAACACAAGCGTGCTCGGCTACCATATCCACTGTTAATTTAGCCTTACGAGCAATTAACCGGTCTAAGAACTCACTGAAAAAGCCATCAGCATTAACAAGCTCATGCGTATCTGTTTTAAGACACTTAACACTGCCGACCACATTGAAAAGATGTCTATCTTTCAACCAGCATAAGGAAGCTAATTTCTGGAATGCTTAACGCATTCTTATCAGTCCTAACTGCTGCATGAGCCATCGTTAAACAATAGCTGAGACTGTCTGTAAGAACAAACAGGAATAGCTGCTGAAGAATTACTCTTATTCTGTAAGACTTAACTCATTCGGAGATCCCATAATGTGGGTTTCAAACCCGTCTCAACAGACAATAATTCTCTAGCCACAAACCTCAGCATAAACAGCTGCTTGGACCACAATAAGACAATTCAGAATTACTACACAAATTCTGAAAGACGTAGCTCATTCAGAAATACTTATCCTGGATGAGTCCCCATGATGTAGGGATTATTAGTAGCACAAAAATAAGTTAGGCTCTCATTTATGTCCAGGGGAAATTGGCTACTGATACCCAGCCCGAAGTTCTGCAATGAGCCACAAAAGAAGTCTGGTTTGTAGATATGTATAATATATTATTTATTATGAACAGCAAAGTAGAAAAATATACAAACATATATAGCTAAAGATATAAAAGTAGAAACATGAGGTAGAAATTTGTTGCGACACAGAATTACAATTGGACAAAGTAATAAATCGCTAATTAGTAACCAGACGTCACTGATTTGCTCTGCACTGAGAAACGTTATGGAATAAGTTTCTAGCTAACCATTGCCCATCCGGAGGAGGAGAGAGAGAGACTGTACCTTAGCTTTGTCTGCACTCTGGTGGCTGGGGTCCGAAGACTCTGGAGCAGCACAAGTCCAAGGAGGCAGCTAAGCTAGATAACGCAGGCTACAGCCCTTTCGGAGGCGAGCCGTGGGAGAACACAAAACTGAAGGTATCTGTGTAAGTTTTATCTTGCAGACAAAGGATCCATAGTAAAATGCCATGTGAAGGAAACGGTATGTAGTTTCTGGGCAGAGGTACAAGTGTCCAAGGCCAGTAGAACCATCTATAGATAAGCACCAGAGAAGCAGATGTTCTTGCATGTGGGCAGTGAATTAGCCAGGAACAATGGCTTCTGTATGCCCACATAGAAATGCTGCGCAAGCAGTTGCTTGGAGGTCAAGTCTGTAGCTGAACACAGCAAAAGTGTAGCAGGAATCCATCTTGTTTGATCAGCTCGGTTCAGGCCTGAGCTGCTGAGCAGGCCGGAGATCTGCAGGTGCAGAATTGCAGGGGTACCAGCCCTACAGACCAGATGGGTACCCAGCCGAATATTACAAACTTTTATCAGCACAAGTTGCCCCAACTCTAGTGGTAATGTTTAATTCCTGGCTAGACACTGGAGTCCTTAAATACGACAGTAATACGGCCCATATAGTGGTATTACCTAAGCCAGGGAAGGATCCAGTAGAAGTGGGGTCCTACTGTCCAATCTCACTGATTAACTATGATCTTAAACTATTTGCAAACCTTCTAGCTGATCATTTGGCTCTGTACCTCCCCAACTTGATATACCCATGTCAGACAGGGTTTGTACAGGGGTGCTATCCAACTAATAATGTTAGGTGAATCCTAGCGGCACTTGGTTGGGTACGTAGGCAAGATATCCCTTCATTGTTAGCTTTGACGCAGAAAAAACCTTTGATAGGGTAGAGTGGACGTATCTATTCAAGACTCTTGAGGCATATGGGTTGGGGGCAGGGTTCATACAAGGAGTACAGGGACTTTTATCAATGGCCGAAGACAATGCTGGGGGTTAATGAAGTGGTTACCTCTATTGAGATAGAACGTGGGACCCGGCAGGGGTGCCCTCTTTCCCCATTACTGTTTGTACTTTCGACCCGTTGCTGAGAATAATTTACTCATGAGAGGACATAGTGGGGATAACAGTAGGGCCCTGCAAGTTCAAGATCTCGGCCTTTGCCGACGATTTACTGATCATGCTGACTAAGCCACAGAACTTCTTGCCTAAGCTTCTGGAGGTAATCTTACAGTATGGGACACTTGCAGGTTTAAAACTGAATATGGCAAAGTCTGAGATCTTGGATGTCCTGGGTGCATGGCAATCTGCCTGGGGCGGACTCTTCCTTCTAAGATGGGCAGAGAATAAATTTAAATACCTGGGAATATGGTTACCTTGTGATCCGATGCGGCTGTACCAATAAAATGTTCATCCCCTACTGAAAGAAATTCAGGATAAGCTAAGAGATTGGACGCCACTTCCGATCTTCCCGCTGGGCCGGGTGGCTGCCTACAAAATGATGGGTTTTTTTCAAAAATATTATACATCCTTCAGCTACTCCCACTGCAGTTGTTACGGCAGGATATTAAAAAACTGGAACGCTTAATACACGCTTTCATTTGGAGGGGGGAAAGGCCTAGACTTAAAATTGATCGGTTACAGGGGCAGTGACAGCAGGGAGGAGTGGGGCTTCCACGGGTGGAACAATACAATTTGGGATGTATATTGAGACATGTAAGAGATTGGCTGGGTGGGAGCTCGGTGTATACCCCATATGACCTTGAATTGGCGCTGGTGGCCCCTCATTCCCTCTTGTCAGTGTTGCAGTCACAGTTACCAGAGCATTTTCAAAATAATCTTATTTAAAGGGGTTCGCTGGGGATGGCGATCTTTGTGTGGCCAATTAGGTATTCCATTTGAAGTGTCAGGTTATTTGCCTTTACAAGGGAATTTGTCTTTTCTGCCAAGTACAGTGTTTAGCTTTTTTCGCGTGGCCTCACTCAGGTGAGGCAAGTGGTGAATGAAGATGGCGACCTAAAACCCTTCCCTGAGCTGAAAGAATTATATGATCTACCTAGTGGACATGTATATGCATATTTACAACTTAAAGCACTATTTGGCCTCTCTCAAAGAGGAAAAACGAGGTCTGCGACAGGAGAATTTTGATAAGTTAGCAGAGTGGTTTGAGCTACTGTAGAAGACAACGAACGGATCACAATTGCCAGTTATTGCAGAGCCGTAAACAGGTGTGCCTCTGACAAGTGCTACGCTCAGCTCACTACACAGTGGGAATTGGAATTGGGAGTTAACCTCAATGCCTTTGCCTGGGTGGCTGCGGTGGGGAGAATCCCCAGACTAATTACAGGGGCTAGACTCCGAGACATGCAATTCCAGATCCTAGAATGAGCATATATCTCACCCCACAGAGTGTAGAAAGCGGGATTTGCAGAAAATAATAGATGCCCATGGTGTAAGGAGGAGGGGGCACACTTGGGACACATTGTTCTGTGTGTGTGTGTAGATGTGCAACTTTTGGAGTAGAATCCAAAAGTATTTGGGAGAATTTCTGGGGCAGACTTTGATGCTGACCCCAGGTCTTTTTGTTTTAGACACCCCTGACCCCCTGGGTCTCACCAAGGCAGGGAATAAATTGATGGTTAGGAAAAGCTGTCTTGTTGCTAAACAATGTATACTTCGTAGGTGATGAGATTCAGATGGACCAGGCTATTGGGAATGGCGTAATGTACTGCATCAATTTGTCTTGTGGGAGGGGGAAGCATCTAGGCAGCATATGAAGAAGAGAGAACTTTCATGTAGTATGGTCCCCATATCTGGATGGTATCTTCGCCAAAGCAGGAAACAATATATTAACAATTTAGATCGGGTGGGGGTGGCCTCATCTAGGCCCCATGTAGATACGGATGAAGTAGTGAACACAGATTGCCCCTAGATAAGGGAGGAGGAGGTTGGGGGGGAAGGGGAGGGGAGGAGGGAGGGATAAACATGTTAATTGAATTGAAGAAGGTTAATAACTGTGTATGGGTCAGAAATTGCATTATGATTGGATTGTCTGTATAGGACACACGTTAAATTCTTGGCTGTATGAGACTAATATAGAATCAGAGTGAGGGAAGTAAATTTAAGATTAAGGGGGAGGGAAAAGGAAAATTTAAAGGTTATTGATGGAAATAAGTGTCGTCATAAGATTATGAATGTCATAGATATGTGTGTCAATTTGGCCTATGTCCCTGCTGTGTTAATAATAAAAAAAAAAGTTTCAAACATAGAACCAATCATACCAGAAGGGATGGGGAAGGAGAGGAGAAAGCAGAGGGGAAGTCATGAAACTGGTAAATCAAAGGCAGTATTGATGAGATGTGTCTTTAGGAGGGTTTCAAATTTAGGATAGGAAGGTTCTAACCTAAGGGCAGAGGGAAGGGAATTCCTGGAGGCAGGGGCAGTGAAGTAGAAGGCTGATAAATGAGTAGATGTCAATCAGGATTGAGAGGTAGAGGGGAGGTGCAAGTGGTTGGCATGAATGTCATGGAGGGCATAGAGTGAGGAGTGAAAGATCAAAGAGTTTTTTTATGATGGTTTCTGCCATTTTGTCTGGTACTGACATTGGGCTCACTGGTCTGTAGTTTCCCAGATCACACCTGGAACTCTGTAAAAATTGGCATTACATTGTCCACTCTTCAATCTTCAGATACTACAGTTTATTTTAATGGTAGTTCACGGATTGCAGACCTACTTTTAGTAATCTCATATTTCAGTTCTTTCAGCATCCTGGGATATATGCCATCCAGTCCAGGTGATTTGCCAATCTTTTGTTTATCATATGTTGTTGTTGTTAAGTGCCGTCGAGTCGGAGTCGACTCATGGCGACCCTCTGGATAGCTATCCTAAATTGTGTTCGTTCTTGAGTCAGGCGGCTCATTGTTGACAAACTGGTACCCGTAGCTGCTGTTATTGTATCGATCCATCTCATTGCTGGCCTTCCTCTTTTGCGCTGACCTTCTATCTTGCCAAGCATGATGTCTTTCTCTAATGATCTCTCTCTTCGCATGAAGTGTCCAAAGTATGAAAGTTGAAATCTTGTCATCTGAGCTTCTAAAGAAAGCTTAGGTTTGATCTCCTCTAGTACCGACTGGTTTGTTCTTCGGGCAGTCCATGGTATACACAGTATTCGCCGCCAGCACCATAATTCAAAGGCATCAATTTTCTTCCTGTCTATCTTTTGCACTGTCCAGCTTTCACATCCATATGATGTTATTGAAAATACCATGGCTTGAACAAGTCGAATCTTTGTATGGAGAGAGACATCTCTGCTCTTGAGAATCTTATCTAGGTCTTTCATAGCCATTCTGCCAAGAGCAATGCGTCGTCTGATTTCTTGACTGCTTGTTGCTTCTTTATTGATAGACACAGGTCTGCGACTAAAAAGCTGTTTGATTATTTTCCTCTAATTTCCATATTTTGGTGTGCTGAAAACAAATAAAATATTGAAAAAACTTCTAGACGTTGTGATAAGGAAGGCCATAGTGAGCCTATGGAAATAGGAGAAACTAAGGATTTTACCTTTAAGAAAAGTGACATCCCTGAAGTGCACAGGTTTCAGCGTTTCCCTAGAGAGAGCAAGCACAGGGAATCTGAACTTAGGCTGCCACACCCAAGCTCTGCTGAAGTAGTTGCAAGCTTGGATGATGATTGCATGCACCTGTGTAGAGAGAGGGAGACACAGCCCGAGAGGCAGAGATATAAACCACAGCTAGAGCAGAGGAGACAGCGAGGAAGGAGGACCACATCCACAGCCAGAACTGAGGAGACAGCCAGGGAGGAGAAGAGAAAGCAGTGGAGAGAGATCAGGAGAGGAGTGCTCAGAGAGAGTGAGCAGGAGAAGCTTCAAACCCCAGTTCCTGTTGAAAGGATTCAGAGAGTCCAGAGGAGGAAGCCCAGAACTCAGCCCGAGAGTTCACAGAACCCAGCCTGGAACAGGAGACCGTGGCAGAGCTCCAGAGAGGAACTCAGGCAAGTGAGACAGGGACTGTTTCCCAGAAGCTGGAGGGAGAATGGTGAGCACAGCCAGGGGGAAGTGACCAGAGCCTCAGAGATAACTTTTCCTTACCGGGGAGAGCTGTACTCCAGAGAAACGCAGGGTTCCTCAGAGAGGGTTTACCCTGGAACGTCCGTTGAAGCTTCAGAGCAGGGCACTGCATTGCCGGAGCTAGAAGAAATGCAGGTGGACCTCATTGAGCAAGATTCTTTGCAGCCAGAGGAACTCATGGACTGTACACTGTGTAAAGCTGATAGTGTTGAGTCTATTAGCTAAGGAATGCCTGAGATGATAAAAGTCTCCTGAAAAGCTGAGTAAGGAAGCCTAGCCTTAAGCTGAAGGTAGGAGCCTGCTCTTGGTAAGAGGAGAATACTTATTGCTTCTATATTTGACTGTTGAATCAAGACAAAGGTAAAAGAAGTTATTTTACTTTGGCTGAATGAAAAAGCTCTGTTTTGCTTTATCTGTTATTTTGAAGCACATGCATAGAAGTAAGGACTGTGAAAGCTCATATAGCCCAGTTTGTAAATGACCTGGAGCGAATACCTGAAAAGTATCCTATTACAACATGCTTGAACTTTGTTTGCGTTTTGGGGAAATAAACCTGTCATTTTTGCCTACACTCTCGGTCCATAATTACACTTCCTATTAGAAGGCTAGAACTACAATTCCCAGCATCCTTCACTGGAGAAAAAGTCTGTTCAACCTCTTACAAGGGAAGTAAATGGTATCCCTATCCCTCTAAACCCTAGGCGGAGGGCCGGGGCATGATGTCATGATTTGCCACAACATGCAAAATTGTCTTCAAATTTATCTAATTTTTTCAAATTACTATTAATCAATTCAAATTACTATTAATTAATTCACATAAGTGCATTTAAGATATAAAATGCCAAAAAAACCTTAAAGGGGTTGTCCGAGTTATGTAAAAAAAAATATAGCACTGTAAATCTGATGGCCAGCAATATCTACATAAGCTAAGCAAGTTTTAAGTCCGTGCTTCTAATGGTAGAAGGGGTTAATCTTTCCTGAAGAATCCAGTGGGAGGGAGACACAGGGCAGATAGCAGCAGCTCCGGTCAGTGCAGGGGGGCGTGGCCAGCACTGTGACGTCTCGTGTACAGACACAGAGCTGCTCTCTCCTGCATGCCACACTTGTGCACGAATCATCATCAGGTTCTTGGTTCTAGGCTGTTCACACTTTTTCATCTCAATTCATGTTAGCTCGTCATTCTTCAACTGTTATATTATGGCTCCGCGAAAGTGTATGAATTCGCCAGACAGTTTCTGTTTCATCTGTAGTGAATATACAGTGTTGAAGCAACAGCAGAATATTACAGACTTTGTGAAAAAAGTATACTTTGCATACTTTGGACTAAAAATTGGAGATCAAGATAAAGTCTGGGCGCCTCACAAAGTGTGCAAACGGTGTGTTGGTTCAAGAGTAAGAAAAAATCTTTCCGTTATGAGATTCTTATGGCGAGAGCAAAAGAACCATAGTGACGACTGTTACTTTTGTTCATGTGATGTGAAAGGGTTTAATTCCAAATGGAAGCATTCCATTTCATACCACAATCTTCACTCGGCAATTCGTCCCATCCCCCATGGCACACATATACCAGAACCCAAGCCCCCTGCTACCTTGGAAGAGATACCTAGCTCCGTTGAAGGTGAAGTCATACCTGAACCAGATGACGACTCAATTCTGACTTTGAAGATGATACAAGACCAAAATTGTTTTCTCAGGAGGAGATGAATGATTTGGTAAGAGACTTGAATCTTCCCAAAGATGCCGCTGAGTTACTCTGATCAAGGCTGAAAAGCAGGAATTTATTGTTGCCAGGAGTGTCATCTTCATGGTTCAGACATCGTGAAAAGGAGTTCGTTCCTTACTTCGCCCAGGAAGACAAGTTGGTTTATTGCATCGATGTCGAAGGTCTGATGGGTCAATTTAAAATCCAATATGATTCAGAGCAATGGCGTCTTTTTATAGATTCTTCAAAAAGAAGTCTCAAAGCAGTGTTGCTCCACAACGGTTTTTACGCTTCCATACCTGTTGGTCATTCCGTACACTTGAAGGAAACCTACGAGAACTTGGAATTGGTTCTTCGTAAACTTAAATATGAAGACCATGGTTGGCAAGTGTGTGGGGACTTGAAGGTCTTGTGCATGCTGCTCCTGCAACAAGCTGGGTATACCAAATATCCTTGTTTTCTGTGTCTATGGGACAGTCGAGACCGACAAAATCACTGGACCAAGAAGAGTTGGCAGCCAAGGGTGCTAACAGTAGGTGAAAAAAATGTCCTCCGAGAAACTTTGGTACCTTCCCATAAAGTTTTTCTACCACCTCTCCACATAAAATTGGGATTGATGAAGCAATTCGTAAAATCACTTCCAAGAGATGGAGAATGCTTCAAATACTTCGTCACCAAGTTTCCAGGCTTGTCGGAGGCAAAATTGAAGGAAGGTGTGTTCGTCGGACCAGACATTAGAAGGCTTATAGTTGATCAAGAGTTTGTCAATACCATGACGGATCCTCAAAAAGAAGGGTGGATTGCATTTAAAGAAGTTGTACAGACATTTTTAGGCAATAACAAAGATCCTCACTACAAAAAGATCGTCGGACGAATGCTGAAAGCATTTCAAGCTTTAGGTTGCCTGATGAGTTTGAAAGTGCATTTCCTCCAGTCCCACCTTGACTACTTTCCTGAAATTTTGGGAGCTGTGAGTGAGGAACAAGGTGAACGATTCCACCAAGACATTAAAGAGATGGAAAGGAGATACCAGGGAAAATGGAGCATTACAATGATGGCAGACTACTGTTGGATGCTTCAGAGAGACATTCCAGATGCTACTCACAAGCGTAAATGCACCAAGAGGAGCCTCACAAGGAAGAAGAATCGAGTTTAGTGTGTGTAGGTGAGCTCATTTCAGTTCAAAGAAGGATTTTCATGAAAATATTGTAATAAAACTTTAATTTTATAAGTCTATTTCCATTTATTTTGAGGTATTGCCTTATTTAACATAGTTACCTAAATTGTCAGGAAACATGATGTCCTATGACAAAATGGAGGTCATTTTCGGATTCAGCGCACCAAAAAACATAAAGATTACGTGGAATAACCAAAACAGCTCTCGAAAAAAATTTTTTTGCAGACCTTCGATCAACTATATCCAAGCAGATTAAAGTTGTTCACAATTTCAATTTCTTCTCCTTCAACAATGAACCTGTTGATTATGCCAGTTGTCATGATCTTTGTGTTCTTTACAATAAGGTGCAGGCCCATTTTGAGACTATGTTCTTTGATTGTGAGAAGCAAATGTTTCAGATCATCTTCACTTTCAGCCAGTAATGTGGTATCAACAGCATAGCGAAGGTTGTTGATGAGTCTTCCACCAATCTTCAAACCTCTGTTGTCTTCATACAATCCTGCTTCTCTGATGATTGGTTCTGCATATAAATTAAACAGGTAGGGGGAAATTATGCAGCCTTGTCTTACACCTTTGCTTATTTTAAACCATTGGTTTTCCTCCAACTTCTTACATATCAAGCTCTCTAAAACCTCAGCCATCTGGTTCACTGCTGGCAGCCCTGCCACTTCCCTCACTCTTCTGCTCTCTTCCATTCCTATCCCCATCGTCACCTCTCTAGTCACCTCTCTACGTTACCTTGGTGTGACCCTAGACTCCTCCCTATCGTTCAAAGCACATATTTCATCCGTTGTCCAGCACTGCTTTCTCACACTAAGACAACTCCAATCTGTACGCCCTTCCTCTCTTTGTCCGCTATGACCACCCTCCTCATCTCCCTCATTGTTTCCTGCCTTGATTACTGTAATGTCTCTTTAGCTGGCCTCCCCCAATCCCAACTTCAATGTCTGCAACGAGTTCACAACACTGCAGCCCGTATCCTCACTTGCTCTTCCCGTTTCGACCATATCACCCCTCTTTTCATTCGCTTGCACTGGCTTCCATTTCCCTTCCATATTCAATATAAATTTCTTCTCTTTGTCCACAGGTCAGTTCACACTGGCACTCCCCTTTACCTTGCCGACCTGATCCACCTGCACACTCCTTACCGCTCCCTCCGTTCCATCCACAAGAACCGCTTAACTCTTCCCTCCCCATCCCAGGCCCACCTAGAAACCACCCGTTCCTCTGCCTTTTACTTCCTCGGTCCCCGCCTATGGAACTCGCTCCCCACTGACCTTCGCCTGGAACCTTCATTTAAAACATTCAAGGCAAATCTGAAAACACACCTCTTCTGTCTAGCTTTTGGCCTCTCTCCTCCACCGCACCCCCCCCCCCTTTTCACCACCCCCATGATGTTTCCCATGCTACTGTTACTTGTATTCTAACCTTAACCTTTTACTCTTCTCTCCTCTTTCCTGTCACACTATGGCGTTCCTTTCCTAACTTTCTAAGCAGCCTTTGCACATTGTAAACCGCCCAGACGCTATTGTGATGGGCGGTCTATTAAATCGAGTGGAGGAGTAGCCTAGTGGTTGGGGCAAGGTACTTCAGGCCGGAAGGTCGTGGGTTCAAATCCCACTAGAGGACAGCAACCTTGGGCCGGAAGGACTGGGGTTTCTAGTCCCACAGGTGCTCCTTGTGGTCTTGGGCAAGCCACTTAACCCTCCATAGCCCATGTTCCCTGTAAAATAGTTATCTCCAAGTTATAATGCCCTGTTCAATGTAATTTCAGTTTGTTCAATGTAAACCGCACTGATGAAGAATAGCGCGGTATATAAGAGAATGTAAATAAATAAATAAAATAAATAAATTCTCAATAAACAATAAACAATTCTGTTTCTCCTTGTTCCGTTCAAACTGCCGCTGCTTGATCAATATACAGATTGTGCAAGAGTACGATCAGGTGTTCTGGTATACCCATGCTGCTTAATGTGGCCCAGAGTTTCTCATGCTTTACACAGTCAAATGCCTTGCTATAGTCGATAAAGCACAAATAGATATCCTTTTGGTATTCTTCAGTCTTTCAAGGATCCATCTCACATCCGCAATGATGTCTCTCGTTCCTCGCCCTTTCCTGAACCCTGCTTGCACTTCAAGTAGTTCGTGTTCCAGGTATGGTTGTAGTCTCTTTTGAATAATCTTCTGTAGAATCTTGCTGGCATGTAGGATCAGAGCAATTGTGCGATAATTTCCACAGTCAGTTGGATCACCTTTCTTTAGTATTGGTATAAACACAGATCTTTTCCAGTCAGTTGGCCATGATGTTGTCTTCCATATTTCTTGGCAGAGCCTTGTAAGTACGGTAACAGCTGCATCAGATTGCTGTAATACTTCTATGGGAATGCTATCAATGCTTGGTGCTTTGTTCTTTGATAAGGCTTTCAATGTTGCTTTAACTTCTTCTTTCATCACCAATGGTTCCTGATCATAAGGTACAGGTTGAAACGGCTGTTGGTCCACTTGATCTTTATCATATAAAAACTCTGTATATTCCTTCCACCTTTTCTTGATCTTCTCAGCATCATTCATCATAGAACCTTGAGCATCTTGTAACATTCCAATTCGAGGCTGGAACTTTTTCTTTAACTCTCGTAGCTTTAGGAAAGCCGATCTTTTTCTTCCTCCAATAGTTTCTGCTTCTATTTCCTTGCATGCGTCGTTGTAGTATTTTTCCTTGTCCTGTCTTGCTGCACGTTGGAAATGTCTGTTATTGTCTTTCTTTCTCCTCTGGCTTTAGCTTCTCTGCATTTCTGGGCAATTTTCAGAGTTTCTTCCGTCATCCATTTTGGCCGTTTTTGCTTTTTCACCTTTTGTAGAGACTTCTCGCATTCTTCCAACACAACCTTCTTGATGTCATTCCATAACTCTTCTGGAGCTCTGTCCTTTGTATCTAAAGCAGCAAATCGATTTTGCAGGCAGTCTTTAAATTCCAGTGGTATATTCTCAAGGTCATATTTTGCTGCATTCATGAGTGGTTTGCTCTTTTTCAACTTTAGCTTGAGTTTGCATACTAGTAGTTGATGATCTGTATCACAGTCGGCTCCAGGTTTTCTTTGTTGATGTTATAGAACTTTTCCATCGTTGACTTCCACAGATGTAGTCAATTTGATTTTTATATAATCCATTGGGTGAAGTCCATGTGTACAGTCGCCGCTTGTGTTGATGGAAGAAGGTGTTCGTTGGTCTTGCAGAATTCTATCAGTCTTTCTCCAGCTTCATTTCTGTTGCCAAGTCCATATTTTCCAACTACTTTGCCTTCTTCTTTGTTGCCAACCTTTGCGTTCCAGTGACCCATAACTATCAGGATATCCTGTTTGCATGTTCTGTCAATTTCAGCTTGTATTTGTTCATAGAACTCTTCAATTTCATTCTCTTCTGCAGCTGTTGTTGGGGCATATACTTGAATTAGAGTTGTGTTGATAGGCATTCCTCATAGACGAATAGAGATTAAGCGTTCACTGACTGCATTGTATTTCATTACAGTTCTCGCAAGTTTCTTCTTTATTATAAATGCAACACCATTTCTTCTTTGTCTTTCATTTCCAGCATAGTAGACCATGTGATCATCTGATGCAAAGTACCCGTTGCCAGTCCATTTCAGTTCGCTGACACCCAACAGATCAAGTTGTACACGTTCCATTTCATTCTTGACCACCTCCAACTTCCCTTGGTTCATGCTTCGTACGTTCCATGTTCCAATGCGTAAGACATCTTTACAGCTTCTGACTATCATTTCATGCGCAGCATATCATATAGCTGTTATTACATCTCCCTGATCTATTGAGATTTGTTTCATTTTCACTGATACAATTTTCAATACAATTTCTGGCATGGGTAGGTTTCCTACATTTTCAGTAAAGACTGAAGCAAAGAATTCATCGTCTTTTCACTATGACCTTGTCCTCTTAGCACCTCTTTTACCCTTCTGTCATATATATATTCAAGACAAGGATTAAGAAACATAAAGAAAAGGAGATGTTATTGGATAACATTATCAGCCTGAGACACAAAAATATAGCTGAGAAACATGAGGGAAGAAGAGAGGTGAGAGAAATAGGGAGTTTGACTGGGCTTCTACATTTATTGAAAGGTGCACTTGAAAACCAGGTTTTAAGACCTGTCTCAAATATTTTGTATGAGGTTTCAAGTCGAAGTTCTGTCAAAAGAGCATTCTAAAAGTCAGAGGCGTAGGAACAACAAGCGATGGATTTATAGGTGTAAAGGTGTAAAAATGTTTTGGATGGTACAACTAGAAAGTTTTGGTTAGCTGATCACGGGGTTCAGGTTGGAAGATACGGAATAAGTTGTGAATGGAAGTAGAGCAGGGGTCCAGTATAAAAGGTCAATAGAAAGATTTTATATTTGATCTTGTAAGACGGGGATCTAATGTTCATAGAGCCAGCAGGGTTACGCAATCTGATTTCTTCACGTTGTAAATGAGTTCAACAGCAGTATTCTAATTTTGAGAAATACCTGCCAGTAAGGAGTTAAATCTATTTTGTTAAGGGTCTGGATAGCTTTTTAGTGCTCCAGGATCAAGATATGGTTTGTTCCTAAGCGTTGTGGGCCTGGTTTGCCCACAAAAGTTCCCCAAATATTACCAATTACCAACAAATTGCTCAGACAACAGTTGCTTAGCTACAAAAGCTCTTTATTCAGTATACCAAAGCAAATGCAGATAACAAGTGTCTGTTTGAAAGGTGGCAGGCAACCTCCGCTCTGTACCGGAGTTAGAGAGCAGATTGCCCAAAAAAGTTCTATAGTTGCTTTCTTATGTACCTTTCTGTCCCAAAGTTCCAGAAAGTTCTGCATAACTTCTTATGTCATTTGCAGCTTTCTCCAAAGTTCTCCCTCTAGGACCCCTCCCCTGTTCATCAGGTCTCACAGCTGAAGTTTCAAGGTCTGCTTATCTATGCTGCTGACCGCAACCCTTTCTTATTTGTTCCTGTGTTTCCTGGCACTATTTGTAATCTTCAAGGCTGAGACTATGTGTGTTCTTTGTATCTAGCTTGGCCTGTATTTTCTTCTTGCTGGGCCCAAACTCAGCACACTCCTGTTCAAAGTATGGTTACCCAGACTCTTTCATAGTAGGTCGCATACACTCTCTCTTGTAGCCCACATGCTTTGTCTTCTGTGCCATCCATATGCTGTGTGCATTCGCAGCAGACAAGAGTGCAGTCATATAAAGCAAACATATAAAGCAGACCTGAGCCAAATTATCCCTTCATTCACCACTTTTTCTTTTTCTCTTTTTTTTTCTTTTCTAGTAGGAGGAAAGCAAAAGGACACCCATTAAGGGGCATGGATAACAACCATTTGGGACAGAGAGGGGTCATCAAGAGAGAACTTCTCATACTGTTCCAGAGATACAATGTACATGGTTTTAGTGCTTTGCAGTAGCATTCGTTTACAGCAGGCAAGCAAAATGGATAATACACAACAGGCAATGATTGCAAAACAGGCTATACTTAAAAGCATAATAAAGAAGGCTTTAAGTCCTACTCCTAAACTAGCAAACCATGAAGCAATACCACCCCAAATATTGTCTAGCTGAAGTCCACCCTTAAAATCATCAATATGTAATTCAGACAGGCGCCTAATTTTCTCCATAGCTTTTAGAACAACACTGTATGATTAGCAATTATCGTGCAACAATTGGTTTCATTGATAAACTCACAAGCTCCGCCTTCTGCAGCTAATAATAGATCCAAAGCTCTCCTATTCTGCAAAGTCATCTATGTGTTCTGTTCTAAGGATTCAGCAAGGCGTGAGATAGACTCAATAACAGCTTTCATTTGGATATGCAGTAAGCATTGTAGTCGGTGAATGGCCATGCCAAGCTCAGCTGTAAGGGCAGGGGTAGCAAACGGGATCCAAGCAGTCCAACTAAGGGCATCTAAGCGGTTCTTGGTAAGCGGATAAGTAGTATTAATATACTCATAGGAGGCCTGGATGGCCTCATCTTCTGCAGTTTCAGCACCCCATGGGCTTGCTCCTAAGGATATGCTCCGTTTTGCACGGGGCATATGCAAGTGGGGAGAAGGGTGAGTAACATTCAGAGGAATTAGGGCAGAATAAAAAAGAACTTTAACTAAAGCACAGGGTAAGAGGGAGAGGTTGACTACCTGATACAGGATTTCCCCACACATCCAATAAAGACCCCCCTACAGCAAAGAGGTCTGTGGTAGGTGTCCATATGCGACTCATATTATCTCCATCAAACCACTTAACAGAAGATTTTCCCATGGTAGATGAGGTAAGAACTCTCCTTAAACTGGACATCGGGAGATAGCATGAAGTATATGGAGATTCATTCTGAGAACCCGTTGTCAGCACAGCTGAACCATCATGGTAAATGGGACCAACCCCCACATACCAGCGGAAGTCGGATCCATTTAGCACTAGTGGGCTCTCTGTAATATTTCCCAATCATTTTGCAACTTGGAAAGGTCCATATTACTGGTTTGATTATACCACTTTATCATAACTGAATTACTAGAAAAATGAAAGGACCCATTAACTACATTATACGATAGGTTGCACCCGTGTGAAAAAGCAATAGATACATTTGTTATCAAACATAGATCAAATATCATATTCGGGTCAGCATATACACGCAAATGGTCATGTATCATATTCATCGTATGCCACGTTTGGGAACAATTAAAAGCTTCATAACAACTGGCAGAAAAATTATTATTATCTACACAAGCAAGCTGTCCTGCATACTCATTTAAGGGAACCTTTGAAACATGTACTGGAGCATATGATACACCCTTCGGTAAAGGGATACAGATAATTTTCAGTTTGTTCAATGTAAACCGCACTGATGCAGAATAGCGCGGTATATAAGAGAATGTAAATAAATAAATAAAATAATGCAGTCTGAGATGTTCATCAGGGAAACAATGTGTAATACTGATTGCTTCCACAAGTTCAGAGAGCCTCCAGGTAAAGCTTGGGGCACACGAGATATTGTCTGGTTAATCTGGTTCTGTCCCTGGAGGAACAAGGCCAGTCGTCCATCCGGGTGAAGACACTCAATCAGGAGGATGATAACGACTGAAATTCCCAGAAGAATACACAAAGGTGCCCATGGAGCAGGTTTGGCAGCAGTCATCCTAAGCAGTAGCTAATCTGCCGGTGGATAAGGATGTATTGGCTCTGTGGAGGGAGAGGGATGATTGATCAGAGGAAACAGCTGGAGCTGCTTTCAAATGGCTGACGTGTATCCAAGTGTCAGTATCAGTCAGTCGGGCAGCAAAAGGGGAAGCAGCAGTAACAACGTGATGTCCTGAAAAAGTAGGACAGTCCCAGGATACACAAACACAATTTCTTTTATAAACAGTGGTCCCTATGGGAAAACAAGGTGACAAAGGTGAACTGGATAGAGACTGTGCGGTCGCTTACACAATCAGCAAGCTCTTGCGATCCGGAGCCCTTAAATCTTACAATTCAAAAAACAGGCATTCAAATAACATAAAACTGATACTTTTTCATGAAAAGGTTGGTGGATATCTGGAATGCAAACACTCCACTTTTAAGTTATTTTAAAGCAAATTACTGAGAGTTACAGCCAACCTTGATGTTATCTTAAACACAGATAGCAAAGTAAACAGTAGGTCTCTTTTCTGTTCTTCAAAGCAAACGCAAATTACTATGCAGCTGAACAAGAGAAAGAGCCTTTTAAGTTTTAATTTTGCTCGATAGTATATGCAGACAAATTCAAATGTGTATATATATACCAGAGATAAGCACAATTAACTTCTTATTCACTCAGGATTTAAATCATTTTCAAGTTGCAATCTGGTAACTACTGGCTCAGAATGCCCCATTGTCCTGTCATGGCTCTTAATCTCTACTTTGAAGGTCAAAGGAAAAACAGAAGCAGTTTCCTTAATTTTCTATCTTTTTTTGTTTGTTTTGTTCAACTTTAATAAAGAACTCTAGTCAGTTCAGTTCCAGGGACCATGAAATCTAATTGAGAAAGCATTAATTGTGCAAGTGTTATACAGGGCTAAACCAGGCACTCCCAGAAGGGAAACGACTGCACTGGTATATTCTGCTTTAGATAGCAAAGTAACTTTTGAATCAGAATCTGCAGTTATCATAGCTGTTATTGTTCTTCAATTTCAAATTTTCCTGGAATATATGTATGTGATATTCTCCAGGACCAAGCAGGAAGTCAGTCCTCACATATGGGTGACGTCGGCGCCGACGGAGCCCTCACGGAGCAATTTTCCCCAGCTTTCAAAGAAAGCCTTTGGGAATTGCAGCGCGCATGCGCGGTCGCCTTCCCGCCCAAGGGTGCCATCTTAGCCAGTCTTCTTTTTTCCGCGGAGCCCTACAGACGTACCCGTCGTGTCCCCGCAAAAAAGTTGATTTTACTCATAATTTTCTCTTTTTTCCTTCGGTTCGACGCCGGTCTTTTTCCCGCCCGGACTCGCGACGCCGGTCACGAGTCCTCCTCTTCTTCTTTTTCGGTTTTTCTGACTTAGTCAGTTTCGTTTCGGTTTTTCCCTGGCAGCCCGGTCCTTTGACCTCGCAGGGGCCGTTTTTCCCCCGATGGCTGCCAGTGGTTTCAAGCGGTGTGGTCAGTGTGACCGAAATATGTCACTAACTGACACACACGACAATTGCCTCCGCTGCCTGGGCCCGGATCATGAAGAAATGATCTGTGGGGCCTGTGGCAAAATGTCCTCCAAAGCGTTGAGAAGTCGGCGGCATCAGCGGGATAGGATCTTCGCTGACCCCAGCCGTACCCGGACCTCGTCGGAGGCCTCCGCATCCAGAGGTTCCAGCTCGGACCGTCGCCGGAGTTCCTCCGACAGGGGTTCTCCCTCCGGGGACCATCGATGGAAGGTGAAGCCCGCGAGGGCGGCGTCGGTGGACGCTCCTGGCTCCGCGAGGGCCAGGTCGCATAGCCCCGATAGCCGTCCCGGGTCCTTGGAGAAGGAGCACCTCTCGAAGCGACCTCGCCTGGAGTCGGAGCTACCTGCTCGGGTAAGTCCTGTGGTCCTCCTGGACTCGCCTCCGAGACCGCCGACGTCGGGCCCGACGCCGTCGGGGCCCGAGTCGGGGGCTGCTGGGTCACCTGAGGTTGGACTCAGGTTGACGGCCTTGGAGAGCAGACTGTCTGCCTTCATGGACCAGCAGCGGGCACTGCTCGCTAGCCTCGCTGGCGCCGCTGCCCCGACCGCCGGGACGTCGACGTCTAAGTCGACCCCGGAGACCGAGCCGATCCTCGAGTCCATGCGAACTCGAGTCGATCCTCGGTCGAGGTCACCCTCGGCCTCCCGTTCGGGACCGAGGTCGCCGACGCCGACTCCCTCGGCGTCGGGGCGGCAGGCGCCGCAGCCTGCCCGGGCCGACCCCACCGATTCCTCGTCTGAGTCGGTCTGGGAGTCTGAAGAGGAAGAGTCACCTGATTCTTTTCGGACTCGGTGTGTCCCCTCGGACTCACCTGAGTCCGAACCTCGGAAGCAGTCCCCCCCAGAGGATGCCCGGTTCTCGGACTTCGTCAGGGATATGGCCAAGGCTTTGGCCTTCCCTGCGGATCCCGAGGAGGAGCCTCGAGCCGAAGAGCTCGACGCCCTCCAGTATGACTCTCCCGCCAGGGAACACTTTACTGTACCGGTTCCTCCCATGCTGGAACGACTACTCTTCCGCATGTGGGAGAGTCCGGCCTCCTCGCCGGTCCTGAGCAAGCGGGTCGATTCTATCTATCGAGTCCGCAAGAGCCCTGGCTTCCAAAAAGCACAGCTACCACACCATTCCATGGTAGTGGAATCGGCCATGCATCGTCTTAAGAGCCAGAAGATGCACTCCTCGGTGCTTCCTGGCAGGGAGGCCCGTAACCTGGATGGCCTTGGTAAGAAGTGTTTCCAGGGCTCTATGCTTGCGTGTCGTGTCCAGACCTACCAGCTATACATGGGCATGTATCTCCGAGACCTGGCTAAAGAGCTAGCCGGATTCTCCGCTGGGTTGTCCGAGGAACCTTTGCGGAGGTTCCTTGCCTTGTCCACTGGCATTCGGGAATGCTCAAAATTCATATCCCGAGCAGCCTATGATGGCTTTGAAGCATCGGCTCGAGTGGCCGCAGCCGGCATCGGTGCCCGCCGACAGGCTTGGCTTCAGTCGTCTAACCTTGAACCCTGGGTGCAGGACAAGTTGGTCGATGTCCCCTGCCGAGGTGAAAACCTCTTTGGCAAGCCCATGGCTGAAAAGGCTGCACAAATCGAGACTGAGACTCTCACCAGGACTAGGCTTTCTAGGAAGACCTCCGCCCCTTCCCAGAAAAAGAAGGGCTCGGGAAAGAAGTCCTTTTACCCGAGAAAGGCGGCTGCCTACAAACACTACCCCCAATATCAGGCCCCTGCAGCTCCCCAACAGGGCCAGCAGGCCAAGGGACGGGGTAACGGGTCCCGTAGGCAGCAAGCCCCCAAGCCTGCACCACCAGCCCCTGCTCAGCAGGGTGGGGTTTTTTGACTCCTTAAGCATAGCCTCTCCCCCTCCGCTGGCTCCTCCCAGCACCGGAGGCCGGCTGGTTCACTTCGCCCACAGGTGGTCCAGCATCACTTCAGATGCCTGGGTGCTTCAAGTCGTAAGGGAAGGCTACCTTCTCCACTTCCACCAGGTCCCTCCCCCCTATTTCCCGGGAGAACCTCCACGACTCCCTCTGCACAGGGACTTACTCCTTCAGGAGTTAGCAGGTCTTCTACAGGAACAGGCGGTGGAACCGGTGCCCCACCACCTGAAAGGTCAAGGCTTTTATTCCAGGTACTTTCTAGTACCAAAAAGGACAGGAGGCCTCAGACCCATCCTGGACTTGCGCAACCTCAACAGGTTCCTCGTGCGGGAAAAGTTCAAGACGCTTACCCTTGGAATCCTTCTGCCCTACCTCCAGCAGGGAGATTGGCTATGCTCCTTGGATCTAAAGGATGCCTACACGCACATCCTCATCCACCCAAGCCACCGCCAATACCTAAGGTTTGTGGTGGCAGGAAATCATTACCAGTACAGAGTACTGCCCTTTGGCCTGTCCTCCGCCCCGCGAGTCTTCACAAAATGTCTCGCGGTGGTGGCGGCCCATCTCAGGCTTCATGGCCTCTATGTCTTTCCGTACCTCGACGACTGGCTCATCAGAGCAGCGTCCGCCCCGGAGGTCACCAACGCCACACGCCGCACGGTGACTCTTCTGCAGTACTTGGGCTTTGTTATAAACTTCGCAAAGTCCACTTTGCTCCTCTCACAGGATCTCGAGTTCATTGGCGCAAGGCTGCACACTCCTCAGGCACGAGCGTTCCTACCGCTCGACAGGGCTCAACGGCTCATGGACCTAGCCGACCGTTTTCGAAGCCAGCCCCTGGTCTCCGCCAGGCGCTTCCTGAGACTACTCGGCCATATGGCTTCCACCGTCCATGTGACCCCCAATGCCCGCCTGAATATGCGGCCTGCTCAGTGGTGTCTTCGCCAGCAGTGGCAACAAGCCACAGGCGGCCTAGCAGACCTAGTGCGCGTCTCCGAGCCACTGGCCTCGTCTCTCCAGTGGTGGCTTCATCGGCCGAACCTGGTACTCGGCATGCCTTTTCAGTCACCTCAGCCGGCCCAGGTGCTGACGACAGATGCATCCCTCCTGGGCTGGGGAGCACATTGCCAAGGGGCACGTACTCAGGGCCTCTGGACCACGTGGGAGTCTGCTCAGCAGATCAACTTCATGGAGCTCAGAGCGATCCGCCTGGCTCTCAAGGCCTTCTCCCACCTGACCTCTCACCAGTCCGTCCTTGTCCAGACGGACAATCAAGTTGCCATGTACTACGTGAACAAGCAGGGGGGCACGGGCTCCTTCCTTCTCTGTCGGGAAGCACAGAAGCTCTGCTCTTGGGCCGTCAGTCACGGCGTTCTTCTCAAGGCAGTTTATCTCCCAGGCCAAGAAAATTGCCTGGCGAACAAACTCAGCAGGATACTCCAGCCGCACGAGTGGCGCCTGGATCCCTTGGTAGTTCAGAAGCTCTTTCTAATGTGGGGCCTCCCCACGATGGATCTCTTTGCCAGCCCTCAAAACCGGCAACTTCCTCGCTTCTGCTCTCGTCAGCCACATCCCCTTCGAGTTGCGGCAGACGCTTTTCTACTCTCATGGTCGGAGAGCCTTCTGTATGCTTTTCCTCCCATCCCGCTAGTCTCTCGAACTCTTTTCAAGGTTCTCCGAGACAAAGCTTTCATGATCCTGGTGGCCCCTCGCTGGCCCAGACAGCCGTGGTTTCCACTCCTGCTGCAATTAGCGGTAGAGGATCCCTTCCCTCTGGGGTTACAACCGGATCTCCTCACTCAGGATCAGGGGTCTCTGCTACACCCCAACCTCAGATCTCTCAATCTAATGGCCTGGGTGCTGAGAGGGTAGTCCTTGCTCCCCTTCTCCTGCCGGCAGAGGTGGAAGAGGTCGTCCTAGCTTCTCGGCGACCTTCTACCCGCAAATGCTACGCCCTTAAATGGCGTCGCTTTTCCGTTTGGTGTGCCCAACAGTCTCAGGATCCCTTCTCCTGCCCGGTGTCGGTGATCCTGCAGTACTTGCTATACCTCTCTAATCTGGGACTTAAGTCCAACTCCGTCAAAGTTCACCTCAGTGCTCTTTCAGCACATCATGTGCCGGTGGACGGCAGACCTCTTTCCAGCGACCCTCTTGTAGCGAGGTTTCTCCGAGGTCTCCTTAAACCACCTCTGCGCCCGCCAGCGCCTGACTGGGATCTGAATGTGGTTTTACAGCGGATCACCTGTCCGCCTTTTGAACCTATGGCTACCTGTTCTCTCCGTTTTCTTTCTTGGAAAACATTGTTCTTGATAGCCCTCACTTCCGCTAGATGCGTAAGTGAATTGCAGGCCCTCGTGTCTGATCCCCCTTACACTCGGTTCTACAAAAATAGGGTAGTCCTACGGACTCACCCAAAATTTCTTCCAAAAGTGGTCTCCCCTTTTCACATCAATCAGGAGGTGGTACTTCCGACCATCTCAGCTTTTTGTGTCTTTTGACCCCAATAAATTGGGGCTCCCGGTCTCCAAGCGTACTCTGTCCATCTGGGTTACGGACTGTATCACTTGGGCTTATGGAGCAGCCGGACTCTCCTTGGAAGGTCGAGTCACGGCTCATTGCGTTCGGGCAAAGGCTACGTCAGTGGCTTACCTCCGCTCTGTTCCGCTGGCAGACATCTGCCGGGCCGCTACTTGGTCTTCGAGCCAGACTTTTGCGGTCCATTACTGTCTCGAGAGGGAGTCCCGCAGGGACAGTGCTTTCGGACAGGCAGTCCTCCGTAATCTCTTTGAGGTTTGAGCAACTCCTACCCTCCATCCCGGATGTGGGCTACCGGTGGGTGATAATTCAGCGAAGATTCCTTCCTTCTGTGCTGCTGAGCTAGAGGGAGCTCATTTTTGTGCTTAGGGTCTCCGGTAGCCTTAAGCTTGGGAGTCCCATATGTGAGGACTGACTTCCTGCTTGGTCCTGGAGAAAGCGTAGTTACTCACCTGTAACAGGTGTTCTCCAGGAGCAGCAGGAATCAGTCCTCACAGCCCTCCCTCCTCCCCTTGGAGTTGCAATCATCTGCTTTAGTTTTTTGCAAATTTTTATGCTGTCTTTTTTAGCTATGTCATCTGACTGGCTAAGATGGCACCCTTGGGCGGGAAGGCGACCGCGCTTGCGCGCTGCAATTCCCAAAGGCTTTCTTTGAAAGCTGGGGAAAATTGCTCCGCGAGGGCTCCGTCGGCGCTGACGTCACCCATATGTGAGGACTGATTCCTGCTGCTCCTGGAGAACACCTGTTACAGGTGAGTAACTACGCTTTACCAGAAGACAATAACCATGCTATTGGCAGTTTAACAGTTCTACTATAACTAGCTTGTAATATTGTTTTAATTAGTTAATTCACTTGTTTGAATGGAGTTGTATCATTCACTTTCTTCCTTTAAGTAAACAAACTTGCTTGACTTAACTTGGCAAGCAATTCAATTTTGTTTTGTCTTGTTTTTCCAGTTAAGTTACTAACTTCTATCCTTCCTTTAAACACTTAATTTTCTTAACCTTTGTCACATCAGACAAATCCACACAATTTATCAAATATCTAAATACATAAAAGCATGGAAGATCTTCCCATTCATTCACAACAATTATAACTAAAAATACATTACACATAGAATGGAATCAGGTCCCTAATATTTTGCTAAAATGAGCAGTTTGAATGATCTTCCCACTGGCCAGTCGAGAGTAAGATCCTTTTTCGCTCATTTCTCCCATTTTTTAGAACAATCTTTTATTGTGGATTCCAACAGAGGGTTTTGTTTAATGAGGCAATCTATGGGGTTAGGGCCAGACTCAGCTCCTTTCTTATTATCTATTCCCTCATTGGATTTTTTTTTTCTTAAACATTCTTCTTAACTGTCCCTCTTCCTATAATCTGTAAACCTGGTGTTTTCACTGTTTGGGGACACTTTAATTACAGGGATGATCCTGTTAATAATTTTGCCTTTTTACCGATGTAAAATTGAACCTCTTTATCTGCAGAGGAGCTGGTAACTTCGCTTTTTACAGAACCTCTTTATCTACATAGGGGCGAAGGTACAAAATCCAGGACTCACACAGACGCGCTGTCCTTGCGCTTTGTCCATCTCCGGCCGTCCCTCTCGTGAGAGTACAGAGCCGCGGATCAGGACTCCACACTCGCTTCGCACGCAATTGTACGTCTCACACATACACAGTCAATCCTGGAGATATAAAGACCTAATGTCTGGACAAAAACTTCCTTTCCCTAATTATTACAACTGGATCCAAAACACAAACACTCTAATATTTTCTACATAGCAGAATATATATACATGTGTGAATTCACTACTCACCTATCAACCGGGTAAGTCTTCTGTCCTTGGGGCAGACAGGAAACACAATACTCACCACTGGAATCTTCCTAGGGTATCCAAATCTCTCATCGTCACTCAGGACGGTATCCTTTTTCTCTCATCGTCCCTCAGGATGGTATCCTCATCTCCTGGACCGGCAGGAGGTATCCTCATCTTCTGGACCAGCAGAAGGTATCCTCATCTTCTATTGAGATGGTATCCTCATCTCCTGTTTGTCTTTAAAACAGGAGGTATCCTCTCTGACGAAAACGCATCCAAAAACGCAGTCAGAGGAATCCTTGGGCAATTTGGCTGAATTTAGGAGTGGCTACACTCAATTTGGGGTCCCGAGATCCCCAGGATCCCGGGTTTCAGCACAAATTGTGGGCCTGGTTTCCCCACAAAAGTTCCCCAAATATTACCAATTACCAACAAATTGCTCAGACAACAGTTGCTTAGCTACAAAAGCTCTTTATTCAGTATACCAAAGTAAATGCAGATAACAAGCGTCTGTCTGAAAGGTGGCAGGCAACCTCCTCTCTGTACCGGAGTTAGAGAGCAGATTGCCCAAAAAGGTTCTGTAGTTGCTTTCTTATATACCTTTCTGTCCCAAAGTTCCAGAAAGTTCTGCATAACTTCTAATGTCATTTGCAGCTTTCTCCAAAGTTCTCCCTCTAGGACCCCTCCCCTGTTCATCAGGTCTCGCAGCTGAAGTTTCAAGGTCTGCTTATCTATGCTGCTGACCGCAGCCCTTTCTTATTTGTTCCTGTGTTTCCTGGCACTATTTGTAATCTTCAAGGCTGAGAGTATGTGTGTTCTTTGTATCCAGCTTGGCCTGTATTTTCTTCTTGCTGGGCCCAAACTCAGCACACTCCTGTTCAAAGTATAGTTACCCAGACTCTTTCATAGTAGGCCACATACACTCTCTCTTGTAGCCCACATGCTTTGTCTTCTGTGCCATCCATATGCTGTGTGCATTCGCAGCAGACAAGAGTGCAGTCATATAAAGCAAACATATAAAGCAGACCTGAGCCAAATTATCCATTCATTGTCTCTCCAGTCTAGTCCCTTTCTTCTGGGTTGTGCCCCTCTTCTAGCAGCTTGGAGACTGAGTATGTCATTCTTTGACCCCTCAGGATATATAATCACTGGCATCACCCACCAGCTTCAGTATACTCAGTCTCCAAGCAGCTAGAAGAAGCATTAAGCCAAGGAAAGGCTTACTGGAGAGACCTTAGAGTTTAGGGTTTGCTTAGTGGGGGTTGCCCTTTTTCTTTTGGTTTGGCTTTATTTGCCTTTATTTCTTTAGTTCATTTGTTGGTTGAAGTGGTGTTAGGAAGAGAGAGGCATTTGCCCCCACCCCCTCCCCTCCTCCCTTTCCAGACGGGGGATTGGTTCAGGAGGAGGCTTGCCTTGGCCTGAGGCACATTAAAAAAAAAAAAAGGAGACTGGCGAGGTTTTTCCGCCGAGTCTCGGGGTGATTCAGGGCCTCTGAGCTGCCTCCCGCCTCGTAGCAGAAGCCTGGGAGATGTCTGAGCACGAGGACGGGAAGGCGTTAGGCCTCCATTTTCGGCCAGGAACCTCAGAGCGGCAGGGAGACAAGCCGGACCGCAAGGTAAGAGGGGCCGGTTCTGAGGTGGACAGCAAAGCCTCGTGTGCAGACAGCGGACCGTAGCGGCGGGGCCCTTGAAAGTGAGACAAGGCTGCTTCCTTTCGTGCGCTTTGAGCACCCGGGGGGGTGGGGCTGGGTGCCAGGCAGCTTGTTGAGTGTTTCGCCAATGGTGGCAGGAGGTTGTGTTCCCAGTGCAGGATTTTGTGTGTACTGGCTCTGGTAAAGATTTGGTTAGGTGTAGATATAGCTGGATATCTATCTATCTATCTATCTATCTATCATATATATATATATATATATAAGTGATTTATACATATGGAGTGATTTATATATATATATATATATATATATATATATATATATATAGAGTGATTTATATACGTCTATCGAGATATATAGGTAGTATCGAGATATATAGGTAGATAGATACTCTAGGGTTTTTTTTTTTTGTTATAGGTTAAAAAAAAAAAATAGAGAGAACCGTTTTAGTCCACAGGGCAAGATGCCAGCTAGGCATCATTGCCTGCTTTGTGGAGTCCACAAGAGCTCGGTGTCCGAAGCAGGAGTCTGTAGAGGCTGCGCCATGGAGGCGGCCACAGCTGAGCAGGGGCTGCAGGCTGGTGGCTCTCCAGATCCAGTGACTGTGGTTTCTCAGGAGTCGGCGGACTCCTGGGGGAAGTTCTGCCCTGTCTTTGAATTTGGAGCAGCAACTGGAGCCTCGGCTACAACCGGGGACCTCCTTGGGAGAGGTAGGTCTGGGGGAAGGTTTTTCCCCGGAATTTGTTTTGTTGCATAAAGCTTTTTGTTTGCGTCAGCAGGGCAGTCGAGGACTCACTCGAAAGCGGGGGGCACAGCCCAAGCCGCTGGTGGAGGCAGTGGTTCCATCTAAGCGAGCCAGAACCCTGGAGGAGGAGAACCCTTATTCCCCTGATTCGGAAACTCTGGAAAGGGAGACTTCCGAACAAGAGCTGGGGGAGGAGGAAGAAGAGCTTGAGGAGGGGGAGATCCCTGAGGAGCAGGCAAGAATATTAAGGGTCTTTCGGCGAGAAGAACTGCCGGCCTTAATTGGAGAGTCCCTGAAGGTGCTTAACATGGCAGGGGCACCGGAGCAGGAAGAGGAGTTGGAAGATCCATTAATCCAGGTTGTAAGGAAGTCCCAGAGGGTATTTCCTGTACACAAGGTAGTACAGCAAATGATCCAGGAAGAGTTGGACCAGCCGGAGGCAGGTTCGAGGTGTGTGCGATCGATGTCACGCTTGTACCCTCTGCCCGAAGCGGAGAAGGAATTGTTCAAGTCGCCGAGAGCGGACGCGGCTGTCTCCGCAGTAACCAAGAAGACTACGATACAGGTGAAAGGCAGTACAGCCTTAAAAGTTGCCCAAGACAAGCAGCTAGACGCTTTGTTAAAACAAGCCTTTGACATTAGTGCTTTGGCACTTCAAGCATCAGTATGCGGGGCCTGGGTGGCCCGGGCTTGTCTGCGGTGGTCTCAACAGCTGCGGATGGCGGAGGAGCCTTTGACTGGACCACAGGGAGAGGCTGCTAAAATGGAGTCCGGAGCGGCCTATCTGGAGGACAGTCAATACGATCTTATTAGAAGTCTGTCCAAAAACATGTCATCCGTGGTGGCAGCTCGGCGGTACCTTTGGCTTCGCAATTGGGCGGCGGACGGTTCGTCCAAAGCCCGGCTGGGTAGACTCCCTTTTAGGGGTAAGCTTCTTTTTGGGGAAGATTTGGACAAGTTGGTGAAGGAGTTAGGAGAGTCAAAAGAAGGCAGACTGCCGGAAGATAGGCCTAAGCAGGGTTGCTTTGCGGGCCCTGGACGTTTTCAGCAGAGGGACTTCCACAAATTTCGTCCAGCTCGGAAGACCTCCTTTCAGAGTGGGCCGGTTTGCTTTGAGGGGACAAGACTTCCAGGGGTTTCGGGGAGCGGTAAGAGGTTTTGGAACCTCCTCTTCCACCTCCGCCCACAGAAAGACTCAATGAAGCTGCGGGGGGCTCGGGCGGAAGTGCTGCCGGTGGGAGGTCGGTTGTGGCAGTTCCTTCCCGCCTGGGCCTGGGTTACATCCGACCGGTGGGTCTTGCAGGTAGTGAGGGACGGTTATGCCTTAGAGTTTGCAAGGCCGGTGCTTCCGTCTTTCGTCCAGTCGCCGTGCAAGTCTCAGGCCAAGCAAGCGGCAGTGCAGGAAACCTTGTCAAGGCTGTTGGCCTTGAAAGCGGTGGTCCCGGTCCCGAAAGACCAATGCGGTTCAGGTCGATACTCCATCTATTTTGTAGTTCCAAAGAAGGAGGGCTCCCTAAGACCAATTCTGGACCTAAAAAGGGTCAGTCGGTGCCTGTGGGTTCCCCATTTCCGGATGGAAACTCTGAAGTCCGTGATCGTGGCGGTCCGGCAGGGGGAATTCTTAACATCTCTAAACCTCACCGAGACATATTTGCATATTCCCATCAGGGAGTCTCATCAGCAGTTTCTGCGTTTTGCGGTACCGATGGGACACTTTCAGTTCCAAGCGCTACCGTTCGGCCTGGCAACAGCTCCACGTACTTTCATCAAGGTAATGGTGGTGGTCGCAGCAGCATTACGCAAAGAAGGGATTCTAGTTCATCCTTAACTGGACGATTGGTTGATCAGGGCCAAGTCCAAAGACGAGAGTTTGAAGGCGACGGCCAGAGTGGTCGCCTTCCTCCGAAGCTTAGGGTGGGTAATCAATCTGTCAAAGAGCAGGTTGATTCCTACTCGAGTATCTAGGAGCAAGATTCGACACGGTGGCAGGCAAGGTTTTCTTGCCAGCTCAGAGAGCGGAAGGTCTGCGTCGGCTGATAAGAGAGTTTGTGGATCAGGAGACGCTGTCGGCGTGGCACTAACTGCAGGTGCTGGGAACTATGGCGGCGACATTAGATCTGGTTCCCTGGGCCAGAGCCCATATGCGTCCCTTACAGAGGTCACTTCTACGGCGATGGTCTCATCAGCGTCGGCCTTTGTCAGTGACGCTTCCATGTTCCTTAGAGACCAAGGAGGCTCTTCAGTGGTGGCTCAACCCGGGGGCTCTAGAGAGCGGAATGCCCCTCGAACCTCCGCAGTGGGTGCAGGTAACGACAGATGTGAGTCTTTACTGGCTGGGGAGCCCACTGCGAGGGGCGATTTGCCCAGGGCCTCTGGAGTGCTCAGGAATCCCTGTAGCCCATCAACAGGTTGGAGTTGAGGGTGGTGACCCTAGCTTTCGAAGCATTCCAGTTTTGGGTTTGCAGAAGGGCAGTCAGAGTTCTTTCAGACAACGTGATGGCGGTAGCTTACATCAACAGACAGGGAGGCACCAGCAGCCCATTGTTGGAAGAAGAAGCGGGAAGCCTCTTAGAATGGGCCGAGGCTCATCTGTTGGCCCTGTCAGCTCAACACGTGGCCGGAGTGAAAAATGTTACAGCCGACTACCTCAGCTGGCACAGGGTGGATCACGGCGAGTGGATACTCTGCCAGGAAGTCTTCCATCAGCTGGTACGCAGGTGGGGACAGCCGGTCATGGACCCGATGGTGAGCTGGGAGTCGGCCAAAGTCAGCCGATTCTTCAGCAGAAGGAAGGAGAGAATGTCAGAGGGTCTGGACGCCCTAGTTCAAAGGTGGCCCGCAGAGGGGTTGCTGTATGTATTTCCTCCGTGGGCGCTCATAGGCAGAGTTCTGCAAAGGATAGAGGCACATCAGGGCTTAGTGGTACTGATAGCTCCGGATTGCCAAGGAGACCATGGTATGCCGACCTGATGCGTCTGTTGGCAGACAGGCCATGGCGTCTACCAGTAAAGGAGGATCTTCTCACTCAGGGTCCGGTGAGAATGCCGCAGGTGGATTGGTTCTCGCTTACGACCTGGCTATTGAAAGGGCAAGGCTACGCAAGAGAGGATATTCTGGGGCAGTGATCTCAACCTTGCTGAAGGTGCGCAAGCGCTCAACCTGTCTAGCGTATGTGAGAGTGTGGCAAATGTTTGAGAATTGGTGTGGGGAGTGACAGATGAGGCCGTTAAAAGCTTCCTTCCCGGAGGTATTGGAGTTTTTACAGGATGGCTTTCAGAAAGGTCTGGCTGCCAGTTCCTTGCGATTTCAGCTCGCAGCTATTTCCTGTTACAGAGGTAAGTTTTTGGGAAGGCTATTAGGCGAGCATCCTGATGTAGTCCATTTATTTATTTATTTTTATTTATTTATTTATTTACTTACATTCTCTTATATACCGCGCTATTCTGCATCAGTGCAGTTTACATTGAACAAACTGAAATTACATTGAACAGGGCATTAGAACTTGGAGATAACTATTTTACAGGGAACATGGGCTATAGAGGGTTATGTGGCTTGCCCAAGACCACAAGGAGCACCTGTGGGACTAGAAACCCCAGTCCTTCCGGCCCAAGGTTGCTGTCCTCTAGTGGGATTTGAACCCCCGACCCTCCGACCTGACGTATCTTGCCCCAACCACTAGGCCACTCCTCCACTCCATTTCCTAAAGGCAGTAAGATGTTTGAGGCCGCAAAGAAGGGTGACCGTCCCGCCTTGGGATCTTAACCTAGTTTTGGATTCCCTGGTGGGAGAACCGTATGAGCCAGTGCATCTTGCTTCATTAAAAGATTTGACTCTCAAGATGGTGTTTCTGGTGGCCATTTGTTCGTCCAGATGAGTGTCGGAGTTGCAAGCTTTGTCCTGTTCTCCGCCCTTCCTCGTTTTCTTCAAAGATAAGGTGGTTTTGAGGACGGTTCCTTCGTTCTTGCCCAAGGTGGTTTCCCCATTCCATGTGAATCAATCGGTTTTTCTCCTGTCCTTTGCCGGTGGAGGGCAAGAAGAGAGTGACGCACATTTACGGAGGTTGGATGTACGTAGGATTTTGAGGCGTTACCTGAAGCGTACGAAGGCGTTCCGCAAATCAGAGAGGTTGTTTCTGCTTTTTGGGGGGCCGCGCAGAGGAGAAGCGGCGGCAAAAGCTTCAATTTCAAGGTGGGTCAGGGAGGCCATTGCTTCTACTTATCTCCTGAGAGGTCGGCAGCTTCCGCCGGGTTTACGGGCTCATTCCACACGAGCTTAGGCTACCTCCTGGGCGGAGTATAGTTTGGTTCATCTTTCAGAGATTTGTAGGGTGGCTACTTGGTCCTCCTTGCATACTTTTGCCTAGCACTACCGTTTGGATGTTCAGGCGGCAGCGGATGCTGGTTTTGGGAGAGCTGTGTTTCGGTCCGGTTTGGCAGGCCATGCTTGAACTGCTCTGTTACATCCCAGAAGAAAGGGACTAGACTGGAGAGACGCTTAGGAAGAAGTAATTAGACCTTACCTGCTAATGAGTGTTCCTGAAGGATCTCCAGTCTAGTCCCTGATTCCACCCGGAATGAGAGAGAGGTTTTCCGGTCTGAAGAAGTTCAGAGGGATGGTTAGTTTGGCAGAAGTTTGCCTTCAGGTTTTGGTGCCAAAGTGGAAGAGGTGGTTACAGGACACTGATATCACAATTGAAATTGACTTGGCTTTCGGGGGAAGGCCATGTGTCAGGTAAGCCTCTTCTTCGAAGGGAGGGTTGGGACGTTCCTTCCTGGGAGGTGGAGGGTAGGTTTTTTTCTGGTTAAAAAGTTTGTAGTTAGTCATGTTTGTTTAGTTGTCTCTCCGTTAGGTCTGCTTTGTTAACAGGATACTGAAGCTGGTGGGTGGTGCCAGTGATTATATATCCTGAGGTATCAAAGAATGACGTACTCAGTCTCCAAGCTGCTAGAAGAGGAGCACAACCCACAAGAAAGGGACTAGACTGGAGATCCTTCAGGAACACTAATTAGCAGGTAAGGTCTAATTACTTCTTTGCCTTAATTCTTCTTAGGGAGAAGAAACAATTTTTTACAGTCTTTGAGATGCAAGGCGCAAAGGTAAGCTGGCTGTCAAATATCACACCAAAAGAACAAAAGGATCTGTGTACTAAAATAGGACTGAAAGAAATACAAGGTTGAAAGGGGAGAGAGATTTTTTGCTGTGGGAAAACATAGTGCTTCGGTGTTTTGGGGTTTAGTACCATCTATGTAAACTGCTCTGACCGCAAAACAGAGTGGTAAATAAAATAAGTTAAATAAATAAAATAAATTTTGGATTCTGAAGCCAGTCTGCAATTTTTTTGATTCTAGATTCTAAATCCTCTTCAAAAATGTGGTCCCAATTGTCAGTGGCAATGACCAATTGTACGTCATCCAATAAAAATAGACAAAGGCAAACTGGTTTTTCAGCAGGTGCTGAGAGTGCGTGGCAGAGGGGCTCAATGCTGTGGTCCAGCACTGGTGGTCTCTGTATTTCTTCCATGGCCATAGATGGGTAAGATCTTTCAGCAGGTGGAGTCACACCCTGGGCTGGTGGGATTGATGGTTCTGAATTGGCCACTACAGCCCTAGTTTGTGAATCTCATATGATTTCTGGTAGCAGATCCCTTTCTGCTCCCAGCAGAAGAGGATCTGCTGACTCGGTGTCCCTTCCAGATCCTGGAAGTGGTTCGATTCTCACTTATGGCTTGGCTCTTAAGAGGGCACATTTGAGGTGCAGAGATTATTCTCAGTAGGTGGTAAACACCTTGCTGCAGGTGTGGCACAGCGCCAGTTCACTTTGCTAGCCTATATATGTGTGTAGCAAATTCTTAAGAGCTGGCGTGAGGAGCAGTGGAGTACTGCCTTTTGGGGGCTACTCTTCCTGATATCTTACCTGATTTTTGCATGTGGGAGATAGCGCAATGCCAGATCATTCTCTATCTGGCCCCTCATGCGGATGTCGTGCGTTTCCTCAGGGAAGTTAAGTACCTCGGGTCACCTCGTTTCTCAGTTATGCCATCCTGGGTCCTGAACTTGTTCCTCTCATTTTTGGTGGAAGCCCCTTTTGAGCCTCATAGGGGTATTTTCATGAAGGATTTGATGCTGAAAATTGTCTTTTTCATTGCAATTCATTCAACATGATGGATTTCTGAGCTGCAGGCTGGGTCATGTAGAGAGCCATATTTGGTGATTTCCAAGGAGAAGGTGGTGATTCGTCCAGTACCTTCGTTTCTGCCTAAGTTAGTGTCTGTCTTTCACCTTAACTAGTCTGTCATGTTGCTAGTTTTCTCACATACACAGGAGTCTCCTGATTTCTTGGATCCTGCATACGCTTTGTGTTTGCAGGGCTATCAGGAGGTATTTGAAAGCTACACAGGGGTTTAAATGGTCTGATTGCCTTTTTGTCATGTTTAAGGGCCCATGGAAGGGAGAGGCAGCCTCTAAGGCCTCCGTTTTGTGCTGGATAAGGGAAGCCATTGTGTCAGCGTACTTGATAAAAGGGAAGGGAGGAGTGGTCTAGTGGTTAGGACAAGGTACTTCAGGCCGGAGGGCCGGGGTTCAAGTCCCACCTGGGGACAGCAATCTCAGGCCGGAGGGATTGGGATTTCTAGTCCTGTAGGCACTCCTTGTGGTCTTGGGCAAGCCACTTAATCCTCCATTGCCCATGTTCCCTGTAAGTATTAGTGCATGTGTCTCATATCCCCTCATGTTAAATGTATCCCCCAATTGACCGCTTTGACCCGGTGAAAAGCGGGATATAAATACAGCTAAATAAATAAATAAAAATAAATAAATAAAAGGGCCATGTTGTTCAGTGGAAATGCGAGCACATTCCACTAGAGCTTAGGCATCTTCCTGGGTGGAATTTGGCGTTACCACCTCAGGACATTTGTAAGGCAGCAACTTGGTCGGACTTCCGGTAACATCACCGAACCGCATGGACGGCTCTGCCAAAAAAACCCACAAAAGCGATAAAAAATCTCCCCTAAAAAGGCAAAACAAATACCCCAGAGTGGACAGGATTAGGCAACAGATCCAGAGCCAGGGGATATGGCTGCGGCATGAAAAAAAAGCAGTGGATATAAGAGAATATACTTTCTTGGCATTGCGAGGTGAGCAGAAAGAAGGAGAAACATGGGAGGTGAGGTGAACTCGGAGTTAGAGATCAAAGAACAGCTTGGTACTTTGGAAGGGGTGCAGAGTAAAAGTGCCGTTGTACAAATTTCAAAAGAAGAGCTATGTTCCTGGTTCGGTGAATTGTGCTCAGAAATGGTGGGATTTAGGGCGGACATGGAGGTGGCCAGGGGTGGCTCTATAATGAGGCCGAGTGAGGCGGTAGCTTTTTGGGGGCGGCAAAATTGCCCCAAAAAGACCGCTTCACTCGGCCTTCAAAATAAAAATTTAAAAAAAAAACTCCTTGGGCTGAAGGAGCAGCTGCCGCTGCAACGGCGGCAGAATGAAGAGCCCCGCGGTTGCGACTGCTGCCGCCTCCCCAGAAGAGCCATGCCCGTTTACCATCAGCGCCAGCGGGCTCAGCTTTAACAGAGCCGTGGGAAATGGAAAGACTGTCCCTTCACGCGGCTCTGCAAAGCTGAGCCGGTGTGGCGGGGAAACGCTGCCTGGCACTGCTCTCCGGGTGCTGCGGCCACGGGGCTCTTTATTCTGCTGCTGCTGCCGCAGCAGCAGCAGCTTCTTCGGCCAGAGGGCTTTTTTTTTAATTACCCTGGGCTGGGGGGGGGGGGCTAGGACTGGAAATGGGCTGATGGGGGGGTTAGGATTGGTAGTGAATGGGCTATGGGGGGGCTAGAACTGGAAATGGGCTGATGGGGTTAGGACTGGTAATGGGCTATGGGGGGCTAGGACTGGTACTGGGCTATGAGGGGGGGGCTAGGACTGGAAATGGACTGATGGGGGTTCAGAAATGGAAATGGGCTGATTGGGAGGAGGGCTAGGGACTAGTAATGGGCTATGGGGGGTGCTAGGACTGGTAATGGGCTGAATGGTGAGGTTAGGCTTGGAAATGGACTTATTGGGGGGGTTACGACTGGTAATGGGCAAATGGGGGTTAGCACAAGAAATGAGTTAGGACTGGTAATGGGCTGATTGGGGGGCTAGGACAGGAGTGGGCTGAAAAGGGGGATAGGACTGGAAATGGGCTAATGGAGGGGAGGAGAGTGCTGCTGGCCCTGGAAGAAAACTAAGGGGTAGGGCTACAAATGGGCTGATGCGGGGGGATGGTAGAATAGGACTGGAAGGGAGCGGATATTGACAGGGTCTGCCAGGGGAAAGAGGGGGAAGGAGGGAGCTGGAAAGGAGCTGACACCTGGGATGTACTGGAGGAGGACTGGAAGGGAGCCGACACTTGGGGGTGGGAGTGGTAGGTGGCTGGGTAATGGGGAGGAGACTGGAAGGGAACTGACTGGGGAGTGGCACTGAGAGTGGACCTGAGCTGATACCTGGGATGGTATTTGGATTAGAAGGGGCTGGACAGTGGGGAAGGAGGGGGAATGGAAGGGAATGGACACCAGTGGCAGTTGTGGGAATGCAAGGCGGTTGACATTGGAAGGTACTGGGAGGGGAGGACTGGAAAGGGGGCTGATCCTGGGGATGGTTACTGGAACTGGAAATGGGCTGATGGAAGGAAATGAAGAAAACAAAAGAAGAGATAAGAAATGGCAGATGGACCATAGACCACAGAAAGAGAGCTAAGAGAAGACGGGAAAGCAGAAGCCTCAGATCAGGACCAGCATGATCAGGGAATAAAATGGTCAGAAGACAAAGGTATAAAAAATAATTTTATTTAATTTTAGTGATTGGACTTTGTGCTATTTTATATTTTACACAGTATTGGGGAACTGCATCTCTTATTTATCTGATGTTGCATCGCATGTGGACTCTGGCTTCTTGGGGTTTCAGTTTAAATTTTGTCTACATAGTTTTATTTTTACTTTAGATTGTGGTTACCTATTCTGTACTTGGTGAGGGTCGATGTTGTGAGTGTGTGACTGAGGTCAGGTGTTCTGTTAACATGGCGTTTGTACATAAAGATCTATACTGTACTGTAGTAATTTGACTTGTTCAGCTTTTCAAATAGGTGTATGGATGTTCCAGGGCCCACTGTAGTATTTACAGTGATGCTTTTTTTGGATGGGCTCCTTATGTGAGTTTTGGAAGTTTGTGCTGATATCGTATGGAAGGTTTGCTCTTTGTTGTAGGGTTTTGTATTAGTTCACAATATGCCTGGTACTGGAGAATAATGGTGGTGGTGGTTGTTGTTGTTATTGAGATGATCAGAATCAGATTTCTTTTTTAAATATTGAGTTCTGTGGGTGAATGTCCTGGTTCTTCTCTGCACCTACTGTGGATGCAAAATATATGTTGAAAAACAAAAAGCAAGAACCATAATGCAGTTTATAACAACAAAATAAAAATTAGTTTTATAAACTGTTCTGTTGGTTCTTGCTGTCTTTTAGTTCCTTGGTGTGCAAACAGGACCGTACCTAACCCTGTGCAAGCAGTGCAGCCGCACAGGGCGCAAAGGCTTGGGGGGCATATTTTGGCTGTCTGCTGTTGCCCTGCTGCCACTGACAGGATAATAGCAGGCAGCCAAAATGCACCCCCAAGCCTTTTCGCAGCACTTTAAGCAGGTCTGGTCCCTCCCTCCTCCGACGCGATATTAGAGCAGGGAGGGACAGATCTGCTTAGAGTGCCGGCGCCTTTCAGATCAGGCGCATGCCCCCCTCCTCATCCCCCTACCTCCGTCCAGCGCTGCCTGCTCTTTCCTTGCTGCTGGCGCCACCATGAAAAAAACAGCGGCAGCAGCAGCAGGGAAAGAGCAGGCAGCACTGGACGGAGGTATGGGGGGAGAGGGAGGGCGTGCACCCCGAGCTGCAAGTTGCACAGAGCATGATTGCAGCTCGATACGGCTCTGTGCGCAGACTTTTTCATTTCCTCCATATAATCTAATCGGCTTTTTGATTCAGTCTCTGATTGGATTTCTGAAAAATCCCCGCCCCATCTAAGGTGGGCGGGGGGGGTGCCATCTCATTCTTCGCCTCAGGCAGCATATTGCCTTGAGACGCCCCTGGAAGTGGCTGATGTCAACTGGGAAAAAGAGTGGAAGAGACAGAAAGAAAGACAAGTAGAGGAGGTGCGAAGCAAGGTGAGCGCAATAAATAAGGCAGGAAACAATTTGGAAACGGAGAAGGAACTAATTGAGCTGAAAATTGAGGATTTGGAAAACCGAGCGAGAAGACACAATTTAAGAATAAAGGGGGTACCAGAGAGTGATGAGTACAAAGACTGTGAGCAAACGGCACAAGAAATATGCAAGGTGGTGCTGGAAGACCTCGAGGAAAGAGGGATGGCTCAGGAAATTAAAACTGACAGAGCGCACCGCATGCTTGGCCCAAGGAGAGGGGAAGCACTGAGAGATATAATTATATGCCTCCAGGACTTTAAAATTAAAGAGAGAATAATTAACAAGGCGAGGGGAGGGGGCAGGTCACCTCGACTGGAAGGGAAACAAGGTGGCAATCTTCGTGGACTTGGCTACGGCCATGTTACAATGCAGAAGAGAATGGAGAGGATTTACAATGAGATTGCGGGAAGAGAACATTAAATATAAATGGCTGTACCCAGCAGGAATTGCGTTTACCAGCAATGGTATTACAAGATGGGCGACAACGGTGACATAGTTGACGGCTGCGATGAAGGAAGCAGAACGTTTACCAGAGGTGGGAGAAATGAGGAAACTGGTAAATGGACAGACAACAGGATGGTAGAAAGTGGAGAGTAAAGAGAGGAAAAGTAAACGTGTAATGCAAAAGAGAAAGGACTTGGGTCTGAGTAAATAAGCAGAGGTAAGATGGCAGGAAATGGAACGGAACCCAGAGTCAAGAAGGAAAGATGGGAAGGAAGCATGAAGGCAACAGCAAGGAAAAGAAGCTGCAAAGAAAGACTGAGTATATAACATGAAAGGGGAGCAAGGAGTAGTGTAGTGTAAAGTGAGTAAGGATGAGTGCAAGGGGGAGAATAAGGTAAGAGAGATAATGTTCAGAAACGTCGGGAGTGGGAGGGGGAGGATGATGTCACTGAGGAAGAGGAAGCTACTAAATCGTAGCATGAAGGAGGGGAGGAAAGAGGGGGAGGTCAGGGGGGGGGAGTGGGCTGAGAGGGGGGAGGAAAGGGTGTGAAAAGGGGGGGATAACTGGATCCTGGTAATGTACAAAGAGAAGATATAGAGATCTGAAATCATGGGAGTAAGCAAAAGAAATTTGATGAATGTAAGGTAGTAACCATTAACGCTAAAGACCTTAATTCCTGGTATAAAAGGCAGGCCCTATTAAAAGAGGGTAATAGATTATGAGCTGATGTAGTGCTTATACAAGAACCACATCTAAAAAACACACAAGAATGGTGGTTGATGAGTAAAGACTATGATAAAGTATTCTTGGCACATAATCGAGACTCACCAAAGAGGTGGGGGAATTGGAATTCTCTTTGCAAAAGGATCGAGTCTGGAAGAAGAACAGGTTGTGATGGACTCGGAAGGGCGTTTCATTCTGTGGAAGGGAAAAATAGCAGGAAGGCCCATAGTAGTAGGGAGTGTATACGCACCAAATAGATAGCAAGGGGGGATTTATGGGAAACTATATGAAGTGGTGGAAGTGCATATGCAAAATCCAGTGATACTAGGGGGGGGATGGGAACTGCTGGGGGATGTAGAAAAACAGTGGGCAAAACTGAAAGGGGATATTTTAAGGGCAACCAACCTTTTTGTTAAAATGGTAAATAAAGGTAAAAGGAAAAGGAGACCGCTATGGCTTTCGAAAGAAGAAGCTAAAAAGGTGAAGAAAAAGAGGGAGGCCTTCATGAAATACAAGAGATCACAGAGAGAGGAAGATAGGCATCTATATTTGGAAAACGAGAAGCTAGCAAAGTAGTCAGGAAAGCAAAAATTCAAAAAGAGGAGGAAATAGCCAATGCAATAAAATGGGGGGATAAGACATTTTTCAGATATGACGATAAAGCGAAATTGCTTAACAAGTATTTCTGTTCTGTGTTCACAGATGAAGAACCAGGAGCAGGACCTCAGAAAACACCCATAAACAGGAACAGAAGCGAGGGACATCTTGAACAATTTTCAGAAGACTGTGTTCATGAGAAACTAGCTCAACTTAAAGTAGACAAAGTGATGGGACCGGATGGGATACATCCTAGAATACTGAGGAACTTGGTGACGTTCTAGCAGCTCCACTGACTGACCTTTTCAATGCCTCGTTGGAGTTGGGAGTGGTGCCAAAGGACTGGAGAGAGGCACATGTGGTCCCTTTACACAAAAGCAGAAGTAAGGATGTGGTTGTAAACTACAGGCCGGTTAGTTTAACTTCTGTGGTGAGTAAATTATTGGAAACGCTGCTGAAAGAGAAAATAGTGAGGTTTCTGAAGTCCACGGATTACAGGATCCGAGGCAGCATGGATTCACCAGAGGCAGGTCTTGTCAGACAAATCTGATTGCTTTCTTTGACTGGGTGACCAGGGAGTTGGACCGAGGGAGAGCCCTAGATGTGGTGTATTTAGATTTCAGTAAAGCCTTTGACACTGTTCCTCACAGGCGACTTATAAACAAACTCAGCACCCTAGGGATGGACCCTAAAGTTACTGCTTGGGTTAGAAATTGGTTGGGTGGGAGGCGACAGAGAGTACAGGTAAATGGAGCTCACTCTGAGGAGAAGGATGTTATCAGTGGTGTGCCCCAGGGATCTGTCCTTGGTCCGATTCTTTTTAACATCTTTGTTAGTGATATAGCGGAAGGGCTGTCGAGTAAGGTTTGCTTCTTTGCGGATGATACCAAAATCTGCAATAGAGTTGACACCTAAGAAGGTGTAGATAACATGAGGAGGGATCTAGCTAAGCTTGAAGAATGGTCTAGAATTTGGCAGCTGGGATTTAATGTTAAAAAATATAAGGTCATGCATTTGGGCTGCAGCAATCCAAGGGAGCAATATAGTATAGGGGGTGAAGTACTTTTGTCCACTAAAGAAGAGCGGGACCTAGACGTGGTTGTGTCAGATGATCTTAAAATAGCTAAACAGGTAGAAAAGGCAACGGCAAAAGCTAGAAGGATACTTGGGTGCATACGGAGAGGAATGGCTAGCAGAAAAAAGGAGGTGATAGTGCCTCTGTATAAGTCTTTGGTGCGACCTCATTTGGAGTATAGTGTGCAATTCTGGAGACCGCACCATCAAAAGGATATAAAAAGGATGGAGTCAGTACAGAGGGTGGCTACTAAAATGGTTAGTGGTCTTCATTATAAAGCATATGAGGACAGACTTAAGGATCTTAATATGTACACCTTTAGAGGAAAGGCGGGATAGAGGTGATATGATTGAGATGTTTAAATATCTCCGTGGGATAAATGTACAGGGGGAGAGCCTCTTTTGACTAAAAACAAGTTCTGCTATGAGGGGACATGGGATGCGGGTGAAGGAGGCTAGATTCAGGAGTGATATGCAGAAATATTTCTTTACAGAAAGAGTAGTGGATCCGTGGAATAGTCTCCCAGTGGAGGTGGTAGAGATTAGGACGGTATCTGAATTCAAAAAAGCATGGACAAACACAGGATCTCTAAAGGAAAAAAGGGGACTGTTGTAGTTTGTTGATATGGAAGGCCATGTGGTCTTTTTCTGTCATCATATTTCTATGTTTCTACGCCCCCATGTTTCTACGCCCCCATTATGACCACAAGCCCAGCAAACTCCAACCTCTCAGCATGCTTCACAGCCGTGTCTGACTGGTTATAAGCAAAAACCTATCCATCAGTATAAAGAAAACTGAAGCTCTCATAGTAACAAAGGACCCAGACTTCACACCACCTACACACCTCAACATAGGAACAACAAGCATCAAAATACTACCGCAGATAAGATACCTGGGCATTATTATTGACCAAGCCCTCACCTTAAAGCAACAGATCACAAAAACCTCCGGAACTATATTCCACAAGGCAAGAACAGTGCAGCGTCTCAGACTTCTTTTAGAACATAAAGATTTCCGAACCGTGATGCAAGCCATGACACTCCCACATCTGGACTACTGCAACATAATCTACCATGGCCTCCCAGCCACACAGACCCAACCCCCTCTGAACAGCATTGAACACCACTGCGAGAATCATTCAGAGGGCAAAGAAAACCGACCACATCACCCCAATTCTGAAAGAACTACACATTCTTCCCCTTGAAGCAAGGACTAAATACAAAGCCATCCTGCTCACCCACAAAGCCATCCATCAAACACAGAACACCCAGCTTCGCGCCCTACTGGCCCGCCCAGCTCACGGCAGAACTACTAGACAAGCCTCCAGCGTTTCCCTTACCGTCCCTCACAAAAGAACCAAATGCTCGCAACGGACCTGCAATCGAGCCTTTGAACTTTACGCTCCATCCTTATGGAACTCACTACCGAGCTGTCTCAGAAACAATACCAACCTACCATCTTTCAGAAAACAGCTAAAAACCATTCTTTTCCAGGAATGCTTCAACACGAATCCCACCGAAAAACCCACAAACCCCTGATCCAGCCCACAACGAACCTCTGACTCAAAGCTATACTAACCTGTCTATGTCTAAAGTCTGTCCTATCCCAAAATCATTAATGTTGCCTCCTCGGTGTTGGCCCTACCCTCGTACTTAATCTCCCCACCCCTATATGTAACACCGCTTTGACCCGGTGAAAAGCGGTATATAAATGCAGCTAAATAAATAAATAAATTTTCTATGCAACTCTAAACCCCAGAATAGACACCACGGGGGGTAATAAGCAAGGCACTATGGATGTAAGTTAAAGTTAAAGAAATTGCTACACAAATTGGGCACAGTGGATGCTTGGCGATACATGCATGGGAATAAGAGAGAATATACGCAATCTCCAGGAACAAGCAGGAATGAGTCTTCACATATGGGTACGTCGGTACTGACGGAGTCTGCGCGGGAACGCTTCCCAGCGTCCAATCAAAGAGCTTTTGGTAGCATCCCACCACGCCTGCGTGCTGCCTTCCTGCCTTTCCCAACTGCCTCTCCTCAGTTTTCGTTTTTCCGCGGAGCTGGCAGGACGTCCTCCTCTCACCGCAGAAAATTCTTGTTTTATTTGTTTAGTTTTCTTGTGGTCACGGCTGTCTCCCGACGCCACCGGTACCGCCGGTGTTTTCTTTTCTTTTCTTGTAAAATCGTCCTTGTTCAAGGAATATTTTTTCTTCATAGTGTCTCACGGTGTCTTAGGCCTTTTAGGCCTCTTCTTTTTCCTTCATGGAACCGCCAGCCACTTTCTCCAAGAAATGTTCAAACTGTGGCGGTACAACTTTATTTTTAGACCCTCGAAGTCTGTCTCTAACCTGCTTGGGTCCTGACAACAGTTTGGTGAGAAGAGGTTTTCAATATCGAGGTTCCCTCGATACACGGTTTCCCTCCAGCTTCGGGGCACCGTCCCCTTCTTCTTCTACACAGGAACAGGTAACACACAAACAGTCTGTTAAGACTAGCCAGCCCTCGAGTGGTAGGTCTCATGCACAGCATGTAGACGGCTCCGGCCTTCTGAGCCGTGTCCGGTGGTGGCATCCGCTTCGAGCGGTACAGATACCCCGACATCGGCACTGGTGTTGGATGAAACACTCCTCACCAGGGATGGTCATCTGGCGTCCTCGGTGCCTTCGGGACCGGTGGATACACTCCAGACTGACTTTCCATTATCGGTACCAGCACCGATACTACCACCGACGTCGGTACCCTCCAGACATGCATCGATAGCCTCGCTTCCTTCGATGCCGAGCCTGGAATCACTCTCCAATCTGGAGGACTGGGTACCGACTCGCCTTGGTACTGGCTCTCGGCGGTACCGAAGGCTCGGTTCCGATGATTCGGATCCGCAACTCTCGGTTCCCCTGAGGCCGATTGAGTTGCCACTAGCTGACCTTCATTCACCGGTATCAGACACGGTACCGAAGTCGGTACCGATGTCCTCATTACCCTTACGGTCGGTGCCTTCCATGCTTCGCTTATCGATGCCGAGTTTAGAATTGCTCTCTACTCTGGAAGACTCGGTACCAATACACTTTGGTACCGACACCGATCGATACCGGTGGCTCGGTACCGAGGATAGCACCCGGAGGTTTTCGGTTACCTCGGAACTGATTGAACTGTCACCAATGACTGCTCCGATGTCTTAATGATACTGAGCAAATACAAAAAGTATTCTGGGAATATTATTGTAAACTTTATGAATCGGAACAACAGGGAGAGGGAGTGGATATAGAACAGTATTTGACAGAGATCCTATTGAAGCAATTGGATATAGAGCAGCAACAGTGGATGAACAGAGAGATTGAAAGAAAAGAAGTAGTAGAGGCTATAAAGTGCCTAAAAGACAGCAAGGCGCCAGGATTGGATGGCTTTACAGCCAAGTTTTATAAAACATTTTGTGAGGAAGTTAGCCCGATAATGAGAGATGTTTTCAATGAAGTATTAAAATGAGAAAAGTTGCCAAGCTCAATGGAGGTGGTGGGAGTAGTAGTAATACCCAAACTGGGAAAGGACCATGGGAAGTGTGACTCATATAGGCCCATTTCTCTCATCAATTTGGATGCAAAGATACTAGCTAAAATACCGGTGTCCAGGTTGCAGAAACACATACCACAATTGATACAGGAGGATCAAGCAGGATTTATCCCGGGTAGACAAGCAAGTGATAATGTACGTAAGTTGCTGAATTTAATATGGCAAGTATGTAAGGAGCAGACATCATCTATAATGATGACGGTGGATGCGGAGAAAGCTTTTGATAGCGTAGAATGGGCTTTTATGTTTGCAGTTATGCGGAAGATGGGGCTGGGGGATAATTTCCAGAAATGGATAGAAGCTCTTTATAGAGAGCCTAAAGCGCGTATACAGATAAATGGGGCATATTCAGAGTTATTTAAATTCGGCAGAGGTACAAGACAGGGTTGCCCGATTTCCCCATTGTTATTTGCAATGGTGATAGAACCACTAGCAGAAAGTGTTACACAGAATAAGGAAATCCATGGTATAAAGGTGGATGAAAAAGAATACAAAATTTCTTTATTTGCAGGATGATGATATGCATACATTAGGACAACCTATGGAATCCATACCAGCCTTAGTACAAGAAATCAAGAAATATAGTAAAGTATCTGGGTACAAAATGAATATGGGGAAAACAGAAGTTCTAAAAATTCAGTTAGACCAACAGGAAGAAGGTAAGGTGCGAACCACATTTCCATTTTAGTGGGGTAACAAAAGTGTGAGATATCTGGGAATTCAGATTAGTGCGGAGGGGTCTGAGTTATATAAGATGAACTATGACCCAACAATAAAAAAAAAAATTGCTGACAGATTTAGTGCGATGGGGCAAACCTGTTTTCTCATGGATGGGAGAATTGTCATAGTGAAGATGAACATACTACCTCGATTGTTGTTTCTATTCATGTCTTTGCCCATAGAGAGCCGCGCCACAATGTTAAACTTGGTGCAGAGAAGAATTTTTTCCTTTATCTGGAGACGCAGACCTCCAAGGGTGCCAAGAAGGATAATGTATAGAGAAAAAAAGGAAGGAGGCCTGGCAGTTTCTGAGATAGCAAGATATCATGAGGTGATACAGCTGAGAGCGTTAATGGGCTGGAGGCTAGAGAAAAGAGGGCCCCAATGGAGTACACTAGAACAGGAGATGGTAAAACCAAATTGCCTTATTGATTTGATGTGGCAGGGAAGAGGGGGGAGAGGAAGGGGCCAGGATAGAAATCCATATGTGACATGCACACTCCGAATATGGGATAGGAAACATAAGATACTGATGTAGATGGGGGGAGACATAAGAGCACAGCGGATTATACAGTGTGAGGGCTTTAAGGTAGGAGGAGTTTCTGGTATATTCCTAAAGTGGCATCAGAGAGGATTACAATATATGGGACAGGTATTAACAGCTGTGGGCCAATTAAGATTATTTGGGGAGCTTCAGCAAGAATTTCAAATAGAGACAAGTGATTGGTATGGCTATTTCTAATTAGCACATTTCCTGGGGGGGAAACAAAGGCATGCTTAGGTAATAAGGAGAAACAATTTGAAAAGATGTTTAGGATGGGAGATTTATCTAGGGGCACAATTTCTAGATTGCATAAAGCATTGAGTGGCCCAATGGTACAAGGAACATATATGCAGGCATGGGAAGAGGACTTGGGAGGTCACTGGGACTATCAGAAATGGGAAAAAATATATGAAGGGGTAAAAATACCAGTGGTCTCGACAGCAATTCAAGAATACTGCTATAAGATGTTGTACCGAATGTATTTAACCCCAGTGCGTCTATGTAGGATGGGAAAATATAGGGATTCAATGTGTTGGAAGGGTTGTGGAGAGAGAGGGGATTATATGCCTATGTGGTGGACGTGCCCAGTGTTACAGTAAACATGGCAGTGGTTGTCTGATTTGGCCCTAGACATGGTGGGTTGGGTTGGCCCTATTACACCAGCAGGAGTGTTATTGAATGAATGGGGGGGAGATATGAAGAGTGAGCTGGTGTATATGTTAAAGATGCTAGCGATTGGAGTGCAGATGGAAATAGCAAAGGGGTGGAGATCAGAGAGAGAACCAGCCCCTGAGAGAATATTAAGCAGACTAGCCTATATCTATAGGATGAGTGAAATTACTGCATATAAAACACACAGGATAGAGGCCTTTCAAAGAAGATGGGAGAGGTATAGGGAATGGTTGCAAAAAGAGGACAACAAATTAATGGGACTAATCTAATCAAGTTTAGGGAAGGTGATAGCAAAATAAGGGTGTGTGCATTACAGCAGGGGTGTCAAACTCCAGTCCTGGAGGGCCGCAAACCAGTCAGGTTTTCAGGGTATCTCTAATGAATATGCATGAGATATATTTGCATGCACTGCCCCATTGTATGCAAATATATCTAATGAATATTCATTAGGGGCATCCTGAAAACCAGACTGGTTTGCGGCCCTCCAGGACTGGAGTTTGACACTCCTGCATTACAGGATCCAGTGGAGGTTGGGGGGGGAAGAGAGGAATACCAAAAATGTATAGGTACATGGAGACGAATACATTATGGGATGTAAGAGGAAAAATGGTAATTGGGTAATACCTTGAAGATAAGAATCAGAAGATAGTTTTGAGATGGGAGGGTTTGCCAATTATGAATGTAAGCTTTTCTGTTGGGCTGATGAAGACAGCCAGATGTATGATAAAACATTGATTGTAAATAATGAGAAAAAGTGATGTAACAATGTGTGCAGTACCGAATAAAAATCTAAATTAAAAAAAAAAAAAGGCAGCAACTTGGTCATCCCTTCACTCCTTTTATAATCCATAACAGGCTTGATGTGCAGGTCCTACAGGATGTGGTTTTTGGAGCAAGGGTTGAATAGAGTGGTGTTTTGATTCCCGCTCATTGTTAATACTGCTTTGTTATGTTCCACGATTGGAGGGAAAATTAAGAAGGTGACATTAAACCCATCTCCAGGAACAAGCAGGAATGTAGTCTTCACATATGGGTAACATCGGTACCGATGGAGCCCGCACGGGAACGCTCCCCAATGTCCAATAGGAAAGCTTTTGGGAGCATCCCACTGCACCTGTGTAGCTGCCTTCCCGCCTTTCCAGCTCTCTCTCCTCAGTTCTTCATTTTTCGTGGAGCCGACAAGAAGCAATTCCTGTCACTGCAGAAAATTAGTTTTTTCTTATTTTTTGTGGTCGCATCTGCCTTCCCATCGACGCTGGTACAGACTCTGGTGCTTTCTTTCTTTCTTTTCTCTAAAAAACCCCCAAAATTCTTCAGTGAGGGAAGAAAACTTTCTTCCTTCAGGCACATCGATGCCATCTTAGGCTTAGGCCTCTCCCTTTTTTTCACAGACAAAATGGAAAAACCATCCAGTGATTTTAAGAAGTATTCCAAATGTGGCAGTACAATTTTGGCCACGGACACTCATGACTGGTGTCTAAAGTGTTTAGGACTAGATCATCAACCGTCAGAATGTCCTCTCTGTAGGAAGATGACAAAGAGAGGCCTACAGAATCGAACTGCAAAACTAGGCACCCTCTTTGCCTCCGATGCAGTGTGTTTAGCAGTGACGTCATTGAGAGCTTCATCTTCCTCCCAAGGATCTCGGGTATCGAAACCTAGGTCTTCATTGAAGACTGGCCGGCCCTCCAAGGGTAGATCTCCTTTTAAGCATTGAGATGCCTTGGGCATTGCCCTGGAGGGGGGGGGGGGACACACGGGCCAAACAACCCCGGCAGGAGGACCTTGCCTCCAACGCCTTAGTGGGGTCCCAGGATGCTCCTGAGGCCTCCACCTCCGGAGAGCTAATGGTGACATGCTCAGTGATTTGTGACCCGCAATTCCAGTACTGATACCCAGGCAACAGCAACCTCCATGGATCAATGTATCTTGGCCATCGAGCAGAGCTTAGCAGCCTTACTGGTGGCCTCCGTACCAGGAAAGCCTTTACAGTAGATTCCTCAGACATCGGTACCGGCTATGGTACCAAAAGTGTCTGCATCGACTTTACCGCTTACCATGCTACCACCCATGCTGGCCCTCGAGTCCGTTTCCGGTACCAAGGTACTGGCACCGTAAGTTTCAGCTACCAGCTTCGAACGGTATCGAGTGCATACAGAGCGCGAACACCCTGCCTGTCGATATTTTGAGTCTTCGGACTCCGATTCGTCGTAAAACGAATCGGCCGATTCCCAGGAAATGAGAACTCTCCCGGAAGACCCATCTCCTTCTCCACAACGTCACATGTCTCCTCCAGAGGACATGTCGTCTTTCCAAGACTTTATTTGCAATGTTGCTTGGGAGCTATCCATAACAGTGACTTTGGAGAAAGAACATAGGACTGAGGAATTTGAAATCCCTCAATACCCTGCAGCTCCAAAGGAAGCTGCTACTCTCCCTATTGCATATTTCATGACCTTATGCTTCGTATGTGGGAGACACCCCTAATCATCTCTCCACATACTTGACGACCTGATACAATGTACCGGGTACCGGAGTGTCTTGACTTTCAGAAGACGCAATTACCACAAGTCAAATAAAAAGTGCTAAGACACATTCCTCGAACCCTCTAGGCAGGGAATCGAAAAGCCTCGACACTTTTGCTCGACGTTTTCAGGCCTCCATGTTATCGGCCAGAATCAGTTCCTACATACTTGATATGGGTATGTTCCTTAGGGAGGTGGCTAGAGATTTAGAGCTGATGGCTCCTCTTCTCCCTGATGATAAGAGAGCTGATTATCTCACCCTTGTAAAGCATGCCCAAAATGTTTCAAAGTTTAACAGTGCAACTTTTGACTGTTTTGAATGCATCAGCAGAACTTCAGCTATATTGTGGCCGCGCCCCGTCCGCCTAGGCGGTTGCCTAGTGGGGAGCGCTGGACATCACTCTTCTTTTGTGTAGTTGTGGGTTTGCTTTATCAGCAATTCGAGTGGAAGAGGATCACAGGACAATTTGTTAACTTAAATTGCTTTTTATTTATTTCTTTCTGGAACCAATTTTGGCAAATGACCTTGATAAGGCGAACAGAAATAGCAAACTGAAAATACAGGATATTTTCTCCTTTAAACTTCTCAGCAAATATTTCTTCAAGTAGTTTCTTCACTCTTGATACCTTTTAGCTTCTTCCATTAACAAAAGCAGTATAACACTGTTAAATGCACAGTTTCACAAAAACTTCTGTAAGACAGTTTTTGACTTTCACTCTCAGCTGCTGCAGATTAGGACATATCTCCTGTGCTGCCTCCTGGTTTAAAACCACTAGCCTTGTTAACCTGGCTTCTTCAGAGATACAACTGGCTGCTTTTAAACAACGAGGTCTTTGTGACTTCTTGTCTGCTTTTCACCTTGGCACACAATAACACCAGCACAGATTGTCTTCTTAACCTGTTACCCACAGCTTCTTATAAAAGCATTAAACACGGCTTATACAAATCCCACACTCCATGGATTCTGCAGAGGACATTGGACTGTCTGAGTACAGCTCTATTTCCATTTCTTCAGGGGTGCTATAACACTCAGGGCTTGGGGCACGTTCTGGAACGCTATGCTTTACTTCTTTTAAAAGCTTAAGAAGCTTCCCCCATTTTAACTTCTGGCTCCTCCTTTTCACCGGGTCAGAAGCTCTTGCCCTTCTTTCTCTTAGCCACTCCTGTTCAGGACACACATGAGTTGCTTTACTGGCAGAAACACTCTTTTTAACTGGTTTACTGTACTGCCTGTTCAAAGACTCAGGACTTGAGCTGCTACTTTCAGAATCAGTCATATACTCCTGACTTCTTCCCCAGCTCCTCTCATGCCCACAACCTTTGCACTTGCCTTGGGAGTTATGGCTGGTCCCCTTTGAACCTCCAGGCCCTACAGCCTTATACTGCTGTTTCTTCCCTTGGTTCCTCTGGACTCTTGGCCTCTCCTCCTGGCTTTTAGCATGCAGTTTTCCTTGAGCACGTCCTGCTTGTTCTGCAACTTTCCTTCCTTGTCCTCGTCCTCTCTCTGCTTCTGCTTCAGCTGTTGTATCTGTATCTGCTGCCTCTGTATCTGCTGCCTGCCCACTTCCTGAGTGACGCAGCTTAAATATCCTGTAGCTTGTTTCCTTCCCTGGCCCCACCCCCTCTCTGCCTGCACGAGCTCTAGAGGCTGGGTGTGGCTTCAAGCTATCCCTGTTAGTGTGTGTTCTAGTTTCTTTCTCTGCCTGGGAGCTATGCTGTAGTGAGCCCTTCCCCCGCTCATGAGAAAAAAACTCTTTTTTTTCAGTTTTAAGGGGCTCAGCTACCTGCGCATCACCACAATATGCATCGGTTCACATGGGATTGCTTGGCTCCAAGCATCTGATCTTGAACAATAGGTTCAAGATAAGCTGGGTAATATCCCTTGCACTGGTGAAAACCTTTTTGGCAAGGATTGGCAGGACAAGGCTTCTCAGCTAGAATCTGAGAACACCACTCTTAATAGACTATCTATCTAGATCTACTGCCATCCCAGCTAGAAAAAAGACAACGAAGAAGACTTTTTTCAATAAAAAGAAGAAATACTACCCTTCTTACAACCGTGCAGTGCAGTGTTCAATCCATGCTCACCAAAATAACATAGGAAGGCTCAGACTCCTCTAAGTCACAGCCACCTCAGGAGACCCAACCTCCTCAGGGTCTTTGACTCTTTTCTGGAGAATGTAGCCATTCTGCCTCTCCCAGCAGACTTTGTCACTTTGCCTAGAGGTGGCATCTTGTAACATAAGAGCAGTGGACTCTCTCCATAATACGGGAGGGGTACAAACTTCATCTACGAAGCCTACCCCCCTCCCCCGGACTCCTCCAAGAACTCTGTTCTCATTCCCCTCTCACCGATCTATTGTTGCAAGAGGTCACCTCCCTTCTCTCGCAGGGTGCAATAGAAGAGGCACCACTCTCCCAGCAGGGACTGGGCTTTTATTCTCCATACTTCCTCATTCCAAAGAAAACAGGAGGATACAGGCCCATTCTGGACCTCCGAGAACTGAACAAGTATCTACTACGGGAGAAATTCAAAATGATCTCCCTAGGTACTCTTCTGCCGTATCTCCAGAGTCAGGATTGGCTCTGTTCTCTAGATCTAAAGGAGGCATATATTCACATACTTATTCACGCACAACATAGAAGGTTCCTGCACTTTCTGTTCCAAGGGAGACATTATCAATACAGAGTCCTGCCTTTCGGCCTCGCCTCTGCCCCAAGAGTCTTTACAAAGTGCATGGCAGTAGTAGCCACATTTCTAAGGACTCTAGGGATATTTGTCTTCCCTTACTTAGACAACTGGCTCATTCGAGCAAGCACTTATCTAATCTTCCCCTCTCACGCACCATGCAGGTGCTGCAACACTTGGGATGTGTAATAAATCTTCCAAAGTCCCAACTCGTTCCCTCTCAAAGTCTAGCGTTCATAGGGGCTCTCCTAGACACACAACAATCAAAGGCTTTTCTGCCCAAGCCCGCTGTGCTCGACTCAATCAACTTGCATCTTAAGCATGCCTCAAGAAATTTCTCACTGCTCGAGAAATGCTGCAAGTCCTGGGTCATATGGTATCAACAGTACATGTTGTTCCATATGCTTGTCTACATATGCGCGCAGCTCAATTGACCCTGGCTTCCCAGTGGTCTCAGGCGTCAGTTCGCCTGGGAGACAAAATAATGGTCTCTACATGTCTTAATCTCATCTCTCCAGTGGTGGCAGTCCCCAGAAAACCTTCTCGTATGGTCACCTTTTCAGATGCCTCCACATCAATGTACCCTGATGACGGATGCGTCCAAATTGGACTTGGAAGCTCATCTGGATAATCTCTCCACTCAGGGTCTTTGGTCTCATCAGGAGTCACAACTCCACATAAATCTGCTGGAACCCAGAGCCATCCACGATGCCCTCAAGGTGTTCCAGGACCATCTTCGCTTCCGGACAGTTCTAGTCCAGATGGACAATCGAGTAGCCATGGTCTACTTGAACAAGCAAGGCAGAACAGGCTCTTGGACGCTTTGTAGCAAAGCCCTGCACCTGTGGTCTTTTGCAATACAGCATCACATTCACCTACTTGCGGTGTATCGTCCAGGCATGCAGAATGTCTTGGTGGACAAACTGAGTTGAGTTCTGCTACCCCACGAGTGGTCTCTCCATTTGGATAAGATCGCTCACCTTTTTCAGATCTAGGGAACCCCAGATATAGACCTGTTCGCAAGTCCTCAGAATTCTAAGCTTCCCTGCTTCTGCTCCAGGACGTCCTCACAAAACAACCAGCAGGTGGATGCCTTTCACCTTCACTGGGGTCAAGGCTTCCTATATGCCTTCCCTCCCATTCCTCTCATTCCCAAAACTCTTTTCAAATTCCATAGAGACAGGGGCTACATGATTCTTATAGCCCAGCGTTGGCCACGACAACTGTGGTATCCTCTCCTTCTATGTCTGTCTCAAGCTCAGGCAGTAGATTTGGGGTCTGCTCCAGATCTCCTCTCGCAGGAGGACGGGACACTACTGCATCCCAGTCTGCAGTCTCTATATCTTACAGCATGGCTGCTGAAGGCATAGCCTTCCAGGACATCAACCTCTCTCAACAGGTAAAAGATATCCTCGTATCCTCTTAGCTTCTAGGAAACCTTCCACCAGACGCTTCTACTCCTTCAAGTGGCATAGATTCTCTCTCTGGTGTTCTGAAAGGGATCTTAACCCCTTCTCAGCTCCGATGGATGCATTACTTGAATATCTTCTCCACCTGTCTTCTTCTGGACTCAGAATCAATTCGGTAAGAGTGCACCTAAGTGCAATTGCGGCCTCTCACATATCCCTAGATGGTCAGCCCATCTCTTCTCAGCCGCTTGTAGCACGCTTCATGAGGGGTCTTCTATTAACTAAACCTCTCATTAAGCCACTTCCAGTGCCATGGGATCTTAATGTTGTTTTAGAACAGCTTCTCAAGCCACCCTTTGAACCTCTAGCCACCAATTCTCTGAGGTTTCTCACCTAGAAGGTCGCCTTCCTTATTGCCCTCACTTCAGCAAGACGCATTAGTGAGCTACAGGCTTTGGTGGCTGACCCTCCTTATACACGATTCCACCATGATAAGGTAGTCCTTAGGACTCATCCCCACTTTATGCCAAAGGTGGTCTCGCCCTTCCATTTAAACCATTCAGTTTATCTCCCTGTCTTTTTCCCTAGACCTCATTCCTGTAGGGCAGAAGCAACTCTTCACACTCTAAATTGCAAATGTGCTTTGGCTTTTTATCTCCAGAGAACTCGAGAGCACAGAAAAGCTTCCCAACTTTTCATCACCTTTGACTCTAGTCACCTGGGATTGCCAGTATCCAAGCAAACTCTATTCAGATGGATAGCGGATTGCATCTCCTTTGCTTACGAAAATGCAGGTCTCTCTCTCGAGGGTCATGTCACTGCACATAATGTTCGGGCTATGACTGGCGCTATGGCAAGTCTACGCTCTGTAGAGATTGATGAGATATGCAAAGCAGCAACCTGGTCTTCTGTCCACACTTTTTTTGCTCACTATTGCCTAGACAAGGACTCCCGCCGGGTTGCCTTGTTTGGCCAAGCTGTTCTACAGCATCTCTTTCAGAATTAGATCAACTTCTACCCTCCGTACCAGGTTTCGATACCAGACATCCTTAGAGGATATATGACCTACTTACTTATGCCTGTGATCCACAGTTCACTCTGAGGTCATCTCTCTGGCATCTCCGAGCTAGGGAGTCCCATATGTAAAGACTACATTCCTGCTTGTTCCTGGAGATAGTGTAGTTACTCACCTGTAACAGGTGATCTCAGGGAACAGCAGGAATTTAGTCTTCACAACCCACCCTCCTCCCCTAGGAGTTGTACTTTTTCTCTTCTTCTTCTCTCCTTTTATCTCAGCTACAAACTCAACTGAGGAGGGAGAGTTGGAAAGGCGGGAAGGCAGCTACGCAGGCGCAGTGGGATGCTACCAAAAGCTTTCCTATTGGTCGCTGGGGAGCGTTTCCCTGTGGGCTTCATTGGTATTGATGTTACCCATATGTGAAGATTAAATTCCTGCTGTTTCCGGAGATCACCTGTTACAGGTGAGTAATTACGCTATCTCCAGGAACAAGCAGGAATGAGTCTTCACATATGTGTATGTCGGTACTGACGGAGCCTGCGTGGGAACGCTCCCCAGCGTCCAAAAAGAAAGCCTTTGGGAGCATCCCACACGCATGCGCGCTGCCTTCCCGCCCATTCACTTCCCTCTCATCAATTTTCCATTTTCCGCGGAGCCGGCAGGACGTATTCCTGTCACCGCAGAAAATTCTTCTTTTTTATTCTTGTTTTTTGTGGTCGCGTCTGCCTTCCCTCGACGCTTTTCTTTCTTTTTACTAAAAATTTCTTCTTTTTTCTAAGGAATTTTTCCTGTTTAGTGCCTGACGGTTTCTAGGCCACTAGGTCTCTATCCTTTCCATTATGGAAAAGTCAGCCACTATCCTTAAGAAATGCTCAAAGTGTGGCAGTACAAATATATTTTTAGACACTCATACTTGGTGTCTAAAATGTTTAGGTCCTGACCATTGCCCACTGGAGTGTCTCTCCTGCAGGAGCTCAAATAGAAGAAGTCTTCAGGATCGAGCACAACTCGATACCCGGTTCACATCAGACTCGATGTCACCAGCCAGAATATCTTCTTTCTCACAGGATCAGGTAACCAAACAAAAGTCTGTTAAGACTAGCCAGTCCTCGAGTGGTAGATCTCCTTCTAAGCATCGAGATGCCTCTGGCGTTGCCCTCGAGGACATTTTGGCAATAAAGCCCTGGCGGGAGTCTTCGGGCTCCAAAGCATTAACAGGGCTTCAGGTTGTTCCCGAGGTTCTTACCTCCATGGACATACCTGGGCCATGCTCGATGGTTGTGGCTGCTTCGAGTGGTACCGACACCCTGGCATCGGCTATGGTGATGGATGAGATATTCCTCACCGATGAACGTAGTCTAGTGAATCTCTCAGCTACTTCGGTACCGCTGGAGTCGCTGCAGACCGTTCCCCGACTATCGGTATCAGCTTCGGTACCGACATCGACATCAGCACCAGTGTCGGTACCGTCGATGCTTGCTTCGACAGACTTGCTTCCTTCAATGCCGAGCCTGGAATCGCTCTCTAGCATGGAGGATTCGGTACCGACTCGTCTCGGTACCGACCTCTGGCGGTACCGAAGACATCTCTTTAAAGAAAATCTGATGCTTCATCCTTTCAAGTCTTCTGATCCCGATGACTGGGATGAATCCATCAGTGCCAAGGCTGAATTTTCAACAATTTCAGCCTTTACCCCTCATTTCAGAGGGTCCTCCTCAGGAGAGATTTCTTTTCAAGCTTTTTTGCTTGATATGGCAAAGTTACTTGCCATTTCTATACCTGGTAAAGAATCTATACCAGGGGATTCAGAGACTCTGCAATTCCCCTGGATTCCAAAGGATCTGATCATGCTTCCTGTGCATCAGATCTTGCAGGATCTACTATTAAAAATGTGGGAAACTCCTTTAACGTTATCCCCAGCTTCTAAAGCACTTGACACTGTGTTACAAGGTGCCACCTTCTCCAGGTTTCCAAAAGACTCAACTTCCTCATTATTCTATTGTTGTAGAATCAGCAATGAGGCGTATTAAGAGTGCAAAGAAGCACTCCTCTTATCCGCCAGGTCGTGAATTGAGGATGTTAGATGCCTTTGGACGTTGATGCTTCCAGGCATCTATGCTTTCAGCAAAAATGATCTCTCATATTTTCTATATGGGATTATCTCTTGAAGAGGTCACAAAGAATTTAGAACTTTTGAACCCTTTACTTCAAGAACATAAAAGAGCAGACTATTTCTTATTAGTCAGTCATGCTCAAAATGTCTCTAAGTTCCTTAATCGTGCTTCCCTGGACTGTTTTGAGTCTATTAGCAGAACGTCTGCTATAGCCATAGGGGCACGACGTATGGCCTGGCTCCAAGCTTCAGACTTGGACAAATGGGTACAAGAAAGGCTAGCAAATACTCCTTCTACTGGTGAAAATCTCTTTAACAAGGATGCTTTATTCCAAGATAATCAATTAAACACTGATATTGTTGCTTTCAGAGGATTGTCAAAACTTTCCTCTATTCCAGCTAGTAAAAAATCTCCTAAAAAACTTTATCCACCTAGGGGAAAAAAGTTTTATCCATCTTCTACCCATCATACAGATGTTTCCAAAGAAGGGCCACATCAAACCAGGCTAAGAAAATCAAAACCTCAACAGGCTCAGCAAACCCAGCAGTCGCAGGGTTTCTAATATTTTATTCATTAAATTTCTTTTTCCTGTTTGAGGTTTAGAACCGCTAACCTACTTCTTATCAACAGAAGCATCTACAGTTCATCTCATCCTTACTGAGAGATCAGTGATACACTGACTCAATCCTCAACTCTAGGCATGAATCTCTTGCCACAAGAGAAATCCATTCTTTTAGCTCCTAGAGCTATTAAGGATAATCATGCCCTACAGGTAACAGGTTTCTCCTCTTCCTTTTGAAGGAAAAAGAGGAGTAACAACTAATAACAAGGTAGGCTATGCCCTTCACCTTGACAGTTTTCCTGTACGAGGATATCTCATAGTTTGACTGCAAGGGGGCTTTACCTTTTTCAGGGACTTACCAAATTGTAGGTCTTCTCAACTCTGTATTACTTTCTATCCCTCTTAGTTGAGACATTCAGTCTAGGAGTGATACTATTCAACTGGAGGGCTTACTTTTTAAGCCCATAGGATTTTCTTCAGTACCTACTCCAGTAAGTGGTTTCCATACAGAGCTTTCTTCCCCTTTGCAATCTTCTCAAATATTTCTTTTAAGACAGCTTATCAGACGATAATTGAGTTTCACCACTCCTAATTATGTCTGTCGGTCCTTTTCCAATCTATAGGACCTAACTTTTTCTGCTGACTTAATAACAAATAATTCCAAGAGAGGTTCCAAAACTCACTTGGACAATTTATCATTGCAGGAAACCGGCCTGTCTGCTATTCTTAGCCATCTTCAATTCTTTTTGGCTCCAACAGAATAGATTAGGTTGCACACTGGCAATTAAACAGCCAGATCTCAAGCAACCTACAACATGCTCTCTGCAATTATACAAAAAGCTCTCCAACTATGGGCCTTTGCCAGAGAGCGTCAGAGCCATTCCTAGTAGGTAACTTCCAGATGGTTAAAAAGGCTTAGCCCAGTCATGCTCCTACATGACTGTTTTTTTTCCTACTCTTACCATCTTCCTTAAAATTTCCTTTTAAGGAAAAGGAACCAGGGCTTAGACCATGTGAAAGCATAAAGAATTGCTCTATTCCCTATGTTGTTCCACATCTCCAGTGGAACCCTTACAACAGGGATGCATTCTTTTTCACTGCAGTCAGTCCTTGTCTACTGCATTCCTTCTAATTCCCAATACTTCATTGAAGCTTATGCTGAACAAAGAACGCATGATACTCATATTGCCCTTATAGAGGGGCAAACATGGTATCCCCTTATATTGCGTCTTTTTCTCCACACTGAAGTTATAGAAAGATCCAGACTTTTTGTCTTAAGACTAAGGATCTCCTCTGCACCCCTTCACGTAGGTCTCCATTTCTGGTTATTCAAGGGCTAGAATTTTTTAAAAAAATCTAGACCTCTCCTTCTAAGTAAGAACATTCCACTGGTTTCCATGTAACCTTCTCCATGGTTCTTCCACTTGTAACCAGAAAGAGATTCTCTATCTATATTCTCAAGCAGGTCTTACCCCTTCTTGTTATTGAGTGAATCAATCTCTCTCTCCCTCTCTCTGTGTGTATGTGTGTATATATATATATATATATATATATAATATATATCTGACTCTGAAAGATTTGTTACTGTCCATATTAATGCTGTTTCAGTATACCATAGGGTTTTAAATGGACAACCAATTTCTTTGGTAATTAGAAACTACCTTCCTTTACTGTAACCTTTCCGGTTACGTTACATCTGAAGCTCTCCATGTAAAGTCATTATCCTAAGTGACATCACTTACGGAAGGCATTACTGATTTTCAAGAAATTGGAGGCTACACTGCCTACTACAAATGTTTCTTTCTTTCATTTGGATAGAGAGGTCTTAAAGATCCATCCTATTTCTGCAAACCAGTCAGATTTCTCTTCTCTTTCTAAGAGCCTTATTCTGCTCCAAGGACAAAGAGCTTCAAACTTTGGCCTACAGACGCTTTAGCTTCTCATCCAAAGTCCAACCTCATTAAACTCCCCCAGTTTTTTTCTTCTGGGATTAGTTCTAGCCATTAAGGCTTCTGACCTCTGCCTGTATTGCAAAATTTATTTTCCTCTACTTCACAGTGAGGTAATTTTCTGGAGGATAATGTACTGGCTCTTAGCACCAGACCCATATTAGCCTCAACAAATACTTTCGCAATACTTTTGAGTAAGGTCCACATTAAAAAATTGGAATTCAATATTTACTAACATTTATGATCTATTTATTTGTTTTATTTATTTATTTATTTGACAATTCTTATATACCGCGCTATTTCTCATCAGTGCAGTTTACATTGAAACAATAAACACTTGGACGTACAAATAGTCCTACGTTTACAGAAAACAGGGATTTGAACTTGGATAACTGGGGAAACTATATACATTTGAGTTTAGCTACATGTAATTAACAGGGTGGAATCGTAATAAGGTTTTGCTGCCAAGTTTAGCTACAGCATGTTTGTAGTCTGTTGGTAAAGAGGAGATAGAGAGCTGTAATGTCATGTGGGGTAGGGTTAGGTTTTAGTTTTATTGTGGAGGTGTTTCAATTGCCACATATGAGTGAGTATGTAGGTGGGGGGATCCCCGGGCTGAGTGAAGTGCATAAGGAACAGGTGATGTTTGATGGCTTTTCTGAACTGCGTGAGGTCTTTGATTGCTCTTATGTTAGAAGGGAGCTTGTTCCAACATTTGGGGGCATAGCTTGTAAATGCCCTATTGATGGTTGATTGGTTAAGTTTTATGGATTCTCTTGGTATGACCAGAGTGTTTTCAGCAGGTGCTCTTCTGGATCTGTTATTGGGGGTCTGGATGAGTAGAAGAGCAATTGAGGAGGAGGATACTTATTGAGTGCTTTAAAGGTAATGAGGAGGGTTTTGTATAGGATTCTGCAGTTTATTGGGAGCCAATAAAGCTCTTTTAGTATAGGTGAGATGTGGTCCTTCCTGGATGCTTCACATAGGACACGGGCTGCTGCATTCATGGCTAACTGCAGTGGGTTGAGTGTACTCTTTGGGAGACCATGCAGTATTATATTCGCGTAATCAAAGTGAGGTGTTACCAGGGCTTGGAAAACTGTTCGAAAGTCGTCTGTTTCCATCATAGGTCTCAGGTGGCGGAGGGTTTTTATTTTGAAATAGATAGTTTTTACTGTTCATTTGATGTGGTCTTTGAAGTCCAAATGTTAGTCTAATATTACTCCTAAATAGCATATGTTGGATTTGACCAGAAGTTCTGTGTCTCTAACTTTTTTAGTTTTGATGGTGGGGAGAAGTCTTTGTTCCGTGTGACAAATAGCACTTCTGTCTTCTTGAAATTTATACGTAAATTCTGGCTGAAGAGCCAATCAGTTAATGCATCGAAGTACTTGATTAACATTGTGAGGTCTGGGCATGCGACCGTTATTGGAGTGAATAAAAGGACATCGTCTGCATACATGAGGCAGGATATGCCGAAAGAGCGGGTTATGTCGCAGATTGGCTGCATATAAATATTGAAAAACAGTGCGGATAATGATGATCCTTGTGGTACTCCCTGTCTTTGTCGGAAGGGTTCTGATGTTTTGTTGCCAATCAGGACTTGCTGCCATCTGCCTTGAAGGTAAGACTTGCACCAATCCCATGCACGGTCGTGGATTCCTTTAGCATGGAGTCTTATGAGGAGTTGTTCATGATCCACTGAGTCGAACGCAGCAGAGATATCTAGGAAGATCAGGGCAAAGCCTTTCTTAATGTTATCTATCCCGTTTGTGAGTGTGTTATTAATGAGGTCAGCAGAGTTTCTACGCCATGCGCCTCCCTGAAACCATGTTGGCACGGGTCTAACAGAGAGGTTGTGTCTTTATGCTGTTGAATCTGTCTTTGAGTTGTTTTCTCCAGTATTTTGGCTAGGAAAGGGATACTGGAGATTGGTCGGTAAGAGTCCTCTTGATTTGGGTCTAGCTGATTGTTCTTCAGTAATGGTCGTATGGATGTTTTCTTTAGGTCCTCAGGGAAGATTCCAGTTATGAAGGATTGCTTTGCGATATCGGCTATGAATGGGCTTAGTTCTGAACGCATTGTTTTGATCCAGTGGGCAAGGCAAGGGTCATTTGGAGCTGTCGTGGTGTTGATGTTGGCAATTGTTTCCTCGATGGTTTTCACTGGTGGGGGTGTCAGCTTCGTAAGTGGGGGTTGAGTGTGGTGGTTCTGATAGGATTCACAAAGTGTAGTAATAGTCACCTTTATTGCTTTGGATTGGATGTAGTTAGCATATGCCTGCGGCTGGATACACTCCTGTTGTGGTTGGGGTGGTTGGTTTGTCAGTGATTTTACTAAGTTGAAAAGTTCACGCGGCTTATTTAATGAGCGATTGAGGAGCTCAGTATGGAATCTTTTCCTTTCTGCCCACATTGAGTCTCTATGGTTTTTCAGATGTTCTAGATAGGTGCTTTGGTCTGCTGGACTGCGGGTCCGTCGCCATTTTCTCTCAAGTTTTCTTAGATGTAGTAGTGAGGAACGTAGTTTGGAGGAGAACCATGGCGCATTATGCTTTTTCAGTGTTTGCTCATTATCTGTATGTTTCTTGTCTTTTTTTGGATGTTGGGCAGCTTGTGTGAGGGTGTTGTTCCAGTTTGTGAGCATTTCGTTGATGTTGGAGGATGGTTTAGATAGCTTTGGGATTACATGTTGTGTGATAAGCTCTCTGTCGAGCTGTTTGAATCGGGATGGTTTCTCTGGTCTGTGTGCAATTGGGTGGCAGTCTGTTGTTGGTTGTGTTGGTATTTGAAATGCTATTAGGTTATGGTCAGACCATGGGACAGGGGTGACGGACACTTCGATTTGGTTTAGATTGCTGGTGTCACCAGGTGGAACGAAGATTAGATCTAGGAGGTTACCTTGTTGATGAGTGGGCTCTTGCACGGCTTGTTTATAGCCCAGGTTTGACATTGCCTCAAGGAAGGTAATAGCTAAATCTTGCTGGGTAGAGGCAAGATTAAAATCTCCCATCAGCCAGTTTGCTTTGTGTGTGTTTTGCGGATTGCAGGCTAGGTCGATAACATCGGAGAGTTCGTCTGATGAAGCGCCAGGTGCCCTGTAGATGAGGTTTATAGTGTTGAGTTTGTTGGTGATTGTTAACATGTTCAGGTATTGTGTGCTCTTAGTGAAGTTAATCCGGTATTGAAGTGCTGTCTTGGCTAGGATGAGTACACCACCTCCTCTTCTATTTTCTCTGTTGCTTGTGTAGATTGAGTCCTTGTGTAGATTGAGTGTAGATTGAGTCCTAGAGGGGAGTCCTTGTGTAGATCTACACAAGGACTCCCCTCTAGATGCCTTGTTTAGTCAAGCTGTTCCACAGCATACCCTTTTTTTTAATTCAACTCCTACCCTCCATCCCTTGGATGCCTGAGGTTCTGGGAAATAGCATGGCCCATCTATTAGATTTGCAATATGCTGTGACCTCCTCTAGGCATCTCTAGCTTGGGAGTCCCCATATGTGAAGACTCATTCCTGCTTGTTCCTGGAGATAGCACAGTTACTTATCTGTAACAGGTGATCTCTGGGAACAGCAGGAATAAGTCTTCACAACCCACCTACCTCCCCTAGGAGTTCTCTCTTTCTCTCTCTCTCTCCAATTTGTCTACTTCCCTCCTTCGGTCTCAGCTACAAACCCAACTGATGAGAGGGAAGTGAATGGGCGGGAAGGCAGCGCGCATGCGTGTGGGATGCTCCCAAAGGCTTTCTTTTTGGACGCTGGGGAGCATTCCCGCGCAGGCTCCGTCGGTACCGACGTACCCATATGTGAAGACTTATTCCTGCTGTTCCCAGAGATCACCTGTTACAGGTAAGTAACTGTGCTTTATCTGCTAACTTTTTCTTGGAGTCTATCTAATCCAGTCCAGACCCACCCAGGATATGGCAGTACTTCTTTCTGTCCTCATCTCTACTTGAGAATACTAACTGTACTGCCGGCGAGAGATTGGAGGGCTTCAATATTTAGCAGTTTTGTTGCAAGGGGACTACTGTATTTCTTACTGATTTCCCTTGTTGGAATTGTTAGAGAGGTTCCAAGCTCCCCATGTTTATGGTTTAGGCACTTGATATACCACCCTTTACTGTATGTATCAGAGCGGTTTACAGATATATTCTAACAGGCACCTTTTATTCCCTCGTCCCCGAAGGGCTCACAATCTAAGCGTATCTAAGCATTTGCATAATTAAAAAGAAAAATACAAAAGAGAAGGATTAATCCGTCGTATTGAAGGCGGAGGAGATTTTGTAGGTGGTTAGGACTCCTTATCTGCTTTGAAGTTCATGCTGACTGGGGATTGGTTGTGCGGGCTTCTTGTAGGGTGAGTTTTCGTGTCTGTCTCCATTTGCACATGTCTGAGCTGGACTGGAAGGACTCCAGGAAAGAAAATTAGCAGGTAAGGTTTAATTTCATCTTCATAAACAGAAGATGAACTGCAAGGAAATCCACTGTGCTAGCATTTCCCTTTCAAAAGGGAGACTAATAAAATGAGGAAAATAGTTAAGAAACTAAAAGAAGCAGCTTCAAAGCTTAAATTTTACATCAGGCTTGGAATATTTAAAAATACCATCTTGGAAGCCTAGACTAGATATATTCGACACTTTAAAAACAAGGGTGGAAGGCAGGCCAAACAACTGCTGGTAAGGTGAGAGGCTATAGCCCAAAAAAAGGTCTACCAAACAGTGGATCCAAATGAAGAAAACAGGAAGCAGCATAAGCACTGGCAAGTTAGATGCAAAGAAAGCAAAGAGAATTTGGCAGGTAGCTTGCTGTGAAAGCAGAAACTTGAAATAAAAATTTTCAGGTACATTTGAAGCAAAACGTCTTTGAAGGAGTAGTTGTACCATTAGATGATAGAATAAAAGGGGCACTAAGGGAGAACACGGCCATAGCAGAGAGGCTAAATTCTTTGCTTTAGTTCTAAAGAGGATGTAGGAGAGAGATCCATGCTGGAAATAATTAATTAAAGGTAATGAATTGGAGGAATTGAAACAAATTTCTATATTTGGAAGATGTAAAAAGGTAATTTTGACAAACTAAAAATTAGAAAATTTTCAGGACTGGATGGTATGCATACCAGGGAGCTGAAAACTCAAAAATATAATTGCAGAATGACTATTAAAATCATCTGTAGTACCCGAAGATTGGTGTTATGTAGGCCACTCTCCAATCTTTAAAGAAGTTCCATGGCTGATCCAGAAAACTAGACTGGATGGCCATTTTTCCCAATGGAAAAAGGTGAATAGTGGAGTACCCCAGGGATCTGTGCTTGGTCTGCTGCTTTTTGACATATTCATAAATGACCTGGAAAAGGGAATAACGAGTGAGGTTAACAAATTTGCAGATGAGACAAAAATATTTATTTATTTTATTTATTATTTATTTATTATATTCTCTTATATACCGCGCTATTCTGCATCAGTGCGGTTTACATTGAACAAACTGAAATTACATTGAACAGGGCATTATAACTTGGAGATAACTATTTTACAGGGAACATGGGCTATGGAGGGTTAAGTGGCTTGCCCAAGACCACAAGGAGCACCTGTGGGACTAGAAACCCCAGTCCTTCCGGCCCAAGGTTGCTGTCCTCTCGTGGGATTTGAACCCCTGACCTTCCGGCCTGAAGTACCTTGCCCCAACCACTAGGCCACTCCTCCACTTAAAGTTTATTTAAAGTTGTTAAAACCCAAGAGGATTGTGGAAAATTGCAAGAGGATCTTGATAAATTGTGAGACTGGCCATCCAAATGGCAGATGAAATTTAATGTGGACAAGTGCAAAGTTATGCACCTAGGAAAGAACAACCCAAACTATGGTTACATGATGCAATGTTCTACATTGGGAACCACCACCCAGGAAAAAGATTTAGGCGCCATTGTGGATAACATGTTAAAACCCTCTACCCCATGTGCAGCGGCAGCCAAGAAAGCAAATAGAATTCTAGGCTGTTTATTTAAGTCCAATGTAGATCCTCTACACTGCACAAATATGTTTCCTGTGAACCGCACTGATGTAGCACGGTATAGAAAAAACGTTAAATAGGCATCATAAGGAAAAGAATGGAAAATAAAACAAAGGATATTATAATGCCTCTGTATCGTTCCATGGTGCGACTGCACCTTGAATATTGTGTGCTATTCTGGTCGCCGTATCTTTAAAAGTATATAGTGTTATTAGAAAAGGTACAGAGAAGAGCCACCAAAATGGTAAAGGGGATGGAAGGATACTCCTTTGAAGAGAGGCTAAAAAGGTTAGGGCTCTTCAACCTGGAAAAGAGACGGCTGAGAGGAGATATGAAAGAGGTCTATAAATTAATGAATGGAGTGGAACGGGTAAACATAGATCGATTGTTTACATCATCAGAATATAAAAAGACTAGGGGACATGCAATGAAGCTACAGGGTAAAGTATTTAAAACTAATAAGAAAAAATATTTTTTCACTCAATGTGTAATCAAACTCTGGAATTTGTTACCGGAGGATGTAGTAAGAGCAGTTAGTGTAGCTGGGTTTAAAAAAAGGTTTGGACAAGGTCCTGGAGGAAAGGTCCATAAACCATTATTAAAAGGGACCCGGGATATCCCTGTTTGACCCAATACAAGCATTGAGGAACCTGTGTCTTTTGGGGAAACTGCTAGGTACTTATGACCTAGATTGGCCACTGTTGGAAACAGGATACTGGGCTTGATGGACCTTGGTCTGACCTAGTATGGCATATCTTATGTTCTTAAGTCTGTTAGTGCTGGACAGAATGGTAGAAACCATTATAAAAAAACAAAGTACTAGACATATAGCCATGGTTCCTTATCATCCCTCCAGTCTAGTCCCGGAAACACTAGGGTTGTCATCCTCTTCCAGCAGTTTGGAGACTGATAGATGTCATTCTTTAATGACACTGGTTTAAGGACACAGGCACCGGCTCCTCCCACTCCAGTTATATCAGTCTCCAAGCAGCTGGAGGATGTGAGCCAGAGTTTCTGGCTCACTAGAGAAACAATTAAGGACTTAGTTTTAGTTATTTTAGCTCAGTGGGGTTGGTTTGAATCAAATTGGGCATACCTTTGTTCATTGGGGCTATTTTATTACTTTTCTTTTATTTTCAGTGATTTTGGGTGTACCACTTTAATGTTTGGCGGCTGCAGGGCCTCACTTCCATTCTTCCTCTCTCTTCCCGGAGAGACAGAGAGCAGGAGGATTTAAGGGCTGGGGTAAGCCCGGGGGGGGCCCAAAGTAATTTTAGCTGCCTTCCCCAGCGCAACACAGAGGTTGTGCCTGCAGGCGCTTGGTTGGAAGCGGCAGACAAGAACAGTTAAAGCACAGATCTCTGCTGTGCTCTTGACCGCAGTGGTTTTGAAAGCCGAGTTTGGGTTCGTTGGTTTTAAGCAGCCCCTGTGGTGCGGGGCTGTTTTACCGACTCCTTTCAGTAAGGTAAGCTGTGATGTATAGTTTATCTTTGCTGTTAAGCTCGGGGGTTATAATGCTGTGAACCAGGCCGCGTAGACAGCAGTTTCCCGCCGAGTCCCGCTTTGGGCGGGAAAAGCCGATAACGAATTCGGGGACACAATTTGACGTGGTGAGTAGAGGAAGCTTCATTTTTAAAGATTTTCGGTACAGTTCAGGTCGAGGGACTTCCTGCTTACTTTTTTTTTCTTCTTCACACAAATGGAACGGCTCTGAGGCGTTTGGGGCAGCTCTCAGCTGAAAATACCTGGTAGTGTTAGGTGATTAGGGACAGCTTTTGGAAAATTTTTAGAGACTTTAAAATGGTGGGTTAAAGCAGAGAGGAAATAAGATGCCTGCAAAGACCTTGTGCTTTCTCTGTGGAGTGAAAAGGTCTATAGTGTCAGAGGCAGGCATCTGTAAGGGCTGTAGCCAAGCTTCAGCGGTGGAGCATCAACGCTTAGAATCGACAGAGAACCGGGAGGTAGAGGTGCAGGGGATGCTTTCTCTGGTAGAACCCGTAGAGCCTGCGCCAGGTCCCTCCTCGGCTCCAGATGTCCCACGGACTCAGGCACCCTTGGGTAGTGATTTGGCATCAATTTTTTCACCAGACTTTGTAGCTCTTATTCAAAGAGCATTCGCCAGTGTTCCTAGAGATCCTTCTTCCTCGGCTTTTGCATCCATGGCGACAGATTTGGGGCACAAAAGGCCAGGCACTCCGCTGTCAGTGGCGCCTTCGATTTTAGGTCTAAAGAGAGCCCGAGTCGAGCAGGATAGGCGCTGTCAGTCCGAGTTTTTGGAGGATATGCACATGGAAGGTGAGGAGCGTGATCCAGAGATGGACGAGGAGCTGGAAGAAGGAGAGATTACTGAACAGGAGGATCAGGCTAGAGTAGTGCGTATTTTTTGACGGGAAGAGTTACCCGCTCTGATTTCCGAGACACTGAAAGCACTAAATGTGCCAGTGTCTGAGCCGGTTGAGGAGGCTACCTTGGAGGATCCGCTATTGCAGGCCTTCCGAAAGACGCAGAAAGCGTTTCCCATGCATAGAGTTATTAAAGAGATGATACAAGGTGAGTGGGATATGCCGGAGTCCACACTCAGAGGCTCTTGGGTGATGTCCCGCCTTTATCCGCTAGTGGAGCAAGATAAGGAGCTCTTAAAATCACCAAAAGGGATGCGGCTGTTTCAGCGGTGACCAAGAAGACTACCATTCCGGTAGAAGGCAGTGCAGCTCTTAAGGATACTCAGGACAGAAAGCTGGATGTTTGTTAAGACAAGTTTTTGAGGTTAATGCTCTTTCCATGCAGGCTTCCATTTGTGGAGCTTGGGTGGCAAGAGCCTGTCTCCGTTGGGCTCAGAAAGTCCAGGGAGAGCAAGCTGAGGATGCAGTTAGTGAAGCGGCTCGGTTGGAATCAGGAGCAGCGTATTTAGCGGATATTCATTATGATCTCATAAGGGGGCTATCGAACAGTATGGCTTCGGCAGTCGCCGCAAGGAGGTATCTCTGGCTGCGAAATTGGGCAGCGGATGCTTCTTCCAAGGCCAGGTTAAGTAAACTTCCCTTTAAGGGACGACTGTTTGGAGAGGATCTGGAAAAGATAGTTAAAGATTTAGGAGAGTCCAAAGGTGGCAGGCTGCTGGAGGATAAGCAGAAGCAGGGGAAATTTCCGCCGATGGCTAGATTTCCTCAGAGAGATTTTCGGCGTTTTCGCTCCCCCAGGTTTCCACAGAGCCAGAGAGGGTGTTTTCCCTTTAGAGGCCAGAACATTCGGGGATTCCGAGGTGCCAGCAGAGGTTTTGCTGCCGCCACTTCGGGTGTCAAAAAGCCACAATGAAGTCAGGGAGGCCCAGGTGGACGTTGCAGTGGGTGGCCGCCTACGGGTGTTTTACGCTGCCTGGGTCAGGATAATGTCAGACCGGTGGGTGCTGGAGGTGATTCGAGAAGGTTATGCTTTAGAATTTCAAAGACCGGTGGCCGATGCTTTTGTTCAGTCCCCTTGCAAGGCGCGTTACAAGTGCGAGGCAGTCAAACAGACTTTGCAGTGGTTGCTGGATCTCAAGGCGGTAGTGCCGGTGCCTCAGGATCAATGCGGGTTAGGTCGATACTCCATTTATTTTGTGGTCCTGAAAAAAGAGGAAACTTATCGGCCAATTTTGGATCTAAAAAAGGTAAACGAGTGTCTCAGGGTGTCTCATTTTCGTATGGAAACGCTGAGATTGGTCATCATGGCGGTCAGGAAAGGGGAGTATCTGATTTCCCTGGATTTGTCCGAGGCATATCTTCACATTCCGATTCGACGCGAGCATCAGAAGTTCATCAGGTTTGCGGTACCGATGGGACATTTTCAGTTTCAAGCACTACCCTTTGGTCTAGCAACGGCGCCAAGGACCTTTACCAAGATCATGGTAGTCGTAACAGCGGAGATGAGGAAGAGTGGTGTTCTGGTGCATCCGTATCTGGACGACTGGTTGATTCGAGCAAAGTCCAGGATGGAAAGCGAAGAGGCTACTGCCAAGGTAGTCGACTGCAGCAGCTAGGTTGGGTAGTCAATGTGGCCAAAAGCAGTCTGACACCTTCCCAGGACCTCGAGTATTTCGGGGCACGTTTCGATACCGTGGTCGGCAGAGTCTTTCTACCTCCGCATCGGGTGCAAGCCTTACAAGGCTTGCTTTGGCGGTTTCTCGACCGGCCACGTCCAACAGCCTGGCATTACCTGCAAGTTCTGGGGACGATGGCGGCAATGATCGACTTGGTGCCCTGGGCGAGAGTGCATATAAGGCCCTTACAGAGAGCGTTACTCAGAAGATGGTCTCATCAAAGCGATCCGCTTTCCAAGAGGCTTCACTGTCCAGACGCGACTCGGGAAGCGCTGCAGTGGTGGTTGCTTCCGGAGTCTCTGGAGAAAGGCATGCCCTTGGACATGCCGGACTGGGTTCCACTGACTACGGATGCAAGTCTCCTAGGTTGGGGGGCACATTGTCAAGGAAGATTCGCGCAAGGACAGTGGACAGTTCAGGAAAGGTCGTGGTCGATCAACAGGTTGGAACTTCGAGCAGTGGGATTAGCGTTGCTAGAGTTTCAGCGGTATCTGAAGGGGGCAGCGATCAGAGTGTTTTCGGACAATGCGACTGCAGTAGCCTACATCAACATGCAAAGGGGCACCGGCAGTGCTCCCTTGGAGGCCGAGGCAGATCAGTTATTCCACTGGGTCGAGCAAAACCTTCAGGCTCTTTCGGCGGCACATGTCGCAGGGGTGGACAATGTAGCGGCCGATTTTCTAAGTCGGGTGAGAGTAGATCCGGGAGAGTGGACGCTTCATCCGGAAGTTTACGACACGGTGGTTTGGCGCTGGGGGATGCCTCTTATGGATATCATGGCGACATACAATTCAGCAAAAGTGGAACGGTTTTTCAGCAGGCGCAGAGAGAGGATGTCAGAAGGCCTGGATGCTCTCGTCCAAGAGTGGCCAACAGAGCAGCTTCTTTATGTCTTTCCGCCATGGGTGTTGTTAGGCTGCGTAGTGCGGCGAATCTAACGCCACAGAGAATGCGTGATTCTGATAGTGCCGGATTGGCCCAGACGGCCTTGGTATGCAGATCTCAGGAGGCTGGTAGTGGGGAAGCCGTGGCAGCTACCGGCCAGACAGGATCTCTTGAGTCAGGGTCCGTTGTTTATGCCTCAGGTAGCTCGGTTCTCGCTTACGGCATGGCTCTTGAAAGGGCGAGGTTAAGAGCTAGAGGCTATTCGGCGGAGGTGATTGCAACGTTGTTGAGGGCGCGAAGAAGGTCTACGTCCTTAGCGTATGTTCGAGTGTGGCGCATTTTTGAAGATTGGTGTATGGATAGGAATTGTGAGGCCTTACGAGCTTTAATACCGCAGGTATTAGCGTTTTTGCAGGATGGGTTCCAAAAAGGATTAGCGGCGGCATCCTTGAAAGTGCAGTTGGCAGCGCTTTCGTGTTATAGAGGGAAGATCAAGGGGCAAGCGCTATGCACCCATTCAGATGTTAAAAGATTTCTGAAAGCGGTGGGTGTTTTGAGACCACCGTGCAGGCAATTAGTCCTGACGTGGGATTTGCAGTTGGTATTGACGGCATTAAGTTCGCAGCCGTTTGAGCCTTTGGCGAAAGCAACTTTGAAGGATCTTACTCTAAAGGTAGTGTTCTTAGTGGCCATCGCGTCAGCGAGGCAGATTTCAGAATTACAGGCGTTATCCTGTAGGGAACAGTTCCTGGCATTTCATGAGTCCAAGGTGGTCTTAAGGCCGGTACCATCCTTTTTGCCGAAGGTCCTGTCTCCTTTTCATGTGAATCAGGTAGTTTCGCTGCTGGTGTTCCGTAAAGCTTCAGGGAGCTCCTCGGCTTCGCAGTTGCATCTTTTGGATGTGTGTAGGGCATTGAAAAGATATATCTCAGGTGGACGGCGAACTTCAGAAGGTCGGATAGATTGTTTGTGGTGTTCGGCGGTCCTCGCAAAGGGGAAGCTGCATCCAAAGCATCAATTGCTAGATGGATAAGAGAAGCAATAGGGTCAGCATACCTTCTGAGGGGGAGGCCAGTGCCGGAGGGCTTAAGGGCGCATTCTACGAGAGCGCAGGCGGCTTCCTGGACAGAACACAGTTTTGTGCCGGCAGCTGAGATTTGTAAAGCGGCGACGTGGTCGTCTTTGAATTCTTTAGTGAAGCACTATCGGCTGGATGTTCAGGCGAGTAGGGATACCTGTTTTGGTACAGCGGTGCTTCAGGCTGGTCTAGCAGGTCCCGCCCGTTGAGTTCTTTTACTGCTCTGTTACATCCCTAGTGTTTCCGGGACTAGACTGGAGGGATAAGGAAGTTTAAATTAGACTTACCTGCTAATTGTAGTTCCTGAAGGAACGCCAGTCTAGTCCCGGATCCTGTCCCGATGCTTTCAGATGGTGTGAGCCTGAACCACGGATTCACAGGTAAGAGCACATGGAGAACTGTGGAGCTTTGGGTTCAGGGGGTGGGTTTTTGGAGTCTTAAGTGGTTTTATTCCTAGAAGGGAAGGAAGACCCTTAGCAGTCCAGCTAAATGTCATTGTGGGTAAGACTTTATTACGGTTATATTATTGTTAGTAGTTATACAGTTAGTAGGCTCTGGATTTATGTGTGGTTTCTAAATTAATTGTTGCTCTGTTGAGTCTACTTTGTCAATAGGTTACTGGAGTGGGAGGAGCCGGTGCCTGTGTCCTTATGGAGTTCCTTCAGGAACTACAATTAGCAGGTAAGTCTAATTTAAACTTTAATGGGATAAAACCAATATGTATTTAGCAGAAGGATTTATCTCCAGGAACAAGCAGGAATGTAGTCTTCATATTATGGGTGACGTCGGTACCAATGGAGCCCATGCGTGAATGCTCCCCAGCATCCAATAGGAAAACCTTTGGAACATCCACTGTGCCTGCATCGCTGCCTTCCCGCCTTGGAACTGTCCCTCCTCAGTTCTTTGTTTTCCGCGGAGCCAGCAGGAAGCAAATCCTGTCACCGCAGAAAATTTCCTCATTCTTCTTCTTTTGTTATTCCTTGTGGTTGCGTCTGCCTTCCTTTCGACGCCGGAACCGATATCTTTGATTCTATTTCTTTCTGTAAAAAAAAAAATAGAACTTTAATTCTTTCAGGCACATCGACGCCATTTTAGGCCTTGGGCCTTCCATCCAGTCTACTGACACGATGGAAAAACCAGCCAGTGGTTTTAAGAAATGTTCTAAGTGTACTAGCACTATCTCTGCTACTGATACCCATGACTGGTATCTTAAATGCCTCTGCCCAGATCACCAGACATCTGAGTGTCCCCTATGCAAAAAGATGACAAAGAGAGGCCTACAGAATTGGGGCACAAAACTCGGCTCCGTCTTTGCCTCAGATGCGGTTTCACTCACATCAACATCATCGAGGATATCGTCTTCCTCACATGGATCTCAGGTATCGAAACGCACGTCTTCCTCGAAGACAGGCTGTCCTCCCAAGGGTAGATCTCTATATAAACATAGAGATGCCTCGAGCTTTGCCCTAGAGTTGGATCAACCAGTCAAACAACCCTGACAGGTGGACATCCCCTCCAAAGCCGCCAAATGGGTCCAGAATGTTCCCAAGGCCTCCACCTCAGGAGAGTTCGTAGTGCCATGCTCTGGGATGGTAGCCTGTGCTTCTGGTACCGATACCCAGGCATCGGCAAGCTCGATGGATTAGCGTATACTGTCCATCGAGCAGAGTTTAGCAGCTCTGTTAGTGGCATCAGTACCGGTCAGGACCTTACCGGCAGTATCGTCAATGGCATAGAGTTTCATGCCACTCGACACATTCCCACCCATGCTGGCCCTCAAGTCTGCTCCAGGTTCTGAGGTACCGGTACGGCAAGTCTTTCGGGCCGATACTAATCTCGATCGGTACCAGAGCTTACAAGAGCAGGAGCATAGCTCCCACCGATACTTTGATTCTACTGATTCCAATTCTTCGGATGATGAATCAATCAGTACCTGAGAAATGTGAAGTCTTCCGAAGGAACCCTCACCGTCGCCGCAGTGGTGCATGTCCCCTCCCAAAGATATGTCTTTTCAAGAGCTTATCAAGGATATGGTGAGGGGCCTATCCATTACACCTACATCGGAGACAGAATACAGAGCAGAGGAATTGGAGATCCTACAGCTCCTAAAGAGGCGACTACTCTGCCTATTTCACTGTATACTCTAGGATCTTATGCTTCTGATGTGGGAAACTCCCCTCACCATCTTTCCCCATACTTGGCAACTCGATACCATGTATTGGGTACCGGAAAGTCCAGGTTTCCAGAAAACGCAGCTTCCACACCTCTCAATGGTAGTGGAATCGGATATGCGTTGAATTAAGAGTTCTAAGACGCACGCCTCCAATCCCCCAGGCAGGGAATCGAGAACTCTCGATGCCTTTGGGCGGCGGAGCTTTCAGGCCTCCATGCTTTCAGCTCGCATAAGTTCATACATACTCTACATGGGTGTGTTCCTTAAGGAGGTAACTAGGTATCTAGAATCAATGGCTCCTCTTCTCCTGGATGATAAGAGGGCAGACTATCTTACATTAGTCAAACATGCCCAGAATGTTTCCAAGCTTTTCAATAGGGCAACCTTTGACTGTTTTGAATGCACTAGCAGAGCAACATCTATCTGCATAGGTGCCTGTAGGATTGCATGGCTTCAGGCATCAGACCTTGAACAATGGGTTCAAGACAAACTGGGTAATATTCCCTATACTGGTGAGAACCTGTTTGGAAAGGATTGGCAGGATAAGGCTTCTCAGAATCTGAGAATACCACCTTTAATAGGCTTTCCATAGCTACTAATATGGTATAATACTCTGTAATAGAACTCGAAAGTCCATAGCTACTGCCAACCCTGCCAAGAAGAAAGCAGCTACAAAGAAAGCTATCTATGGTAAGAAGAAGAAATTTTACTCTTCTTACCTTCCAGCTTCTCAATACCAATCTCTTGTTGCTCCCAAGCAACAGAAAAAGCCACAGACTCCTAAATCCCAACCAGCTGCGCAGACTCAATCTGCGCCTGGTTTTTGACTTCTTCCTAGAGAAAATAGCCACCCTGCCTCTGGAGAACCCCTACCTCCTCCACATAGCAGGCGGACTTTGCCATTATGCCCACAGATGGCATCTTATCACCTTAGAATAGTGGACACTAACCATAGTGCAAGAAGGGTACAAGCTTCATTTCCAAATCATACCACCCTCCACCCCTAGTGCAGGAATATCATTCTCAACCCCCACTCACTGCTCTCCTGCAGCAAGCGGTCACTTCTCTTCTGTCACAGTGTGCCATAGAAGAAGTTCCAACATCCCAACAAGGGATGGGGTTCTATTCTCCCTACTTTCTCATACCAAAGAAAACCGGAGGGTACTGACCCATCTAAGACCTCAGAAACCTAAACAAGTTTCTAATCCGCGAGAAATTCAAGATGATCTCACTAGGAACCCTTCTACCTTATTTCCAGTCAGGACTGGCTCTGTTCTCTAGATCTAAAAGAAACATGTACTTACTTCATGTGTTCTGGATGAATAAGGATATATCTGCGCTTCATCTTCAAGGGAAACCACTATCAATACAGAGTCCTTCCCTTCGGACTCGCCTCTGCCCCAAGAGTCTTCACAAAGTGCATGGCGGTCATAGCCACATATCTAAGAACTCTCGGGATATTCGTCTTCCCTTACTTAGACGACAGGCGACTAAGGGCAGCCTCCTCACAGGAGGTTCATCTATCCCTCCTTCATACAATGCAGGTACTGCAAGATCTGGGATTTGTCATAAATCTACCAAAATCCCATCTAGTTCCCACTCATACACTAGAATTCACAGGAGCTCTTCTAGACACTCAACGCTCAAGAGCATTTCTATCCCAGGAGTGTTGTACTCAATTAGTACAGCTTGCATCTCAAGTATGGCTCAGGGACCATCTCTCGACCAGAGAGTTGCTAAAACCTCTGGGCCATATGGCCTCTACAGTACATGTGGTCCCATATGCCTGGTTGCACATGCAAACTGCTCAATGGACCCTTGCACTACAGTGGAAGCAGGTCTCTGGGGCTCTCAAGGACTGGGTCAAAGTCACAGACTTGCTCACCAAGTCCCTTCTATGGTGGTGTACCACAACAAATCTTCTCACAGGGTCACCTTTTCAGATGCCTGCACATCAATGCATCCTGACGCCTCCAAACTGGGTTGGGGAGCCCACTTAGGCCCTATCTCCACTTAGGGCCTCTGGACAGAGCATGAGTCGGAGCTCCAGATAAATCTCCTGGAGCTTCGTGCTATCTTCAATGCCCTCAAGGCGTTTCAACAACTCCTACAGGGCCACACAGTTCTAGTCCAGACGAACAATCAGGTGGCCATGTTCTGTGTGAACAAACAGGGAGGAATGGCCTCTTGGGCCCTCTGCCAGGAGGCTCTCATTCTTTGGTCTTTTGCAGTTGCTCATTGGATACACCTCCAAGCGGTGTACTTACCAGGACAGCAAAATGTCCTAGCAGACAGATTGAGTCTGATCCTTCTTCCACACGAATGGTCCCTCCATCTGCAGACAACTTTCTTCATCTTTCAGACCTTGGGGAACTATGGAAGTAAACCTTTTTGCCACTCTGCAAAACTACCTTATTTCTGTACCAGAGCCCCGATGACCAGCTTACAGCAGGCAAACGCTTTCCACCTTCACTGGGGTCAGACACGCTTCAAGCCGAGAGGGGCAAAATGATTCTCATAGCCCCATGCTGGCCACATCAATCATGGTTTCCTCTCCTGCTATATCTCTCTCTCAGACTCGCCTCCTGAGTCTCAGGTCAGCTCCCGAACTCCTGTCCCAGGAGGAAGGGATGCTATTCCATCCCAAAATGTGGTTTGCTCATCTCATGGCTTGCTGCTGAAAGCGTAGTCTTGCAAACTTTTAACCTGACTCGAAGTAAAGGAGATCCTGCTAGCCTCCAGGAAACCATCCACCAGACATTCTTATGAGCTCAAGTGGCATAGGTTCTTCACCTGGGGTTCCCAGAAGGAGCTTAATCCCTTTTCAGCTCCTGTAGAGGCTCTCCTTCAGTATTTCCTACATTTTTCTTCCTCTGGTCTCAAGACAAACTGTGAGGGTTCACCTCAGTGCAATTGCTGCTTCTCACCATCCATTGGATGGACAGCCTATCTCCTCACAGCCGCTTGTGGCGCGTTTTCATGAGAGGGATTTTATTAACCAATTCCCATCAGACAGCATGGGATCTTAATAACATCTTAGGGCAGCTCCTCAAGCTGCCTTTTAAACCTTTAACCACCACCTCACTAAAGTTTCTGTCATGGAAGGTTATCTTCCTAGTTGCCCTCACTTCGGCTAGACTCATTAGTGAGCTTCAGGCTTTGGTGGCAGATCCACCTTATACCGGGTTCCACCATGATAAGGTTGTCCTTAGGTCTCACCCCCACTTCATGCCGAAGGTGGTGTCTCCTTTCCATCTCAAACGGTCAGTTTGTCTTTTTCCCTAGACCACATTCCTCTAGGGCAGAGGCAACCTTGCATACCCTTGGCTGCAAGCATGCCTTAGCTTTTTACCTTCAAAGGACTCAAGAACACCATAGAGCTTCACAGTTGTTCATTTCCTTTTACCCTAGTTACTTGGGTCTCCCAGTTTCTAAATGTACTCTGTCCAATTGGATGGCAGATTGCATCTCATTTGCTTATGATAAGGCAGGACTTGAAGGGCACGTCACTGCCCATAATGTTCGTGCCATGGCTGCCTCGATGGCAAACCTACAGTCTGTAGCCACTGACGAAATCTGCAAAGCAGCCACTTGGTCTTCAGTGCATATCTTTGCTGCTCAGTACTGCCTTGACAAGGACTAATGCCGGGATGCCATGGTTGGTCAGGCTATACTCCAGCACCTCTTTCAGGAGAACTCCTACCCTCCACCCGGAATTTAATGATACCAGACATCCATGGAGAATCCATAACCTCTTGATGCCTATTCTGAAGCAAATCTACCAATTCTGAGGTCATTTCTCTGGCTTCTGGGAGCTAGGGAGTCCTATATGTGAAGACTACAATCTCCAGGAACAAGCAGGAATGTAGTCTTCACATATGGGTATCGTCGATACTGACGGAGCCTGCGCGGGAACGCTCCCCAGCGTCCAATTAGAAAGCTTTTGGGAGCATCCCACAGCGCCTGCGTGCTGCCTTCCCACCTTTCCCAACTGCCTCTCTCCAGTTCTTCATTTTCCACGGAGCCAGCAGGTCGTCGTTCCTGTCACCGCAGAAAATGTTTTCCTTATTCTTTATTTTTTTGTGGTCGCGTCTGCCTACCTCGACGCTATACCGGTACCGCCGGTTTTCTTTTCTTTCTTTCTTTCGTTTAAAAAAAATATATATATATATATATATATATATATTCTATATTTTTTTTCCAAACTTTTCTTCCCAGGTGCACGCGCCATTTTGGGCCTTAGGCCCAAAATTTCCTCCACTATGGAAAAACCCGCTTCGGGTTTTAAAAAGGGCACCAAGTGTGGCGGTATCATCTCCGTCACTGACACCCATGAGTGGTGTCTTAAATGTTTAGGTCCTGAGCACTCCATTGCCGAGTGTATGGCTTGTGCCATGATGTCCAAGAAGGGTCGACAAAACCAAGCTGCTAAGCTCAGCGCCCTTTTTCCCTCCGATGCAGCTTCTGTGGCATCGACGTCTTCCAGGGCTTCGTCTTCCTTCCATGGATCTCAGGAAACTAAACATAAGTCTAGCCGGTCCTCAAAGGGTAGATCTCCTTCTAAGCATCGAGATGCCTCTGGCGTTGCCCTTGAGGGTTCTGTACCGGCAAAATTGCCCCGACGGGAGGCTTCGGCTCCCAAAGCATTATCGGGGCTCCAGGATGTTCTCGAGGCCTCAACCTCGGCAGAACTACTGGTGCCATGCTCTGGGCTACCGGCTGCTTCCGGTACCGATACCCAGGCATCGGCAGCATCAATAGACCAGAGGTTCCTGGCTATTAAACGCAGTCTGGCAGCTCTCCTTGCGGCATCGACACCCTCGGAACCGCGTCAGACAGTTCAACCGGTATCGGTACCGGTATCGATAGCATTGACATCGGTGTCGGCTTGCCGGCACCCAGTCATGCGATACCTTCCGGTGCCGATACACCGGTACTGATTTCCCCTCGGTACCGACTTCGGTTGGTACGGGTATTGGGCTCTTCAAGAGCATCCGGACAGACGGTACTTTGAATCCTCGGAGGACTCCGAGGAGTCTGACAGCTCTGCTGGTACTGGTATACTTCTCCCGGAGGAGCCTTCCTCTCCTAAACGTAGGATGTCTCCTCCTGAAGATATCTCCTTTCAGGATTTCATCAGAGAGGTGGCTCGAGGTCTGTCCATTACTGCGGCTCCTGAAGCAGAGCCCAGGGCTAAGGAGTTGGAGATTTTACAATATCCCAAAGCTCCTAAGGAGGCAGCTACTCTGCCTAGCCATGAGATTTTACATGATCTCATGTTGAGAATATAGGAGACACCTCCTACCACCTCTCCTCACTCTCGCAGACTGGATACCATGTATCGAGTCCCTCCTTGTCCTGGTTTCCAGAAAACTCAGCTTCCTCACCACTCTATTGTAGTGGAATCAGCTATGAGAAGGATCAGGAGTGAAAAGAGGCATGCCTCTAATCCTTCAGGACGTGAGTGTAGAACTTTGGATGCCTTTGGACGTCGTACTTTCCAGGCTTCCATGCTTTCTGCCAGGATCAGTTCCTATATTTTATATATGGGAATGTTCCTTAAAGAAGTCACAGGAGACTTGGAGGTTTTAAGCCCTCTCCTCCCTGAGGACAAGAGGCAGGATTTTCTCACACTAGTTAAACATGCCCAGGATGTTTCTAAGTTTGTCAATCGTGCAGCTTTTGACTGTTTTGAGTGCATAAGCAGAACCTCTGCCATTGCCATAGGTGCACGTAGAATTGCCTGGCTCCAGGCATCCGATTTGGAGTTCTGGGTGCAGGACAAACTGGGAAATATCCCTTGTACAGGTGAGAACCTATTCGGCAAAAATTGGCAAGAAAAAGCCAATGAGTTGGATGCTGACAACTCCACTTTGGATAGGTTATCCAAAGCCACAGCTGATCCTGCAAGAAAGGTTTCTTGAAAAATTTCTTTCTTCTCAAAAAAGAAGAGGTTTTATCCCTCTTATTCTCAGTAGGGACATTCTGCAGGTCAGCCTGCCCGGAAAGGTCAGCAACCACCTAAACAAAGGAAAGCAAAGACTGCCAAGCCTCAACCATCTCAGCCTCCACAAGGCCTTTGACTTTCATCTAGAGAACTTAGCCTTCCTGGCCCTCAATGGTCCAGAGCCTTCCACCATTCCAGGAAGGTTGTGTCACTTTGCTCCCAGATGGGGGCAGATAACAGCAGAACATTGGACACTCCATTATAAAAGAGGGGTACAAGCTTCACTTTCTGTGCATGCCCCCTCCCACAATGGTAAGACAGTTCAATTCTCAGACCTCTCTCATCAACCTGTTAGATCAAGAGGTCACTATGCTTCTTGCCCAAGGGGCAATAGAAGAAGTACCCATTTCATCAACAGGGGACAGGGTTTTACTCTCCCGATTTCCTTATTCCAAAGAAAACAGGGGGACACAGACCTGTTTTAGAGAATTGAACAAATTCTCAAGATGATTTCTCTGGGAACTCTGCTGCCATACCTTCAGAGTCAGGATTCGCTTTGTTCTCTAGATCTCAAGGATGCATACACTCATGTTCTCATCCATCCAACTCACAGAAAGTTCCTTAGGTTCCTTTTTAAAGGAAAGCACTACCAATACAGGGTGCTTCCTTTTGGCCTGGCCTCAGCACCAAGAGTGTTCACGAAATGCATGACTGTGGTAGCAACATTTCTCCGTACTCTAGGGATATTTGTCTTCCCCTACTTAGACAACTGGCTCATTCGAGCCCCTTCAGAGTCAGAGGCCAGGACTTCCCTATCTTGCACAATGCGTATCCCTCAGTATTTGGGTCTGGTCATAAACATCCCAAAATCCAGTTTAACTCTTACTCAGTCTCTAGAGTTCATAGGAGCTTTGCTGGATACCAGAAAAGTGAGGGCCTATCTTCCCCAGGCCCGTTGTCTTCGCATGGTGCAATTAGTTTCTCAAGCAGTGCTAAAACCTCATCTCACTGCCCGAGAAATGTTACAACTACTAGGCCACATGGCATCTACAGTGCATGTGGTCCCTTATGCTCGCCTCCATATGAGAGCAGCCCAGTGGACCTTATCCACTCAATGGACTCAGGCATCAGGGTGCCTGTCAGACAAAATAGTAAACACAAATTGTCTTATTTTGTCTCTCCAATGGTGGCAGTCCACTCAGAACCTGTTGCTGGGGTCCCCATTTCAACAGCCTTTACCCCAGGCAACTCTCACAACAGATGCTTCACCAATAGGTTGGGGAGCTCATCTGCAAGACCTCTCCACCCAAGGCACTTGGACTCCACAGGAGACTCATCTACATATCAATCTCTTAGAGCTCAGAGCAATCTTCCTTGCTTTTCGAGTGTTCCACACCCTGCTCAGCTACAAGACAGTCCTCATTCATATGGACAATCAAGTAGCCATGTTCTTCGTGAACAAGCAGGGGGAACAGGCTCTCTGTCGCTTTGCAACGAAGCTTTGCGACTATGGGCCCTCGCCAGAGAGCATCAGATTCATCTCCTGGCAGTGTATCTTCCAGGCATACAAAACTCTTGGGCAGACAGACTCAGTCGAATTCTGCTTCCACACGAATGGTCTCTACATGCAGACCAGGTGGCCAAGATTTTTCAAATTTGGGGAACCCCGGACATAGACCTCTTTGCAAGTCCGTTGAATGCCAAACTTGCCTGGTTCTATTCCAGAATTCCGGTTCAGGGTTCTCAGGCCAGGGATGCCTTCCTCCTTCACTGGGGAGACTTCCTTTATGCCTTTCCACCCATTCCCCTAATTCCCAAAACCCTGTTCAAGCTTCAGAGAGACAGAGGGCGTATGATTCTCATAGCTCAACATTGGCCACGGCAAGTGTGGTACCCTCTGCTTCTACATCTCTCTCAAGCCCCCTCCCTGGAGTTAGGATCTGCTCCATATCTCCTGTCACTGGAGGACGGAATGTTATGGCATCCCAATCCCCAGTCTCTGCATCTCAGAGCTTGGTTGCTGAAGGCCTAGATCTTCATGATCTTAACCACCTTCAGCAAGTAAAGGATATCCTTTATGCTTCCAGGAAGCCTTCCACAAGACGCTCTTATGCTTTTAAGTGGAAGAGGTTTACCATATGGTGTTCGCAGAAGGGTCTTAACCCCCTTGTGATGCCTCTGGAATCATTACCGGAGTATCTCCTTCATCTGTCCAATGCAGGACTTAAGACTAACTCAGTAAGAGTCCATTTGAGTGCTATTGCAGCTTCTTTCAAGCCTCTAAATGGACAACCTATTTCCTCCCATCCTCTTATAGCAAGATTTATGAGAGGCCACCTTCTAACTAAGCCTCCCATTAGGCCACCACCGGTGGCATGGGACTTAAACCTGGTTCTTGGTCAGCTCATGAAGCCACCTTTTGAACCTTTAGCTACTACCTCATTGAAATTCCTTTCTTGGAAAGTTATCTTTCTCATTGCAATCACATCAGCACGTCAGCTTTTTGTATCCTATGACCCCAGCTGTCTGGGGCTTACAGTGACAAAGCAAACTCTGTCCACTTGAGTGGCAGACTGCATTACCCTTACCTATGAGCAAGCAGGGATCCCACTGGGCCAGAGAGTCACGGCGCACCGCATCAGGGCCATGGCTATTTCAATGGCCAATTTGTGTTCCATCCCCATGACAGAGGTTTGCCGGGCCGCCACCTAGTCTTCGGTTCATCAGTGAATTGCAGGCACTAGGGGCTGATCCACCTTATACAAGGTTCCATCATGACAAGGTAGTCCTTAGGACTCATCCACACTTTATGCCAAAGGTGGTCTCGCCTTTTCATCTTAACCAAGCGGTCTACCTGCCTGTGTTCTTTCCAAGACCTCATGCATCAAATGCAGAAAGGAATCTTCATACTTTGGACTGTAAAAGAGCTTTAGCCTTTTACTTGCAAAGAACACAGCAACATAGAAAGTCCTCTCAACTCTTTGTTGCTTTTGATCCTTCTCATTTGGGACTTCCAGTCTCCAAGAGAACACTGTCCAGCTGGCTTGCACAGTGTATTTCCTTTGCCTATCAGAGTAAGAACCTTCCTCTGGAGGGCCATGTCACAGCTCACAATGTGAGAGCCATGGCAGCTTCAATGGCTCATCTGCACTCTGTGTCTATTGACGACATATGTCGAGCAGCTACTTGGGCCTCAGTTCATACCTTCACAGCCCATTACTGCTTGGACAAGGACTCCCGCCGGGATGCCTTGTTTGGACAGGCTGTTCTCCAACACCTGTTCCATACCTAATCAACTCCTACCCGCCATCCCTGGTTGGATACCAGAGATCCATGGGGGAAGTGGAGCCCTTTCACAGGGACACACAACTTCTGGGGTCTCTCCCTGGCAGCTAAAGCTAGGGAGTCCCCATATGTGAAGACTAAATTCCTGCTTGTTCTTGGAGATAGCATAGTTACTCACCTGTAATAGGTGATCTCCAGGAACAGCAGGAATTTAGTCTTCACAACCCACCCACCTCCCCTAGGAGTTGTATCTCTCTATCTATCTCTTTCTCTTTTCCTCTCTCTCTCTTTGTCTCAGCTTTAAACTCAACTGGAGAGAGGCAGTTGGGAAAGGCGGGAAGGCAGCACGCAGGCGCTGTGGGATGCTCCCAAAAGCTTTCTAATTGGACGCTGGGGAGCGTTCCTTCGCAGGCTCTTGTCGGTACCGACGTCACCCATATGTGAAGACTAAATTCTTGCTGTTCCCGGAGATCACCTGTTACAGGTGAGTAACTATGCTTTCCTGCTTGTTCCTGGAGATAGCGTAGTTACTCACCTGTAACAGGTGGTCTCCGGGAACAGCAGGAATTTATTTATTATTTATTTATTTATATTCTCTTATATACCGCGCTATTCTGCATCAGTGCGGTTTACATTGAACAAACTGAAATTACATTGAACAGGGCATTATAACTTGGAGAGAACTATTTTACAGGGAACATTTAGTCTTCACAACCCACCCTCCTCCCCTAGGAGTTGTAGGGTTTCTCTCCTTTTATCTCAGCTACAAACTCAGCTGAGGAGGGAGAGTTCCAAAGGTGGGAAGGCAGCGACGCAGGTGCAATGGGATGCTCCCAAAAGCTTTTCTCTACGCTTTTCTCACAAATCCCCTTTATTTAAACAGGTAGATAAGTGAGCAGGTAGGTATAGTCTATCTAGATTTTCAGGAAGCGTTTAACAAAATCTCTCATGTGAGACTCTTAAGGAAATGGTTATGGTATATGAAGCAGTGTCCTACTGTGGCTTGGGACTGGTTACAAGATAGAAAATTGTAGGGCTAAATGGTCAGTTTTCCCAAGGGATCTATGCTGGGCCTACTACTTTTTAACATATTTATAAATGACCTGAAAATAGGAATGAGCAAGATGAGCACATTTTTACAGACACAATTATTGAAAGTTCTTAAATAATAAGATTATGAAAAATGTACAAGAGGACCCTGAAATTGGGAGGCTGGGAATCCAAATGGCAGTGAAATTTTAATATGGACAAGTGCAAAGTTATGCACTTAGGGAAGAACAACCCAAACTAGCGCCATAATGCAAGGTTCCACATTGGCCGTCATCGTGGATAATACATTGAAATTCTCTGCTCAGTGTACAGCAGCTAAGCAAGCTAATAGAGTGCTAGGAATTATAAGGTAAGAAATGGAGAATAAAACAAAGAATATTTTAATGCCTCTATTGCTCCATGGTATGATTGCACCTTGGAGTATTGCATGCTGTTCTGGTCTTTGCATCTTTAAAAAAAAAAAAAATCCGAATTGAAAAAGGTACAGAGAAGGGTGACTAAACTGATGAAGGAGCTGTAAGACTTACCTCTATGAAGAAAGGGTTGTTCTTGGAGAAAAGACAGGTGAGGAGTAATGAAAGGTCTATAAAATGAATAGAGTAGAATGACTAAATATGAATAACTTTTTGTGTGGGTTTTCTTTTTCTTACTTCAATTACAAAGTAGTACATTTTAAGACTAATTGAATGAAAAAAATATCTTCTCCAGTGTGTAATTAAGCACTAGAATTTATTGTCAGAAGTTGTAACAAAGCTGTTAGTGTGTTGTTAAGTGCCATCGATTCGGTGTCAACTCATGGCAACCCTCTGGATAGTTGTCCTAAACCAGGGGTCTCAAACACGCGGCCCACGGGCCGCATGCGGCCCGCAAGAGCATTTTGTGCGGCCCGCGACCCGCGAGTATCCTTTCTGCAATTTTTGCTACTTTTACTCACTGTTTTCCGGCTTAGCGCGATTCCCGGGGCTGCATACAAAGTTGGGTTGCATGACCGCGTCACGCGCCTGCCCTCCACCAATCAGGGACAGGCAGAAGGAGGAGAAAAAGGAGGAGGGGGGGGGGGCCCGGCCCAGAAGCAGTCTGAGCAGCCACGAGGTATCAGCGGTTTATGAAGCATCGCCTGCTTGGAGGAAGGATCGCCTGCTTGCACAGCTCTCGGCAGGTAAGGAAGCAGTCTGCCCAGAATTAAGCCAGCCCTGCCTCCCTCAGTCCCTCTCCTCTTCGGCTTAGAACCGCGAAGGGAGGAAATTTCAGCCGGCTTAACAGAGTCCCGAGGGAGGAACTCTCCCTTCGCGGTTCTAAGCCGAAGAGGAGAGGGACTGAGGCAGGGAGGGAGGGAGGGATGGCTCTGCGGGGGGGGCCTGTGATTCTTGCTGAGGGAGGCCTGTGATTCTTGCTGAGGGAGGGAGGGAGGATGGATGGATGGAGGGGGGGGGCTGTGATTCTTGCTGAGGGAGGGAGGGAGGATGGATGGATGGATGGGGGGGGCTGTGATTTTTGCTGAGGGAGGGAGGATGGATGGGGGGGGCTGTGATTTTTGCTGAGGGAGGGAGGGAGGATGGATGGATGGATGTGGGGGGCTGTGATTTTTGCTGAGGGAGGGAGGGAGGGAGGATGGATGGATGGATGGGGGGGGCTGTGATTTTTGCTGCTGCTGCTGCTGCTGCTGCTGATGATGATGATGATGATGATGGATGGGGGGGGGGGTCAGAACTGGTAATGTGCTGTGGGGTGGGGGTCAGAACCATCACCATTTCTGAACTCCCCAGCCCCACAGCACATTACCAGTTCTAAACCCCCCAGCACATTACCAGTGTGCTGTGGGCTGGGGGGTCAGAACTGGTAATGTGCTGTGGGCTGGGGGTCAGAACCATCACCATTTCTGAACCCCCCCAGCCCCACAGCACATTACCAGTTCTAAACCCCCCAGCACATTACCAGTGTGCTGTGGGCTGGGGGGTAGGTCATGTATTGTTCTCTGAAATGTATTGATTTAATATTTGCAGTGTTGCCTTTTGATAGGTAGGGTCTGGTGCTTTGTGAGTCCTGGTAGTGCTGTTATGATACGGGGGGTTTGCTATGGGTTCTAAATGGGCAGTGTTAGTAGTAGTTCCTAATGTGCCTGGCGGTTGGCACTGGATTATAGTAATTTTCTAGTCTTTCTTTATCCATGCACTCATTATGCAACATTATGCAAATATTTATGCAAATGAGGCCCCTTATGCAAATGAGCCCCCGTGTCTTATGCGGCCCCCGGGTTACTTTACAAGTCCTCATTCGGCCCTCAAAGCAATTTGAGTTTGAGACCCCTGTCCTAAACTATGTTCGGTCTTCAGTCAGGCGGCTCATTGTTGATAGAGTGACATCCATAGCTGCTGTTATTGTATTGATCCATCTTATTGCTACTCTTCCTCTTTTGTGTTGACCTTCAACCTTGCTAAGTATGATATCTTTCTCTAGTGATCTCTCTCTTTGCATGATGTTTCAGAAGTATGAAAGTTAAAGTTTTGTCATCTGAGCTTCTAAAGAAAGCTTAGGTTTGACTGGTTTGTTCTTTGGACAGTCCATGGTATACACTGTATTCTTCGCCAGCACCATAATTCAAAAGCATTGATTTTCTTCCAATCTATCTTTTTTCACTGTCCAACTTATGGCACATCCATATGATGTGACTGAAAAAATCATGGCTTGGAAAAGTCAAATCTTTGTATGGAGAAGGACATTTCTGCTCTTGAGAATCTTGGCTAAGTCCTTCATTGCCCTGTTGCCAAGAGCAGTGTGTCATCAGATTTCTTGATTACTTGTTGTTTCTTTATTGATCAAGCAGGTTAAAGTGGTCTATTATCTCGGTTTCTTCTCCATCAGTGATGAACTTACTGATTTTGCCAGTTATCAGGACCTTTGGCTTCTTTATGTTAAGGTGCAGGCCCATTTTAAGACTATGTTCCTTGATCTTGAGAAGCAAATGTTTCAGATCATCTTCACTTTCAGCCAGTATCGTGGTATCATCAGCATAGCAAAGGTTGTGAGTCTTCCATCAGTCTTCACACCTCTGTTGTCTTCATACAGTCCTGCTTCTCCAATGATTTGTTCTGCATATAAATTAAATAGGTATGGGAGAAAGTATGCAGCCTTGCCATATACTTTTGCTGATTTTTAAACCATTCTGTTTCTCCTTGTTCCATTCAAACTTGCTTCTTAATCAACATAAATGTTGTGCAAGAGAACTATCAGATGTTCTGGTATACCCATGCTTCTTAATGGGACTCAGAGTTTCTCATAGTTTTACATACAAAAAACTGGCAGCAACCTGGAAACAATGACTCGCCTCATAACTGGCCGTTACGTTCTGATGGTGAAAACATCTATAAAGAAAGGCACAACAAAGTAGCACGCCTCATACATTAAGTGCCATCGAGTCGATGTCGACTCCTAGCGACCCTCTGGATAGTTGACCTAAACTTTGTTCAGTCTTCAGCAAAGCAGTTCATTGTTGATAGAGTGGTGTCCATAGCTGCTGTTATTGTATCGATCCATTTTATTGCTTGGCTTCCTCTCTTATGGTGACCTTCCACATTGCAAGCATTATGTCTTTCTCCAATGATCTCTTTCTTTGCATGATATGTCCAAAGTATGAAAGTCAAAGTCTTGTCAACTGAGCTTCTAAGGAAAGCTTAGGTTTGATCTCCTCTAGTACTGACTGGTTTGTTTTTCGAGCAGTCCACGGTATACATAGTATTCGTCGCCAGCACCATATTTTAAAGGCATCAATTTTCTTCCTGTCTATCTTTTTCATTGTCCAACTTTCACATCCATATGACGTTATTGAAAATACTCTGCCCTGGAGAAGTCAAATCTTTGTATGGAGAGAGACATCTCTGCTCTTGAGGATGTTGTCTAGGTCTTCTTAGCCATTCTACCAAGAGCAATATGTATTTCTTGACTGCTAATCCTTTCTTTGATTGTTGATCCAAGTAAGTTAAAGCTGTCAACTATTTGAATTTCTTCTCAATCAATGATGAACTTATTGATTTTGCCAGTTGTCAGGATCTTTGTCACCTTAACATTAAGGTGCAGACCCATTTTAAAACTATATTCTTTGATCTTGAGAAGCAAATGTTTCAGATCATCTTCACTTTCGGTCAGTAATGTGGTATCATCAGCATAGCGAAGGTGAGTCTTCCACCAATCTTCACGCCTCGGTTATCTTCATACAGTCCTGCTTCTCTGATGATTTGTTCTGCATATAAATTAAAGAGGTAGGGGGGAAAGTATGTAGCCTTGTTGTACACCTTTGCTGATTTTAAACCATAAGGAATGGAAAATAAAATAAAGGATATTATAATGCCTCTGTATCGTTCCATGGTGCGACCGCACCTTGAATATTGTGTGTAATTCTGGTCGTCGTATCTTAAAAAGGATATGGCATTATTAGAAAAGGTACAGAGAAGAGCCACCAAAATGGTAAAGGGGATGGAAGGATACTCCTATGAAGAGAGGCTAAAAAGGTGTTAGGGCTCTTCAACCTGGAAAAGAGACAGCTTAGGGGAGATATGATAGAGGTCTATAAATTAATGAATGGAGTGGAACAGGTAAACGTAGATCGATTGTTTACGTCATCAGAATATAAAAAGACTAGGGGACATGCAATGAAGCTACAGGGTAACCTATTTAAGACTAATAAGAGAAAATATTTTTTTCACTCAACGTGTAATCAAACTCTGGAATTTGTTACCGGAGGATGTAGTAAAAGCTGTTAGTGTAGCTGGGTTTAAAAAAGGTTTGGACAAGTTCCTGAAGGAAATATCCATAAACCATTATTAAAAGGAACCCAGGATTTTTATTTATTTATTTATTTATTTATTTTATTTATTTAACTATTTCTTTTATACCGCCCCTTCCAGAGATCAAGGGCGGTTTACATATAACAGGTTAACAGTCTTGTACACAGTTTGTATACATTTTACATAGAACAATAGAATTCAACTATTTACATTGAACAGTAATATAAACTTTGTAGGTATCACTGTTTGACCCAATACAAGCATTGAGAAACCTGCGTCTTTGGGGAGACTGCTAGGTACTTATGACCTAGATTGGCCACTGTTGGAAACAGGATACTGGACTTGATGGACATTGGTCTGACCCAATATGGCATATCTTATGTTCATTCTGTTTCTCCTAGTTCCGTTCAAACTGTTGCTTCTTGATCAATGTAAAGGTTGTGCAAGAGAACGATCAGGTGTTCTGGTATACCCATGCTTCTTAATGTGGCCCAGAGTTTCTCTGGTTTACACAGTCAAAAGCCTTGCTGTAGTCAATAAAACGCATATGGATATCCTTTTGGTATTCTTTTTTCTTTTCAAGGATCCATCTCACATCCTCAATGTCTCTCGTTCTTTGTCCTTTCTGAACCCTGCTTGGTTTGCAGCTTGTTTTGCTGTGAGGGCTTGTGCATCAGTGATGCTGAGAGCTAAGCTATCTTATCTACTGGCAGGGTTTGCCAAGATAGACAGGTCTCAGCTGAGTTGCCAGACTAAGACAAACCACCCATCTGGGCAGCAGCAGAATGGGATGGTGTTGTAAGCGGAAGATCATATTTTTGTGACAAATGCAACAACACTGGAATTAACTGCGCAGAAGAAAGGCTTGGTAAATCTACTTCTGTATCTTGCCAAGATAGTCACAAAACAAATTGCACTATAGTGCTGGAAGATGAGACCCCCCCCCCCCCCCCCCAGGTTGGAAGGCACTCAAATGGCTACTGGGGATGAGCTGACGACTTCTCAGAGTAAAACCAGCATTTATGATGTGGTTGGATCTGCTGATGTAGCTGCACATGAAAAGAGTCAGAAGTTGCAAAGGTGTCTTACATATTGGGACATAGAACGTACGAAGCATGAACCAAGGGAAGTTGGAGGTGGTCAAGAATGAAATGGATCTGTTGGGTGTCAGTGAACTGAAATGGACTGGCTTTGGGCACTTTGCATCTGATGATCACATGGTCTACTATGCTGGAAATGAAAGACAAAAAAGAAATGGTGTTGCATTTATAATTAAGAAGAAACTTGCAAGAACTGTAATGAAATACAATGCAGTCATTGAACGCTTAATTTCTATTTGTCTACAAGGAAAGCCCATACATACACTGGGTAATTCTCCTTGTACTGGAGAAAATCTCTTCAATAAAGAGGCTTTACGTCAGGTTGCTCATTGCTCCACTGACTTTCCTAGTTCTGAAAACCGTCCTAAGCCTTCTTTTTCCCCAGGGCTTAGGAAATGTCCTACCAAACCTTCTTTCCCTAGGAAAAGAAAGTTTCATCCTTCCTCTGCCCATCCTCCAGATGTACCCAAGCAAGGGACATCTCATCCTCATCTGAAGTCTCCAGACTCTAACCAGGCTAATCATCGCCAGCAACCATAGGTTCCTGTATGTTGCAATCTACAGTTAACTTCTTCTTACCAGAAGTTATTCTTCAAACCCTACACTGGTTTTTCTTTTCAGTATGCTAAGCTATTCAGATATTTTTGTCCATGGGTTACAGAATTCTCCCTTTCTTTTTATTATAAAGGGAGATTACAATTATCCCATGATAGTTTCTGTCCCCACAGGGACATTTTTTCCTTCAGCTGACTTAGCATATGGTATGTCACCTTCCAAGCCCCTCTCTTCCAGGGTTTCCCCTGCTCGAGTTGGTACCATACTGAAACACTTCTCTTTCTTTCCAGTGTAGACTTTTTGCTATCCTTCACTGCATGCTCTGAACAACCCATCAGACAGGGACGGGAATATCTCCGCTCCCTCTGTCTGTTTTTCTCCCTGTTTTTATACAGGGGGATCCCCTCTGCTCTTTTGTTCAGTTGCTGTACAAGCAGAACTTCCAGTGCTTACTTTAATGTTTCTTGCAAGTTACTTTCAACTATCTTGCATGATACTACTCACTGCAGGTTCTCTTCTTCTTGCCATATCCTTACCTGGGATGTGGCACCACATCTGACTGCTGTTAGTTTATCTCATAATTCTCCTGCACAATGCTCTCTGCAATCTTCAGAGAAGCTTTCCACTATGGGCCCTTGCTGTAGAGCATTGAACTTTGTCTCTGAGGGTTTTCCATATAATAGGAAAAGCTTATATAGTCATCCATGGCTATATAGGTTCTTTATACCCTCTTGTCTCCTATTGTGATACAGAAGACAAGCTTTTTCTGCGTGAATGTCCAAGGAGTTCCCAATCTGGCAGGAATCTACCACTTTTTTCCTTACAGCTTGGCATTATCTTTTCTACTCCACTTGGACAATGCATACTCTTTTACTGTACATGATACCTCTGAATCCCTTGACTGGGTCCTCCTGGTGTCTTAGTCTATGCGTTTTCTTGTCCTTTGGACATGTCAGAGTCCTAAAGTACTCCTGACGTGCTCTTACCAGACTGCTATTATCCTCTGTTTTTCACGCAACCATACTGGTTATTCCACTGAACTACATTCCTGCACCACAGAAATAGATTATCCATATATCTTCAGGTGATTTTCACCCCCTTATTATTAGATGAATCTTTTCCCATCACATTCCCCATGTGAATGTTTTTCTGTGGTTCAGTTGCAGGCATGTATTCTCAGAGTCATATTCCTGTATGTATATGTCCTATACATACATATTTTTGTAATCTGTATGGGCATAAGCCATGCCCATCTATATCTATATCTATATATACCTCTATATCTATCTATCTATCTATCTATATATATATATATATATATATATATATATATATATATAATCTCACACATATCTGGACATATATGCACATATATATAGACATGTATGTATCTCCATATATATATAGATATATATATGCCCTTTGGGAGATGTCCATAGGACACTAGGTATTACCTACTATCTCCCTAACTGTCTGTGCTATAAAGTATTTACCTTCTTAAGGGGTCCAGACAGTCAACTTGCCTATTCTCATACGGCTTAGTAAGTGGGAGCGGTTATACACACAATTACTGCTGTGACGTCAACAGCTTCTATTTTTGTTATAGATCTCCCTATCCATGAAGTATCAAACTTCATTGTCTTCCTATCTCTTACCAGCTAGGAATGACAGTGTACATATTCAGTATTTCTGAGTACACTTCTGTTCTCCTTGGGAATAGGGGCTTTTTTCCATACCCCCTCTTCCCTTCCGGACTGGGCTAATTCTCCAGATCGGTCAGTCTTCTTCTTTTAGTCCTCAATGTTAATAACTCTGTACCTTTATCTTTATCTTTATTGGTAACTAAAAGAGTTTTCAGCTTTTTCCCATAAAGCTTTCCATTGAAGACCTGCCGTTCTTCTCCTGCCCCAGTTGACACCTGGGTCACCTGCCCATTCCTGGTTTGGAACTTCATCCTCACTGCTGTGAAGTTACCTTGAAGATTCCGCTACTGCATCTACAGTACACTCCATCACAGTTCTACTTCCTACAATCCAGTAGGTAAGCTCTATATTGTACTAGTTCATTAAATATTTAATGATACTTGACATACTTTCTAAAGACTCCTCTCTCCTGTAGTCTTTAGATTTGCTGTTCCTTGCAGCTCTTCTCTATTCAACTCCTACCCCCCATCCCTCAGGGGATGCCGGGGATCCAGGTTTGGGAAATGCCGTCCTGTCCCAGGAATACGCATTTTATGGGATCTCCCCTGGCATCCACAGCTAGGGAGTCCCCATATGTGAAGACTCATTCCTGCTTGTTCCTGGAGATAGCACAGTTACTTACCTGTAACAGGTGATCTCTGGGAACAGCAGGAATTAGTCTTCACAACCCACCCACCTCCCCTAGGAGTTGTATCTATCTATCTCCTTTCCTCTTTCTCTCCTTCTGTCTCAGCTATGAAACTCAACTGAGGAGAGGCAGTGGGAAAGGCGGGAAGTCACCGCGCAGGCGCGAGGGATGCTCCCAAAGGCTTTCTGATTGGATGCTGGGGAGCATTCCGTGCAGGCTCCGTCGGTACCGACGTACCCATATGTGAAGACTAATTCCTGCTGTTCCCAGAGATCACCTGTTACAGGTAAGTAACTGTGCTGCATCCGCGATGATGACTCTCATTCCTCACCCTTTCCTGAAATCTGCTTGCACTGCAGGCAGTTCTTGTTCCAGATATGGTTGTAGTCTCTTTTGAATGATCTTGAGTAGAATCTTGCTGGCAAGTGAGATAAAAGCAATTGTGTGATTAATTTCCACAGTCAGTCAGATTGCTTTGTTCAGTATTGGTATAAACACAGATCTTTTCCAGTCAGCTGGCTGTGATGCTGTCTTCCAAATTTCCTGGCAGAGCTTTGCAAGTATGGTAATAGCTGCATCCAGTTGCTGTAATACATCAGTAGGAATGCCATCAATGCTCAGTGCTTTATTCTTTGATGATGCTTTCAGTGCTGCTTTGACTGACTTCTTTCATCACCAATTGTTCCTGATCATTGGTCCACTTGATATTTATGGTATAATGACTCTGCATATTCTTTCCACCTTTTTTTGATCTTCTCAGTATCATTCAACATGGATCCTAGAGCATCTTGTAGCATTCCAATTCAGGGCTGGAATTTTTTCATAGCTTTAGGAAAGCCAATCTTGTTCTTCCTCTAATAGTTTCTGATTTTATTTCCTTGCAAGCGTCATTGTAGTACTTCTCCTTGTCTCGTCTTGCTGCATGTTGAAAATTTGTTAGTGTAGCTGGATTTATAAAATATTGCGAACAACTTCCTGGAGGAAAAGTACATAAATCATTAAAGTGAGCTGGGGGGAAATCCATTGCTTACCCCTGAGATAAGCAGCTTGGAATTTGTATTCTTTTTGGGAACCTGACATGTATTTGTGACCTGGATTGGCTGCTGTGGGAAACAGGACACTGGGCTTGATGGACCATTGGTCTGACCCAGTCAGTACTTATGCAGGGCCAGCGTTAGGGGGTGGCAAACAGGGCAAATATCCTGGGACCTCATGCCACAAGGAGCCCCAAGTCTGCCTCATTTTAAAGGAGAAATAGCTTGAAGGTGGGCTTTGAGACCCCCTCCACAGTTTCTGCTCTGGGCCCCTATATGATATAACACCTGCTCTGCACTTATGCTCTGAGATTGAGATCTTGGATTATCAAGGTGAGAGGGGAAATGGAGAGATTGAAAAGTGTGGGTGGTGATATGGAGCCCTGCGGTGCACTGGAGACTAATGGGTGGTTCTCAGACAACGAACCCACAATAGAAACTTGAAAGTTCCAGGAATGAAACCAATTCTCTGATTCCTGAGTCATGTAATCAATAAGGCTGAATGCAGCACTTAGATCGAGTTGAACTATCAAGACATCCCTGAGGCTGTCAAGATGGGTGGCCATCTCAGTTAAGATGGCAAGAAGTGTAGTCTCAGTGCTGTGATAAGAGCAGAAGCCTGATTGTCAGGGGTGAAATGAGTTGTTTGCTTCTCAAAATCTTGAAACTTGTTGGAGTGATTTGGCTGCGGTTAAAGTCTATTCTGAAGGCCTGCGAAACATTTTCACCCAAAATGTGTGGATAGATATTTGACAATGCAATTCACTACTACTACTACTACTACTACTACTACTACTGCTGAACATTTGTATAGTGCTACAAGACGTATGCAGCGCTGCACAGACTCATGTAAAAGATGGTCCCTACTCATCAGAGCTTACAATCTAGTCATTTCCTCCCTACATAGCAGCCACTTAATTTTGAGATGATCAGAATAGAACTGGTTAAAGGAAATTAGATGAAGAAAGTGTGTGTGTGTGTGGGGGGGGGGGGGAATCAGACAGTGAAGCAAAGGTGCAAAAAGAGAGGTTTAATATGGGCGATAGTTACTTCGCAAGCTTGGATCAAGGTTTTGCTGTTTCTGAAGAGGATGAACAATAGCATGCTTCTAGGAGGATGGGACTTCTCCATGGGTCAGGCTGCTATTTATCGGATCCAAGAAGAGTGGGCCAAAAGGGTTCCAGCAGTTTTTGATGAGAGAGGGTGGAATAATATCAGCTAAAGAGCTACAGGAATTTAATGAAATCAGAAGTTTTATAAGAACAAAGAGGGAAAAGGGTGTAAATTGGGCAAAAATACTAGTGTGAATTCTTGGTAGTGCATCAGGGAGAGCCTCCTCTGCCATTAGTCCCACTCGAAGGCTGCAGGCTTAGAGATCAGGTAAGAAGCAAATTGGTTAGAGGAAATGTGAACCTCAAAGGTTTGAAAGGACTTTGAGGCTAGGGAGTTAGATGGAGAACTCTCCCAAAACAAATTTTTCTGTTCTTTATGATTCAATGTAAAGAAAAAGGAAATTATTTTGTTTGGTGAATAAGCAGCTTGTACTTTAGCTGGAGCATATGGCAAGATGCTTTATTTTGAGAAGATTTCCTCCATTTTCGTTCGGCATGTCAAACCTATTTTTTGAGATCCTTCAATTCTGCAGTATAGGAACGTTTTCTATGGATCATTTTCCGAGGGCATGCGAATTCAGAGTCATGGTTAATAGAGTTCCAAGAAAGAACTTTTTGGCCTAGTGAGAAAGTAGAAAAGTCAGCAGGAAGTTTTAGTGAATCAGTGGCAAATCGATCAATATTGATGTTCTTGATATTCCAGAAAGAACAGGGCTTAAAGCAATGATACAAAGGTAGGGTGGGGTGGAGTTGCCTTTTGGAAGCAAACTAGAAATTAGCCAGTCCCTTAGAAATATAACATCTAAGCCGTGGCCTGTTGAATGAGTAGGTTTAGAGGAAAGAAGAGTGGAACCAAGCTGGGAAATGAAGGATAGGAAATCTATATTATGGAGGACTCATGGTTGTCCATTTGTATATTAAAATCACCAAGGATGAGTAAGGAGTCAGACATCAGATTAAAATCCGAGATCAGTAATTGTAAATCCTCGTAAGAAGTTGTTATAGGAAGGGTCAGGTAGAGGAGGAGATGGTGTAGGTAGGATGGCACACTTACAGTCAGTGATTCTATATATTAAGAACTCATTTAAAGATTTCTATACTGTTCCATCTGCTTGGAACTATGAGGGACACCCCTCCCCCACACCTGGTTAGGGTGGTTACAGGAGAAGGCACTGAAATTATCAGAATTATTTGTTTCAGGAAGACTGTCATCTTTAAGACAGGTCTTGCAGATTGCCAGCAGTCTTGGTAGGTATCAGAAAGATCCCTTATAAGAGATTCTTTGTTCTTTATACCTCGAGCATTAATAAGACCTACAGGGTGTTGGGGCAATTGTGAGAGGTGGAAGGGGAGTTGCAAGGTATAACATTAGATGATTGGGCATTTTGTGGTGTTGGGATAGATGTAAAGGGGTATTTGTGAATGGGGCATTTGCAGGAGGCTGTTCATTGGGATGGAGCCAATTTGCAGTGTGGTAGGAAAGTTGGGGGTCGAGCAGTTTGCAGGGCTGTGAGTCGCTACATTTTTTTGGTGGTGACCTTTGGGTTGGTAGGGCAGTTGAGTGAATATTTTTTTTTGGAGCGGGGAGGGGAGCGCTTTGGAGGATTGTGAGAGTAGGGAATAGTGAGAGGGAGTTTCAAAGGTGCAATTCCCTAACTGCTGTGTTTCACTGTATATAAATTTCTGTGCTACAGAAGATGGAACTCTTCCCATAGAAATGCATTGGGCTATATGTTTTTGGGGAGGGAGGGGGCATCTATCTCTGGAACCCCTTTTGTCTGATTTGGCTCATTTTCAAACTCTGAATAGTTTTATCACATGTTAATTTCATCCCATTCTGTTAAATTTTTGGAGGGTTAGTTTGCCCCCAGACAGATTTTTCGTGACCCCCTTTTATACAATTCTTTCCAATTTCCATTAGGTTGTAAGGGAATAAAAAGAAAACTATTTTGTCAACAGACGTTTTTTAATAGGCATGTGGTAGGTTTTTCATTGCTTCTTTTTCTGGTCTTATTCTTGGGTAATTGTTCTCGTTACCATATGCTTTCTGTCCTGTATGGGTTTTTTTTTTTTTCATATTTTGAATGCAGATGTATACCATGTTCTCTGGGAACAAGCAGGAAGTCAGTCCTCCAATATAGGTGACGGCGCCAATGGAGCCCGCACGGAAGCATCTCCCCAGCTTTCAAAGCAAGTCTTTGGGAGATGCACCACACATGCTTGGTCCACTTCCCGCCTAAGGGTGCCATCTTGCTCAGTCTCCTTTTTTCTGTGGAGCCCTTCAGACGCGGTTCAATTTTCCCTGGAAAATTCCGATTTTATTCTCAAGTTTTGTCTGGTTTGCGTACCGGTTCCTTCCTGCCCCCAAATCAGCTTGCTTCGGCATCGCTCCTCTGGTTCGTTTATTCATTTTTTTATCAGTCTTCCTCGACTGGCTTTTGCGCCCTTTTTCAGCTAAAGGCCTTGGATCCCTGCTGGGAGGCAGGGACCTTCTTTTTCCGATGGCCTCAAGTGGCGTCAAAAAGTGTGACTAGTGTGTCAAAATGTCACTTATCGAACCACACGACTGCTGTCTTCGATGCCTTGGTCCAGAGCACGGTGACTCTGACTGAGAGCTCTGCAGAACTATGACCCCCAAGTCCTTAAAGAGCTGCCATTAGTAGCAGGAAAAATTCTTTCAGAAGTCCGATTCCACCCTGGAGTCTCCAGTGACACTACGCTTCAGGGCCCCCTCTGACAACTCGGTGCCTCATGAAGCCAGAGCCTCTTCGGAATCCTGCAGCCGCGTTTCCTCTGAACGGAAGCCCCCAGAAATGCAGCATAAGAAGAAATCCTCTAAAGACCATCTCGGAGGATGGATCTGGGAAGAAGGTGAAATCCCATGCCAGGTCCTGCAGTCTCAGGCATGAGTCCGAGGAGTTGGGGCAGGAGCAGCCCTCCAAGATGCCCTGCAAGGAGTCCGTTGGCTCCCACCGACCAGCCTCAGACCTCTGAGACCATCCTCATCGAGGGCTCTCCCTTGACAGTACCAATGCCGGATCTGAAGTCCTCGGTGCCTGTGTCAGTCTATGGAGTCAACTGGCATGGAGACCAGAATGGCAGCCCTATTGAGCAGTATATCTGCCCTAGTGGCCAAGCAGCAGGCATTTATGGCCAGTTCATCCACCCCTACAACAGGACCCTCGACATAGAGGGCTTCCCCAGACATCAAATTGGTCCTCAAGCACCACTGGCCTCGAGACAACCCTAGCCCCGATCCTCGGGACACTGCCCTCCCCGGCAAGCTCCTGCGACTCGGAAAGACAATCTTCCAGAGGTCATGCACCATAAAGAGTGGTCCTTGACTGAGGTGATCGTGCAGCATCTGATTCATACTTTGACTTCGAGTTCAAGAGGGAGACCGAGGATGAAAAGTCCCCGGACACAAGGTGACACCATGATGTGCCCTGGGACCCATCTCCCTCGGTGACCTGACACTGTTCCCCACCCGAGGACATGGCATTCCTTGATTTTGTGAGGAGTATGGCCAAGGCTCTCACCATCGAGACAGAGGCCGAGGAGGACCCGCAAACCGAGGAATTGCAGATACTCCAATACGAGGTACCCCCGAAGGAAACCCTTACGGTCCCAGTGCTCCCGATCCTTGACTGCCGCCTCCTCCACATGTGGGAAACACTGGCATCTGTACCAATTGTTAGCAGGCACCACAACGCCATGTATCAGGTACGCCAAAGCCCTGGGTTCCAAAAGACCCAGTTTCCCCACAACTCCATGGTTGTGGAGTCGCCATGCACTGGCTTAACAGCCAAAACCCCATTCGTCAGTACCACCTGGCAGGGAGGCCCGAACCCTTGACACACTCGGTCAGAAAGCCTTCCTGGGCTCGATGTTAACGTGCCAAATCCAGTCCTATCAGCTCTACATTTATATGTACCTGAAGGAACTGTCAAAGGAGCTCAGGGGATTCTCGGCAGGCCTCAATGGAGAACCCCAGCAGAGGTTCAGGACCCTAACTTTGGCAGTAAAAGAATGCTCAAAATTTCTGTCCCGAGCAGCTTATGATGGTTTTGAGTCATCAGCCAGGGTGGCCGCTGCCGGTATTGGGGCATGACGCCAAGCATGGCTGCAGTCATCTGACCTGGAACAATGGGTACAGGACAGACTAATTGATGTCCCCTGCAGAGATGAAAACCTATTCGGAAAGCCCATGGTGGATAAAGCAGCGGAGATAGAGACAGAGTATGTGACAAGAGTCAGGCTCTCTAAGAAGACCTCTCTGCAAATCTGAAAGAAAATCCTAGGGAAAAAGCCCCCCTTCCTGAGGAAGAAAGGGGGCTTTAGTAGTACTTTGCACTTCCAGGCCTTCTCAGCCCCTCAGCAAGACCAACAAGAAAAGGACCAGTGAGTGACATGGTCCCAGCAAACAAAAAGCCCCGAAGCTCCAGGCACCGGCTCAGGCCCAGCCCGGGGGAAGCTTTTGACTGCTTGGGCATGACCTCCACTCCCCCAAGAGGTCCTCTGCTGCCCACAGGGGGACACCTAGCCCTGTTTGCCCACAGGTGGACAACCAGCACCACCGATACCTGGGTGCTACAAGTGGTCAAGGAAGGCTACCTCCTCCACCTTCATTGGGCACCACCCTCATACCTCCTGGCCTCTCCTCCACCAAGCTCTGCTCCTCACTGAGCTTGCAGGACTACTCCAGGACAAAGCAGTGGAGCCAGTGCCAAAAACCTCTGGCGAATCAGCTTCTACTCCAGGCATGTCCTCATCCCCAAGAGGACTGGGGGCCTCAGGCCCATCCTGGATCTGCGAGATCTCAACAAGTTTCTGGTCAGGGAGAAATTCAAGATGCTCTCCCTTGGAACACTGCTGTCATTTCTGCAACAGGGAGACTGGCTCTGCTCCTTAGATCTAAAGGATACCTACACTCACATTCTAATTCACCCCAGCTACAGAAAATACCTTTGGTTCGTGGTGGGGGGGAACAGCACTACCAATACAAGGTACTGCCCTTTGGTCTGGCCTCATCTCCGATGGTCTTCGCAAAGTGCCTTGTGGTGGTCGCAGCCTACCTCCAGCTTCAAGGGGCCTTTGTCTTCCCTTATTTGAACGACTGGTTCAAAAAGGTGACACAGCTACAGAGGCACAAGATGCCACTGGACAGACCCTCTGCAGCATCTTGGGTTTGTCATAAACTGCCCCAAGTCCCACCTTCGCTCTGCACTTACAGTTCATAGGAGCGCAGCTGGACACCCTTCAGGCAAAAACCTTCCTCCCTCAGGAGAGGTCAGAATGCCTCGGGGAATTAGCCACAGAAATGCAACAGCCACAGGCAGGCTCAAGACAGAGTGCAGGTGACCCGACAAGGCTCCCTTGCATAGTGGCAGGACCCATGTCACCTTCAGGCCAGGATGCCCTTCCAGGCACCCACCCTCCAGAAGGTCCTTGCCACAGATGCCTCGCTAATGGGCTGGGGAGTGCATTGCGAGAGCCTCCAGACACAAGGCTGCTAGTCCCAAGAGAATCCGAAATGCTGATCAACCTGATGGAACTCAGGGCAATATTCCTAGCCCTCAGAGTCTTCTGCCACCAACTACAGCACCATACTGTGCTGATCCAGACCGACAATCAGGTCACGATGTTCTATGTGAACAAACAGGAGGGGACAGGGTCGTACCCCCTCTGCCAGGAGACAGTAGCCCTCTGCTCCTATGCTACACTTAGATGGATGCTCCTAAGGGAGGTCTACCTCCCGGGCCAGGATAATGTCTTGGTGGACAAACTGAGCATATAAGAACATAAGATATGCCATACTGGGTCAGACCAAGGTCCATCAAGCCCAGTATCCTGTTTCCAACAGTGGCCAATCTAGGTCATACGTACCTAGCAGTTTCCCCAAAAGACAGGTTCCACAATGCTTGTACTGGGGTCAAGCATTGATATCCTGGGTCCCTTCTTAATAATGGTTTATGGAACTTTCCTCCAGGAACTTGTCCAAACCTTTTTTAAACCCAGGTACACTAACAGCCTTTACTACATCCTCCGGTAACAAATTCCAGAGTTTGATTACACGTTGAGTGAAAAAATATTTTCTTTTATTAGTCTTAAATAGTTTAGTTTACCTTGTAGCTTCATTGCATGTCCCTTAGTCTTTCTATATTCTGATAACGTAAACAATCAATCTACATTTACCCGTTCCACTCCGTTCATTAATTTATAGACTTCTATCATATCTCCCCTCAGCCGTCTCTTTTCCAGGTTAAAGAACCCTAACCTTTTTAGCCTTTCTTCATAGGAGTATCCTTCCATCCCCTTTACCATTTTGGTGGTTCTTCTCTGAACCTTTTCTAATAACTCTATATCCTTTTTAAGATACGGCGACCAGAATTGCACACAATATTCAATGTGCGGTCTCACCATGGAATGATATAGAGTCATTATAATATTTTTTGTTTTATTTTCCATTCCTTTCCTTATGATACCTAGCATTCTATTTGCTCGCTTGGCCGCCGCTGCACACTGGGCCGAGGGTTTTAACATGGTATCCACAATGACGCCTACATCTTTTTCCTGGGTGGTGGTTCCTAATGTGGAACCTTGCATCGTGTAACCATAGTTTGGGTTGTTCTTCCCTAGGTGCATAACTTAGCACTTGTCCACATTAAATTTCATCTGCCATTTTGATGCCCAGTCTTCCAATTTATCAAGATCCTCTTGCAATTTTCCACAATCCTCTTGGGTTTTAACAACTTTAAATAGTTTTGTGTCATCTGCAGATTTGATAACCTCACTCGTTATTCCCTTTTCCAGGTCATTTATGAATATGTCAAAAAGCAGCGGACCCAGCACAGATCCCTGGGGTACACCACTATTCACCTTTCTCCATTGGGAAAATTGGCCATTTAGCCCTACCCTCTGCTTTCTATCTTTTAACCTGATCCACAAAAGTACACTGCCTCATATCCCATGACTCTTTAGTTTTGCCAAAAGTATCTGATGAGGGACCTTGTCAAAGGCTTTCTAAAAGTCCAGATACACTATATCAACCGACTCACCTTTGTCCACCTGTTTATTCACACCTTCAAAAAAACATAACGGATTAGTAAGACAAGATCTTCCTTGTCTAAAGCCATGTTGGCTGTCTCCCATTAGGCCATGACTATCGACATGCTGAGTAATTTTGTTCTTTATGATGGCTTCTACCATTTTTCCTGGTACTGACATCAGGCTCACCGGTCTGTAGTTTCCCGGATCACCCCTGGAACCCTTTTTAAAAATTGGTGTTACATTGGCGATCCTCCAATCTTCAGGTATTACAGATGATTTTAATGAAAGTTACTAATAGCAGGTCTGCAATCTCATATTTCAGTTCTTTCAACACCCTTGGATGTATACCATCCGGCCCAGGTGATTTGCTACTCTTCAGTTTATCTAATGGTTGTAATACATCTTCCTGATGTATCCATATTTCCTTCAATTCTTCCGTACCTTTAAATACCACTTCAGTCATGGGTAACATCCCTACATCTTCCTCAGTAAACACCGAAGCAAAGAATTCATTCAGTTTCTCCGCTATCGCCTTGTCGCCTCTTAGTGCCCCTTTAACCCCTCTATCATCTAATGCACCAACTGACTCTCTCACAGGTTTTTTTCTACAAATGTACTTGAAAAAGTCTTTATTTTGCGTTTCTGCTTCCATAGCAAGCTTCTTCTCAAATTCTCCCTTTGCCTTGCATTTGACTTGCCATTGCTTGTGCTGTTTCCAGGTTTCGTCGTTTGGCTCTTTTTGCCATTTCCTGAAAGATGCTTTTATGGCAACAACAGCCTCTCTGACCTCACCTTTAAACCATGCTGGTAGTTTTTTTGACTTCCTTCCACTTTTCTTAAAGCATGGAATACGGTTGGTCTGGGCTTCCAAGATAGTATTTTTGAACAACACCCAAGCTTGATGTAAGTCTTTAACCTTTGCAACTGCTCCTTTTAGTTTTTTCTTAACTATTTTCCTTATTTTATCATAGTCTCCCTTTAGAAAGTTAAAAGGTAGTACTGTGGATTTCCTTACTATCCCTCCTCCACTAATTAAATCAAATGCGATCATGCTATGATCACTATTGCAAGTGGCCCCAACACCCTTATCTCTTGCAGTAGATCTGTTGTTCTACTAAGGACTAGGTCTAATATGGCTTCCCCTCTGGTCGGTTCATGAACCAGCTGCTCCAAGAAGTAGTCATTTATTTCATCTAGGAACTTTATCTCCCTAGCATGTCCTGCTGTGACACTGACCCATCGATACTGGGGTAATTGAAATCACCCATTATTACTGCGCTGTAACGTTTGTTAGCTTCCTTGATTTCTTTGAGCATTTCATCATCCATTTGTTCATTCTGGCCAGGCGGTCGATAGTATACCCCCCTGCCATCGCCTTCCCCTTTTTACATGGAATTTCAATCCATAGAGATTCTACAGCAAATTTTGTTTCCTGCAAAAGTTTAATCCTTTCTGACTCAATGCCCTCTCTAATATAGAGCGTAGCCCCTCCACCAATTTGATCAGCTCTATCATTACAATATAGTTTGTACCCCGATATCACAGTGTCCCACTGGTTATCCTCCTTCCACCATGTCTCTGATATTCCAATCATATCTAACCTCTCATTTAGTGCTATATATTCTAACTCTCCCATCTTATTTTTTTAGACTTCTAGCATTTGCATACAAGCATTTTAGAGACTGTATTTTATTCATATTAATCTGGCTATTGGTAGGCATGGGTAATTTTGGATCTTTAAGCTCTGTCTGCTCCATACTCAAGGGCATTTGGGCTACTTTACTCTTTTTTTGGAACCTCTCTGCTTTTGGTAGTATCCTTCAAAGGATACATTCTTCCGAACCAAGCGCTCTTGGGCGACTGTCGGCTTTCCCCTATTATCTAGTTTAAAAGCTGCTCTATCTCCTTTTTAAAGGTTAATGCCAGCAGCCTGGTTCCATCCCAGTTAAGGTGAAGCCCATCCCTTTGGAAGAGCTCCTCCTTTCCCCAGATTGTTCCCCAGTTCCTAACAAATCCAAAACCCTCATCTCTGCACCATTGTCTCATCCATGCATTGAGACTCCGGAGCTCTGCCTGCCTTTTGGGTCCTGTGCGTGGAACGGGAAGCATTTCGGAGAACGCTACCCTGGAAGTTCTGGATTTCAACTTCCTACCTAGAAGCTTAAATTTAGCTTCCAGAACCTCCCTACCACATTTTCCTAAGTCATTGGTACCGACATGTACCAAGACAGCAGACTCCTCCCCAGCACTATCTAAGACCTTATCTAGGTGGCACGTGAGATCCACTACCTTCGCACCAGGCAGGCATGTTACTAGGCGATCCTCACGTCCACCAGCCACCCAGCTATTACATGCCTAATGATCGAATCACTAACTATAACGGCTGTCCTAACCCTTCCCTCATGGGCACATGGCCCTGGAGAAACTTCCTCGGTGCGAGAGGGTTTTACATCACCTGGAGGACAGGTCCTAGTTACAGGATCACTTCCTGCCACACCAGGTTGAGCAGATTATTCCAGCCGCAGGAGTGGCGCCTGGACCCAGCGGTAGCCTTGCAGCTGTTCCAGGGTAGCGGCGGATGCATTCCTCCATCCCGTGGATGGAAGGCCTCCTGTACGCCTTCCCTCCAATGCTTCTGATAGCCAAGAACGTGTTCAAGGCTTGGGCAACAGAGCGTCGCTAGTGCTTATAGCCTCTCGGTGGCCCAGACAGCCCTGATTCCCACTGCTCCTCTGCCTATCAACAGTACAGCAAATTCCCCTGGCCCAAGCCTCAGAACTACTCTCTTAGGAGCAGGGCTCTGTCCTAGACCCCATCCTGGGGTCCCTCTCACTCATGGTTGGCTGCTGAAAGAGTAGCATTAGCCCCCTTTAGTTTCCCACAAGACGTTGAAGAAATTCTTCTGGCATCTCGTAAGGCCTCCACAAGAAGGCATATGCCTTCAAGTGGCACCGTTTCTCATTGTACAGAAAAGCGGAAGAACCCGTTCTCCTTCTCAGTGCATCTGGTACTCCATTACCTGCTCCACCTATCGCAAATGGGACTGAAGTCCAACTCAGTCAGAGTAGACTTGAGCGCCTTCGCAGCGCATCACCATTCTGTTGAAGGGAAATCCCTCTCTGCTCAGCCCCTTATGTCTCAGTTCCTACATGGCCTCATTTTGTCCAAACCCCTCCATCTGCCCTCTAGCAGTGGAGTGGGACCTTAATGTGGTGGTCTCGCAGCTCAGTAAGCCTCCGTTTGAGCCTCTGGCCACCTGTCACCTGTGATACCTCTCCTGGAAGGTCGCCTTCCTGGTAGCACCTGCATCAGCTCACAGAGTCAGCGAGCTCCAGGATCTAATGGCAGAGCCTCCTTACATAAGGATCTACAAGAAAGGATAGTGTTCAGCACATACCCCAAGTTTCTACCAAAGGTGGTATCCCCATTCCACCTCAATCAGGAGGTGGTGTTCCCCCACCTTCTTTCCCAGGCCTCACGCCAGTAGGGCAGAGACCATTCTCCATACTCTGGATTGCAAGACCACCCTGTCCTTCTGCCTGCAATGGACGTTGGGCCACCACAAAGCTCAACAGCTTTTTGTAGCCTATGACCCCAGCCGTCTGGGGCTTACAGTGACAAAGCAAACTCTGTCCACTTGAGTGGCAGACTGCATTACCCTTACCTATGAGCAAGTGGGGATCTCAATGGGCCAGAGAGTCACGGCGCACCGCATCAGGGCCATGGCTACTTCAATGGCCAATTTGTGTTCCATCCCCATGACAGAGGTTTGCCGGGCCGCCACCTAGTCTTCGGTTCATACCTTCACAGCTCATTACTACCTGGAAAGGGAGTCCCAGCAGGACAGTGTCTTTTGGTCAGGCCATACTCCCTAATCTCTTCAGGGTGTAGGTAACTCCTGCCCTCTGACCCTTCTATGTTCAGGCTACCGGAGTGCTGGTTCTCTGCCAGACACCTGGGTCTTGAAAAAATCTCTCTTGGGATTCAACTGCTGCTGATCACTATTCACCTTTGCAGGTCGCCATGGCATTTTCTACAAGTTTTGCTAGCCAGTAGATAGGGAGTCCCATATGTTAGGAATGACTTCTTGCTTGTTCCGAGAAAGCATAGTTACTCACCTGTAATAGATGTTTTCTGGGGACAGTAGGAATCTGTCCTCACAACCTTCCCTCCTCCCCTTGGAGTTGCTTCCTTACCATCTTTTATTTTTGCTGTCTTAGCTATGTCATTTGACTGAGGCAAGATGGCTCCCTTGGGCGGGAAGTGGACCACGCATTTGTGGCGCATCTCCCAAAGGCTTTCTTTGAAAGCTGGGGAGATGCTTCCACATGGGCTCCATTGGCGCTGACATCATCCATATGTGAGAACTGATTCCTGCTGTCCCCTGAGAAGACCTGTTACAGGTAACTACGCTTTAATGTAAGGCAGGTCTCTTACATAGCACTGGCAAGCCTCATTTAAATAGCATACAGAATCCCAGTCTGAACAGAAGGCAAGTCATTGTGCACCACACTGAATCAGAGCTCAAACCAAAGACAGGTCTTTAAAACTACATGTAAGCTAACAACCTAAGTTGAAGGGATGTTTCTTTTACATCGCACACAAGATCACAGTCCAAGTAGAAAGTGCATCTCCTTTACGTTGGACAGAGGATCCCAGCTTAAGCAAAGTGTTTGTATTTTGTTTCTCCGTGGACAAGCAGGAAAAGTCCTCATAGATGGGTGACATCATCTGATGGAGCCCTGCATGGGAACTTTTCCAGCTCCTTCCAGAAGCTTTTGGAAGCTCAACCATGCATGTGAACACATTCCTGCTTGCTCCATTTCTTTACCCGGAACACCACAGATGTGGTTTTTTTGTGTTATGTCAGTAACTCTCCTCTGGCTCTTTCTCATATAGTTTTCTTGCTTGCCTTCACAATTTCCATGTTCCTTTCCTATAGTTATCCTTAGCTCAGGTTTTCAAGTGTTTTAAGTTTCCTTTCTTCTCCACAAGGCCTTAGCCCCCTTAAGCATTTGGTATTCTGGCTGACATATCCCAAAAGCTTACTAGCAGGTTTAAGTGTATGATGTGCTCCCTTAAGCATTTGGTATTCTGGCTGACATGTCCCAAAAACTTACCAGCAGGTTTAAGTGTATGATGTGCTCTCAGACCATATCAATAATGGACATAAATGGTTCCTCTAATGCTTGGGACCCAACCATAAGCCCTCTTGTCTCCAGATGACAACAAGAGGGCTTAAAGGTCGAGAGACAGCACAAAAGGATTTTTGGCACTTTGAAGTCTGATGTATCAGTAGCTTCTTAGGCTGTTCTCTGGTGGTGCATCGGTATCAAGGGGCTCTCGAGCCCATTCAGAACCAAGCATCCTTAGACCCCATGAGCATTGGTCATACATCAATGTCACCCAAAGGATGATGAAGGATTCTACTACATCTTCATCAGCATTGAAGAGTAAGGACGTCAAACATCAGACTCCGAGGCATGATGCCAATAACATAGATGGATCACAGCAGCATCCCTCCAAGCAGCCCCAAAGAGAGAAGAGCTCAAACTCAGTATATTGGGAGGGGCCATGACAGCCTACTATTAGCCATGACCAACCAACTGATACTTGCTGACATATTAGGCAATTATGCTGAAGAAAAAGAGAATCATGATGCTTTTTGCCATGCAACAGGTTAAAGTCTTGATGGCCCAGTCCATAGTGCAGCCTGGCATTGAGCATATTCTTAAAATACAGCCTGCGGTCGAGGCATCAAAATCAAGGCCCCATGCAGATACCTGACAAGCTGATATCGCTCTACAGTGCATTGGCGACCAATGCACCCCAATGCCTTTAAAGTCATTGGTGCATTGGCACTCCCAAAGGAGCACCAGATCCCCAAAGGGAAGGTGAGTTGATCAGGTAGAGGCTTTGAAATACTTAAACTTGGAGAGCACAGACTCTGAAGGCTGGATCATAGATGAGAAGTCTGAAGCAATGTTCCCTCTAATTTTCTGTAGCCTGTGTGCGCATAAAATATCAGCTGTGCAGCTTTTGAAGGAAGGTTAAATTTTTGTGCGCCACATAATGACATTCAGAGTTATATACTTTAAAATTTGACTATACATCAGAATACAGTATGTACACCACATTGATTGCACTAGAAAACATTGTAGAACTTGTGAAAAACATAAATACATAACAACTTTTACATTTTAAGATGTCTGTGTTGTTTTCTATCAGAATCAGAACCGTAATTTTTGTGCGCTCTGTTGTAAAGTATGTGCGCTCGCTCGGCGAGGTGTGTGCGCGTGCACACACGCACAGCTTAGAGGGAACCGTGGTCTGAAGTCCTGTTGGAGGATAAGTGTCCAGAGCCTCCTCTTTGATCCTTCTTGACCTCTTGAGAGGCATAAATCCCCTCTTGAGGAAATGACTTTTTCATGATTTTGTAGGGATATGGCTAAAGCCTTACCATTGTCATTGGAGACACAGGAGAAACACAGGACAGAAAAGTCGGAAATCCTCGAATACTCCATAGTCTCCAAGGAAGTGGTGACAGTGCCCATGCACTGCATCCTGCAAAGGCTACAAATGAGAATGTTGCCCCCCACCCCTGTACCTTCAGTGAATAGAAAGAAAGATAGATTCCATATCTAGAGTTCAAAAGGCTCCCAGATTTGAGAAGCTCCAGCTTCTGCACCACTCTTGTCTAGATGTGGTGTATTTAGATTTCAGTAAAGCCTTTGACACTGTTCCTCACAGGCGACTTATAAACAAACTGAGCACCCTAGGGATGGACCCTAAAGTTACTGCTTGGGTTAGAAATTGGTTGGGTGGGAGGCGACAAAGAGTACAAGTAAATGGAGCTCACTCTGAGGAGAAGGTTGTTACCAGTGGTGTGCCCCAGGGATCTGTCCTTGGTCCGATTCTTTTTAACATCTTTGTTAGTGATATAGCGGAAGGGCTGTCGGGTAAGGTTTGCCTCTTTGCAGATGATACCAAAATCTGCAATAGAGTAGACACCCAGGAAGGTGTAGATAACATGAGGAGGGATCTAGCTAAGCTTGAAGAATGGTCTGGAATTTGGCAGCTGGGATTTAATGTTAAAAAATGTAAGGTCATGCATTTAGGCTGCAACAATACAAGGGAGCAATATAGTATAGGAGGTGAAGTACTTTTGTCCACTAAAGAAGAGCGGGACCTAGGCGTGGTTGTGTCTGATGATCTTAAAGTAGCTAAACAGGTAGAAAAGGCGACGGCAAAAACTAGAAGGATGCTTGGGTGCATACGGAGAGGAATGGCTAGCAGAAAAAAGGAGGTGATAATGCCTCTGTATAAGTCTTTGGTGCGACCTCATTTGGAGTATGGTGTGCAATTCTGGAGACCGCACCTTCAAAAGGATGTGAACAGAATGGAGTCGGTGCAGAGGGTGGCTACTAAAATGATTAGTGGGCTTTATTATAAAGCATATGAGGACAGACTTAAGGATCTTAATATGTACACCTTAGAGGAAAGGCGGGATAGAGGTGATATGATTGAGATGTTTAAATACCTCCGTGGCATAAATGTTCAGGGAGAGAGCTTCTTTCAATTGAAAGCAAGTTCTGCTACGAGGGGACATGGGATGAGGGTGAAGGGAGATAGATTCAGGAGTGATATGCGGAAATATTTCTTTACAGAAAGAGTAGTGGATCCATGGAATAGTCTCCCAGTGGAGGTGGTAGAGATGAGGACAGTAACTAAATTCAAAAAAGCATGGGACCAACACAGAGGATCTCTAAAGGTAAAAAGTGGACTGTTGTAGTTGTTGTTATGGAAGGACAGACTAGATAGGCCATGTGGTCTTTTTCTGTCATCATGTTTCTATGATACAATAACAGTACCTAGGGGTGCCACTCCATCAACAATGAGCCGCCTGACTGCAGACCGAACATAGTTTAAGTCAACTATCCAGAGGGTTGCCATGAGTCAACACCAACTCGACAGCACTTAACAACAACATCCTTTCCCAAAATCAGTTTGAATAAGAGAATCCACACCCTTTTCCAAAGGGGGAGTGGGATCCCCATCCAAACTTTCATAAAAGATGTAATCTCTTAATTATTAACTTTATTAATGTAATCATCTGTATTCATAACAACCAAGGCACCACCTTTATTTATTTATTTAGCAAGTTTTTATATACCGCCCCTTCCAGAAATCAGGGGTGGTTTACATAGAACAATTGAAAACATTTTACATTGAACAGGAGTGGAGGAGTGGCCTAGTGGTTGGGGCAAGGTACTTCAGACCGGAAAGTCGGGTGTTCAAATCCCACTAGAGGACAGCAACCTTGGGCCAGAAGGACTGGGGTTTCTAGTCCCACAGGTGCTCCTTGTCTTGGGCAAGCCACTTAACCCTCCATAGCCCATGTTCCCTGTAAAATAGTTATCTCCAAGTTATAATGCCCTGTTCAATGTAATTTCAGTTTGTTCAATGTAAACCGCACTGATGCAGAATAGCGCGGTATATAAAAGAATGTAAATAAAATAAATAACAGAATAATCTATGTACAGTTAACATATGGAATTCTTACAGGCAACTATGTACATTGTTAGCTTAACTATGTACAATTTTATAATAAGCTGTGATATTCTTAATGAGGTATTAGGTCTAGGTGTGCCTATGTATCTGGGGTTGGGACGTATTTTATTTATTTTATTTATTTATTTACATTTCTTATATACCACGCTATTTAAATCAGTGCGGTTTACAGTGAACAGAAATAATATTACAATGTAACAAAAGCACATTGTGTTTTACAATGAACAGGGTAAATAAACTTGGGCGAGAACTTGGGTGAGAAACTATTTACAGCACATTTTACAAATTTACAGAATATTCACAATTGGGCAGCATGGACGGAGGGGTTCATACAAGGGGTCCGCAGCCTATCCATTCTCTCGTTGAGTTAAGGTATTGGAGCAGTTGGGGAGGGGGATCAGAGGGCCAGCCATGTGTTTCCCTGGGTTGCTTTCCGGGTAGTGTTTTTGGAATAGGTGGTCGGTACGGGTATCGGGCTCTTCAAGAGCATCCGGACAGACGATACTTCGAGTCCTCAGAAGAATCTGAGGATTCTGACAGTTCTGTCGATGCAGCGAGGCTTCTCCCAGAGGAGCCCTCCTCCCCTAAACGCAGGATGTCTCCTCCAGAGGATATTTCCTTCCAGGATTTCATCAGGGAGGTGGCTCGGGGCCTGTCCATTACTGTGGCCCCTGAAACAGAGCCAAGGGCCAAGGAGTTGGAAATTCTACAATATCCCAAAACTCCTAAGGAGGCAGCTACCTTGCCCATTCATGAGATTTTATATGATCTCATGTTAAGGATGTGGGAAACACCTCTTACCACCTCTCCTCATTCTCGTAGACTGGATACTATGTATCGAGTCCCTCCTTGTCCTGGGTTCCATAAGACTCAGCTTCCTCACCACTCTATTGTAGTGGAGTCAGCAATGAGAAGGATCAAGAGTGCAAAGAGGCATGTCTCTAATCCTCCAGGATGTGAGTGCAGAACCCTGGATGCTTTTGGACGTCGGGTCTTCCAAGCTTCCATGCTTTCTGCCAGGATCAGTTCCTATAGTCTCTACATGGGAATGTTCCTGAAGGAGGTCACAGATGATTTAGAGGCTTTAAGTCCTTTTCTTCCTGAGGATGAAAGACAGGATTTTCTCACTTTGGTCAAACATGCCCAAGATGTTTCTAAATTTTCCAACCATGCAGCCTTTGACTGCTTTGAATGCATAAGTAGAACCTCGGCTATTGCCAAAGCTGCACGTAGAATTGCTTGGCTCCAGCCATCTGATCTAGAGCTCTGGGTACAAGACAAATTGGAAAATATCCCTTGTACTGGTGAGAACCTGTTTGGTAAAGATTAGCAGGAAAAGGCCAATGAAATGGATGCTGAATATTCCACCTTGGATAGACTATCCAAGTCCACTGCTGATCCTGCTAGAAAGAAATTGTTCAAGAAACCATTCTTTTCTAAAAAGAAAAGATTTTACCCTGCTTATGTTCAGCAGGGACGTTCTGCAGGTCAGCTTGCCAGGAAAGGTCAACAACCACCCAAACAGAAGAAAGCAAAGGCTGCTAGGCCTCAACCGGCCCAGCAGGCTCAGCCTCCACAGGGCCTTTGACTCTCATCTAGAGAACATAGCCTTCCTGGTTCTCGGGGGACCAGAACCTCCCACCATTCCAGGAAGGTTATGTCATTTTGCCCCCAGATGGGGGCAAATAACAGCAGAGCATTGGACACTCTCCATCATAAAGGAGGGGTACAAGCTTCATTTTTCAAGCATGCCCCCTCATACAGTAGTAAAGCAGTTCAATTATCTGACCTCTCTCATCAACCTGTTAGGTCAGGAGGTCGCTATCCTTCTTGCCCAAGGGGCAATAGAAGAAGTACCCCTTCATCAGCAGGGTACAGGGTTCTATTCCCCTTATTTCCTTATCCCAAAGAAAACAGGGGGTTACAGACCTATCTTAGACCTCAGAGAATTGAACAAATTCTTGTCAAGGAGAAATTCAAAATGATTTCTCTCGGATCTCTGCTGCCATACCTTCAGAGTCAGGATTGGCTTTGTTCTCTAGATCTCAAGGATGCGTACACCCATGTTCTCATCCATCCAACTCACACAAGGTTCCTTCGGTTCCTTTTTCAGGGAAAGCACTACCAATACAGGGTGCTTCCTTTTGGCCTGGCCTCAGCACCAAGGGTGTTCACGAAATGCATGGCTGTTGTAGCAGCATTTCTCTGCACTCTAGGGATATTCGTCTTCCCATACTTAGACGACTGGCTCATTCGAGCCCTAACAGAGTCAGAGGCCAGGACTTCTCTATCCTGCACAATGCGTATCCTTCAGTATTTAGGGCTGGAAATAAACATCCCAAAATCCAGTCTAACTCCCACTCAGTCTTTCGAGTTCATAGGAGCTTTGCTGGATACCACAAAGGCAAGGGCCTATCTCCCCCAGGCCCGTTGCCTTCGCCTGGTGCAGTTAGCTTCTCAAGCAGTGCTAAAGCCTCATCTAACTGCTCGAGAAATGTTACAGCTACTACGCCACATGGCATCTACTGTGCATGTGGTTCCCTATGCTCGCCTCCATATGAGGGCAGCTCAGTGGACTTTATCCACCCAGTGGACCCAGGCATTAGGATGCCTGTCAGACAAAAGAGCAAACACAAGTCGCCTTATTTTGTCCCTCCAGTGGTGGAAGTCCACTCAAAACCTGTTGCTGGGGTCCCCTTTTCAACAACCTTTACCCCAAGCAACTCTCACAACAGATGCTTCTCCAATGGGTTGGGGAGCTCATCTGCAAGACCTCTCCACCCAAGGCACCTGGTCTCCACAGGAGAGTAATCTACATATCAATCTCTTGGAGCTCAGAGCAATCTTCCTTGCTCTGCGAGTGTTCCACACCCTGCGCAGCTACAAGACAGTCCTCATTCATAAGGACAATCAAGTAGCTATGTTCTATGTGAACAAGCAGGGGGGAACAGGCTCTCTGTCGCTTTGCAACAAAGCTTTGCGACTATGGGCCCTCGCCAGAAAACATCAGATTCATCTTCTGGCAGTGTATCTTCCAGGCATTCAAAACTCTTGGGCAGACAGACTCAGTTGAGTCCTGCTTCCACACGAGTGGTCTCTGCGTGCAGACCAGGTGGCCAGGATATTTCAACTTTGGGGAACCCCTGACATAGACCTCTTTGCAAGTCCGTGGAATGCCAAACTTCCCCGGTTCTGTTCCAGAATTCCGGCTCAGGGGGCTCAGGCCAGGGATGCTTTCATCCTTTACTGGGGTCAAGATTTCCTGTATGCCTTTCCACTCATTCCCCTAATTCCCAAAACCCTGTTCAAGCTTCAGAGAGACAGAGGCTATATGATTCTCATAGCTCCACATTGGCCACGGCAAGTGTGGTACCCTCTGCTTCTACATCTCTCTCGAGCTCCCTCCCTGGAGTTAGGGTCTGCTCCAGATCTCCTATCTCAGGAGGACGGAATATTATGGCATCCCAATCCCCAGTCTCTGCATCTCAGTGCTTGGTTGCTGAAGGCCTAGATCTCCATGATCTTAATCTCCCTCAGCAAGTAAAAGATATTCTTTTTGCTTCCAGGAAACCTTCCACAAGTTACGCTCTTATGCTTTCAAGTGGAAAAGGTTTACCATATGGTGTTTGCAAAAGGGTCTTAACCCCCTTGCAATACCTCTGGAATCATTGCTGGAGTATCTCCTTCATTTATCCAATGCAGGTCTTAAGACTAATTCAGTAAGAGTCCATTTGAGTGCTATTGCAGCTTCCTTTAAGCCTCTAAATGGACAGCCTATTTCCTCTCATCCTCTTATAGCAAGATTTATGAGAGGCCTTCTTTTAACTAAGCCTCCCATTAGGCCACCACCGGTGGCATGGGACTTAAACCTGGTTCTTGGGCAGCTCATGAAGCCACCTTTCGAACCTTTAGCTACTACCTCCTTTAAATTCCTTTCTTGGAAGGTTATCTTTCTCATTGCAATCACATCAGCACGCCGCATTAGTGAGTTGCAAGCACTAGTAGCTGATCCACCTTATACAAGGTTCCATTATGACAAGGTAGTCCTTAGGACTCATCCACACTTTATGCCAAAGGTGGTCTCACCTTTTCATCTGAACCAAGCGGTCTACCTACCTGTGTTTTTTCCAAGGCCTCATGCATCAAATGCAGAGAGGAATCGTCATACCTTGGACTGTAAAAGAGCTTTAGCCTTTTACTTACAAAGAACACAGCAACATAGAAAGTCCTCTCAACTCTTTGTTGCTTTGGATCCTTCTCATTTGGGACTTCCAGTCTCCAAGAGAACACTGTCTAACTGGATTGCTCAGTGTATTTCCTTCGCCTATCAGAGTAAGAACCTTTCTCTGGAGGGCCATGTCACAGTTCACAATGTGAGAGCCATGGCAGCCTCAATGGCTCATCTGCACTCTGTGTCTATCGACGACATCTGTCGAGCAGCCACTTGGGCCTCGGTTCATACCTTCACAGCCCATTACTGCTTGGACAAGGACTCCCGCCGGGATGTCTTGTTTGGTCAGGCTGTTCTCCAACACCTGTTCCATACCTAATCAACTCCTACCCGCCATCCCTGGTAGGATGCCAGAGATCCATGGGGGGAAGTGGAGCCCTGTTCAGGGACACACAACCTCTGGGGTCTCTCCCTGGCACCTAAAGCTAGGGAGTCCCCATATGTGATGACTACATTCCTGCTTGTTCTTGGAGATAGCATAGTTACTTACCTGTAACAGGTGATTTCCGGGAATAGCAGGAATTTAGTCCTCACATCCCACCCACCTCCCCTAGGAGTTGTATCTCTCTATCTATCTCTTTCCTTTCCTTTCCCTCTCTCTCTCTTTATCTCAGCTTTAAAACTCAACTGGAGAGAGGCAGTTGGGAAAGGCGGGAAGGCAGCACGCAGGCGCTGTGGGATGCTCCCAAAAGCTTTCTAATTGGACGCTGGGGAGCGTTCCCACGCAGGCTCCATCGGTACCGACGATACCCATATGTGAGGACTAAATTCCTTCTGTTCCCGGAGATCACCTGTTACAGGTGAGTAACTATGCTAAATAGGCATAACTATCTCTTATATCCGAACAAATAGGGGTGACCTACATGGAGCGGTGGGTACATCCCTAAATAAAGGCATGGGGAGAGGTGACCTGCACGGAGCGGCAAGTGCACTTACACTTGCCACCTTGCTGGGCAGACTAGATAGACCCTGCTGGTCTTTATCTGCCGTCATATACTATGTATATTGCTAAGTCATATAAAATCAGGACATGCATAGGAAAGTGACATCTTCAACATAATACAAACATATAGATATCAAGTGATAATTGAATCCAAACGATTGAACAGTGAAATCATATAGAACTGATTACAATAAAAATAGATATGCATTACCAAGGAAGATTTGTGCATGAATTTATCAAGACATATGTACTGTATATCTCCCAAAGACATAAGGGAACAAAACAACAACTGTGAACTCACCTTGGACATTGCAGGTTGGTGTGCATTTTACAGGTTCCCAAACAGGTTCCCAAATGCACACTGCACCCTAGGACATGCTTCCACAATGCATGTCCTAGTGTAAGCAGTGGATTTCCCAGGTTCTCTTTAGTAATGTTTTATGGACCTTTTCTCCAGGAACTTCTCCAAACCTTTTTTAAACTCGATTACACTTTTACTACATCCTCGGGTAATGAATTCCAGTGTTGATTACATGTTGAGTGAAAAACTATCTTCTCCAGGACCAAGCAGGAATCAGTCCTCACATATGGGTGTCATCGGCGCCGATGAAGCCCCAGTGGAGCATTTCCCCAGCTTTCTATGAAAGCCTTTGGGAATGCAGGCACGTATGCGCGGTTCCCTTCCCGCCTAAAGCTGCCATCTTACCTCAGTCTCTTTTTTTCCGAGAAGCCCACCGGACGTGTGTCCTGTCATCCCGGATAAAAGTTGATTTTTTTCGGCAATACTCGCTGTTTTTTCTCCCGGTTCGACGCCGGTTTTCCCCTCCCGCCGGGTTCGGTACACTAGTATCGAGCACAATTCTTCTTTTTCGGTTTTTGCCCTTCGTGGCTGGCGTTCGCACCCTTTTTTGCTTTTTCCCTGGAAGGCCAGTCCTTTGACCTCGCGGGAACACTTTTTTCCCCGATGGCTTCCAGCGGTTTCAAGAAATATGATCGGTGTAAGAAATTAATGTCTCTCACCGACACACACGACTGCTGCCTCCGGTGCCTCGGTCCTGATCACGACCCTAAGTCGTGTGGGCCATGTGGGAAGATGTCTTCCAAGGCACTCCGAAGTCGCCAGCAGCAGAAAGAAAGGCTTTTCTCGGACTCAGCCTCCGGCCGGGCCTGGTCCTCGTCTGAGGCCTCAACATCTCGGGATTCCGATCCCAAGTGCCGTTGGAGCTCCTCGGACAGGGGGTCCCCCGACTGGGAACGCAAGAGGAAGAAGCGGCTCGCGAGGGCATCGTCGGAGGAGGTCCCTGGCTCCTCGAGGGCCAGGTCTAAGACCCCCCGACCGTCGCCCCAGGCCCGTGGACCAAGAGAAGCCTGCCAAAGTTCCTCGCGTGGAGCCGGAGTCTGCTGGACATGTAAGCCCTGTAGACCTCGAGGACTCTCCTCCCAGGGAGCCGACGTCAGGCTCGGCACCGCCGGGGCCCGAGTCGGTGGCTGCTGCGTCTCCCGAGCTGAGTCTCAGGATGACAGCCTTGGAGAGCAGATTGTCTGCCTTCATGGAGCAGCAGCGGGCACTGATGGCCAGCCTCTCTGGCGCATCTGCCCCGACCACCGGGACATCGACTTCGAAGTCGACGCCGGAGACCGAGCCGATACTCTAGTCCATCATGGCTCGAAGTCGACCTCAGTCGCGCTCTCCCTTGACCTCCCACTCGGGACCGAGGGCATCGACGTCGGTGCCTCTGGCGTCGGGGCGGGTGCTCCAGGGCCCCGTGGGGTCAGACCCTGACTCCTGGTCGGACGAGTCCGCCTGGGAGACGGAGGATGAGGAGTCCCCCGATACGTTCAAGACTCGGTGTGTCCCATCGGACTCACCGCAGTCTGAACCCCGGAGTAGATCCCCTCCGGAGGATACTCGGTTCTCGGAGTTCGTCCGGGATATGGCCACTGCCTTGGCTATTCTGGCGGACCCCGAGGAAGAGCCTCGAGCTGAAGAGCTCGAGGCCCTACAGTATGACTCTCCTCCGAAGGAGGCCTTTACTGTCCCGGTTCCTCTGATGCTGGAACTGCTCCTCTTCCGGATGTGGGAGGCACCGGCCTTGGCGCCGGTTTTAAGCAAGTGAGTCGACTCGATCTATCGACTCAGGAAGAGCCCTGGCTTTCAGAAAGCACAGCTACCACACCATTCCATGGTTGTGGAATCGGCCATGCATCGTCTGAAGAGCCAGCAGATGCACTCTGCGAAGCCCCCGGGCAGGGAGGCCCGGAACCTCGATGGCGTCGGTAGAAAGTGCTTCCAGGGCTCGATGCTTGCTTGCCGTGTCCAGTCTTACCCAGCTGTACATGGGCATGTACTTGCGGGACCTGGCCAAGTTGTTGGCCGGGTTCTCTGCTGGACTCTCCGGGGAACCCTTGCAGAGATTCAAGTCCTTGTCCTCGGGGATTCGGGACTGCTCGAAGTTCATGTCCCGCGCCGCCTACGATGGCTTCGAGGCTTCGGCTTGAGTTGCGGCAGCCGGCATCGCAGCTCGACGCCAGGCATGGCTGCAGTCATCGGACCTCGAGCCATGGGTTAAGGACAAGTTGGTCGATGTCCCTTGCCAAGGTGAAAACCTGTTTGGCAAGCCCATGACCGAGAAAGCCGCCCAGCTCGAGACTGAGCACCTTACACGGACAAGGCTGTCTAGGAAGACCTCTGCCCCTTCTCATAAAAAGAAGGGCTCGGGTGAAAAGCCCTTTTACCCGAGGAAGGGCACTGCCTACAAACAGTACCCTCAATATCAGGCTACCCAAGCTGCACCCCAGGGTCAGCAAGCCAAGGGGCAGGGTAATGGGCCCCGTAGGCAGAGGACCCCCAAGCCTCCGGCCCCTGCTCCCACTCAGCAGGGTGGGGGGTTTTTGACTCCTTGAGCGTAGCCTTTCCATCCCTGCTCTCCCACCCCTGCACAGGAGGTCGCCTCGCCCTCTTTTCCCACCAGTGGCCCTTCATCACCGGGGACAGTTGGGTGTTGGACATAGCCCACAAGGGCTATGCACTACATTTTCACCAACTGCCTCCACCATACTTTCCAGGGGAGCCTCCAAGGCCTTCCCTGCACACAGACCTTCTCCTTCAGGAACTTCAAGGTCTGTTGGTGGACAGGGTGGTGGAGCCTGTCCCTCCCCACTTGCAAGGTCACGGATTCTACTCAAGATATTTTCTGGTGCCCAAAAGAACCGGTGGCCTTCGACCCATTCTGGACCTCAGGAACCTCAACAAGTTCCTAGAGAAAGAAAAGTTCAAGATGCTTACTCTTGGAACACTTCTGCCCTACCTCCAGCAGGGAGATTGGCTATGCTCCTTAGATCTAAAGGATGCGTACACTCACATCCTCATTCATCCAGACCACAGAAAGTACCTCAGGTTCCTTGTGGGAGGAAACCATTATCAATACAGAGTTCTGCCTTTTGGCCTCACCTCTGCTCCCAGGGTCTTTACCAAATGCCTGGCGGTGGTGGCGGCCAACCTGAGAAATCAGGGAGTCTTTGTCTTCCCCTATCTGGGTGACTGGCTCATCCGGGGTCAGACATGCCAGGAGGCCAGACAAGCCACCCTCAGAACTATTGCTCTTCTTCAAAGCCTGGGGTTTGTAATAAACTTCGCAAAGTCCACTTTGCTCCCCTCCCAGAACTTGGAGTTCATAGGAGCAAGGCTTGACTCTCTACTGGCAAAGGCTTTCTTGCCAGAAGACAGAGCACAAAGATTGATAGCCTTGGCAAACCAGTTTCTCAACAGGTCACTAGTCTCCACCAGACTATGCCTGAGGCTTCTAGGTCACATGGCCTCGACAGTACAGGTGACCCCCAATGCCAGCCTCCATATGAGGCCTGCACAGTGGTGCCTTCGAACTCAGTGGTCACAGGCCACAGGCAGCCTCAGGGACAGGATAAGGCTCTCCAGACAATTTCTGAACTCCCTCAGCTGGTGGCTACACCCACCCAATCTACTAAAGGGGGTGCCTTTTCAGATTGCTGGGTACACGGTGGTACTGACCACCGATGCCTCCCAGCAGGGCTGGGGAGCTCATTGTCTAGACAAGGCTGCTCAGCAGATCAATTTCCTCAAACTCAGAGCTATTCGCTTAGCACTCAAAGCTTTCTCTCCTACCCTGGCTCATCAATCTGTCCTGGTTCAGACAGACAACCAGGTAGCCATGTTCTATGTGAACAAACAGGGCGGAACTGGGTCCAGACTCCTTTGTCGGGAGGCTCAGGACCTTTGTTCATTTGCCCCCAAGCACAACATGCTCCTCAAGGCTGTGTACCTGCCAGGCCAGGACAACTACCTGGCCGACAGGTTGAGCAGGATTCTGCAGCCCCACGAGTGGCAGCTGCATCCTTCAGTAGTTCAGAAGATCTTCCTAAAATGGGGTCTCCCTTTGATAGATCTCTTTGCCAGCCCAATGAACAAACAACTGCCAATGTTCTGCTCCAGACAACCGCATCCACTGAGAATAGCAGCAGATGCTTTTCTGATTCCATGGTCTCAGGGCCTCCTGTATGCGTTTCTTCCCACGCCCTTGGTGGCCCGAACTCTCTTCAGAATTCTTCAGGACAAGGCCTCGGTCCTACTGGTGGCTCCCAGGTGGCCGAGACAGCCTTGATTTCCACTTCTACTTCAACTGGCGGTGGATCCCCCACTGCCTCTGGGGTTGCAACCCGACCTTCTCTCGCAGGAGCAGGGTTCCCTGCGGCACCCCAATCTAAAAGCTCTTAATTTGATGGCATGGAGGCTGCAAGGGTAGTTTTGGCTCCCTGGGGCCTACCTCAGGAAGTTGAGGAGGTTGTCCTAGCCTCTAGGAAACAGTCCACTAGGAAAACCTATGCTCTCAAATGGAAGAGGTTTTCTGTGTGGTTTCAGCTACGTACAGAGGATCCTTTCTCCTGTACTGTACCAGTAGTGCTTCAGTATTTACTGCACTTATCAAATCAGGGTCTTAAGTCCAATTCTGTTCGGGTCCACCTCTCAGCTCTAGCAGCTCACCATTCACTGGTGAAGGGACATTCTCTGTCAGGTCACCCCTTGGTGTCCCGCTTTCTCAGGGGCTTGCTTTTGCTCAAGCCTCCCATCCATCGTCCTGCCCCTGAGTGGGAGTTGAATGTGGTCTTGCAGCAACTGACTCACCCACCTTTTGAGCCGATGGCTACTTGCCCTCTCCGCTTCCTATCCTGGAAGACACTCTTCCTGATAGCCCTTACCTCGGCTAGGCGAGTGAGTGAGCTTCAGGCCCTGGTCTGTGATAGGCCTTACACCAGGATTTATAGGAACAGGGTAGTCCTCAGGACTCATCCCAAGTTCCTCCCAAAGGTTGTCTCCTCTTTCCACCTCAATCAGGAGGTGGTTCTTCCCTAGGCCTCATGCAAGCCAGGCTGAAGCAGTCCTGCATATCCTGGACTGTAGGAGGGCCTTATCCTTCTACCTTGACCATACGCAGGGGCATAGAAGGGCTACTCAGCTCTTCGTTTCCTTTGACCCCAATAAGTTCGGGTTAGCTGTGTCCAAGCGTACCTTGTCCATCTGGGTGGCTGACTGTATCACCTGGGCTTACAAGGCGGCTCACCTTCCTTTGCAGGGTCGGGTCACGGCCCACCGTGTCAGGGCAGTGGCTGCCTCAGTGGCTCATCTCCGCTCTGTGCCCTTGGTAGACATCTGCAGGGCTGCAACTTGGTCTTCAAGCCAGACTTTTGCGGCCCATTACTGTCTGGAGAGGGAGTCCCATAGGGACAGTGCTTTTGGCCAGGCAGTACTCCGGAATCTCTTTGAGGTTTAGGCAACTCCTGCCCTCTGTTGGGCTACCGGTGGAGGTTGTGTCCTTGAAAAGCCTTTCTTTGCTGCTGAGACTAGAGGGAGTGCTCTTGTTCAGCCTGGGTTCCTCGGTAGCCCAGAGCTAGGGAGTCACCCATATGTGAGGACTGACTTCCTGCTTGGTCCTGGAGAAAGAGTAGTTACTCACCTGTAACAGGTGTTCTCCAGGAGCAGCAGGAATCAGTTCTCACAACCCTCCCTCCTCTCCTGGGAGTTGCAGTTGTACATAGTTTATTTTTTCATTTTTGTGTGCTGTTCTTAGCTATGTTATTTGACTGAGGTAAGATGGCACCTTTAGGCGGGAAGGGTACCGCGCATGCGTGCCTGCATTCCCAAAGGCTTTCATAGAAAGCTGGGGAAATGCTCCGCTGGGGCTTCATCGGCGCCGATGACACCCATATGTGAGGACTGATTCCTGCTGCTCCTGGAGAACACCTGTTACAGGTGAGTAACTACTCTTTCTCTTATTACTCTTAAATGGGTTACATTGTAGCTTCATTGCGTGCCTCTAGTTTTTCTGTTTTTCGATGGAGTAAACAACCGATCTACGTTTACCGAGTCAACTCTATTCATTAATTTATAGACCTCTATCATATCTCCCCTCAGCCGGCTCTTTTCCAAGTTGAAGAACCCTAACCTTTTAAGCCTTTCTTCATAGGGTATTTTTCCATCCCCTTTACCATTTTAGTGGTTCTTCTCTGTACCTCTGCTAATTCAGCTTTATCTTTTTTAAGAGATGGCTACCAGAATTGCACACAATATTCAAGGTGCGGTTGCACCTTGGAATGATACAGAGGCATTATAATATCCTTGGTTTTATTCTCTATCCTTTTCCTTATGATTCCTAGCATTCTATTTGCTTTCTTGACCGCCACAGTACACTGGGAGGAGGGTTTCAACATATTATCCATGATGTCACCTAAATCTTTTTCCTGGGTGGTGGTTCCTAATATGGAACCTTGCATCATGTAACCATAGTTTGCGCTCTCCCTCTCTGCCCTGACCTTATGGAACTCCCTCCCAGAAAAATTGCGAACCATAGTAGACGTTAGTACTTCTCGAAAAAAAATGAAAACTCTCCTCTACCCGGAACGCTTTGGAAATATCATCTAAACAAATGCAATGTTCTGAACCCCCCTAATCCCAGCCTACCACGTTTTCAGCCACAAGCCAATACCTAAGACAAAAGCTGTAGATAAACTATGACATGTAAATTTGCACCTCATGCCAACCTCCCCCCTAATGTATCTTCTTGTTAGAATCTTCTGCATTTTAGTTACAATGATACCCTCGTTTAATGTAATCAGTTAAGTTACAATGTATTCACTCTTGTTTTAATGTGCTCAGTTCAAGTTTCAATATAAACCACTTCGATTGAAGGACAAGATGGTATAAAAAACTGGTTAAATAAATAAATGACCATAATTTGGGGGGTTCTTTTCCAGATGCATAACTTTGCACTTGTTCACATTAAATTTCATCTGCCATTTGGATGTCTGTCTTCCTATTTATCAAGGTCCTCTGCAATTTTTTACAATCCTCTTGGGCTTTAACAACTTTGAATAATTTTGTGTTATCTGCAAATTTGATCACCTCACTCATTATTCCCATTTCCAGGTTATTTATGAATATGTTAGAAAGCAGTGGGCCAAGCACAGATCCCTGAGGTACTCTACTATTCACCTTTCTCAATTGAGAAAATTGGCCATTTAGCCCTATTCTCTGCTTTCTTTTAACCAGTTCTTGATCCACAATAGTACACTGCCTCCTATCCCATGACTTTTTAATTTCGTTAGTATTTTGCTCACACCTTTCCAATGGTAGCTCAAGGCGAGTTACATTCAGGTATGTAGGTATTTCCCTGTCCTCAGAGAGCTTCCAAACTAAGGGGCTGATGGAGAAAGTCTAATGCGTCCTTTGCGTGCAGATAACACAATTTATACTTATAAGTTTCAACACGCCAAATGCAGAAAAGAGTGACGTGTGTAAACAGCAAAGCAAAAGCAAGTTGCATAGTAACATAGTAAATGACGGCAGATAAAGACCAGTATGGTCCATCTAGTCTGCCCAGTAAGATGGCAAGAGTAGGTGCATCTGCCGCTCTGTGCAGGCCCCCCCCCCATGTCTTAGTTTTAGGGGTGAACCCACCGCTCCATGTAGGACACCCCTGTATGTTGAAAAATTAGTTAAGTTTATTTTGATTTTATCCTGTTGCTGTAAAGGGATCCACTGTGTCTGTCCCATGCTATTTTGAGTTCTGTCACTGTATTTGCTCCCACCACTTCCATTGGGACGGCACTCCATGCATCCACCACCCTTTCAGTGAAAAAGTATTTCCTGAAATTGCCTTTCAATTTACCCCCTTGCAGCTTCATGTTATGCCCTCTAGTTTTACAGTTTCCCCGTCTTTGGAAGAGGTTTGTTTGCTCATTATTTCTCTTTAAGTATTTAAAGGTCTGAATCATATCTCCCCTGTCCCTCCTCTTCTCCAGAGCGTACATATTTAAGTCTTCAAGTCTCTTCTCATAAGGCTTCTGACGCATGCTCCAAATCATTTTGGTCACTTCCCTCTGAACAGTTTCTAGTCTTTATATCCTTTGTAAGATATGGTCTCCAAAACTGAACACAGTATTCCAAGTGAGGCCTCACCAGTGACTTATACAGTGGCATTAGTACCTCTTCCTTTCTGCTAATAATTCCTCTTTGTATGCAACCCAACATTCTCCTGGCCTTTGCCACCGCCTTGTCGCACTGTTTTGCCACCTTGAGATCTGAAGAAATAATTACACCAAGGTCCTTGTCCTGGTCCGTGCACACCAGTCTCTCTCCCCCTATTGCGTACATTTCACCTGGATTTCTGCTTCCCAAGTGCATGACACAGCACTTCTTCACATTAAATCTTAACTGCCAAGCATTAGACCATTCTTCCAGCTTTTGTAGATCTTTCCTCGTGTTATCCACTCCCTCAGGGGAGTCCACTCTGTTGCAAATTTTCGTGTCATCTGCAAAAAGACAGACTTTTCCATGCAGTCCTTCAGCAATATCACTCACAAATACATTGAAAAGCGCCGGGCCCAGGACCAAACCCTGGGGCACCCCGCTAATCGCCCTCCTTTCATCCGAGTGAGCTCCATTTACCGTCACCTTCTGTTGTCTGTCAGTCAACCAATTTCTGATCCAGTTCACCGCCTTGGGACCAATCCCCAAACTACTGAGTTTATTAATAAACCTCCTAAGAGGAACAGTATCAAAGGCTTTGCTGAAATCCAGGTAGATGACATCCATCGCATGCCCCTGATCTAGTTCTCTGGTCACCCAGTCAAAGAACTCAATTAGATTTGTTTGGCAAGATCGTCCTTTGGTAAAACCATGTTGCCTCGGATCATGCAACCTGTTGGTTTTGAGAAAGTCCACTATTCGCTCTTTCAGAAGCGCCTCCATTACCTTTCCCGCCACCGAGGTAAGGCTCACAGGCCTGTAGTTTGTCACTTCTTCCCTGTCACCACTTTTGTGAAGAGGTACCACATCTGCCCTTCTCCAATCCTGAGGAACTGCTCCTGCATCCTTTAACGACCCTGCAAGAACCTCTCTGAGCTCTTTCAGTATCCTGAGATGTATCCCATCCGGTCCCATGGCCTTGTTCACATTCAGTTTTGCAAGTTGTTCTAACACATCATCTTCAGTGAATGGTGTGGTATCTACTTCATTCCCATTTTTATATTTGGGAGTCACAGATGGTCCTTCTCCAGGATTTTCTTTAGTAAAAACAGAGCAGAAGTATTTGTTTAGCAAGTTTGCTTTTAAATGTCACTTTCCACAAATCCATTCCCAGCACTTCTGAGTCCTGCCATCTCTGATTTCCCTCCTCTCCTGAATATACCTGAAGAAAGTTTTGTCGCCACACTTCACATCTTTAGCCATCTTTTCCTCTGCCTTTGATTTTGCTTTCCTTATTTTTCTTTTTGTCTTTTTTAGTTTGCTCCTGAATTCCTTACCATGTTCCTCTGTTTTGAATTTTGTGAAAGCTGTGTTTTTTGCCTTTATTTGAGCAGCCACTTCTTTGGAGAAACAAATACGTTTCCTTCTCCTCTTGTTTTTATTTACTTTCCTTACATATTTATTTGTTGCCCCTTTTATTGCCACCTTTAGTTTAGCCCATTGCAGTTCCACTTCCTTTATCCCCTCCCACCCTGCCAACTCCTCCTTCAGGTACTTGGCCATGCTACTGGTCAGTGTTTTTGAAGTTTAGGACTTTGAGCTTGCTATGATTGGACTGCACCTTGGCTTTTATCTCAAACCACACCGTGTGATGATCGCTGCTGCTCACAGGGGCACCCACCCAGACATTTGACACGCTCTCACCGTTGGTGAGCACTAAATCCAGCACTGAGCTTTCCCTGGTTGATTCCATCACCATTTGTTTAAGTGATGCATCTTGGAAAGCATCCACAATTGTTTTGCTTCTTGACAGATTTGCAGAAGGAATACTCCAATCCACATTGGATAGATTAAAGTCACCCAATATGATCACTTCCCCCTTTGTGGCTATCTTGGCAATATCTATAATCAATTCATTATCTATTCCTTCGATTTGAGTCAGAGATTTGTAGACCACAGCAGTATGGATGACAGTGCCATCTCCTCTTTCCAACACAATCCAGAGCACTTCTTCTTTTCCCCATGCCCCCTGCATTGCTGTAGCTTTAATATTGATTTAGACATACAAGGCTACTCCTCCTCTTTTTCCACTTTCTCTGTCTCTTCTGAATAGATTATAGCCAGCTATGGCTTAGATATGGCTATATCCCATTCATGTGATTCATTAAGCCATGTTTCTGTAATTGCCACAATGTCCAAGTCATGCCAAGCATATTTAAATTATATGCAAATGAGGTGCACATATTATATTGTCAAGTTAATATGGTCTATGTCCAATGCAGAGAAATTCATAGAGATTACGTAACCAGCCAGAGCGTCGCTATCTCTGTGTCTAGTCTGAGGTGGCTTAAATGCCTGGCGTGTGCCCCCAACAGTATTTGATGGCATCTGAGATTTTCCCTTTTGCCTGGATCATCTGAGGTGGTCAAACTTCCCCTCAGATGATCCAGGCATTAGGGAAAGCCCCCGATGCCATCAAAGCACTTTTGGGGGGCCAGTACTCCTGACACTGACCCCCTTAGAAACCAAATCCCTGGTGCCCAGCGGCCCTGATTTCCCCCCTTCCCCCAATCAATTAAAAAAAAAAAACCTGGTTGCCCAGCAACCCCAATTTCCCACCCCCCTTCACCCACCCAATAATAAAAGGCTCAGTGGCCGCGAATCCCTCATCCCCCTTCCCAATACCTTTACAATGGAGTTGGAGCATTGCCCACGTGCTTCCGCACTTTCAGTGTCATAAAATACTTTATTACAAGACTTCAGCAGATCAGTCTAAATGGCATAGTAATACAGTGATTTCAGTTCTACTTAACTGACCATACACAAGTTCAGATTGGACAAACATCTTCTGTCTTCAAACAGGAACAAGGCATTTCACTAGGGTCTTCTGTCTCGGCTCTACATTTTAATCTATATATCCAACCAATCTGTAACATCTTTAAAAAAACACAAGGTGAGTTATATCTATGCGGACAATATTATACTATATCTCCCCATAGATTTAATCAACCCCACGTATCATCAAATAACATCCTGTCTTAATGACACAACAGAATGACTAACCTTACACAACCTAAAAATAAACTATAATAAAACTGAAGTGCTATATTTAACCAGAAACCAAAATTTTACCCCACCACCAAAATTCCCCATCCAAAGGACTGAGCTGGATGTCATAAAAGAGGTGAAATACCTTGGGGTCACTCTCGATCAGTCCCTCATCCTTATTCTCCCACAAATATCTGTATACTAATTTAACTATCTTATTAATTTTACATAGGATCCCCAAACATCATGCCTACCAGGATAATTACAACCTAAGTATACTCACAGATAATTCATTATGCAAGAATACTCATGGATAATTGATTCTGCTATATTGTACATAGGTTGATTATAATACGTTTTCTGTAATTTGTTTAACCAGCTGTTAATATGTTACTTAGTATTTTAAATGTTATAATGCAACTTTACTGTGTTATTTTTAATGTAAACTGCCCTTGATCTTTGGAAGGGGGCGGTATAGAAAAGCTAATAATAAAATAAAAATAAATAAATAAAAGTCATGAAAAATGACGGTGCCTGGCCCCATGCGGTACATCCAAGGTCAGACTACCATATAAGGTTATATGGCAATCTGGCCCCACCTGCTGCATCAGAGAATTCATCACATGGGGCCAGGTATCACCATGTCTCAAGATGGCGCAGGAATGTGTGGTTAGTGCTCCCACTCCATCATAATGGTATCGGAAGGAGCGTGGGGGTTTTAGGGGCCACCGGCCCTTTTTTTTTTATTGTGTGGGTGGGAGGTTCGGGATCGCTGGGCCGCCAAGGATTTGGTTTCTTTGGGGGGTTGGGTGTCAGGAGCACCAGCCTCCCTGGCAGTATTTTGATGGTATCTGGTGCTTTTCTGGGCTTCCAAGATAGTATTTTTAAACAGCGCCCATGCTTGACTTAAATCTATAACCTTTGCAGCTGCTCCTTTTAGTTTTTTCCTAATTATTTTCCTCATTTTATCACAGTCTTCCTTTTGAATGTTGAAAGGTAGTACAGGTGTGCGTTGTTTAATGTCCACGATATGCTCTGTGAAATAGGATGTTACGTGAGTTGGATGTTGTGCAAACACCATACTATATACTGTACTTAGCAAAGTTATATGGGATACTGTAGTGTACCTGTATTGACTAAATAGCAATACTGTACACATACAGTACTGTATTTCAACTAATGTAACATGTTGCATGTGGGAAGCTGTTGCTTTCGCTACATCAAGTTACGTCTGCTATGTCCCATTCTCTGATCGCGATTTCTGAACTCTATTATAACTTTATGGGACCACGGACGTATATGCGGTCGGACATTGCTCGAACAAACGTTATGCAGTACACACCTGTACTGTGTATTTCCTTGCCATCCTTCCTCCATTTATTGCCACTATTGCCAAATGGCCCCAACACCCTTACCTTTTGCATTACATCCTGTGTTCCACTAAGGACTAGGTCCACAATAGCTTCCCCTCTTGTCTGTTCATGAACCTATCCTTTCCCTTTAATGTCATATTTCATTTCCTTTCTGTTTTGATTACTTATGATTTTATATTGTAAACTGTTTTGATTTCTTCAGAAAGGCAGTATAGTAAATGTCAAATAAATCATAAACCAGTTGCTCCAAGATTCAGTCATTTATTTCATCTAGAAACTTTATCTCCCTAGCATGTCCTGCTACTACTAATCATTTGTATAGCACTACAAGGCATACGCAGTGCTTTACACACATGTAAAAGACTGTCCTTGCTCATCAGAATCTAGTCTAGTCAAGACGGACAACACAACAGCTGAGGACAAGGATATATCTAAGGGAATGGAATGGTAAGGAAACACATAGGAGACTGAATGGTTCAGGATCCAAGAGCAGCTTCAATGAGGTGAGTTTTCAGCCTGTATTTGAAAAGGGCCAGAGATGAAGCCTGATGCACAAACTCAGGTAATTTTGTTCCAGGCATAAGGAGCAGCAAGGTGGTAGGATCAAAATCTGAAGTTGGCAGTAGAAGAGAAGGGCACAGATAGAAGCGATCTGCCAGAAGAGTGGAAACCTGCGGAGGGGTGTAGGAAGAGAGAAGAGAGGAACGGTAGTGAGGAGCAGCAGAATGAGTGCACTTACAGGTCAGTAGGAGAAGTATGAGCTGGATATGGAAATGAATAGGGAGCCAGTGAAGTGACTTGAGAAGAGGGGTTATATGAGCATATTGAGGCTGGCGGAAGATTAGCTGTGCAGCTGAGTTCTGAAGAGACTGAAGGGGAGAGAGATGATTCAGAGGGAGACCAGCAAGAAGGAGGTGACTAAAGAATGGATAAGTGTCTTATTAGTGTGTATAGAAAGGAAGGGATGACTTTTGCCAATGTTATAGAGAAAGAAGGAACACGTTTTAGCTGTCTGTTGGATTTGTGCAGAGAAAGAAAGTGCTATGACACTGACTCAGTCAATACCATGGTAATTGAAATTGCCCATTATTACTGTGTTGTAACTTTTGTTAGCTTCCCTGATTTATTTTAGCATTTTCAGGATGGGTCCATGCAACAATCTAGCCTTAGATGCTTTCCTCCTCAATTGGGTGGTAGGGGAGGGGAATGTGTGTCCTCCAATACCTCTTATTACCAAGACTCTCCTGAAACTCAGAACCAGCAGTGATTTGATGATCCTCATTGCTCCTTATTGGCTTTGGCAGCCATAGATCCCTCTACTTCTGCAACTGTCCAGCCAGAAACCAATATATCTAGGGCAAGCACCAAATTTATTTTTTTAGGAGAATCGCACAATGTTGCATCCCATCATAAAGTCCCTAGTTCTCACAGCTTGGATGTTAAAAGGCCAATTTTGTCAGCTCTCAGTCTGCTTGTTGTCCCCAGTGTTTTTATGTCATCCAGGAAGGCCTCAACGAGAAGGACTTATGCTTTCAAATGGAGGAGGTTTGCTGTCTGGTGTGAAGAAACATTTGTAGATCCTTTTGCCTGACCCACACTAAAACAGCTTTAATATCTTCTACACCTTACACTGAAGTCCAACTCGGGGTTTGCCTCAGTGCAATTGGAGCTTACTGTTGTGGTGTAGAGGGTAAGCCTATCACTGTAAGTCCTTTAGTTGTTCACCTGCTGCTTCTTATACCTCCCTATAAGTTGCCTGCAGTGTCTTACGATAGTCTGCAGCTTATGAAAGCTTCCTTTGAACTGTTCAGTGCCTGTCTTCTGAAATTCCTTGACCTGGTGGTCACTTCAGCACATAGAGTGAGCGAGCTTCAGGCTTTGGTAGTTCATCTACCTTACACAAAATTAATTTGCCAAAAAATGGTGCTTTGCACGCATCCAAAGTTCTTTCCAAAAATAGTTATGGAATTTCATCTTAACCAGTCAGTTATCCATCTAAAATTTTTCCCAAAAAACATGCTGAGAGGGAGGAAGCCGCACTGGAGTGTAAAAAAAAGCCTTAGCTTTCTACTTGGAGTGGGCAAAAGCCTATAGGAAGTCCATCCAGCTTTTTGTTTACTTTTAACCCCAGCAAGCTAGGGTCTGCTATCCTCCAAATGCACTCCTCGCAGTTTGGTTCTCAGACCACATTTCTTTGTTATGCCCAGGCAGGCTTAAGACTGGAGGATCATGTCATGGCTTTATTTATTTATTTAACAGGTTTTATATACTGCTTTATCATTTCAATCAAAGTGGTTTACATTGAAACTTAAACTTGGTAATGTACATTAAACAGGGATATTGATAACTTGGATTTTTCTGAGGCAATGGAGGGTTAAGTGACTTTCCCAAGGCCACAAGGAGTGCTAGTGGGAATCGAACCCTGGTCTCTGGGTTCCCAAGCCAGTGTTCTTAACCATTAGGCTACTCCTCCACTCCATGGCTGTGTCTATGGCCCACTTGCGCTCAGTCTCCATGGAGCAGATATGGAAATCTGCAACATGGATCTCGGTTCACACTTGCACTTCTCACTACTGTTTGGATGGGATTTCCTGACATGACAGCAGATTCAGCCAGTCAGTAATACAGAATCTCTTTGGGAAGTATAATTCAACTCTCCCCCCAGGTCCATTTTTTTTCTGTTCAGGCTGCCTTTTAAAAAAAAACAAAATTCAGAAAAGGCCTGTTGCGAACAAACATAATTCATTTTGGCAGATGTATTCTCCCTTTTTTTGTCCAAGGCAGTCTGTAGCTTGGAATTTCCATACATGAGGACCTTTTTTTTTTCCTGCTTGTCCACAGAGAAATAGCAAGTATTCCGTGGACAGCAGGAAAAGTCCTCACAACCCTCCCACTTTCCCTTGGAGTTGAATTCTCCTGAGTTGTAGATTGTATTGAGGGTAAAAAGGAGCTAGGAAAGTTCCCGCACAGGGCTCTGTCAGATGACATCACCTATATGTGAGGACTTTTCCTGCTGTCCATGGAGAGCACCTGCTATAGTTGAGTAATTGTTATTTTTGTTTGTTTTTTTTATTTTTACACAGCCTTAGCTAATAGTACTTTAATTGGAAATAAACTTCTAAAATACCTTTTTCTCTTTTCTTGTAGGTATTGCTACTCATGCCAGGCACATGTTCCACCTCGCTGTCAGCATTGTTTCACTTGCGGCATTTGTGTACTGCGCCGAGACCACCACTGTGTGCTGCTGGGTCAGTGCGTTGGCTTTCGCAACCAGCGTTACTTTTTCTGCACTCTGTTATATGGCTGGGCTGGGCTGCTCCATGCTACAGTCCTGAATGCTGAAATCTTCCTGGGCATCCTGAATGAGGGACTGAGTTTTCACACCGCCTTCCTGCTTACCATGCCCTGGATGATGCTTCTTACAGGTACAGTATCTAGCATGTGGCAGAATACTGAATTTCGTCCAGAGCCATCTCACATTCATCTTTCAATGTTTGGATGAGTCACTCCAGATTGGGTGGCACCACCTCATGGAGCCCAATATAAGTTCCTTATCGTCACTCCAGTCCAGTCCCTTTACTTCTGGGTTGCGCAACCCTTCCAGCAGCTTGGAGGCTGAGCCCAACCTTTTTGGAGGTGGGGCGGTATAAATACCACCAGGACCACCCACCAACTCCAGTATTCTCAGCCTCCAAGCAGCTGGAGGGTTCCGTAAGCCTAGGGCTTACTGGAGTCTTTCCTAATCCTTTTAAAAGATTTTACTTGATTACTTTATTTAATTTATTTCTTCTTATCTTAATTTCCTCTTTCGTTTAAGTTTAAGCAGTCTCTGCTCCTTTAATTGCTCCTGCCAGCTCTCTCCTCCCCCCCCCCCCCCCCCCCGGTCGGGCCGGGCTTTGGAGGTGCTCTGTGCATGCAGTCCCGAGGAGGATTTCGCTGAGCTCTGCGGCTGCCATCCGACGGTCCCCCGAGGTTTTCATTGCCGATTTGCCCTGCCTCGCGCCGAAGCCCTCCTGGAGGCTGAGCGCTTGAGGCAACGCCGGAAGCTAATCCTTAACGCCGGACCCGTCCCGCAGCCAAAGGACGCGGCGGCGAACCCCGGGCCTCCCGATCTCGGCGGAGAAGCTGATTTTGGCGATTCTGCCTTAGGGATTGACTCCCAGCCTCCTGCTGTATCCGGGGTGGAGAAGAAACGGCCCAGAGGACAGACTCGCGGTCCCCTGTTCAGGCTCCACGTGGTGAGGCCTACCACGTGTAGAGCCAACGGGCAGGGATCGCTGAGCCGGGCCCAGCCAGCACGGAAGCTGCAAACCGCAAGTACATTACAAAAAGCTTATTTCTAGATTCCTTAGGGGCCATTTTAATCTAATTTAAATTTATTTTAGTTTATTTTATTTGGTTGAATTTAATTGAATTTCACATTGGTCTACTTCTCGGTTCTGCTATGGGGATTGTATTATAAAATAAAAGAGGGCCTGTTAGCTGCCTTCCTTTTCGGGGATATTGTTAGCCCGCTGAAGGAGAGAGCACATACACGGAGCTTAACCATACAGCTTGCTGGGACTTAGGCCCGTTGTATAAGCCTTCTAGCAGGAAGGGCTCCGATAACTGGAATCAAGCATGGCGGCCAAATCTAAATGTCCGTCCTGTGGCACGCGCAGGGGCACTTCCTCGGAGGCAGGAGTCTGCAGGGGTTGTGCTGCAGTGGCTGCCTCCGTTGAACAAGAAATGAACTTGGCCATAATCCAGCCCTCTCAGGGGTCTGGGGACCCCTTAGAAGGGGAAGGGGGGTCCCAGTTCCCTCCCTCAACGTCCTCGGAACTACCTACCCCCCTCTTCTCCCTTCGCCCCCCCCCCCCCTCAGGGGCAGGGGGCACCGGGGATTTTTTCTCTCCAGACTTCATCCTTTTACTCCATAAGGCCTATTGCCTGCGTAAACAGGGCTCAGGGACAGGAGAGGCTGCCCCAATGGCCGAAGCCAAACCCAAGAGGGCAAGCAATCCAGACTCAGACATTCCGCCTAAACAGCCCCGTCTAGGCGGTGAAGAACCTCTCGTGCCCCTCTCCCAGGGCACCCCGGAGGAGGACGGCTCTGACAAGGACTGGGACGAGGAAGAGGAGGAGCTGGAAGAAGGAGAGATCCCTGAAGAAGATCACTCCCGAATAATTAGAGTCTTTCGTCGGGAGGAGCTCCCGGCACTAATTCACGAGTCCCTAAAAGTCCTCAATGTGGCCTCAGACACGCCAGTAGAGGAGGAGGCGCTGGAGGACCCATTAATCCAGGCCATCAGGAGATCTCAGAAAGTTTTCCCTGTCCACAGAGTAGTGCGTCAGATGATCCAGGAAGAATGGGATCAACCTGAGTCTAGTTTAAGGGGAGTCCGGTCCATGTCTCGCCTATACCCACTTCCAGAGGCGGACAAAGAGCTGCTGAAGTCTCCCAGGGTGGATGCAGCGGTATCAGCAGTCACTAAGAAGACTACTATCCCAGTGGAGGGTAGCACTGCCCTAAGAGATTCTCAAGACAGAAAGCTAGATACCCTCCTGAAACAAGCCTTTGATGTGAGTGCCCTTGCCTTGCAGGCCTCTGTGTCAGGAGCCTGGGTAGCAAGAGCCTGTTTAAGATGGTCACAACAGCTTCAGGCAGCAGAGGGGCCAACAGGCGAGGTTCAGACCAACTCTGCTAGGCTGGAATCCGGAGCAGCCTACCTGGCGGATAGTCAGTATGACCTCATCAGTAGCCTAGCCAAGAACATGGCCTCGGTGGTGGCGGCTAGGCATTATCTGTGGCTACGGAATTGGGCAGCGGACGCCTCCTCCAAGACACGCCTGAGCCGCCTTCCCTTTAAGGGGAAGCTATTATTCAGAGAAGACTTGGAGAAGTTGGTTAAGGACCTTGGCGAGTCTAAGGGGGGCAGGCTGCCTGAAGATAAACCGAAGCAAGGACGACCCCTAGCCTCAGTGCGGAACCAGCCGAGGGACGCCCGAAGGTTTCGTCCAGCCAGGTCAAACCCCTTTCCCAGGGGCCGATTTCCCTCGAAGGGACAAGGTTTTAGAGGGTTTCAAGGAGCAGGCCGAGGTTTCGGGGCAGTCTCCTCCTCCTCCTCTCAGGGTAATAGAAAACAATGAGGTGATGGGGGTCCAGGGGGAAGAACCGTCGGTTGGCGGACGCCTAAGGCGATTTCTTCCCGCCTGGTCCCGAGTCACGTCCGACCAATGGGTCCTAGAGGTCATCAGAGAGGGCTATGCTCTCGAATTTGCAAAACAAATACACCCAGCCTTTGTCCAGTCTCCCTGCGGTTCTTCTGCAAAGAGGGCGGCGGTAGAGGCAACTCTTACCCGTCTAATAACACTCGGAGCCGTGGTCCCGGTACCACCAGACCAGTGCGGTACTGGTCGGTACTCGATTTACTTCGTAGTACCAAAGAAGGAAGGGTCCTTTCGCCCGATCCTAGATCTAAAACAGGTCAATCGCTGCCTCAGGGTTCCGCATTTCCGGATGAAAACCCTACGTTCAGTAATAGCAGCCATAAGGGGCGGGGAGTTCTTAACGTCCCTAGATCTGACAGAAGCCTACCTGCACATCCCGGTCAGGGCATCCCATCAACAGTTCCTGAGATTCGCAGTGCCAAGGGGCCACTTTCAATTCCAGGCCCTTCCCTTCGGCCTTGCTACGGCCCCAAGAACATTCACCAAAGTAATGGTGGTAGTAGCGGCCTCCCTACGGAAAGAGGGAATACTAGTACACCCCTACCTGGACGATTGGCTAATCCGGGCAAAGTCGGAGGAGGAAAGCCACTCCGTGACGGCAAGAGTGATTCAAGTCCTAGAAGAATTGGGCTGGGTCATTAATCGAGCAAAGAGCAGGATGACTCCCTCCCAGGAACTCGAGTACCTCGGTGCAAGGTTCGATACCAACAGAGGCAGGGTGTTCCTGTCTCGATCAAGATCAAGAGAACTGAGACTCCTAGTCACGCAGTTTCTGGCCAGACGAAACCCCACGGCGTGGCATTATCTTCAGGTCCTGGGGACAATGGCAGCGGCGATAGAGGTGGTGCCATGGGCCCGGGCCCACATGCGGCCATTGCAGAGGGCCCTATTGCGTCGGTGGTCGCCCCAACATCATTCCATGTCAATGCAGTTACCTTGCGCTCCGCGGACCAAACAGGCTCTACGCTGGTGGCAGTGCCCAAGGAATCTGGATTGCGGGATGCCCCTCGAGCCTCATCAGTGGTTATTATTGACGACGGATGCCAGCCTGGCAGGCTGGGGAGCTCACTGCGAGGACCAGTTCGTCCAGGGCAGCTGGACTCCGTTGGAAGCACAATGGCCCATCAACAGACTAGAATTGCGAGCCGTCGGCCTAGCGCTCAGGGCTCTCAAGGCCTTAGTGCAAAAGAGAGCAATTCGCGTTCTCTCCGACAATGTCACCGCGGTGGCTTACATCAACCACCAGGGCGGCACCAGCACTCCCGCCTTAGAAAAGGAGGCGGGCACTCTGTTCCAGTGGGCGGAAATTCGGTTGGAAGCCCTTTCAGCCCAGCACGTAGCAGGTACGGACAACGTCACGGCAGATTATCTCAGCAGGTGCAAGATAGACCACGGAGAGTGGGAACTGGAGCAGGAGACCTTCGATCAAATAGTGGCCCGTTGGGGACTCCCGGTCATGGATCTCATGGCAAGGTTCTCGTCCGCCAAGGTGGACCGATTCTTCAGCCGACGAAAGGAAAGAATGTCCGAAGGCCTGGATGCCTTGTCCCAGAAGTGGCCCTCGGAGGGCCTGCTCTATGTATTCCCTCCCTGGGTTCTGATCAGAAAGGTTCTCCAGCGTGTGGAGTCTCACCAGGGATTCATAATCCTCATAGCTCCGGATTGGCCTCGCTGCCCCTGGTATGCGGATCTGATGAGGTTGTCCGCCGACCAACCTTGGCAGCTACCTTGCAAGAGGGACCTTCTGAGACAAGGCCCGGTTCAGTATGCCTCACGTGGATCGATTCTCGCTTACGGCCTGGCTATTGAAAGGGCGAGGCTCCTGAAGAGAGGTTATTCAGGAGCTGTCATCTCGACCCTGCTGAACGCTAAAAAGCGCTCGACCTGCCTCTCCTATGTTAGGACTTGGCGCATCTTCGAAGCATGGTGTGCGGAGCGCCGGCGGAAACCCCTTTCCGCCTCAGTCCCTGAGGTCCTCGAATTCTTACAGGCAGGATTTGACAAGGGTCTAGCGCACAGCTCCTTGCGGGTCCAGCTGGCGGCAATCGCATGCTATAGAGGGAAGGTCCGCGGCAAGTCCCTAGGGGCACACGCGGACGTCTCCAGGTTCCTAACAGCGGTGAGACGCCTGCGTCCTCAACGGAGGTCGGTCGTCCCCTCTTGGGATCTCAACCTAGTGCTTAACGCCCTGATCAGGGAACCCTTTGAGCCAATGAAGAGGGTCTCCTTAAAGGACTTAACCTTGAAGACAGTCTTCCTGGTCGCTATCTGCTCGGCAAGGCGCGTTTCTGAATTACAAGCGTTGTCCTTCCAGCCCCCCTTCCTAGTATTTCTCAAGGACAAGGTAGATCTGCGAACGGTCCCTTCCTTCTTGCCCAAGGTTATCTCTCCCTTTCATGTGAATCAGGCAGTTATCCTACCGGTCCTCTCCGCCGAGCGGCTCGAAGGCAGGGATAGCAAACTTTGGCTCTTGGATGTCCGGAGGACCTTGAAATGCTACCTCTCCCGCACAGCCACCTTCTGGAAGTCCGAACGACTATTCGTCCAGTTTGGGGGCCCACACAAAGGGGAGGCGGCGGCCAAGGCCTCCATCTCCAGATGGATCAGAGAAGCGATCGCTTCCGCCTACATACTGAAAGGGAAGCAGGTGCCAGCGGGTCTTCGAGCGCACTCCACCTGGGCACAGGCTACCTCTTGGGCAGAGTTCAGTCTAGTTCCTCCGCTAGATATCTGTAGGGCAGCGACTTGGTCTTCTCTGCATACCTTCACCAAGCACTACAGGCTGGACATCCAGAGTGTGGCGGTCGCTCGGTTTGGGCTGGCGGTCCTTCAGTCCGGTATGCCGGATCCCACCCAGGATTGAACTGCTCTTTTACATCCCAGAAGTAAAGGGACTGGACTGGAGTGACGATAAGGAAGAAGTAATTAGATCTTACCTGCTAATTAGTGTTCCTGAAGGAACGACAGTCCAGTCCCTGATCCCACCCGGTTAGGACCTATCAGCCAGAAGGAAGCTTTGGACCGAGCGTGGGGCCAGTTCGGGGTGAAGGGACGTGGGGGAAAGTTGGATTCGGCAGCCTCAGGCATACCTCCTCCCCCCGTCATCATTTCTCCCCTCATGCTCTCTATCTTCTATATTAAAAAAAAAAAAAAAAATTATGCATAGATAGTCTGTTAGGTTCTATAGGTTTTTATGTTATATAGGTTGTTAATGGAATTGCTTTAGGTCTGCTTTTTCATTCGATTACTGGAGCTGGTGGGTGGTCCTGGTGGTATTTATACCGCCCCACCTCCAAAAAGGTTGGGCTCAGCCTCCAAGCTGCTGGAAGGGTTGCGCAACCCAGAAGTAAAGGGACTGGACTGTCGTTCCTTCAGGAACACTAATTAGCAGGTAAGATCTAATTACTTCTTTATCAAAGCTTTCTGAGCAAGGAGATTCACACTTGTGAGAACATCTTCATTCCTTTTTTTTTTTGCATGGCCTGTTAGACACTTTTTTCCTGTATTAGAGGATTTTCAGTGAGTAAACATATCTGTAAGCCTAAAAAGGTATTAGGTTGCCTCAAAATTTGTTTGATGCCACCTAGACTGCCCTTATTTAGGTTTTCAGTTGTTTAAGAGTTTCATTCATTTTTTTATGTGACCACACCTGGTATTGAGCATCATCAGTCAGTGTTTTTGAACATATGTATGTGTGTGTGAGATATATATGTAGATATAGACAGATAGGTATTCTCCTCCCAGCTTTGCAGAAGCAGCAGAGTAGTGGCCATGTCAATCAAATCCACACAATGCATAGTATGCCTTCAGCCTGAACACATGGTCTCCAATGGTGGCTAGGACTATCGAGTAAAAGAAGGTCTCTTCGTTTCAACAAAGTCCAGTGCAGGTACATTGCTATCAGAGTTATCTACAATGGGTGTACCAGATTCTGGGGATTCATCAGCATCAAGGAGATATCGGTTTCCCTCAGAGTTCAGAATCGATAAATGTTATGGGGACTAGCATCATTGAAGTATCATGTTGAAGAAGGCAAAAGATTCTGCTATTTTGAGCCATATCAAGGAATTTAGATGCCAAATTTGTCTGAGCAGGATTCCAGAAGCCAGGAGATCTTCACAACTGCTATCCCTTCTTGAGCACCTTCACAGAGGGCCACTCATCCCTCAACTGGGTAAGTGCATCTTTCTCAAAAGGTCCAGTGTTCAGCCACTGATATTCCTCATGTGACCCTCTTCTTGTTGCCAATGCAGTATTGTCATTTGCAGTCTTTGGTAGGAGTTGTACTGGAAGATCAAGGAGATGCTAACTCTCTCCATTTGGATTGGATCAGTGCATTGCACAGATTACATTAACATCAGTGTAGGCGGAGGTTCAGCTGATGCTGATGATTTGTTCCTTTCTTTGGGATATACTTCATACTTAAGGCTCCTGGATTTGAGAGAGAGCAGCTGCCATGCTAGTCATTGATGGTCATACTCACCTTAAAGAAGAAAGGCAGGTGAATGAGAGTCCAATATTTGGTACCCCCTGAGAGGGATGTGTGTACCCTGGATCTCTGTAGGAGGGTAGGTGTTCTAAAATGTTGTGCTTACCTCTCAGCTATACATGAGTCAAAACATGCAAAACACTAGGCAAAATAGAAAATCTGAGTTTCACTGTCAGTACAGTGATAACCTTGGGGCACTAGTGGTCAAGAGTAAGGAATATAGAAAATGCATGGTCACATTTGACCTATGATATTCTTGAAAGGGTATCTGTACCTACAGCTTCTCATGGCTGTGGGTCTTGGACCTTGACATGCAGGAAAAACTTGTCACATGCTCTGTAAGGGAGATTCTCTTTGGATATATGGTCAAGGAGGCAGGAAGATCAACTAAAAGAACACTTTGCTAGGCTTCTGAACCTTTCTGTAGCCACTTCTGTTTCACCTTCCACATCAAACAGAAAATATGCATTTGAGTTGCCAAGAAGACACTTCTACTGTCCTCAGATGTTAATCTCCATTCTCTCGATGGTTAATGGGTTATTACTTCATTTGATATACCGCATTTAGCCTGTGGCAGCAATGACAGGAAACTTCTCCCACCCCAGAGATCAGAAAGCCCAAAAGCCACAGCCAGCTCTCCAGCCAAAATGCAGGCTGGGGTTTTGACTGGATCCAGGTAAAAATAGTATTTGAGTAACTGTTCCAAAGAACATTCCTGTCAGGACAAATTGAAGGTTTTATGTAAACATTTAACTTAGAATAACCTCGGATAATTGGATTCTCAGCATAATATGGAACAGACCTAGTTTGCCCACCGAGAGGGTCATGAGTATTTAGCAGAGAGAAGAATTTGGTACTTTATAAAATATAAGTCCCAATATGTGTTTAGAATTAGCATTCTCCAAGGACAAGCAGAAAAAGTGTCCCCTAATATGGGTGACATCATCCAACGGAGCCCCATGCGGAAATTTCCTAGCTGCTTCTAGAAGCTTTTGGAAGCTTGACCTTGCACGTGCGTGCCTCCTCTTACCTGCAGCTTTGGTACCATTTTACCCTCTGTCCTTTCTGCAGAGTCCCAAGGACATGTTTTCACAATTGTAACCACCTCTGTGATATTTTTTTTGCTACTGTGCTTTTTTCCTGTTTGCCTTTGCTTTTTTCTCTGGGAGCAGATTACCACAGATTTTTCAACTGTTTTTAAGGTTTTTTTTCCTTTATTTTCTGCAGCACCTCAGCCCTCTTAGGCGCTTGGCATTCCAGCCAACTTATTTTTATAAAAATTGAGCCATTTGATTTTGCTGCAGTTATTTTTAAGAGTGATATGTCCCATATACTTGCCAACCGTTTAATACATGTCCTAGGTGCTTGAGGACCATATCCATAATAGACAGACACAAATGGTGCCTGCAGGCCTTGGAACGCAACTATAAGCCCTAAGAACATAAGCTATGCCATACTCGGTCAGACCAAGGTCCATCAAGCCCAGTATCCTGTTTCCAACAGTGGCGAATCTAGGTAACAACTACCTTGCAGTTTCCCCAAAAGACATAAGTTCCACAATGCTTGTATAGGGGCAAGCAGTGGATTTCCCGGGTCCCCTTTAATAATGGTTTATGGATCTTTCCTCCAGGAACCTGTCCAAACCTTTGTTAAACCAGACTACATTAACAGCTTTTACTACATCTTCCGGTAACGAATTCCTGAGTTTGATTACACGTTGAATGAAAAAATATTTTCTTTTATTAGTCTTAAATACGAGTAGGTTACACTGTAGCTTCATTGCATGTCCCCTAGTCTTTCTATATTTTGATGGTGTAAACAATCGATCTACGTTTACCCATTTCACTCCATTCATTCATTGGTTGCCACTCCGTTATAGATTCCAATACAAATTTCTAATTTTGACACACAGGGCCATACATACGTCAAACCCACTCTACTTAGCAAATCTCATCTCTCTTCATACTCCATACCGTCAACTCCGTTCTTTACATGCTAACTGTTTATCCTTACCTTCTCCCTCTCAGGCTCATTTAGAACAGACACGTCACTCTGCCTTTTATTTCCTCGGCCCTTCACTCTGGAACACCCTACCATCTTTCCTCCGTCTAGAACCCTCATACCCAAGGTTTAAAGAATTGTTAAAAACCCACCTGTTTCAACAGGCTTTTGACCTCCCTTGTGATTCCGCCATCTAGTACTATTTTCTTTGTCTATTATGGTGAATTTACTACTGCTTCTAGTTCTTTCCTATACTGCTATGGCGTTCCTTTTTCTATAGCGTAGACATATATCTCCAGGAACAAGCAGGAATGAGTCTTCACATATGGGTATCGTCGGTACCGACGGAGCCTGCGCGGGAACGCTCCCCAGCGTCCAGTAAGAAAGCTTTTGGGAGCATCCCACAGCGCCTGCGCACTGCCTTCCCGCCTTTCCCAACCGCCTCTCTCCAGTTCTTCTTTTCCGCGGAGCCAGCAGGTCGTGTTCCTGTCACCGCAGAAGTTCTTTATTTTTTTCTTTATTTTTCTGTGTCGCGTCTGCCTTCTTCGACGTCAGACCGGTACCGCCGGTCTTTTATTTTCTTTCTTAAAAAACAAAACAAAAACTTTTCTTTCTTCAACTGTGCATTTTCAGTTTGGGCCTTAGGCCTGAACATTTTTCTCCTCATGGAGAAGCCCGCTTCCGGGTTCAAAAAGTGCACGAAATGTGGCGGTACTATTTCTGTCACCGACACCCATTATTGGTGTCTAAAATGTTTGGGTCCTGACCATTCCATCACGGATTGTGTGTCCTGTACCATGATGTCTAAAAGAGGTCGGCAGAACCGAGCAGCCAAGCTCAGTACCCTGTTTCCCTCTGATGCAGCCTCGGTGGCATCAACGTCTTCCAGGGCTGCTTCTTCCTCCCATGGATCTCAGGTAACCAAACATAAATCTAGCCGGTCCTCGAAGGGCAAATCTCCCTCTAAGCATCGAGATGCCTCCGGGCTTGTCCTCGAGGATTCCGCACCGGCAAAATTACCCCGGCGGGAAGTTCCGGCTTCCAAAGCATTGTCTATGGGGTCACAGGTTGACGTCGATGGCTCGGCCTCGACCGATCACCTGTTGCCGTGTTCTGGGGTACCGGAGGCCTCCACTGGTACCGACATCCAGACTCTGGTGGCGTCGATGGATCAGAAGATTCTGTCCATGCAGCGCACCCTAACGGCGTTTATGCAGGCTTCGACGCCTCCGGTACCCGGTGCCGTTACCGATTGCATCAACATCGGCTTCGGTGTCGACTGCAACGGTACCCTGTCCTATGATGCCCATCGGTACCGAACCGGTACCGCTTACTCCCAATGTCGATCCCACTCGGTACGCGTATCGGGCTTTACAGGAGCATCCAGACAGGAGATACTTCGATTCCTCCGAAGACTCTGATGAGTCGGAGGCTTCTGTCGAGGCACCGGTACTTCTTCCTCAGGAGTCTGCTTCTCCAAAACGAAGAATGTCTCCTCCAAAAGACTTGTCTTCTCAAGACTTCATTAGGGAAGTGGCTAGGGGCCTCTCCATTACAGTGGCCCCTGAGTCAGAGCCTAGAGCCAAGCAATTAGATATTTTGCAATATCCTAAGGCTCCTAAAGAAGCAGCTACCTTACCTATTCATGAGATTCTCTATGATCTCATGTTGAGCATGTGGGAGACTCCTCTTACCACCTCTCCTCATTCTCGTAGGTTAGACACCATGCACCGTGTCCCTCCTTGTCCTGGCTTTCATAAGTCTCAGCTTCCTCACCACTCTATTGTGGTAGAGTCTGCCATGAGGAAAATAAAGAGTGCAAAGAGACACTCATCTAATCCTCCAGGACGTGAATGCAGGACCCTTGATGCTTTTGGCCGAAGGGTTTTCCAAGCTAATATGCTTGCTGCCAGAATCAACTCCTATAGTCTCTATATGGGGATGTTTCTAAAAGAAGTCACAGATCATCTGCAGACTTTAGCCCCTTTTATTTCAGAAGATAAAAGGCAGGAATTTCTCACTTGGCTTAAACATGCCCAAGATGTTTCCAAATTTTCCAACCGTGCAGCCTTTGACTCTTTTGAGTGTGTAAGCAGAGCCTTGGCTATTGCCATAGGTGCACGCAGAATTGCTTGGTTACAAGCCTCTGATTTGGAACTCTGGGTCCAAGATGAACTGGGAAATCTTCCTTGTACAGGTGAAAACCTTTTTGGCAGGGATTGGCAAGTAAAGGCCACTCAGATGGATGCTGAGAACTCTGCTTTGGATCGACTTTCAAAGTCTACCTCTGCTCCTGTTAAGAAAAGGTTGTTCAAAAAGACACCTTTTTCTAAAAAGGGAAGATATTATCCTGCTTATGGTCAGCAGGCATCTTCTGCAGGTCGTTTTGCTGCAAAGCGTCAGCAACCACCTAAACAGGCCAAGTCAAAGGCTGCCAGGCCTCCCAGCAGCCTCAGCCTCCTCAGGGCCTTTGATTTGCAACTAGAGAACTTAGCCTTTCTAGCTCTGGAAGAACCAGAGCCCCTCACCATTCCAGGAAGGTTGGCTTACTTTGCTCCCAGATGGGAGCAAATCACAGCAGAGCAATGGACCCTCTCCATTATAAGGGAAGGGTACAAGCTTCATTTCTTAAACCTTCCTCCCCACACCATGGTGAAACAGTTCAATTCTCCAACATCTCTCCTCAACCTTCTGGGTCAGGAGATTGCTACCCTTCTTGCCCAAGGGGCAATAGAAGAAGTACCTCTTCTTCAACAGGGCTCAGGGTTCTACTCCCCTTATTTTCTTATTCCAAAGAAAACAGGGGGCTACAGACCCATATTAGATCTCAGAGAATTGAACAAGTTTCTATTCAAAGAGAAATTCAAGATGATTTCTCTCGGTACTCTGCTGCCATACCTTCAGAGTCAGGACTGGCTTTGTTCTCTAGATCTCAAGGATGCTTACACCCATGTCCTCATCCATCCAACACACAGAAGGTTCCTTCGGTTCCTTTTTCAAGGAAGGCACTACCAATACAGGGTGCTTCCTTTCGGTCTGGCCTCTGCACCAAGGGTGTTCACGAAATGCATGGCAGTAGTAGCTGCATTTCTACGCACTCTAGGAATATTCGTTTTCTCATATCTGGACGACTGACTCATTCGAGCTCCATCCCAGTCAGAGGCCCAGATTTGTCTAACCTGCACAATGCATGTCCTTCAGTATTTGGGACTGGTAATAAATATCCCAAAATCCCATCTCACCCCTACTCAGTCTCTGGAGTTTATAGGGGCCTTGCTGGATACCACAACTACAAGGGCCTATCTTCCTCAGGCCCGTTGCCTACGCTTGGTGCAATTAGCCTCCCAGATACAGTTAAAGTCCCATTTAACTGCTCGAGAAATGTTACAATTATTAGGCCACATGGCATCCACCGTGCATGTGGTTCCATATGCTCGCCTTCACATGAGGGCAGCTCAATGGACTTTGTCCACCCAATGGACCCAGGCATCAGGTTACCTGTCAGACAAAATAGCAAACTCCAGTCGCCTATTTTGGTCTCTCCAGTGGTGGAAGTCCCCTCCAAATCTGTTGCTGGGGGTCCCCTTTTCAGCAGTCGCTACCCCAAGCAACTCTGACAACAGATGCTTCTCCAGTGGGTTGGGGAGCTCATCTGCAGGATCTCTCCACCCAGGGCATCTGGTCTCCACAGGAGACTTCTCTGCATATCAATCTCTTGGAACTCAGAGCAATATTCTTAGCTCTCAGAGTGTTCCATTCCCTGCTCAGCTACAGGACAGTCCTCATCCATACGGACAACCAAGTAGCCATGTTCAATGTAAACAAGCAGGGCAGGACTGGCTCTCTGTCACTTTGCAATGAAGCTTTGCGACTGTGGGCCTTCGCCAGAGAGCATCACATCCATCTTCTGGCAGTATATCTTCCAGGCTTTCAAAACTCTTGGGCGGACAGACTCAGTCGAGTTCTACTTCCACACGAGTGGTCCCTCCACATGGACCAGGTAGCCAGGATTTTTTGAATTTGGGGCACCCCGGACATAGACCTCTTTGCAAGTCCATGGAATGCCAAACTTCCCCGGTTCTGTTCCAGAATTCCGTGTCAGGGAGTTCAGGCCAAGGATGCCTTCCTCCTTCACTGGGGTCAAGACTTCCTTTATGCCTTTCCACCAATTCCCCTAATTCCCAAAACACTATTCAAGCTTCAGAGAGATCGAGGGACCATGATCCTCATAGCACCACATTGGCCACGTCAAGTGTGGTACCCTCTACTTCTGCATCTCTCTCAAGCTCCTTCCCTGGACTTGGGCTCTGCACCAGACCTTCTGTCCCAGGAAGAGGGAACGTTGTGGCACCCAAACCCCCAGTCGCTCCATCTCAGGGCTTGGTTGCGGAGGGCCTAGTCCTTCAAGATTTTCATCTCTCTCAACAAGTCAGAGATGTTATTCATGCCTCTAGAAAGCCTTCTACTAGACTTTCCTATGCTTTCAAATGGAAAAGATTTACCATTTGGTGTTCAGGGAAGGGTCTAAACCCTCTTGCAATACCTCTGAATTCTCTACTAGAGTATCTCCTGCATCTATCCCATGCAGGTCTGAAAACAAATTCAGTAAGAGTCCATTTGAGTGCTATTGCAGCGTCCCTCAAGCCTCTCAATGGACAACCTATTTCCTCTCATCCTCTTATAGCAAGATTCATGAGAGGCCTTCTTTTAACTAAACCTCCCATTAGACCACCTCCAGTGGCATGGGACTTGAACCTGGTTCTTGGCCAGCTTATGAAGCCACCCTTTGAACCTTTAGCCACCACCTCCTTGAAATTTCTTTCTTGGAAAGTTGTTTTTCTCATTGCAGTCACCTCAGCATGCCACATCAGTGAGTTGCAAGCTTTGGTGGCTAATCCACCTTATACAAGGTTCCATCATGATAAGGTAGTCCTCAGGACCAATCCACACTTTATGCCTAAAGTGGTCTCGCCTTTTCATCTGAACCAAGAGGTATATTTACCTGTCTTTTTTCCAGGACCTCATGCATCAAGTGCAGAGAGGAATCTTCATACCTTGGATTGTAAGACAGCTCTCGCTTTTTACTTACAAAGTCTTCTCAACTCTTTGTTGCTTTTGATCCTTCTCATTTAGGACTTCCAGTCTCTAAGAGAACACTGTCCAACTGGATTGCTCAGTGTATTTCTTTCGCCTACCAGAGTAGGAACATTTCTCTGGAGGGCCATGTCACAGCTCACAATGTGAGAGCCATGGCAGCCTCAATGGCTCATCTAAACTCTGTGTCCAACGACCAAATCTGTCGAGCGGCCACCTGGGCCTCGGTTCATACCTTCACAGCCCATTACTGTTTGGACAAGGACTCCCGCCGGGATGCCTCGTTTGGTCAGGCTGTTCTCAAACACCTGTTCCATTCCTAATCAACTCCTACCCACCTACCCTGGTCGGATGCCAGAGATCCATGGGAGGAGGTAGAGTCCTTTTCAAGGACACACAACCTGGGGTTTCTCCCTGGCATCTACAGCGAGGGAGTCCCCATATGTGAAGACTCATTCCTGCTTGTTCCTGGAGATAGCACAGTTACTTACCTGTAACAGGTGATCTCTGGGAACAGCAGTTATAAGTTTTCACAATCCACCCACCTCCCCTAGGAGTTGTATCTCTCTATCTTTCCTTTCCTCTCTCTCTCTTTGTCTTAGCTTTAAAACTCGAACTGGAGAGAGGCGGTTGGGAAAGGCGGGAAGGCAGCGCGCAGGCGCTGTGAGATGCTCCCAAAAGCTTTCTTACTGGACGCTGGGGAGCGTTCCCGCGCAGGCTCCGTCAGTACCGACGATACCCATATGTGAAGACTTATTCCTGCTGTTCCCAGAGATCACCTGTTACAGGTAAGTAACTGTGCTTTATTGTAAACTGCTCTAATGTCTCGACAAGGGCGGTATCTAAAGTGCAGAAATAAAGATAAAGATTTATAAGACCTTTATCATATCTCCCCTCAACCGTCTCTTTTCCAGGTTGAAGAGCCCTAACCTTTTTAGCCCCCCTTCATAGGTGTATCCTTCCATTCCCTTTACGATTTTGGTGGCTCTTCTCTGTACCTTTTCTAATAATGTTATATCCTTTTTAAGATATGGCGACCAGAATTGCACACAATATTCAAGGTGCGGTCGCACCATGGAATGATACAGAGGCATTATAATATCCTTTGTTTTATTTTCCATTCCTTTCCTTATGATTCCTAGCATTCTATTTGCTTTTTTGGCAGCTGCTGCACACTGGGCGGAGGGTTTCAACATGCTATCCATGATAACGCCTAAATCGTTTTCCTTGGTGGTGCTTCCTAATATGGAACCTTGCATCATGTAACCATAGTTTGGGTTGTTCTTTCCTAGGTGCATAACTTTGCACTTGTCCACATAAAATTTCATCTGCCATTTGGATGCCCAGTCTTCCAATTTATCAAGGTCCTCTTGCAATTTTTCACAATTCTCATGGTTTGAACAACTTTGCATAATTTAGTGTCATCTGCAAATTTGATTACCTCACTCATTATTCCCATTTCCAGGTCATTTAAAAATGTGTTAAAAAGCAGCGGACCCAGCACAGATCCCTGGGGTACTCCACTATTCACTTTTCTCCATTGGGAAAATTGGCCAGTTAGCCCTACTCTCTGCTTTCTATTTTTTAACCAGTTCTTGATCTACAATAGTACACTGCCTCCTATCCCATGACTTTTTAATTTCACAAAGAGTCTCTTATGAGGGACCTTATCATGACAGTTTGTATTGCTACTTACTATATGGTTTATTTATATTGTGTTCCTCGGTTTTGAATTTGCTATGCAATAAATGTATAAATTAATATAGTCAAACCTGTTCTTCCAGGAAAAAAATCAGGGGGGGGGGTGTTTACTCTAAATATAGCCTGATAGAGAAAATAAAGGGACTCAGGTTAAAAGCTTTTAAGTCAAGTCTGAGACAAATTTCCCATAAAAGCACAATTCACTGGTTTCCCTATGCACTTCAATTCCTTTCCTATTATTTATTTTATTTTATTTAACAGGATTTATATATCACTTTCTCTTTAAGTCAAGGCAGTTTACATGTAACACTAACCAGAACTAGGTTACATAGAACTAGAATGGGGTGATATGAACTTGGGTTAAACATTGTAATAAAACTAACGGTAACAGAACCAGGTTACATAGAATTGGAGTGGGGGGCATTAACTTGGGTTAAACATGGTGGTTGAGGTAACATGTAATGTACATTAATGAGAATGGGGGGAGTGAGGGTTAATCGATTTCATCTGATCCAAAGAATTTGGCGAAAAGATGAGTTTTTTGCATAGTTCAGGTACAGTTTTGGAAGTTATGTTTCTGGGAGAGAGTTCCAGAAAGTGGGCGCAAACAGGTGAAAGCTTGGTTGCATGTTTGAGTGCTTTTTATTTTAAGAGCTGGGATGGAGAGTAGATTCTGATGATTGCCTCTTCTTATCATTGTATTTGGGGTTTTGTGTATTAGTGTTTTATTAATTCATTAATTTATTTAATAGGTCTTTTATACCGCTTTATCATTTTAGTCAAAGCAGTTAACATTGCAACTTAAACTTGGTAATGTACATTAAACAGGGACTTTGATAACTTGGATTCTTCTGAAGCAATGGAAGGTTATGTGACTTGCCCAGGACCACAAGGCGTGCTAGTAGGAATCAAACCCTGGTCTCTTGTTTCCCAAGCTAGTGCTCTAACCACTAGGTAGTGTTTGGAAGCTGGATGTTGATTGGTTTTGTAGAAGTTTGAAGATGGTTGTGACTACTTTATATAAGGCACTCAAATCCCACCTCTTCCCCCAATATTACTTGACCAACTAACCAATCTTAATCACTACCCAAACTAAGAACAAATCCTGTTATGTATACTTGTAAATACTCTTGTAAATACTCTTGTAAATAGTTGCAGTAATGACGTCCCATGTTTTATCCAAGTTCTCTGACCTTGTTCTCTGTAAAACCTAACAGTTTGTTGTTATGGTATGTTGTTATATTGTGAACCGCGCTGATTCTGAATAGAGCGGTATATAAGAGCCTGTAATAAATAAATAAATAAATAAATAAAATATATAATTCTTTGTGCTGTTGGTAGCCAGTTGAGATTCTTTAGTATGGATGTGATGTGATGTGATCATGTCTGGATGTGCCAGTTATTATCCTGGCAGCAGTATTCTGGGCCATTTGAAGTGGGTATAACATTTGTTTTGGTAGGCCTTGGTATAGGATATTAGAATAATCTAGATGTGGGATAATTATGGCTTGACAGATCATTCTAAAGTCTCTCATGTCCAGTAGTGGGTGTAATTTTGCAGTATCTCTAGGAACAAGCAAGAATGTAGTCTTCACATATGGGTAACGTCAAGTACCGACGGAGCCTGCACGGAATGCTTCCCAGCGTCCAATAGGAAAGCTTTTGGGAGCATCCCACTGCGTCTGCGTAGCTGCCTTCCCACCTTTCCCACTCTCCCTCCTCAGTTCTTCATTTTACATGGAACTGGCAGGAAGCAAATCCTATCACCGCAGAAAATTCCTGTTTTTCATATTTTTTGTGGCCCTGGCCATCAAGCGGAGCTTAGCGGCCTTACTCGCAGTCTCGGTTCCAGTAAAACCTTTACAGTTAGTTCCACAAATGCTGGCACTGTCTTCGGTACTGATGCAAACCATATCGAGTTACATGCCGCTCGCTACATTACCACCCATGCCTGCCCTCGAGTCCATTTCTGGTACCGAGGTTCCGTCTAAACAGACTCTAAGTACCGACTTCGATCGGTACCGAGTTCTGTCAGGGCGCGAACACCCCACCCATCGATATTTTGATTCTTCAGAATCGGATTCATCTGATGATGAATCGGCCAATACTTGAGGCCTACAAAGTCTACCGGAAGACCCATCTCCATCTCCGCAACATCACATGTCCCCGCCATATTGGGGATTCTGGTATCCCTTTATCTGTCCATTCCTACAATGTCTTTTCAAGACTTTATATGCAATGTTACCAGGGACCTTTCCAACAGCTCCTAAGGAAGCAGCTACACTTCCCTTTCACCGCATTCTCCAAGACCTCATGCGCTGCATGTGGGAGACACCCCTTACTATTTATCCACATATTTGACGGCTCAATACCATGTACCGGGTACCGGAATGTCCCGGTTTTCAAAAGACACAATTGCCGACCATTCAATGGTAGTAGAATCGACAGTGCATCAAATCAAAAGCGCTAAGATACATTCCTCTAACCCTCCGGGTAGCGAATGGAGAACCCTCGATGCTTTTGGCCGACATTGCTTTCAGGCTTCCATGCTATCAGCCAGAATTAGTTCTTATATACTCTACATGGGTATGTTTCTTAAAGAGGTAACTAGGGATTTAGAATCAAGATGACAAGAGAGCAGACTACCTCACCCTAGTCAAGCATGCTCAGAACATCTCAAAGTTTGTCAATAGGGCAACTTTTGATTGCTTTGAGTGCACCAGTAGAGCTACTAGATCTGCATCGCTGCACACAGAATTGCATGGCTGCAAGCATCGGATCTTGAACAATGGGTTCAAGATAAGTTGGGTAATATTCCTTGCACCAGTGAAAACCTTTTTGGCAAGGATTGGGAAGACAAAGCATCTCAGTTAGAATCTGAGAACACTTCTCTGAATAGGCTTTCTGGATCCACTGCCAAGCCAGCTAAAAAGAAGGCAGCAGCAAAGAAAGCCTTCTTTAGTAAAAAGAATAAGTATTACTCTTGCACCCCTGCTTCTCAATGTCAGCATCATGCTCCTCAAAAGGGACAGCAGCCTCCAAAAACAACAAAGGAAGTCAGACTCCTAAGATGCAGCCAGCTCGGCAGACTCAGGCTGCTTCTGGTTTTTGACGTCTTCCTAGAGAACATAGCTGCTCTCCTTCTGGAGAACCCCCATCCTCTTCACATTGCCAGCAGACTGTGCCATTATGCCTACAGGTGGCCTCTGATCATCTCAGAACAGTGGATATTAAAGATAGTGAGAGAGCGATACAGGCTTCTTCTGCAAAGCCTGCCCCCCTCTACCTCAGTAAGAGAGTATCATTCTCAGCCCCCTCTCACTGCAGGGAATGGGCTTCTATTCTCTATACTTTCTCATTCCAAAGAAAACAGGAGGATACAAACCCATTCTGGACCTCAGAAACCTAAACAAGTTTCTTGTATGCGAGAAGTTCAAGATGGTCTCCCTAGGGACCCTTCTCCCCTATATCCATGGTCAGGACTGGCTCTATTCTCTAGACTTAAAGGAAGCATACATTCATATGCTTATTCATCCAGAACACAGAAAAGCCCTACAGTTTATGTTCCAAGGAAGACACTATCAATACAAGGTCCTTCCATAAAAACATAAGATATGCCATACTGGGTCAGACCAGGGTCCATCAAGCCCAGTATCCTGTTTCCAACAGTGACCAATCTAGGTCACAAGGACCTAGCAGTTTCCCCAAAAGACACAGGTTCCGCAATGCTTGTATTGGGGCAAGCAGTGGATATCCTGGGTCCCCTTTAATAATGGTTTATGGACCTTTCCTCCAGGAGCTTGTCCAAACCTTTTTAAAACTTGGCTACACTAACATCCTCTGGTAACGAATTCCAGAGTTTGATTACACGTTGAGTGAAAAAATATTTTCTCTTATTAGTCTTAAATAGGTTACCCTGTAGATTCATTGCATGTCCCCTAGTCTTTCTATATTTTGATGGCATAAACAATCGATCTACCTTTACCTGTTCCACTCCATTCATTAATTTATAGACTTCTGTCATAACTCCTCTCAGCCGTCTCTTTTCCAGGTTGAAGAGCCCTAACCTTTTAAAGCCTCTCTTCATAAGGGAATCCTTCCATCCATATTACCATTTTGGTTGCTCTTCTCTGTACCTTTTCTAATAACGCTATATCCTTTTTAAGATACGGTGACCAGAATTGCACACCAGATGCTGGGGAGCATTCCCGTTCAGGTTCCGTCGGTACAGATGTACCTATATGTGAAGACTAAATTCCTGCTGTTCCCGGAGATCACCTGTTACAAGTGAGTAACTATGCTTTTTGGAATGCAGAGTTGGTGGTCTTTTTGATATGAGTGCATGTTCAGATTCTGGTCGAGTTTGATGCCCAAGTATTTGACTTCCGTTTTAGAAACATAGAAACATAGAAATATGACGACAGAAAAAGACCACATGGCCCATCTAGTCTGTCCTTTCATATCGACAACTACAACAGTCCCCTTTTTTCCTTTACAGATCGTCTGTGTTTGTCCCATGCTTTTTTCAATTCCGTTACTGTCCTCATCTCCACAACCTCCACTGGAAGACTATTCCACGGATCCACCACTCTTTCCATAAAGAAATATTTCCGCATATCACTCCTGAATCTATCCCCCTTCACCCTCAACCCATGTCCCCTCGTAGCAGAACTTGCTTTCAATTGAAAGAGGCTCTCCCCCTGAACATTTATGCCATGGAGGTATTTAAACATGTCAATCATATCACCTCTATCTCGCCTTTAAGGTGTACATATTAAGATCCTTAAGTCTGTCCTCATATGCTTTATAATGAAGACCACTAACCATTTTAGTAGCCACCCTCGGCACCGACTCCATCCTGTTCACATCCTTTTGAAGGAGCAGTCTCCAGAATTGCACACTATACTTCAAATGAGGTCGCACCAAAGACTTTTACAGAGGCACTATCTCCTCCTTTTTTCTGCTAGCCATTCCTCTCCGTATGTACCCAAGCATCCTTCTAGCTTTTGCCATCACCTTTTCTACCTGTTTAGCTACTTTAAGATCATCAGACACAACCATGCCTAGGTCCCGCTCTTCTTTAGTGGACAAAAGTACTTCACCCCCTATACTATATTGCTCCCTTGGATTGCTGCAGCCCAAATGCATGACCTTACATTTTTTAACATTAAATCCCAGCTGCCAAATTCTAGACCATTCTTCAAGCTTAGTTAGATCCCTCCTCATGTTATCTACACCTTCCTGGGTGTCTACTCTCTTACAGATTTTGGTATCATCCGCAAAGAGGAAAACCTTACCTGACAGCTCTTCCGCTATATCACTAACAATGATTTTAAGAAGAATTGGACCAAGGACAGATCCCTGGGGCACACCACTGGTAACATTCTTCTCCTCAGAGTGAGCTCCATTTAGCTGTAATCTTTGTCGCCTCCCATCCAACCAATTTCTAACCCAAGCAGTAACTTTAGGGTCCATCCCTAGGGTGCTCAGTTTGTTTATAAGTCGCCTGTGAGGAACAGTGTCAAAGGCTTTACTGAAATCTAAATACACCACATCTAGGGCTCTCCCTCAGTCCAACTCACTGGTCACCCAGTCAAAGAAATCAATCAGATTTGTCTGACAAGACCTGCCTCTGGTGAATCCATGCTGCCTCGGATCCTGTAATCCGCTGGGCTCCAGAAACCTCACTATTTTCTCAGTTCATTCACAGGCTAATCAGGCCCACTAACTCCTGATTAGGTGTCAGCAGTTCCCAAGAGCTGAGAAGGTTACCAGAGTTTAAACCCTACCCCAGTAAAGAAAATATCTCTACTAAAGCACCAAAAAGAATGTAACTTTGCTTTAAAAATATACCAAAACCCTTTTAAGAGCTCCCAGTCAGAGAGCTAGCAATTTAATAAAAATAAACCCTCAAATCCTTACCGTTGTTTGACTTGTAGAGCTCCTGTCCATAACTGAATCATTGATTGTATGTTTTGCTGGGGGGTTGAGGGTTATGTCCCTTGTGATGCAGAGAACTTCGGATTTGTTGTAGTTCATCTATAGATTGTGTTCTGCAAGATGTTGGATGAGGGCTCTAAAGCATGTTGTGTAGTCAGGGTTCTTAGTAAAGAAGGGGGTTGTACATCATTATGATCTCCAGGAACAAGCAGGAATGAGTCTTCACATATGGGTACGTCGGTACCGACGGAGCCTGCGCGGGAACGCTCCCCAGCGTCCAATCAGAAAGCTTTTGGGAGCATCCCACAGCGCCTGCGTGCTGCCTTCCCGCTTTCCCAAATGTCTCTCCTCAGTTGTTTTTTTCCACGGAGCCAGCAGGTCGTGTTCCTGTCACCGCAGAAGAATTTCCTTATTTTTTCTTTATTTCTTTTCTGTCGCGTCTGCCTTCTTCGACGCTGTACCGGTACCGCTGGTCCTTGTTTTCTTCTTAAAAAAAAACAAAAAAAAAACTTTTTACCGTTCTTTTTCTTCAGGTGCACTTCAGTTTTTGGCCTTAGGCCCAAAACGTTTTTTCCTTAAATATGGAAAAGCCTGCCTCAGGTTTTAAAAAGTGGACAAAATGTAGCGGTACTATTTCTGTCACCGACGCCCATGAATGATGTCTAAAATGTTTAGGTCCTGACCATTTCATAGCAGATTGTGTGTCCTGTTCCATGATGTCTAAAAGGTCGGCAGAACCGAGCTGCCAAGCTCAGTACCCTGTTTCCCTCTGATGCGGCTTCGGTGGCATTGACGTCTTTCAGGGCTGCTTCTTCCTCACATGGATCTCAGGTAACTAAACATAAATCCATCCGGTCCTCGAAGGGTAGATCTCCTTCTAAACATCGAGATGCCTCTGGCCTTGCCCTCGAGGATTCTGCACCGGCAAAATTACCCCGGCGGGAGGCTTCGGCCTCTAAAGCATCATCATCGGGGTTCCAGGATGATCTCGATGGCGTGGCCTCGACAGATCTCCTGGTGCCATGCTCTGGGGTACCGGTAGCTTCCACCGGTACCGACTTCCAAGCATTGGCGGCGTTGATGGATCAGAGGATTCTGTCCATCGAACACAGTCTGGCGGCTTTCCTTGTGGCATCGACGCCCATGGTACAGCAACAGACTACTCCGCCGGTACCGGCTCTAGCATCGCCATCGGCATCGGTGTCCGCAATGCCGGTACTCTGGCCTCTAAAGCCCTCCGGTACTGATACCCCGGTACCGGTGATTCCCGATACCGATCCCGGTCGGTACGGGTATCGGGCTTTGCAAGAGCATCCGGACAGACGATACTTCGATTCCTCTGAGGACTCTGAGGAGTCGGTCGATGCAGTGATGCTTCTTCCACAGAAGGTCCTCTCCTAAATGAAGGATGTCTCCTCCAGAGGATTTTTGTCTTTTCAAGACTTTATCAGAGAGGTGGCTCGGGGTCTCTCTATTACAGTGGCTCCTGAATCAGAGCCCAGAGCCAAGGAGTTAGATATTTTACAATATCCTAAAACTCCTAAAGAGGCAAGCTACCTTACCTATTCATGAGATTCTGTATGATCTCATGTTGAGGATGTGGGAAGTACCTCTAACCACCTCTCCTCATTCTCACAGGTTGGATACCATGTATCGTGTCCCTCCTTGTCCTGGGTTCCATAAAACTCAACTTCCTCACCACTCTATTGTGGTTGAGTCTGCAATGAGAAAGATTAGAAGTGCCAAAAGACATGCCTCTAATCCTCCAGGACGTGAATGTAGAACCCTGGATGCTTTTGGAAGAAGAGTCTTCCAAGCTTCCATGCTTGCTGCGAGAATTAATTCCTATAGTCTTTACATGGGAATGTTCTTAAAAGAAGTCACTGACCATTTGCAGACTTTAAGTCCTTTTATATCTGAGGATAAAAGGCAGGAATTTCTCTCTGGGCTCAAACATGCCCAGGATATCTCCAGATTCTCCAACCGTGCAGCTTTCGACTCCTTTGAATGCATAAGCAGAGCCTCAGCTATTGCCATAGGTGCACGTAGGATCAGGGGCGGCCCAAGGGGGGTGCGGGGCCATGTGCGGAGACTCGGTGCGGGGCCTCATTTGCATAAGGTGTCTCATTTGCATAAATATTTGCATAATGTTACCATACACCAGAGCTACTCAATTCCAGTCCTGGTGGTCCACAATCCTGCAGGTTTTCGGGATATCCCTAATAAATATGCATGAGATATATATGCATTGGAGATATCCTGCCAACCTGACTGGTTTGTGGCCCTCCAGGGCTGGATTTGGAGACCCCTGCCTTACATCTCTGTCATTTAAGATTGTGAGTGAACAAGGTACAGATATCCTAGACATCAAAAGGGTAGATAGAATGTGTCACATTCCTCCTCGATTCTCACCACCACCAAAAAGTTGTCTAATAGATAATATTTTGGTGGTGGTGAGAAGCGAGGAGGAATGTGACAAATGCTATCTAACTTTTTTGATGTCTTGGACAGCTGCACCTTGCCCACTCACAATCGTAAATGACAGAGATGTAAGGCAGGGGTCTCCAAATCCAGCCCTGGAGGGCCACAAACCAGTCAGGTTGGCAGGATATCTCCAATGCATATATATCTCATGCATATTTATTAGGGATATCCTGAAAACCTGCAGGATTGTGGACCACCAGGACTGGAATTGAGTAGCTCTGCCATACACTAACTTTTAGTAAACATGCCTCTTAATGAGTATATGGATAAAGAAAGACTAAAAGGTTTCTACATTACTATAATCCAGTACCAACCCGCCAGGCACATTAGGAACTACTACAAACACTGCCCATTTAGAACCCATAGCAAACCCGCCATATCCTAACAGCACTACCAGGACTCACAAAGCACCATACCCTAACTATCAAAAGGCAACACTGCAAATATTAAACCAATACATTTCAGAGAACAACAATACATGACCTACTGGGGAAAGAACAAGTGGCAATGTCAAATAGGAATTATATAAACAGAATACCTCAGCTCAGTTACACATGCACAACATAGACCATCACCAAACAAGGAATCACAATTTAGAAACAGGAAGACAATAATTAAACTGGGAACCAAAAAAGCCAAACTTGGAATATACAACAACACTGTAGAAATAAAACTATAAATTAATTTCCTCTTGTACTAAACAAAGCGCAAAAATTAATGATGCACATTTCCCAGAGCTGACATATTCCAGTTAATAACTTCAAAATAAAGCGATATTTTTTTACCTTTTGTGCATTTTTTTTCAGTTTGCAATTGTTCCAGCCACTTTCTTCTGGTTTCTTCGTGTCTTCTGCTAACTCTCCATCTGCTGTCCATTTGTCCTTTCTTCTGCCTTCTTGTTTGTTTTTTTCCATTCTCTCTCTACATCTGCTTTAACATACTAATCTTTCTCCTTTTGCTCTTTCCTCATTCCTATTTCATCTACTCAAAATTTACCCCTCCATCCTCAATCCCCACTTACTCTCCCAATACCCGGCCAATTGTAGATTTTTTATCCCTCCCACACAAAATATTTTTCCCCTCTCCATTTTACTCTCCCAGCCCCCATCCCATTCTAATCCTCCCCCAACACCAGCTCCCTTCTAGTTCCAGCCTCACCCAGCATCCATTCCCTTCTAGTCCCTGCATCAGCCCATTTCCAGTCCTAGCCCCCCATCAGCCCATTTCCAGTCCTAGCCCCCCCCCATCAACCCACTTCCAGTCCTAACCCCCCATCACCCCACTTCCAGTCCTAACCCCCCATCACCCCATTTTCAGTTTAAGCCCCCCCTATAACCCATTACCAGTCCTAACCCCCCATCAGCCCACTTCCAGTCCTAACCCCCCATCAGCCCACTTCCAGTCCTAACCCCCATCAACCCATTTCCAGTCAGCCCCCCATAGCCCATTGCCAGTCCTAACCCCCCCCCCCACCCATCAGCCCACAGTCCATTACCAGTCCTAACCCCATCAGCCCACCTCAAGTCCTAACCCCTCCCCATCAGCCCATTTCCTGTCCTAGCCCCCCCCCCCATAGTCCATTATCAGTCCTAACCCCCCATAGCCCATTACCAGACAGCCCCCATCAGCCAACAGCCCATTACCAGTCTTAACCCCCCCATAGCCCATTGCCAGTCCTAACCCCCCCCATCAGCCCACAGTCCATTACCAGTCCTAACCCCATCAGCCCACCACAAGTCCTAACACCTTCCCATCAGCCCATTTCCTGTCCTAGCCCCCCATAGCCCATTACCAGTCCTAACCCCATCAGCCCACCTCAAGTCCTAACCCCTCCCCATCAGCCCATTTCCTGTCCTAGCCCCCCCCCCCATAGTCCATTATCAGTCCTAACCCCCCATAGCCCATTACCAGACAGCCCCCATCAGCCAACAGCCCATTACCAGTCTTAACCCCCCCATAGCCCATTGCCAGTCCTAACCCCCCCCCATCAGCCCACAGTCCATTACCAGTCCTAACCCATCAGCCCACCTCAAGTCCTAACCCCTTCCTATCAGCCCATTTCCTGTCCTAGCCCCCCATAGCCTATTACCAGTCCTAACCCCCCCCCCAACAGCCCACAGCCCATTACCAGTCCTAACTCCATCAGCCCACCTCCAGTCTTAATCCCCCAGCCCATTTCCAGTCCTAGCAACCCCCCAACCCATTACCAGTCCTAGCCCCCATAGCCCACTCCCAGTCCTAATCCCACCAGCCCATTTCCAGTCCTAATCCCCCATCACCCAATTTTTAGTTTAAGCCCCCCCCCATAGCCAATTACCAGTCCTAAGCCCCCATCAACCCACTTCCAGTCCTAATCCCATCAGCCCATATAGACTTAGCTCCCCCATAGCCCATAGCCCCCCATAGCCCATCACCACTCCTAACCCCCCATAGCCCATTACCAGTCCTAACCCCCCCCAACAGCCCACAGCCATTACCACTCCTAACCCCCCCAGCCCATCACCAGTCCTAACCCCCCCAGCAGCCCACAGCCATTACCACTCCTAACCCCCCCCAGCCCATCACCAGTCCTAACCCCCCAACAGCCCACAGCCATTACCACTCCTACCCCCCAGCCCATCACCAGTCCTAACCCCCCCTACAGCCCACAGCCATTACCACTCCTAACCCCCCCAGCCCATCACCACTCCTAACCCCCCCCAGCCCATCACCAGTCCTAACCCCCCAACAGCCCACAGCCATTACCACTCATACCCCCCCCATCCCATCACCAGTCCTAACCCCCCCAACAGCCCACAGCCATTACCACTCCTAACCCCCCCAGCCCATCACCAGTCCTAAACCCCCCAGCAGGCCACTGCCATTACCTATCCTACCCCCCCCAGCCCATCACCAGTCCTAACCCCCCCAACAGCCCACAGCCATTACCACTCCTAACCCCCCCAGCCCATCACCAGTCCTAACCCCCCCAACAGCCCACAGCCATTACCACTCCTAACCCCCCCAGCCCATCACCAGTCCTAACCCCCCCACCAGCCCACAGCCATTACCACTCCTAACCCCCCCAGCCCATCACCAGTCCTTACCCCCCCAACAGCCCACAGCCATTACCACTCCTACCCCCCAGTCCTAACCCCCCCAACAGCCCACAGCCATTACCACTCCTACCCCCCAGCCCACCCCAGCCCAGCAAAATTTTTTTTACAAAACAAGCTGTCGCTGCCTCTGCCGGGGCCGGGGCCGGGGCCGCCGCGGCAGAATCGAGTGTGCCGCGGGGCCCCCCCTGCCCAGCAGAGCCTGCCCTCCCCGGTATCACCTCTCTCAGCTGCCTCCCTCCAGTCACACGCGCCGGCTTTCAGAGCGCGAGGGAAGAGTTTTTCCCTCGCTGCTCTGTTTAAGCCCGCGGGGGCTGATGGGACTTCCCATCAGCCCCTGCGGGCTTAACAGAGCAGCGAGGGAGAAACTCACCTCGCGCTCTGAAAGCCGGCGCGTGTGACTGGAGGGAGGCAGCTGAGAGAGGTGATACCGGGGAGGGCAGGCTCTGCTGGGAAGGGGGGGCCCCGCGGCACACTCGATTCTGCCGCGGCGGCCCCGGCCCCGGCAGAGGCAGCGACAGCTTTTTTTTTTTTTTTAATTTTAATGTTGGATGATGGATCAGAATGTTTTTTGCGCGGGACCCCCTGAAACGCGGGGCCCTGTGCAAAAAACATTCTCGCTCAATGGACGGGCCGGCCCTGCGTAGGATTGCTTGGCTTCAAGCATCTGATTTGGAGATCTGGGTTCAAGATGAATTGGGAAATATCCCTTGTACAGGTGAGAGCCTGTTTGGTAAGGATTGGCAAGCAAAAGCCAATCAGATGGATGCTGAAAATTCTGCTTTGGATAGACTATCCAAATCTACAGCTGCTCCTGTTAAGAAAAGGTTGTTCAAGAAAACACCTTTTTCTAAAAAGAGAAGATTCTACCCTGCTTATGGTCAGCGGGCATCTTCTGCAGCTCAGTTCCCTTCCAAACATCAGCAATCCTCCAAACAGAGCAAAGCAAAGGCTGCGAGGCCTGCTCCAGCCCAGCAACCTCAGCCCCCTCAGGGCCTTTGACTTTCTGCTAGAGAACCTAGCCTTCCTGGCTCTAGAAGGACCAGAACCCTCCACCATTCCAGGAAGGTTATGTCACTTTGCTCCCAGGTGGGGGCAAATTACAGCAGAGCATTGGACACTCTCCATCATAAGAGAGGGGTACAAGCTTCATTTTTCAAGCTTGCCCCCTCTCTCAAGAGTGCACCAGTTCAATTCTCCAACCTCCCTCCTCAGCCTGTTGGAGCAGGAGGTTGCCACTCTTCTTGCCCAAGGGGCCATAGAGGAAGTGCCCTTTCAACAACAGGGCACAGGGTTCTACTCCCCCTATTTTCTTATTCCAAAGAAAACAGGGGGCTTCAGACCCATCTTAGATCTCAGAGAGTTGAACAGATTCCTAGTCAAAGAAAAATTCAAGATGGTTTCTCTAGGAACTCTGCTGCCATACCTTCAGAGTCAGGATTGGCTTTGTTCTCTAGATCTCAAGGATGCATACACTCATGTTCTCATCCATCCATCTCACAGAAGGTTCCTTAGGTTCGTTTTTCAGGAAAAGCACTATCAATACAAAGTGCTCCCTTTTGGTCTGGCCTCTGCACCAAGGGTGTTCACGAAATGCATTGCAGTGGTTGCTGCTTTTCTGCGCACCCTGGGAATATTCGTCTTCCCTTACCTGGACGACTGGCTCATTCGAGCTCCCACTCAATCAGAGGCCAGGACTTCTCTCACCTGCACAATGCGTATCCTTCAGTATTTAGGGCTGGTAATAAACATCCCAAAATCCAATTTAATCCCTTCTTAGTCCCTGGAGTTTATAGGAGCGTTGCTGGATACCACAAGGGCAAGGGCCTATCTTCCCCAGGCCTGTTGCCTTCACTTGGTGCAGTTAGTAAAGGTTTCAACTCTGCTTGAGAAGCTAACTGCTCGAGAGATGTTACAGTTGCTAGGCCACATGGCATCCATCGTACAGGTGGTACCATATGCTCGCCTTCACATAAGAGCAGCTCAGTGGACTTTATCCACCCAATGGACCTAGGCAGTAGGCTGTCTGTCAGATAAAATAGCAAACACAAGTCGCCTCATTTTGTCCCTCCAGTGATGGAAGTCCCCTCAAAACGTGTTGCTGGGGTCCCCCTTTCAACAACCTCTACCCCAAACAACTCTTACAACAGATGCTTCTCCAATGGGCTGGGGAGCTCATCTTCAGGACCTCTCCACCCAGGGCATCTGGTCCCCACAGGAGACTTGTCTACATATCAGTCTCTTGGAACTCAGAGCAATCTTCCTTGCTCTGTGAGTTTTCCACACCCTGCTCAGCCACAAGACAGTCCTTATCCACATGGACAATCAGGTAGCCATGTTCTATGTAAACAAGCAGGGAGGAACTGGCTCTCTGTTGCTTTGCAACGAAGCTCTGTGACTTTGGGCCCTCGCCAGAGAGCATCACATTCATCTTCTGGCAGTTTATCTTCCAGGTGTTCAAAACTCTTGGGCGGACAGACTCAGTCGAGTTCTGCTTCCACACAAGTGGTCCCTACATATGGACCAGGTATCCAAAATTTTTCGAATTTGGGGAACCCCGGACATAGACCTCTTTGCAAGTCCGTGGAATGCCAAACTTCCCCGGTTCTGTTCCAGAACTCCGGCTCAGGGGGCTCAGGCAAGGGATGCCTTCCTCCTTCACTTGGGTCAAGACTTCCTGTATGCCTTTCCACCCATTCCCCTAATTCCCAAACCCTGTTCAAGCTTCAGAGAGACAGAGGCCACATGATTCTCATAGCTCCACATTGGCCATGGCAAGTGTGATACCCTCTGCTTCTACATCTCTCTCAAGCTCCCTCTCTAGAGTTAGGGTCTGCTCCAGACCTCCTCTCTCAAGAGGACAGAAGGTTATGGCATCCCAATCCCCAGTCTCTACATCTCAGGGCTTGGTTGCTGAAGGCCTAGATCTCCAGGATCTTCATCTTTCTCAACAAGTGAAAGATGTTCTTTATGCTTCCAGAAAACCTTCCACTAGACTTTCTTACGCTTTCAAGTGGAAGAGGATTACCATCTGGTGTTCTGAAAAGGGTCTTAACCCCCGTGCCATACCTCTGGAATCGTTGCTGGAGTATCTCCTTCATCTGTCTAATGCAGGCCTTAAGACAAATTCAGTAACGGTGCATTTGCGTGCTATTGCAGCTTCCCTTAGGCCTCTAAATGGACAACCTATTTCCTCTCATCCTCTTGTAGCATGATTCATGAGAGGTCTCCTTTTAACAAAGCCTTCCATTAGAGCACCCCCGGTGGCATGGGACTTAAATTTGGTTCTTGGTCAGCTTATGAAGCCGCCTTTCGAACCTTTAGCTACCACCTCCTTGAAATACCTTTCTTGGAAAGTTATCTTTCTCATTGCAATCACATCTGCACGCCACGTCAGTGAATTGCAAGCACTAGTAGCTAATCCACCTTATACAAGGTTCCATTATGACAAGGTGGTCCTTAGGACTAATCCACACTTTATGCCTGAAGTGGTCTCGCCTTTTCACCTCAACCAGGAGGTCTACCTACCTGTCTTTTTTTCCAGGACCTCATGCATCAAGTGCAGAGAGGAACCGTCATACCCTGGACTGTAAAAGAACTTTGGCCTTTTACTTACAAAGGACACAGCAACATAGAAAGTCTTCCCAACTCTTTGTTGCCTTTGATCCTTCTCATCTCGGACAACCAGTCTCCAAGAGAACACTTTCCAACTGGATTGCCCAGTGCATTTCTTTCGCCTATCAGAGCAAGAACCTTTCTCTGGAGGGCCATGTCACAGCTCACAATGTCAGAGCCATGGCAGCCTCAATGGCTCATCTGAACTCTGTATCTATCGATGACATCTGTCGAGCAGCCACTTGGACCTCGGTTCATACCTTCACAGCCCATTATTGCTTGGACAAGGACTCCCACCGGGATGCCTTGTTTGGTCAGGCTGTTCTTAAACACCTGTTCCATACTTAATCAACTCCTACCCACCATACCTCTTGGGATGCCAGAGATCCAGGTGGGGAAGTGCAGCCCTGTTCCAGGGACACACAACTTATGGGCTTTCTCCCTGGCATCTAAAGCTAGGGAGTCCCCATATGTGAAGACTCATTCCTGCTTGTTCCTGGAGATAGCACAGTTACTTACCTGTAACAGCTGATCTCTGGGAACAGCAGGAATAAGTCTTCACAACCCACCCACCTCCCCTAGGAGTTGTCTCTCTCTCTCTCTTTCCTTTCCCTCTCTCTCTCTCTTTGTCTCCGCTCTAAAACTTAACTGAGAAGAGACAGTTGGGAAAGGTGGGAAGGCAGCACGCAGGCGCTGTGGGATGCTCCCAAAAGCTTTCTGATTGGACGCTGGGGAGCGTTCCCGGGCAGGCTCCGTCGGTACCGACATACCCATATGTGAAGACTTATTCCTGCTGTTCCCAGAGATCACCTGTTACAGGTAAGTAACTGTGCTTTACCTGTGTAAATGTGAAAGAGGATATGGTGGTTTCTGATTAGTGTGCAGATTGGTTGGATGTAGATATTGAAAAGCAGTGCGGATAATGCTGACCCTTGAGGGGACCTCTTTATGTTGGGCAAAAGGTTTTAAATTCTGCATGCCCACTTCGACTTGATATGATGCACTCGAGATATTCTGTGGTTATTGGCTTAAAGGTGTCCCATTTGTGTGTGTGTGTGTGGTTTCCTGTTGCGGTTTGCAGTTGTGGGATGATAGGGTGTAGGGGGAGAAGGTTGTGTTTTCCATGTAGATAGTTGGCCATTGCTTGGGGGTTGATGCTTGGGAGATTGTTGAGGTCTTGAGTGGAGTCTTTCTTTTTTTTTTTTTTTTTTTTAAATTTAAATTTTTATTACATTTTTAACATTCATGCATAACAAGAATGAAAAGGAAAAAAAAGATGATATCCACACCAAAACACTCAAGAATAACAAATATATCTAAATCAGATCCTGTTATATACATCATCCAAAATTTAGTCCACAAGTATTAAAGGAAATAAAGAGGGAGGCCCCAGGAAATAAAACAAAGGATAGTAATACTTATTCAGGAGCAGAGACTAAAGCGTCAGCCAAAATGGTCACAATTTCCACTCTATTTCCCTCCCTAGCTACCAGAAAATTCAATAACTGACTTGGCTCAAAAAACAGAAACAATTTACCATCATAGGAAATAATACAACGAGAAGGAAATCTTAACTGAAAACTACCCCCCAAGGTGAGGACTCTAGGGCGAAAACCCAAGAATTCCCTCCTCCTCAATTGGGTAGTACGAGAGAGATCGGGAAACATCAAAACTTTAGAGCCAAGAAAAGTACAATTGAAATTCCGGAAATATGCACGAAGAATTAATGATTTATCATGCTCTAAGGCCAATGTAGCCAAGAGGGTGGTGCGGGCAGTTACTACCTCAAGAGAGTCCTCCAAGAATGCAGTAAGATCCCCCATTCCAGTAACCAAACCCCCCGAGGCAGCCCCATCTCCACCACCCCCCACATTCAGATATTGCGCTCTAACAATTGGAGGTAAATTATCCCCAGGGAGTTTAAGCACTTCCTGGATATATTTACGAACCATCTCAATGGGGGACATTATCAGTGACCTAGGGAAATTTAACAATCTTAAGTTATTCCTACGAGTATAGTTCTCTAAATACTCTGCTTTTTTCGACAACAAAGTCTTGTCTTTAACTTGAGCTGCACACACTCCACGGAGATGTTCTAGCTCTTTCTCCACTCCCTCCAAACGTAGAGCTTGCTCCCGTTGACCTTTCTTAGCTTCAGAAATATCTTTAGACAACGAAAGAAAATCCCTTTTTACAACCCCAACAACAGTCATAAGAGAGGTATTTATCGTAGAAATTGCATCCCATAGTGCTTCATTATCCACAACTGGTGGCTTTACCAGACCTCTTAAACCTGGAAGAGTTCCAAAAACCTCGGATGGTACCGCCAAGTCTCCACTGGTAGGGGAAATCCTCTCAACTCTTTTCCCCTCTACCATGTCCTGCGACGAGGTGAGAAAAGTTGAAAAAAACGCCATCAGGAACGGAGCCCTCTTCACTCCCTATTGCCGACGAGCAGCGCACAGCCCTGGCAGGAAGCACTCTGTCGCCTGGCCCACCACTTCCAGGTTGAAGGGGGGGGCCGTTGCTCTGGAGAGAGCCAAGATGGCGTCGGAGCTTCCCCGGTGCTGAGCGGTGCTTCGTGGAGCGGACAGATTGCTGTGGTTTAGACGCCCGTTCTTTTGATGGGGCGTCGAAAAAGGAAGCAGGGTCCTCTACCCTCGGGGTCCCCTGCATCCTGAAACTGCACGCCAGAAAACACTTGAGGCATGCGGCTTTGCGGCGCCGGGGAGTGGAGCAGCGTCTTTGGCGGAGCCGGCATTGCTGGAACTGTCGGCTCTGAGTGGAGTCTTTCTTGAGTGAATTTGTGATGGCAAAGAGTTCTCATGATTGCATAATGATGTTTAAATGGTATTCTTTTTTGCATTTGTTTATTAGTGAGGTGTATTCTGCCTGTTGAAAAAAGTTCTTTGATTTTGGTGTCTTTTGTTCTTCTCCATCTTCTTTTGATCTGTCTGAGCTTTCTTTTCAGTTCCTTGATTTCCTTGGAATACCATAGGGTGGTTGTTGGGTGTTTGTTTTTGTTTGGAGAGACTGTAGTTATTGTGGCAGCATTTACAATGATGGTGTTCCAATGTGAATGATGTGATCTAGGTCCGTGGTATCTGTTTAATTGTGGGCAGACCTGGTTTATGAATGATTGTTTATCAAAGGGTTTCAATTGTCGTTTATTGTTGGGTGCAGGTCTATTTGGGTTATAGAGGGAGTATTGTGGCAGTGAGAAGGTGATGATAGCATAGTCAGAATAGGGAACTGGAGATAAAGTTGTGGTCAATATTATTGGGACCCTTGAATTTTAGGTATGTTGTATATAGCATCTTGAGAAATATTGGAAATATTCCAACTGTATATCATCATAATATTGTAACAGTATGTTCAAAGGTATACAACAAAAAAAAGATGTCTATGCAACTTAGACGTAGTAATTTCTGAGAAAAAAACTAAATATAACCTGGACAGGATTAATGGCATCCTTCATTAATATTTGGTTGCACAACCCTTTGCAGTGATGAGAGCCTACAAACATTTCTTGTAGCCATCTATAAGTTTCATACATGTCTGCTGGTAGTTTCTCCCACTCTTCAACTGCGATTAGTTCCAGCTTATGAATGTTTCCAGGATTCCTTTTACCAGTGGCAGATTTCAGCTCTTTCCAAAGGTTCTCGATTGGGTTGAGATCAGGACTCATTGGTGGCCAGTTTAAAACAGTCCATTTTTAATCATTCTTTTGTACTTTTGGATGTATGTTTTGGGTAGTGTCCTGCTGGATGACCCATGACCTTCAACCCAGCCTTAGCTTTGTGACGCTAGGTAGCTCATTTCACTCCAAAATACCTTGGTACTCCTCTGACTTCATGATTCCTTTAATACGTTCCAGGCCTCCAGTTCCTGAAGCAGCGAAACAGCCCCACAACATTATGGAACCTCCACCATATTTAACTGTAGGAAGGGTGTTTTTTTTCCTTATAAGCTTCATTTCTTTGCCTGTAAATGTATCGCTGGTCTGCATTGCCAAAGAGCTCAACTTTGGTTTCATATTAATCTGTCCACAGAACATTATCCCAGAAGGACTGTAGCTTCTCAAGGTAGGTTCGGGCATGCCTTTTTATATCTGTCTTTGAGCAGTGGGGTCTTCCTTGGCCTTCGCTCATGAAGTCCTTCTTTGTTTAGTGCACAGCGTATGATCTGGGTTGAAACCACCACTTCAGATTGCTCCAGGTCAGCCTTAAGCTCTTTGGATATTGTATGTGGTGGTTTTTTTCAGTAGTTCACACTAACCTTCGAAGACTTCTTGGATTAATTTTCCTCTTCTCACCACATCCTGGGAGGTTCTTGACAGTTCCATGGGCAGAAAACATCTTAATAACATTGTGAACTGTAGACACAGGAATCCCAAGGTCTTTGGAGATGGCCTTATACCCCTTTGACATTTTGATATTTGGTGATAAGACTTTTTCTGACCGTCTCAGGCAGCTCCCTTGTCTTCACCATTGTGAAAATGGAACAGGGAATGAATGTGGCCATTTTAAACATTAGAGCCAACATTCATTGGTTGATTCAAGTCATGCATGTACTGACAGTTGATCACAAGTGTGTCTAATTTTATTGCCATGGGAATGTGGTTCTTCTCTTCAAACTGATTTGAATTGTTTTTAAGGTGACAAAAGTCATATCTTAAAAGACAAAAAGCCACAACCATAGAAACATAGAAACATGATGACAGAAAAAGACCACAAGGCCCATCTAGTCTGTCCTTCCATAACAACAACTACAACAGTCCACTTTCTACCTTTAGAGATCCTCTGTGTTGGTCCCATGCTTTTTTGAATTCAGTTACTGTCCTCATCTCTACCACCTCCACTGGGAGACTATTCCACGGATCCACTACTCTTTCCGTAAAGAAATATTTCCGCATATCACTCCTGAATCTATCTCCCTTCACCCTCATCCCATGTCCCCTCGTAGCAGAACTTGCTTTCAATTGAAAGAGGCTCTCTCCCTGAACATTTATGCCACGGAGGTATTTAAACATCTCAATCATATCATCTCTATCCCGCCTTTCCTCTAAGGTGTACATATTAAGATCCTTAAGTCTGTCCTCATATGCTTTATAATGAAGCCCATTAATCATTTTAGTAGCAACCCTCTGCACCGACTCCATCCTGTTCACATCCTTTTGAAGGTGCGGTCTCCAGAATTGCACACCATACTCCAAATGAGGTCGCACCAAAGACTTATACAGAGGCATTATCACCTCCTTTTTTCTGCTAGCCATTCCTCTCCGTATGCACCCAAGCATCCTTCTAGCTTTTGCCGTCGCCTTTTCTACCTGTTTAGCTACTTTAAGATCATCAGACACAACCACGCCTAGGTCCCGCTCTTCTTTAGTGGACAAAAGTACTTCACCTCCTATACTGTATTGCTCCCTTGGATTGCTGCAGCCCAAATGCATGACCTTACATTTTTTAACATTAAATCCCAGCTGCCAAATTCTAGACCATTCTTCAAGCTTAGCTAGATCCCTCCTCATGTTATCTACACCTTCCTGGGTGTCTACTCTATTACAGATTTTGGTATCATCTGCAAAGAGGCAAACCTTACCCGACAGCCCTTCCGCTATATCACTAACAAAGATGTTAAAAAGAATCGGACCAAGGACAGATCCCTGGGGCACACCACTGGTAACATCCTTCTCCTCAGAGTGAGCTCCATTTACTTGTACTCTTTGTCGCCTCCCACCGAACCAATTTCTAACCCAAGCAGTAACTTTAGGGTCCATCCCTAGGGTGCTCAGTTTGTTTATAAGTCGCCTGTGAGGAACAGTGTCAAAGGCTTTACTGAAATCTAAATACACCACATCTAGAGCTCTCCCTCGGTCCAACTCCCTGGTCACCCAGTCAAAGAAATCAATCAGATTTGTCTGACAAGACCTGCCTCTGGTGAATCCATGCTGCCTCGGATCCTGTAATCCGCCGGACTCCAGAAACCTCACTATTTTCTCTTTCAGCAGCGTTTCCAATAATTTACTCACCACTGAAGTTAAACTAACCGGCCTGTAGTTTTCAACCACATCCTTACTTCCGTTTTTGTGTAAAGGCACCACATGAGCCTCTCTCCAGTCCTTTGGCACCACTCCCGACTCCAATGAGGCATTGAAAAGGTCTGTCAGTGGAGTTGCTAGAACGTCCCCAAGTTCCCTCAGTATTTTCGGGTGTATCCCATCCGGTCCCATCGCTTTGTCTACTTTAAGTTGAGCTAGTATCTCACGAACACAGTCTTCTGAAAACTGTTCAAGATGTCCCTCGCTTCTGTTCTTATTTGTGGGTGTTTTCTGAGGTCCTGCTCCTGGTTCTTCATCTGTGAACACAGAACAAAAATATTTGTTAAGCAATTCCGCTTTATCCTTATCAGCTTCTACATATTCCCCCCCTGCACCCTTGAGTCTGACAATACCACTTTTGCCCTTCCTCTTCTCACTAATATATCTGAAAAATGTCTTATCCCCCCATTTTATTGCACTGGCTATTTCCTCCTCCTTTTGAATCTTTGCCTTCTTGACTACTTTGCTAGCTTCTCTAAGTTTTTCCAAATACAGATGCCTGTCTTCCTCTCTCTGTGATCTCTTGTATTTCATGAAGGCCTCCCTCTTTTTCTTCACTTTTTCAGCTACTTCCTTCGAAAACCATAGCGTTCTCCTGTTCCTTTTGCCTTTATTTACCATTTTAACAAAAAGGTTGGTTGCCTTTAAAATACCCCCTTTCAGTTTTGCCCACTGTTTTTCTACATCCCCCAGCTGTTCCCATCCCACTAACGACTCCCTGAGGTATTGGCCCATCTTCGCAAAGTTAGTCTTCCTAAAGTCTAAGATCTTCACCATGGAATGGATTCTAACAGAACCTAGTCCTAATACTGAACCACACCATCTGGTGGTCACTGGATGCAAAATGATCTCCCACTACAACATCAGAAACACTCTCACCATTGGTAAGCACCAAGTCCAGTATGGCCCCTTCACGTGTGGGGTCTGTTACCAATTGCCTGAATAGTTCTCCCTGTAGAGAATCCAGGATCTCCTTACTTCTAGATGATACTGCAGCAGGAATGTGCCAATCAACATCTGGCATATTGAAATCTCCTAGCAGTAGCACTTCCCCTTTCCTAGCAATGCTGCGTATGTCTTCAATTAACTCTCTGTCCACCTCTTCCTCTTGTGAGGGAGGTCTGTATATCACACCAATGCAAATAGATTTCTCTTTCCCTCTTTCTAGTTTAACCCACAATGCCTCCTCTCTCCCTTTTAAGCTCTGTAATTCCAAAGCTTTAATAGTAGTTTTTACATATAGTGCCACTCCTCCTCCCCTTCTTCCTACCCTGTCTTTTCTGAATAAAGTATAGCCAGGTATAGTTATATCCCAGTCATGGTTTTCTGTGAACCATGTTTCTGTAACTGCCACTAAATCCAAGTCAGCCACTCCCACCAAAGCTTCAACTTCATGGATCTTATTTCCCATGCTACGGGCATTAATACACACTGCTTTTCATGTGTTACCCCTGTTACCCATTTCCATAAAGGTATTTAATGTATCACCTTCCTGGGGGCTTTCACTTACCTGGGGGCTTTCTTCACCCATCCCCAACGAGTCTAGTTTAAAGCCCTCTTCAGTAGATTAGCCAGTCTACTACCAAAGATGTGTTGACCTTTCTTGGACAGATGGATGCCATCTCTGCTCTGTAACCCTTGGAACAGCATCCCATGGTCTAGGAAACCAAAACGCTCTCGAAGACACCATCCACGCAGCCATGCATTCATCTCCAGGATGCGAGCCTCTCTGCCTTGGCCTTTACCCTCAACAGGGAGGATTGAAGAGAACACCACCTGTGCACCTACCTGCTTCACCCTCTGTCCCAGAGCCATGAAGTCACTTTTGATACGTTCCGAGGTATACCTGGCAGTATCATTTGTTCCAACATGGATTAGCAACATTGGGTAATAGTCAGTGGGCTTGATGAGTCTCGGCAAACTCTCCGTAACATCTTGGATCTTGGCACCAGGCAGACAGCACACCTCTCTGGACATCAAGTCTGGTCGGCAGATGGATGCCTCAGTACCCCTCAGAAGAGAGTCTCCAACAACCACTACCCTTCGTTTCCTTCTGGTCACTGATTCCGCAACTATGGGGTACTTGAACTCTGGTTCTTCCCTTTCCAGGGATGCTTTCACCACTTCCAGGGCTGCATAATGGTTCTTCAATTCAAGGGCTGGAGAAGTTGGATTGGTGATTTTGCAGGCTCTGGTGACTGTTGTCCAACCATCGACATTCTGTTGGCACCCATCTTCTCCTGTGCTGGAGAGCCTGGTTGCTGCAAGAAGCATCTCATCAATGTACTTCTCACTGTCTTGAATGCTCCTCAGCCTCGCCACCTCCTCTCTGAGTTCCTCCACTTGTTTCCTCAGAGCTTCAGCATGCAGGCACCCTGCACATGGAACCGGTTCTTCAACTGGCATTAGGACCTCTGTCTGGACCGAGGCAGAAGCTGTAACGGGGGCAACAGCTTTAGCAATACGATTTTTCCCAGCCATTGTTCTGTTTGTGGAGCTTAGGTATCTGTTAAAGCAAAAGAGAGAGATCTACCAAGTACCAGCTGGTTTCGCAGCTGTCCTTTCAGAGAAAAAGCAGTTAAATCTCTTTAATTATATTCAATATGTGCTGGTCCAATTCACTGTGATTTGCTAAAGGGGGAGGTGCCCTATAAAGCAAGACTGCTCACTAGGGATGGGTGGGAGCCGGGGTGGGTAGGGAGGGAACTAACACCTGATTAGGTGTTAGCAGTTTCTGAATCTGAGGAGGTTACAGAGTTCAGCAACCTACTGTGCTCCAGTAAAGTTCCCACAAAAATGTAAGTAACCTTGCTTTTAAAAAGTATACACAAAACCCTTTTAAGAGCTCCCAGTCAGAGAGCTAGCAATTTAATAAAAAGAAAACCAAACAAAGAAACCCTCAAATCCTTACTTACTGTTTGATGTGTGGAGCCCTGGTTTGGAAAGCCTCAAAAGGGCAGGGCACAGGAGCCTTTTATGCAGGCTTCAACTGCACTCAGGAAACAGGCCCACTAACACCTGATTAGGTGTTAGCAGTTTCTGAATCTGAGGAGGTTACAGAGTTCAGCAACCTACTGTGCTCCAGTAAAGTTCCCTCAAAAATGTAAGTAACCTTGCTTTTAAAAAGTATACACAAATCCCTTTTAAGAGCTCCCAGTCAGAGAGCTAGCAATTTAATAAAATAAAAAAAACAAACAAAGAAACCCTCAAATCCTTACTTACTGTTTGATGTGTGGAGCCCTGGTTTGGAAAACCAGAATGAGTAAAAGGGGATTCATCCAATGAAAAACTTCATTCTACCTCCTAAACATCTCAGGTGTACAGCCTACTACAGCATTAGTTGGGAGAAAAGGATCTCAGACCCATAGAGCCAACAGTCCAGGCATATCAAATCTTAGCCTTAGATAAATGCTCAGGAACATCAAGGATCCTAGAAAAACTCCCAAATTTTAAAATAAGGTCAGATGATTTAGTAACTCTACATATCTTAATGACTTTTCACATGCCCCCTTGTCTGCAGAGCATTTACTTGGAAGCTGCAGCGCATGCTTTCACATCGATCATCCAGAAACAAAGGTACAAAACTTATCTGCATGAGAACCCCAATGCCACTCTGGACACCATCAAGGCGTTTCGCATTTATTTATTTATTATTTATTTATTTATTACAATTTCTTATATACCGCGCTATTTAGCATCAGTGCGGTTTACATTATAACTTAACGACCATAACAACAAGCTGTCAGGTTTACATCGAACGGGAGTATAAACTTGGAAAACAGGGTTAACTATATACATAATCTATTTACATTGGAAGGATAGATAAAAGTCAGATAATGCATGTAGGTCCGCTTCATCAAGGGGAGACAGAACTTCAAAGTGCCAACAAATGATGCTGTGGGGGCAAAGAGGCAAACACAAATTGTAAAACCTCACCAAACCATATATAAATACAAAAACTGTCCACCTATACAGTGCAAAAGCATGAGCCCATCTTCACTTAATCACATTCTTAAGCAAACTCTCACTCAAAACACTTTTCTCAACATTTAACCTACCGATCAATCAACCCAACAGCACACCAAGCTGCAGTCACTGCTCACTGGGATCAGAAAAAAGACTCCACGCATGCGCCTCATTATAAACCCCGTTCCACCAATCAAATACACGCAGCTGTCCCTCGAATTTCATTGATATGGGAGCATGCATGAACAGACACAAATTGTGGTGGCTTCCTCAAACATACACACAGGCTCATCACCTTCCAAATAAACACAAGTGATCCCTTGATTCATAGAACTTATCCACGCAAATATCTGAACCGCTAATACAGCTTTCACCTAGATAGAACAGTACTTTTTACCACCCTCCCTCCCAACAAACATCACAAACAGAAACCCCAGTCAATCTGGGAATTCAAACCAGAGAGCTCTACCGTATTGAGATGGTAGATCCACCTCTCTTCACAAAAGGAAAGACACCTATCACAATCAGATCTATCGCCCATAATCTGGTCAATACAGAAACAGATCAGCGAAGATATGTCCCTTCACCAGGCAATGGGAAACCACAGAGGCTTCACGACAGGCATGCTGTATCTGGCTCCTGTGTTTCCCCGTTCTAAGTTTGAAAGACCTGATGGTTTTACCAATATAAAGAAGCCCACAAGGGCACCTTGCAAGATACACAACAAAAATTGAATTGCATGTAGTATGATGGCGCAAAACATATTGATATCCATTATATTCAAACTTCTTAACAGCTATGGACGCATTAGAGATGGTACAAGATCCACACAAGTAGTAGCCACTATCATACATCCGTTGAGCCTCCAGGGACCTCAACTGAGACGGACAAAGGATCTCTTTGATTTCATCCTGTCATGAAACCCCTGTGGTTTCCCATTGCGTGGCGAAGAGACATGCCCTCACTGATCTGAGATGTTTCTGTATTGACCAGATTACGGGCGATAGATCTGATCATGACAGGTGTTTTTCCTTTTTGTGAAGAGAGGTGGATCTACCGTCTCAATAAAGTAGACCCCTCTGCTTTGAATGCACAGATTGAATGGAGTCTCTGTGTGTGATGTTTGTTGGGAGGGAGGGTGGTAAAAAGTACTGTTCTATCTGGGTAAGAACTGTATTAGTGGCTCGGATATTTGTGTGGATGAGTTCTATGAATCAAGGAATCGCTTGTGTCTATTTAGATGGTGATGATCCATGTGTATGTCTGAGAAAACTACCACAGTTTGTTTGTTAATGCCTGTTTCCTTTTGAATGAAATTAGAGGGACAGCTGCTTGTATTTGATTTGTTGAACGGGGTCTATAATGAGGCACATGCGCGACATCTTTTTGCTGGCCCCGGTGAGCAGTGACTGCAATCTGGTGTGCTGTTGGGTTGATTGATTAATAGAATGTTAGGTATCATAAGGAAGGGAATGGAAAATAAAACAAAGGATATTATAATGCCTCTGTATTGTTCCATGGTACGACCGCACCTTGAATATTGTGTGCAATTCTGGTCGCCGTATCTTACAAAGGATATAGCGTTATTACAAAAGGTACAGAAAAGAGCCACCAAAATGTTAAAGGGGATGGAAGGCTACTCCTATGAAGAAAGGCTACAAAGGTTAGGGCTCTTTAACCTGGAAAAGAGATGGCTGAGGGGAGATATGATAAGAGTTCTATAAATTAATGAATGGAGTGGAACGGGTAAACGTAGATCGATTGTTTACGCTATCAGAATATAGAAAAACTAGGGGACATGTAATGAAGCTACAGGGTAAACTATTTAAGACAAATAAGAGAAAATATTTTTTCACTCAACGTGTAATCAAACTCTGGAATTTGTTACCGGAGGATGTAGTAAAGGCTGTTAGTGTAGCTGGGTTTAAAAAAGGTTTGGACAAGTTCCTGGAGGAAAGGTCCATAAACCATTATTAAAAAGGGACCCAGGATATCAATGCTTGACCCAATACAAGCATTGTGGAACCTGTATCTCTTGGGGATACTACTAGTAACGTATGACCTAGATTGGTGACTGTTGAAAACAGGATACTGGGCTTGATGGACCTTGGTCTGACCCAGTATGGCATATCTTATGTTCTTATGATTAGTAGGTTAAATATTGAGAGAAGTATTTTGAGTGAGAGTTTTGTTTAAGAATGTTATTAAGTGAAGGTGGGCTCGTGCTTTTACACTGCATGGGTGGAACGTTTTTGTATTGTAACAGGGTAGACCCTGTACAGACAGAGGAAATGCAGGCCAGCACAAGTGAAAACAGAAAAAGTGACAGGGAAAACAAGAAAGTGTCAGATAGTTACCCTGAGCAACGCAGGAACACGTGCAAAAGCTCAATCAGGACACACCCAGCTAGCACAGGAAGGGAATTCACTTCACCTGACAGGGTTCAGCTAACTAAGGGTGGAGCAAGTGAACGCTGGTTTAAAACAAGCTCTCAGACATTCAGAGACAGTTTAGGATTCGGATCAGGATTAAGGCAAAGCCAGGAGCTGGTGCCGGAGCTGAGAGAGAGAGAGAGAGAGAGAAGCCGTGGCAGCCAAGGACACACTTGGAGAAAATACAGAGAGGGCAGCTAAAGCCCCGGGAAGTATGGCACAGGTATGAGAATGCAAGAGAGAGTGATAAAGAAACTCTGGAGCAATTAGAGTGCCCATATGAAGGTCAGAGGGAACCCGAGGACCTGAATAAATCAGAGAGATATCCACAGCCAAATAGTGTGTATGAGCAAGAGAAAAGCTTTTACTTACCAGATAAAGCTGAAGAGTTTTGTAATTGTAAGTTCACAGCTCCGTCTGAAACTCCGTCACGAGCACTCCGATTCAGCTCAGCTGGGTTACAAAAGGGAAACCTGGATAGGTTGGAAAGTTCCCTTAATTATCCCACGAGCAGAGCAAGTAAGGGGCTAAGCTCTACTCAGAAGTACCAGCAGGGGCAGTGCCTGGGAAATCTCTATTCCAGTATATATGGTAATGCCCAGAGAGGCTCTAGCCCAGTGAAAGAGAAGAACTTCCTGGTTGACGTACTTAGGCAGCAAGTCTCACAGAGTACTCCTAAAGTACAGAATGAATATACCAGTCAACCAAAGATGATGGAATACCAGAATGCTGAGGAGAATGATACACAGGAATTAATGGATTGTTCTTTATCATTAATTGAACCTGAATTCTCCCTGAGATAAGGAAAGTAACTTGGTGTCTTAACTTCAGTAATACAGCAACAAGCCTGTAACTCTCTCTCTCGAGGCAGAACAGAGGTATGCTCTACTCTCAGCTACCAGGGAGAGAACCTTACAGCAATATTTAAGCTTTTTGTTCTTTTGTTGATTTATCCTTTAAAAGCTGAAGAAAGCAAGTTATGTTTACATTTGTTATTGTACATGAGATGTCCAAGCAAAGCATATAATTTATGTTCCTTGAAGATAAAATACCCTCAATGGGACGGGGAATAAAAACCCTTTGATTTGAAGAAAGAAGTGTTTGCGTTTATATTCATAAAGGCACAACTACCACCCTCCAGGGGCCTTGCAATACAGGAGGCTACCGCTTGGCCAGAGGAGGTGTGACAGTATTTATGTATGGTTTGGTGAGGTTTTACAACTTGGGTTTGCCTCTTTGCCCTCACAGCATCATTTGTTGGCACATTGAAGTTTTGTCTCCCCTTGACGGCGTCCATATTGGCATTGGGGTTCTCATGCAATAAGTTTTGTGCCTTTGTTTCTGGATGATCGATGTGAAAGCATGTGCTGCATTTTCCAATTATATGCTCTGCAGACAAGGGGGCATGTGAAAAGTCATTAAGATATCATAAAAGTTACTAAATCACCTGACCTTATTTTAAAATTTGGGAGTTTTTCTAGGATCCTTGATGTTCCTGTGCATTTGTCTAAGGCTAAGATTTGATATTTATTTATTTATTATTTATTTATTTATGCCTGGACTGTTGACTCTATGGGCCTGAGATCCTTTTTTCCCAACTGATGCTGTAGTAGGCTGTATACCTGAGATGCTTAGGTCGGTAGAATGAAGTTTTTCACTGGATGAATAATCATGTCAGGGGTTTGCTCTTGCTCAAGCCTCCTATCCGTCCTCCACCCCCTGAGTGGGAGTTAAATGTGGTCTTGCAACAACTGACTCGCCCACCTTTTGAGCCGATGGCTACGTGTCCTCTCCGCTTCCTTTCCTGGAAGACTCTCTTCCTGGTAGCCTTGACCTCGGCCAGGCGAGTGAGTGAGCTTCAGGCCGTGGCCTGTGACAGGCCTTACACCCGCTTCTATAGGAACAGGGTAGTCCTTAGGACTCATCCAAAGTTCCTCCCCAAAGTTGTCTCCTCCTTCCACCTTAACCAAGAGGTGGTTCTTCCAACATTCTTCCCTAGGCCTCATGCAAGCCAGGCTGAAGCGGTCCTGCATACCCTGGACTGTAGAAGGGCCTTGTCCTTCTACCTTGACCGTACGCAGGGGCATAGAAGGGTTACTCAGCTCTTCATCTCTTTTGACCCTAATAATCTGGGGTTAGCTGTGTCCAAGCATACCTTTTCCGTATGGGTGGCTGACTGTATCACCTGGGCTTACAGGGCGGCTGACCTTCCCTTGCAGGGTCGGGTCACGGCCCACCGTGTATGGGTTATGGCTGCTCAGTAACTCATCTCCGCTCTGTACCGTTGGCAGACATCTGCAGGGCTACAACTTGGTCCTCAAGCCAGTCTTTTGCGACCCATTACTGCCTGGAGAGGGAGTCCCGTAGGGACAGTGCTTTTGGCCAGGCAGTACTCCGGAATCTCTTTGAGGTTTAGGCAACTCCTGCCCTCCAGCCCTCCGTTGGGTTACCGGTGGAGGTTCTTTCAGTGAAAAGCCTTTCTTTGATGCTGGGACTAGAGGGAGTTCTCTTGTTGAGCTTGGGTTCCTGGTAGCCCAGAGCTAGGGAGTCACCCATATGTGAGGACTGACTTCCTGCTTGGTCCTGGAGAAAGAGTAGTTACTCACCTGTAACAGGTGTTCTCCAGGAGCAGCAGGAATCAGTCCTCACAACCCTCCCTCCTCTCCTGGGAGTTGCAGTTGTACATAGTTTATTTTATATTTTTGTGTGCTGTTTTTTAGCTATGTCATTTGACTGAGCAAGATGGCACCTTTAGGCGGGAAGGGGACCGCGCATGCGTGCAGTATTCCCAAAGGCTTTCATAGAAAGCTGGGGAAATGCTCCGCAGGGGCTCCATTGACGTCGATGTCACCCATATGTGAGGACTGATTCCTGCTGCTCCTGGAGAACAACTGTTACAGGTGAGTAACTACTCTTTCTTGGAAGGTTATCTTTCTCATTGCAATCACATCAGCACGTCGCATCAGTGAGTTGCAAGCGCTAGTAGCTAATCCACCTTATACAAGGTTCTATCATGACAAGATAGTCCTTAGGACTCATCCACACTTTATGCCAAAGGTGGTCTCGCCTTTTCATCTGAACCAAGCGGTCTACCTACCTGTGTTTTTTCCAAGGCCTCATGCATCAAATGCAGAGAGGAATCTTCATACCTTGGACTGTAAAAGAGCTTTAGCTTTTTACTTACAAAGAACACAGCAACATAGAAAGTCCTCTCAACTTTTTGTTACTTTTGATCCTTCTCATTTGGGACTTCCAGTTTCCAAGAGAACACTGTCTAACTGGATTGCTCAGTGTATTTCCTTCGCCTATCAGAGTAAGAACCTTTCTCTGGAGGGCCATGTCACAGCTCACAGTGTGAGAGCCATGACAGCCTCAATGGCTCATCTGCACTCTGTGTCTATCGATGACATCTGTCGAGCAGCCACCTGGGCCTCGGTTCATACCTCCACAGCCCATTACTGCTTGGACAAGGACTCCCGCCGGGATATCTTGTTTGGTCAGGCTGTTCTCCAACACCTGTTCCATACCTAATCAACTCCTACACACCATCCCTGGTAGGATGCCAGAGATCCATGGGGGGAAGTGGAGCCCTTCTCAGGTACACACAACTTCTGGGGCCTCTCCCTGGCATCTAAAGCTAGGGAGTCCCCATATGTGATGACTACATTCCTGCTTGTTCCTGGAGATAGCATGGTTACTCACCTGTAACAGGTGATCTCCGGGAACAGCAGGAATTTAGTCCTCACAACCCACCCACCTCCCCTAGGAGTTGTATCTCTCTATCTATCTCTTTCCCTTTCCCTCTCTCTCTCTTTGTCTCAGCTTAAAACTCAACTGGAGAGAGGCAGTTGGGAAAGGTGGGAAGGCAGCACGCAGGTGCTGTGGGATGCTCCCAAAAGCTTTTTAATTGGACGCTGGGGAGCGTTCCCGCGCAGGCTCCGTCGGTACCGACGATACCCATATGTGAGGACTAAATTCCTGCTGTTCCCGGAGATCACCTGTTACAGGTGAGTAACCATGCTATACATGTGGATCAGGCATTTATGAGGGCTCTGTTAAGGGGGTTGCAGGTTAGCTGCTGGTGCGTATGTTGATGTGGCGCTGATTTTTATGAGGCCGGGAGGGCCTCTATTGGGGTTTTCTTTTACGTCTATCCATGAGGTGATGTGCCTGTAGTTGTGGACTATCGGGATTAGCCCATGATGAGTTGGGGAGGCATCTGGGAGGAGTGTGAGGATGATGATTAGGAGCTCATGGCTGAGAGTACCGGTATGCATGCTCTTGTTGTTTTTGTTTATGGTATAGGTGTGGTAGATTGGGTAACCGGGTGGAGATGTGGAGCAGGGATGTGCGTGGGAGAAACTTTGGTGGCGCTGTGAGTTACAGGGGACTCACTCTTCTTGTTGGCTTCTCTTGTTGGTGTAGTTGGTTCATCAGTTGGGATTGCGCAACTGCTGTGTGGGTCTCAGAGATGTCTATTTGGTTACTGTTATAGCCATTCTCTTATACTTTGTGGGAAAAGTGTTGTCTAGATTTATTTATTTATTTAGACAGATTTGTATGCCACCTTATCCTTCAATCAAGGTGGTCATGTCAGGTCACATTACAATTGGAGGGTTACATTTAACATTAGAATACGTGTAAACATTTAGACAGTACAGTTACATAACAGCATTTAGACAGTACAATTAAAGGTAACATTTAATATTAGGGTATTTAATAATGTGGTATGATAAACTTGTGTGTGAAGAAAACTCCGTGATCTGACCACAATACCACGATACCACGGCTCTTTAGTCTCTGGTCCATCAAGCAGTGAGAAACAGACAGAGAGTAATACAGAACACAATCACACACACACAAAGTGCTATTTTCTTTGAGCTCAGAGGGAAGACAATAAGCGGACTATGAACAGGCATAATTCCAGGCTTATTGACTTCAAAGTTCTCCTCCTAAAAGCTCCCTTTTATTAGAGAAAAAGAGGAAGTAACAGTCATTTATTATAACCATGAAATAACACAAGGTGTCGCCAAAGTTCTTTTTACAGAGTAAGATCTGATTACAGTATATTAGATGAAATTTATAATTGCAAAAGTTGCAAAAATTATGTTGTGTCAGCAGGGACTTCCAGTTGACTGTACAATGAACTTTATGCTTGCACAGTTCATAGCCTATGTTCTTTTTGCTTGCGTTAACACTGTTCCATCTATTTTAAAGACGGTTACAGAGAACTCATGATCATGACATCCTATTCTATTTAAAAGGAAGTAGGTGAAAAGTCAAACTTCTAAACACATTTTGTATCAAGAAATTCATCCATCTTCAATTACATATTGGGGATTCTGGTATCCCTTTATCTGTCCATCTCTACAGTGTGTGTGGATAGGATGGTGCGTACTTAGCTGGCAGCGTAAGTAGTATTTCAGTTTGGGTATGGGGTGTTGCCTGGATGCTCATATGTTTCTATAAATAGAAATGTTTTGAGGTCTTTGCGGAATTCTGTGAGGTCATCTAATGCTCTCAGACTCGTTGGGAGGGAGTTCCATAGTGTGGATGCCAGTAGTGATGATGCTCTTTTTGAAGAAGTTTGTTTGGTTTTGTGATAGCTTGCAGGTGTACCGATCATGTTGCCGTTATTGGTTCTTGGTCTATTGCTGATATCCTTTGTTATAACGTTTTGGAGTGCATCTGCTGAGAGATGGTGAATGACTTTGAAGATGATCATGATTGTTTTGTATTTAACTCTTGTCACCATTGGGAGCCAGTGCAGTTGCTGTAGGACGGGAGTGATGTGCTCGGTCCTTGGTGTGTCTGTAATGATGCGTGCTGAGGTGTTTTGTACCATCTATAGTGGTTGGAGTGTCTGCTGAGTTTCCGTAATCAAGCAGTGGTGTAATGAGTGCTTGGCACACTGTGCGGAAGTGGTCCTGACGGAGCATTGGTTTGATTTGTCTAATTGTTTTCAATCGTTGATAGGCCTTGTTTGCGGTTTTGGTGATGTGGGATTTCAGGTTTAGAGCTCTGTCTAGTGTGATGCCCAGATATGCCTCTTAGGAAGTTGTCAAAGAGGGAGGTTAGTAGTGTTTCCACGCCATGTTGGGGCTTAAATCCATGCTGATGTATATACAGTGGGGCATTTATATCAATATGGTCCTGAAGTTGCCTTTGCACTGCCTTTTCCACGATTTTCGCAAGGAATGGAAGGCTGGAGATGGGACGGTATGATTTTGGTTCGGAGGGGCTCAGATTGCTACGTTTAAGTATTGGTCGTATCATTGACTATTTTTTGAATGTGATGAGAGAGTTGGCTTTTTGTAGCTTTGAGCCATGTCACTGGGCATGGGTCTGACGGTGATGTTGTTCTGTTTAGTCCGGATATAATGTCTTCTACTTGCTGCTTTGTTGGTATGTTGAAGCTCTCCGATGTTTGATGTTTTTTTTATCATGTGATCATTTGTTTGTGGTGTAGTAGAGCATGTTAGGTTAGTGTTTTTTGACTTCATGTAGTCTGCATATTTTTGTGGGTCAAGATGGTGGGTGCTTTGTTGCATGTCATTCTTGGTTAGCTTTTGGACAATGCTAAAGAGTTCTCTTGGTCTATTAGTAGCTTTCATGATTAGGTTGGTATGGTGTTGCTGTCTATGCTCATTTATTAGATTGTTATATTCTCGTTGTTTGTCTCTGTATTGGGTTAGGAGGTTGGGTGATTTGTTCCCTCTCCATTTTCTTTCCAGTCTTCTGAGTATGCGTTTTGCAACTCTGATTTCATGTGAGTACCATGGGGCGTTGGATCTCTTGCGTGTTTGTGGTTCTTTGGTAGCTGGGGCATATGCTGCGTTGAATATTATTGTGTTCCATTCTTCTATGTTTAGGTCCAGGGTGTCGTGTTCCTGTTGAAGTTGTGGAGTGATTTCGTTTATGAATGAGTCTCTGTTAAATGTTTTGAACCGTCTAGTTATTCTTTCATCTCCTTTGCGTTGGGCGGGGTTATTCAGGTTCATGGTGAATTCAATCCCGTGGTGCTCTGACCAGGGGACTGGCATGATTATTGGTATTGTGGTCTTGTTCTGTTCCACTAATTGCCTTAGCATGAAGACCATGTCCAGCGTTGTACCATGCTGGTGCGTTGGGGCGTTAATTGTCTGGCAGTAATTTAATGACTCCATGGCTTTTAGGAATGTTGTGGTTTCTCTGGTGGGTGCGGATGTTAGGTTGTAGTCTCCTAGTGCTATGAGAGGTTTCTGTCGTCTGTTATGTGCACATATCTTTTCAATTACTGTGGATAGGTGTTCAGTTGTGGTTCCAGGTGGTCTGTATGTGAGAGAGATGCTTAGGTACTTGTTGGCTATAGTGAGTGTGTTAGATTCAATTGTGTTAGTGGTGGCGATTGTTTTGAATCTGTATTCTTTTTTGGTAAGTATTAATACTCCTCCGCCTCTCCTTTGTGCGCTGATGCAGTTAAATGCCGAGTATCCTGTTGGTGTTGCTTGGTTTAATATGACCTGGTCCGAGTCGTCTAGCCAGGTTTCGGTGATGCATATTATATCAAGCTTCTTGTCGTGGATTAGGTCAAGGATAGTATTTGCTTTGTTCCTGATAGATCTAGCGTTTAGAAGAGCACACCTGATGTTTGTTGTTATGATTGGGTTTGTATGTTTGTTATTTGTGTGATGTGTGGATGTATTACGTGTGGCATTGTATGGTTTGTGGGCTGTATGCTTTGGTTGTTGGCGTTCTTTGGATAGGTGTGATGTTGGTGTGGATCTGGGTTGGGTGGTATGTGGGTTAAACAAGGGGATTTGCTTGTTGAGTCTGATGCTGTGTGTGCAGGGTGCGAACATATGTAGGAGTGTGAGGTAGACCATGAGGTAGTGGGTAGTGGCGTGTATTTTGTGATTTGTATTTTACTGACCTGGGATTGGGCTTGTGGTTTACTGACCTGTGTTCAACTTGAGTTGGGTCATATAGATGTAATTCTGCATTGGTATTGGTGTCTATAATCTCCAGGAACAAGCAGGAATGTAGTCATCACATATGGGTATCGTCGGTACCGACGGAGCCTGCGCGGGAAAACTCCCCATTGTCCAATTAGAAAGCTTTTGGGAGCATCCCACAGTGCCTGCGTGCTGCCTTCCCGCCTTTCCCAACTGCCTCTCTCCAGTTCTTCTTTTTCCGCGGAGCCAGCAGGTCGTTGTTCCTGTCACCGCAGAAGAATTATTCTTTATTTCTTTCTTTTTTGTGGTCGCGTCTGCCTTCCTCGACGCTTTACCGGTACCGCCGGTTTTTTCTTCTTATTTTCTGACTTAAAAAAAAAAAAAATACTAGGACTTTTTCCTATTTTTTCCCAGGTGCACGTGCCTTTTTGGGCCTTAGGCCCAAAACTTTTTCCTATAATGGAGAAACCTGCTTCAGGTTTCAAAAGGTGCACCAAGTGTGGCGGTACCATTTCCGTCACCGACACCCATGAATGGTGTCTAAAATGTTTAGGTCCTGACCACTCCATCACGGATTGTATGTCCTGCGCCATGATGTCTAAAAGAGGTCAGCAGAACTGAGCTGCTAAGCTCAGTACCCTGTTTCCCTCTGATGCAGCTTCGGTGGCATCGACGTCTTCCAGGGCTTCCTCTTCCTCCCGTGGATCTCAGGTAACTAAACATAAGTCCAGCCAGTCCTCAAAGGGTAGATCTCCTTCTAAGCATCGAGATGCCTCTGGTGTAGGATTCTGCACCGGCAAAATTGCCCCTGCGGGAGGCTTCGGCTTCCAAAGCATTATCGGGACTCCAGGATGTTCTCGAGGCCTCGACCTCGGCAGAACTACTGGTGCCATGCTCTGGGGTACCGGCGGTCTTCTCCGGTACCGACATCCAGGCATCGGCAGCGTCAATAGACCAGAGAGTCCTGGCTATTGAGCGCAGTCTGGTGGCTCTCCTTGCGGCATCGACGCCCTCAGAACCGCGACAGACAATCCGGCCGGTACCAGCCCCGGCATCGGTACCGGTACCGATAGCATCGACATCGGCATTGGTGTCTGCGATGCCCTCGGGTACCGATACCCCGGTACCGATTACTCCCGGTACCGACTTCGGTCGGTACGGGTATCGGGCTCTTCAAGAGATCCGGACAGATGGTACTTCAAGTCCTCAGAAGAATCTGAGGATTCTGACAGTAATGTTGATGCAGGAATGCTTCTCCCAGAGGAGCCCTCCTCCCCTAAGAGCAGGATGTCTCCTCCAGAGGATATTTCCTTCCAGGATTTTATCAGGGAGGTGGCTCGGGGTCTGTCCATTACTGTGGCCCCTGAAACAGAGCCAAGAGCTAAGGAGTTGGAAATTTTACAATATCCCAGAACTCCTAAGGAGGCAGCTACCTTGCCCATTCATGAGATTTTGCATGATCTCATGTTAAGGATGTGGGAGACACCTCTTACCACCTCTCCTCATTCTCGCAGACTGGATACTCTGTATCGAGTCCCTCCTTGTCCTGGTTTCCAGAAAACTCAGCTTCCTCACCACTCTATTGTAGTGGAATCAGCTATGATAAGGATTAAGAGTGCAAGGAGGCATGCCTTTAATCCTCCAGGACGTGAGTGCAGAACCCTGGATGCTTTTGGACGTTGTGTCTTCCAAGCTTCCATGCTTTCTGCCAGGATCAGTTCCTATAGTAGTATATAGTAGAACGACTAAAAGAAAAGGGCATAAATGGCGTCGCCCTCGATTGGTGCAGGTCGTACCTTGATGGCAGATGGCAGCATGTAAAATCAGGTTCTGGATCTTCCGAACCCTTCCATCAACGACAGGGCGTTCCTCAAGGGTCGTCCCTATCATCTCTCTTATTTAACATTTACATGCAACCCATTTTCAACATTATTGGATCATTCAATGTCGACTGCTTAATATACGCTGATGACATCCTCCTCTTCATGCCATTCTCCACAGAGCAAATGGACCTCTCGCCACTGATTGAATGTTTCAACGCAGTCTCCGAATGGCTTCTGTCCCAAAATCTTAGGATCCAACACAAAAAGTCTGAGGTGCTATTCATCACCAGAGACCAGAGTTTCTGCCCTCCACCCCATATAAAGGTTAAAGAAGCTGAGCTCCAAACCAAATCAACAATTCGGTACTTAGGGGTCACCCTCGATCAACGTTTAGACATGAAAACCCATATATCCAACATAGTCAAAGCCATATATTTCAAAGTCCGGTCCCTCAGACACCTGCAATCCCTTCTAAACCCTGAAGACTTCCGGACAATTTACCAATCCCTTATCTTACCACACTTTGACTTTGCCAACGCTATTCTTCAAGGTCTCCCTCAGTCAACACTCAATCCGTTGCAACTTGCCATGAATGCCGCTGCCAGAGTCTTAGTGGGAGCAGCAAGATGCGACCATGTAACGCCTATACTAATACAGCTTCATTGGCTCCCCATACAAGGAAGGCTTATATTCAAATCTTTGCTACTCACTTTCAAATCCATCCATGGCATCACCTCCCCTTCACTAACTGACATCATTCAGCTCATCCCTCCCAACAGAACCAGGAGATCCCCATCTACAAATGCGCTAGTAATTCCAATGGCATCAACAAAGTACACAATCGCAACATCTAACAGGGCTTTCAGTATCTATGCCCCAAAATGTTGGAACGCATTACCACCAGGCATCCGTGCAATTACTGACTTAACACAATTCAGAAAGGCTCTCAAATTCCATTTATTTACACAGTACTACCAGATTAACCCAACCCCTACCTACTTGCCTCTCCTCTTACTTCCTCGAGATAACATCTCAATATTAGCACACAACCTCACTGTACACATGTAACACCCTAATTTCTTAGCACTCGATCTCATTGTACATATGTAATTAGTTCCGTTTATATCCCCATGTTATCCAAGTTCTTACCCCTGTTCTCTGTAAAGCCAAACATGTTATCCAAGTTGTTACTCCTGTTCTATGTGAAGCCAAACAGTCTGTTATGGTCATTTTGTTGTATGTAAACCGTGCTGATAAATAGTGCGGTATATAAGAAATTGTAATAAATAAATAATATAGTCTTTACATGGGAATGTTCCTGAAGGAGGTCACAGATGATTTAGAGGCCTTGAGTCCTATTCTTCCTGAGGATAGAAGACAGGATTTTCTCACATTGGTCAAACAAGCCCAAGATGTTTCTAAATTGGTCAACCGTGCAGCCTGACTATTTTGAGTGCATAAGCAGAACTTCTGCCATTCTCATAGGCACACGTAGAATTGCTTGGCTCCAGGCATCTGATCTGGAGCTCTGGGTACAAGACAAATTTGGAAATATCCCTTGTACTGGTGAGAACCTGTTAGGTAGAGATTGGCAGGAAAAGGCCAATGAGTTGGATGCTGACAACTCTACCTTGGATAGATTATCCAAGTCCACAGCTGATCCTGCTAGAAAGAAATCGTTCAAGAAACTATTCTTTTTTTTAGAAGAAAAGATATTATCCTGCTTATGCTCAGCAGGGACATTCTGTTTGTCAGAAAAGGTCAGCAACCACCCAAGCAGAAGAAAGCAAAGACTGCTAAGCCTCAACCGTCTCAGCCTCCACAAGGCCTTTGACTTTCAGCTAGAGAACTTAGCCTTTTTAACATCTTTGTTAGTGATATAGCGGAAGGGCTGTCGGGTAAGGTTTGCCTCTTTGCAGATGATACCAAAATCTGCAATAGAGTAAACACCCAGGAAGGTGTAGATAACATGAGGAGGGATCTAGCTAAGCTTGAAGAATGGTCTAGAATTTGGCAGCTGGGATTTAATGTTAAAAAATGTAAGGTCATGCATTTGGGCTGCAGCAATCCAAGGGAGCAATACAGTATAGGAGGTGAAGTACTTTTGTCCACTAAAGAAGAGCGGGACCTAGGCGTGGTTGTGTCTGATGATCTTAAAGTAGCTAAACAGGTAGAAAAGGCGACGGCAAAAGCTAGAAGGATGCTTGGGTGCATACGGAGAGGAATGGCTAGCAGAAAAAAGGAGGTGATAATGCCTCTGTATAAGTCTTTGGTGCGACCTCATTTGGAGTATGGTGTGCAATTCTGGAGACCGCACCTTCAAAAGGATGTGAACAGGATGGAGTCGGTGCAGAGGGTTGCTACTAAAATGATTAATGGGCTTCATTATAAAGCATATGAGGACAGACTTAAGGATCTTAATATGTACACCTTAGAGGAAAGGCGGGATAGAGGTGATATGATTGAGATGTTTAAATACCTCCGTGGCATAAATGTTCAGGGAGAGAGCCTCTTTCAATTGAAAGCAAGATCTGCTATGAGGGGAAATGGGATGAGGGTGAAGGGAGATAGATTCAGGAGTGATATGCGGAAATATTTCTTTACGGAAAGAGTAGTGGATCCGTGGAATAGTCTCCCAGTGGAGGTGGTGGAGATGAGGACAGTAACTGAATTCAAAAAAGCATGGGACCAACACAGAGGATCTCTAAAGGTAAAAAGTGGACTGTTGTAGTTGTTATGGAAGGACAGACTAGATGGGCCTTGTGGTCTTTTTCTGTCGTCATGTTTCTATGTTTCTATGTTTCATGGCTCTCGTGGGACCAGAGCCTTCCACCATTCCAGGAAGGTTATGTCACTTTGCCCCCAGATGGGGGCAGATAACAGCAGAGCATTGGACACTTTCCATCAGAAAGGAGGGGTACAGGCTTCATTTTTCAAGCATGCCCCCTCCCAAAGTAATACGGCAGTTCAATTCTCCGACACCTCTCATCAACCTGTTAGGTCAGGAGGTCACTATCCTTCTTGCCCAAGGAGCAATAGACGAAGTACCCATTCCTCATCAGGATACAGGGTTTTACTCCCCCTATTTCCTTATCCCAGAGAATTGAACAAATTCCTTGTCAAAGAGAAATTCAAGATGATTTCTCTCGGAACTCTGCTGCCATACCTTCAGAGTCAGGATTGGCTTTGTTCTCTAGATCTCAAGGATGCGTACACCCATGTTCTCATCCATCCAACTCACAGAAAGTTCCTTCGGTTCCTTTTTCAGGGAAAGCACTACCAATACAGGGTGCTTCCTTTTGGCCTGGCCTCAGCACCAAGGGTGTTCACGAAATGCATGGCTGTTGTAGCAGCATTTCTCAGCACTCTAGGGATATTCGTCTTCCCCTACTAAGACGACTGGCTCATTCGAGCCCCTACAGAGTCAGAGGCCAGGACTTCTCTATCCTGCACAATGCGTATCCTACAGTATTTGGGTCTGGTAATAAACATCCCAAAATCCAGTCTAACTCCCACTCAGTCTTTGGAGTTCATAGGAGCTTTGCTGGATACCAGAAAGGCAAGGGCCTACCTCCCCCAGGCCCGTTGTCTTCACATGGTGCAGTTAGCTTCTCAAGCAGTGCTAAAGTCTCATCTCACTGCTCGAGAAATGTTACAACTACTAGGCCACATGGCATCCACAGTGCATGTGGTGCCCTATGCTCACCTCCATATGAGGGCAGCCCAGTGGACTTTATCCACTCAGTGGACCCAGGCATCAGGATGCCTGTCAGACAAAATAGCAAACACAAGTCGCCTTATTTTGTCCCTCCAGTGGTGGAAGTCCACTCAAAACCTGTTGCTGGGGTCCGCTTTTCTTTTTTTTTTTTTTTTTGTAACATTTCTTTATTCAAAATTTTCATAACACACATACAATGAATGGGAATTACATAATATATCTCTTCACAATCTTCCATATTCATCCATTGCATGCAAAAAAAAAAAAAACCAAGTAAACAATCAATACAAAATCACAAGCAAATAGAAAAGGAAAACAAATCATGACCAGTCCAAACCCTGCGCCCAGTCCCGCCATCTATGCAGAAAGACAAATAATAACGCTCTAATGCCGTGCTCCGACATAGCTATTTAAGGTGTCCCATTTCCTGCCCAATTTACCTGCCCAGGGGCATTTAATTATATAAATTTCTTCATAACTCTTATGCAGACACAGCAGGTTCCACCAGAGTTCAAAATGCACCTTCTCAAAGTTCTTCCAATGCATCAAGATGACCTTCAAAGCCAAGCTTATCATAAGATCCAGTAGCTGGCTGTCAGGCTTAGATAGCTTGGGCTTAATCATCTCGGATTTGAATATAACAATTTGATATGTGATCGGGACCTATAGACCCAGTATGCTTGCCACACGTTGCCAGACTCCCCTCCAGAATAACTGCAACTGATCACAGTAGAAAAGCATATGGGCTAATGTTCCAATGGCCGCACTACAGGACCAACAGCGGTTCCCCTCCTGCTTTGCCCATTTCATCTTTCGTTGTGGCGTGAGGTAGGCACGATGTGCCAGGAAGTACAGAGATTGCGTTAGAGATGCGGCTCTAGTGATTCGTATTTGAGAGTCCCAAAAAGTGCTCCAATGCTCCATAGGCAGATAATCCCCTGTATCAGCAAGCCATTCCAAGTGCACCTTCGTACATTCTTTCTCTCCTCGCGACCGAAGTAGCATCAGACACTTTGATACCGCCCGTGTGCCTTCTTGTATCTCACGCAGTTTTTGCATCAATGACCATCCCGGCTTCATCAAAACAGGGGATACTCCCGCTCTGCTCAAACAATGCCGAAGCTGGCACCATTGAAAAAAACATGCGGGAGGCAGACCAAATTCCGTTCTCAGCTCTCCGAAGGTCTTGAATTCGTTCCCCCTCAGCAGTTGTCCGAGTGTCCGAATGCCATGCTCTATCCACTTCTTCCATCTCACTGGTCTTCCATCTATACAAAGCTTTGGATTCATCCATATAGGCATTTCCAATGAGAAGACATCTCCATCCTCGATACACTTTTCTAAGCACCTACATGCTTGCTGGGTTGCTTCCACAACCGCATTCTGTGATATACCCGGTATCTGTGCCATCCCTATCATCATCCAAGTCCGCAAGGGGGCATTCAAAGCTTGTTCAACCTTCAGCCACCTAGGTCCATTTTCTTCATTTTCCACTGTGGCCCATTGTGAACCCTGTCGCAGTAGTGAGGCCAGGTGCAACCACTCAACATCTGGGAAATGAACCCCTCCTTTGGCTTTGGGTAACTTTAATTTCCATGCAGCAATCCGCGGGACTCTATTACTCCATAGAAAGGATACCAGCATACTGTTGATCTGTTTATAGAAACGCTGTGAAAAAAGGATGGGGATCATACTCAAGATGTAGCTGATCTTGGGGACGAGCACCATTTTTATGGTTTCCAGCCGTCCCCACCAGGTTAAGTGGAGCGGGGTCCATTTATTAATACAATCACTGACCACTTTTTTACAAGCGGGCATGTTGGGATGTAATGTCTCCTGAAGGGTAGAGCCGTAGACCACTCCCAGGTATTTGAAGGTTGATGGTGCAAACTGAAAAGGATAGGTATGCAACATATCCACGGTTACATGCGTGTTCAACGGGACTATTATTGTCTTTGAGAGATTTACTTTATATCCCGATATGGCCTGTCAGACGGCTGCCAGGGTGAGAATGTTCACAGTCTTGGCAAGTGCATATATCAATATGATTTGCAAGGGATTGTGGGCAATGCAGTCCATTCACACCAGACACAGCTGCTCACAATAATTTAGTTGTGCTCAAGTGTAAAGCCAATAAGATATTTATTTATGGGATTATTTCTCCCAACACAGATATGCTTGGTAGCACATAAATCAGGACACTTGCTTTCAGTGTTAAACTTGGAAAAACAAAATCAGGAAAACAACATTTGAACTTGTCAGACAATCAAAGCAAAAGAATAAAGACCTGGTTGGTATCAAACTGGTCTTTTCTGTAGGCTTTAGCTAATATTTTCTTAGCAGTGTATCAAACAGCAAACAAAATCCACAAAGAAGGGAAAAACTGTTCTCCAGGACCAAGCAGGAAGTCAGTCCTCACATATGGGTGACGTCGGTGCCGACGGAGCCCTCGCGGAGCAATTTTCCCCAGCTTTCAAAGAAAGCCTTTGGGAATTGCAGCGCGCATGCGCGGTCCTCTTCCCGCCCAAGGGTGCCATCTTGCTCAGTCTTCTTTTTTCCGCGGAGCCCTACAGACGTTGTTTGTGAATCCCCGCAGAAAAGTTGATTCTCTTTTTTTTTCTCGGTTTCGACGCCGGTTCTTTTCCCGCCCGGACTCGCGACGCCGGTTGCGAGTCCGTTCTTTATTTTTCGTTTTTTTGTCCTTCGTGACAGATTTCGCGCCTTTTTACTTTTTCACTGGCAGCCCGGTCTTTCGACCTCGCAGGGGCCCTTTTTCCCCCGATGGCTGCCAGCGGGTTTAAAAAGTGTGACCTCTGTAAGAAACTCATGTCTCTTACAGACACACATGACTTCTGCCTCCGCTGCCTCGGACCCGATCATGACCCGATGATCTGTGGTCCATGTGGCAAAATGTCCTCAAAAGCGTTGAGGAGTCGGCAGCATCAGCGGGAACAGATCTTCTCTGACTCCGGCCGGGCTCGGACCTCGTCAGAGGCTTCGACGTCTCGGGACTCTGGTCCTGAGCATCGTCGAAGTTCCTCTGAAAGGGGGTCTCCTACCCGGGAACATCATCGGAAGAAGAAACCCGCGAGGGCAGGATCGGTGGACGCTCCTGGTTCCTCGAGGGCCAGGTCGCATAGCCCCGATTCCCGTCCCGGGTCCTCGGAGGTGGAGAGACCTTCAAAACATCCTCGTCTCGAGATGGACTTGCCCGCTCATGTGAGTACTGTTGTCCTCGTAGACTCGCCTCCGAAGGAGCCGACGTCGGGCCCGACGCCATCGGGGCCCGAGTCGGAGGCTGCTGGGTCTCCTGAGCTCGGACTCAGGTTGACCGCCTTGGAGAGCAGTCTGACTGCCTTCATGGACCAGCAGCGGGCATTGATCGCTGGCCTCGCCGGTGCTTCTGCCCTGACCGCCGGGACGTCGACCTCCAAGTCGACCCCGGAGACCGAGCCGATCCTCGAGTCCATGAGGGCTCGAGTCGATCCTCGGTCGCGGTCTCCTTCGGCCTCCCGTTCGGGACCGAGGTCGTCGACGCCGACTCCCTCGGCGTCGGGGCGGATGGCATCGATGCCCGCCCGACCGGAGCCGCTCGACTCCTCCTCCGAGGAGTCGGCCTGGGAATCTGAGGACGAAGAGTCACCTGGTTCCTTCCGGACTCTGTGTGTCCCATCGGACTCCCCCGAGTCCGAACCTCGGAGACGGTCCCTCCCAGAGGATACCCGGTTCTCGGACTTCGTGCGGGATATGGCCAAGGCCTTGGCCTTCCCCGCGGATCCCGAGGAGGAGCCTCGAGTCGAAGAACTCGATGCCCTCCAATATGACTCTCCCCCAAAGGAGGCCTTTATTGTACCGGTTCCTCCGATGCTGGAACGACTTCTCTTCCGCATGTGGGAGAGCCCGGCGTCGTCACCGGTATTAAGCAAGCGGGTCGATTCCATTTATCGAGTCCGCAAGAGCCCCGGCTTCCAAAAGGCACAACTACCGCACCATTCCATGGTGGTGGAATCGGCCATGCATAGACTTAAGAGTCAAAAAATGCACTCCTCGGTGCCCCCCGGTAGGGAGGCCCGAAGCCTGGATGCCCTCGGTAGGAAGTGTTTCCAGGGCTCTATGCTTGCTTGTCGGGTCCAGACCTACCAGCTCTACATGGGCATGTATCTCCGGGACCTGGCTAAAGAAATAGCCGGGTTCTCTGCTGGTCTCTCCGACGAACCTTTGCAGAGGTTCCAAACCTTGTCAACTGGTATTCGAGAGTGCTCGAAGTTTATCTCTCGAGCAGCCTACGATGGTTTTGAGGCATCGGCTCGAGTAGCCGCAGCCGGCATCGGTGGACGCCGCCAGGCTTGGCTTCAGTCGTCCGACCTCGAGCCATTGGTGCAGGACAAGTTGGTCGATGTCCCCTGCCGAGGTGAAAACCTCTTTGGCAAACCCATGGATGAGAAGGCTGCACAGATCGAGACCGAGACTCTCACCAGGACTCGTCTCTCAAGGAAGACCTCTGCCCCTTCTCAGAAGAAGAAGGGCTCGGGGAAAAAGCCCTTTTACCCGAGGAAGGCGGCTGCCTATAAATACTACCCTCAGTATCAGGCCTCCGCAACTCCCCCACAGGGGAAGCAGGCCAAGGGACGGGGTAATGGGTCCCGTAGGCAGCAAGCCCCCAAGCCTGCACCACCTGCCCCTGCTCAGCAGGGTGGGGGTTTTTGACTTCATCAGCATAGCCTCTCCCCCTCAGCTGGTTTCTCTCAGCACAGGAGGCCGGCTGGTCCACTTTGCCCAAAGGTGGTCCAACATCACCACAGATGCCTGGGTACTTCACATAGTTCGGGAGGGCTATCTCCTTCACTTTCATCAGGTACCTCCCTCCTACTTTCCAGGGGAGCCTCCGAGACTCCCTCTGCACAAGGACTTACTCCTTCAGGAGTTAGCAAGTCTCCTTCAGGAACAGGCTGTGGAACCGGTACCCCACCACCTGAAGGGTCAAGGGTTTTACTCCAGGTACTTTCTGATACCAAAAAGAACAGGAGGCCTCAGACCCATCCTGGACTTGCGAAACCTCAACAAGTTCCTTGCAAAGGAAAAGTTCAAGATGCTTACCCTTGGAATCCTGCTGCCCTACCTCCAGCAGGGAGACTGGCTATGCTCCTTGGATCTAAAGGATGCGTATACTCATATCCTTATTCATCCAGACCACAGACAATATCTCAGATTTGTTGTGGGAGGAAATCATTACCAGTACAGAGTACTGCCCTTTGGCCTATCCTCCGCCCCCAGGGTGTTCACCAAATGCCTGGCAGTGGTGGCGGCCTATCTAAGACTTCAAGGCCTTTTTGTGTTCCCATACCTGGACGACTGGCTCATCAGAGCCCAGTCTTCCCAAGAGGCCACTCAGGCCACTCATCGCACTGTGACTCTACTCCAGCACTTGGGATTTGTCATAAACTTCGCAAAGTCCACTTTGCTCCCCTCTCAAAATCTCGAATTCATCGGCGCCAGGTTGGACACTCTTCAGGCGCGGGCCTTCCTCCCTCTGGACAGGGCCAAGCGGCTCATGGATCTCGCCAGCCACTTTCACAGCAATGCCCTGGTCTCGGCCAGGCAATTTCTGAGGCTACTCGGCCATATGGCTTCCACGGTCCATGTGACCCCCATTGCCCGCCTGAACATGCGACCTGCGCAATGGTGCCTTCGCACACAATGGCATCAGGCCACTGGGAGCCTAGCGGACTCCGTACAGATCTCCGACCAGCTGGTCTCCTCTCTGCTATGGTGGCTTCATCTGCCAAACCTAGTACTAGGGGTGGCTTTTCAGCCCCCTCCGCATTCTCAGGTCCTGACGACCGATGCTTCTCTCCTGGGTTGGGGAGCACACTGCCAAGGGACATGTACTCAAGGTCTCTGGACTCCTTGGGAGTCTGCTCAGCAGATAAACTTCCTGGAGCTCAGAGCCATCCGCCTAGCGCTCAAAGCATTCCCTCACCTGATTTCTCACCAGTCGGTGCTGGTACAGACAGACAATCAGGTTGCAATGTTCTACGTGAACAAACAAGGCGGAACAGGCTCCTTCCTTCTCTGTCAGGAGGCACAGAAACTATGCTCTTGGGCCGTCCACCACGGCATCATCCTCAAAGCTGTCTATCTCCCAGGTCAAGAAAATTACCTGGCCGACAAGCTAAGCAGGATCCTCCAGCCACACGAGTGGAGATTGGATCCGATGGTGGTTCAACGGATCTTTCTCAAGTGGGGCCTCCCCACCATGGATCTGTTTGCCAGTCCTCTGAACCGGCAACTTCCCAGATTCTGCTCCCGACAACCGCATCCTCTCCGAGTAGCGGCGGATGCTTTTCTGATTCCATGGTCCACAGGCCTCTTATATGCCTTTCCTCCCATGCCGCTGGTGTCTCGGACACTCTTCAAGGTTCTCAGAGACAAAGCCTCGATGATCCTAGTGGCTCCCCGGTGGCCGAGACAACCTTGGTTCCCGCTTCTAATGCAGCTGGCGGTGGGCACCCCTCTTCCTCTGGGGTTTCAGCCCGACCTTCTGTCACAGGATCAGGGGACTCTCCTGCACCCCAACCTCCGGTCCCTTCATCTGATGGCCTGGCTGCTGAAAGGGTAGTCCTTGCTCCTCTCCAGCTGCCTCCAGATGTGGAGGAGGTCGTCTTGGCCTCCAGGCGGCCCTCCACCCGGAAGTCCTACGCTCTTAAGTGGCGTCGATTCTCCGTCTGGTGTGCTCAGCAGTCTCAAGACCCCTTCTCCTGTTCAGCATCAGTGGTCTTGCAGTACTTGCTTTCCCTCTCCAATCTTGGACTTAAGTCCAACTCAGTCAAGGTCCACCTCAGTGCTCTTTCTGCGCATCACATGCCGGTGGATGGCAGACCTCTTTCCAGCCACCCTCTAGTGGCTCATTTTCTCAGAGGCTTCCTTCTCCTTAAACCACCTTTGCGCCCACCAGCCCCGGACTGGGATCTCAATGTGGTTTTACAGCGGATTACCTGTCCGCCTTTTGAACCTATGGCTACCTGTCCTCTTCGTTTTCTTTCTTGGAAAACCTTGTTCTTGGTGGCCCTCACTTCTGCTAGACGCGTTAGTGAGCTGCAGGCCCTGGTGTCTGATCCTCCGTACACTAGGTTCTACAAGAACCGGGTAGTCCTACGGACTCACCCTAAGTTTCTTCCCAAAGTGGTTTCCCCTTTTCACATCAACCAGGAGGTGTTGCTTCCGACCTACTTTCCCAGGCCACACTCCAGCCGAGCTGAAATGGTCCTGCATACCCTAGACCCGGGGTCTCAAACACGCGGCCCGCGGGCCGCATGCGGCCCGCAACCGAACTTTGTGCGGCCCGCGACGGAGGAAAAAAAAAAAACACAAACCCTGTCTTCTGCTGCTGCTGCCTCCGTGGTAGCAGCACAATCAGCTGTTCGCGGTCCCTTCTCCTCAGCCCGGAAGAGCCCCGAGTCTGCTCCTTTAGCGGCGGGCTTTTCAAGATGCAAAGAGAATATTTCCCTCTCGCGCGGCTTGTCAAGCCGCGCGAGAGGAAAATACTCTCTTCGCGGCTTGAAAAGCTCACCGCTAAAGGAGCAGACTCGGGGCTCTTCCGGGCATAGGAGAAGGGACCGCGAACAGCTGATTGTGCTGCTACCACGGCGGCGGCGGCAGCAGCAGCAGCAGCAGCAGCAGACAGGGTTTTGTTTTTAGTTTATTTACTTGGCCGGGGGGGGGGGGGGGGGTTTGGACGGGAAATGGGCAGATGGGGTTAGGACTGGAGGTGGGGTGATGGGGGGGGGGCTAAGACTAAAAATGGGGTTATGGGGGGGGGGCTAAGAATGAAAATGGGGTGATGGGAGGGTTAGGACTGGAAGTGGGCTGTTGGGGGGCTTAGGAATGGTAATGGGCTATGGGGGGGCGAGGACTGGAAATGGTCAGATGGGGTTAGGACTGGAGGTGGTCTGATTGGGGGTTGCTAACACTAAAAATCGGGAGAGTGGGGGGCTAAGAATGAAAATGGGGTGATGGGAGGGTTAGGACTGGAAGTGGGCTGTTGGGGGGCTTAGGAATGGTAATGGGCTATGGGGGGGCGAGGACTGGAAATGGGCAGATGGGGTTAGGACTGGAGGAGGTCTGATTGGGGGGGGCTAAGACTGAAAATGGGGTTATGGGGGGGCTAAGAATGAAAATGGGGTGATGGGAGGGTTAGGACTGGAAGTGGGCTGTTGGGGGGCTTAGGACTGGTAATGGGCTATGGGGGGGCTAGAACTGGTAATGGACTGGGGGGGTTGCTAGGACTGGAAATGGGCTGAGTAGAAGGGGGGGCTTGAACTGCAAATAACTGATGGGGACGGGGTTTTGGAATGGAAATGGGCTGAGTGGAAGGGGGCTTGGAATGGAAATGGGCTGATGGGGAGGGGGGCTTGGAATGGAAATGGGCTGATGGGGAGGGGGCTTAGAAAGGAAATGGGCTGTGAGGGGAGGGAGCTAGGACTGGAAATGGGCTTAGTTGGGGGGAGCAAGGACAGGAAATGGGCTGATGGTGGGGCTAGAATAGGACTGGAATGGGCTGATGATGCGGGGACTAGAAGGGAGCAGATGCTGGGTGGGGCTGAAACTACAAGGGAGCTGATGTTGGGGGAGGATTAGAATGGGATAGGGCTGGGAGAGTAAAATGGAGAGGGGAAAAAATATTTTGTGTGGAGGGAAGAAAAATCTACAATTGGCCAGGTACTGGGTGAGTAAGTGTGGATTGATAATGGAGGGGTAAAATTTGAGTGGATGAAATAGGAATGAGGAAAGAGCAAAGGTAAAAAGATTAGTATGTTAAAGCAGATGCAGAGAGAGAAAGGAAAAAAAACTAGAAGAGAGAAGAAAGTACAAATGGACAGCAGACCATGGAGAGTTAGCAGAAGACACCAAGAAACCAGAAGAAAGTGGCTGGCACAATTGCAACTGAAAAAAAAAATGCACAAAAGGTAGAAAAATATCTCTTAATATCGAATTAACTGGAATATGTCAGCTCTGGGAAATGTGCATCATTAACGTCTGTGCTTTATTTAATACAAGAGGAAATTAATTTATAGTTTTATTTCTACAGTGTTGTTGTACATTCCAAGTTTGGCTTTTGGGGTTCCCAGTTTAATTATTGTCTTCCTGTTTCTAAATTTTGATTCCTTGTTTGGTGATGGTGTATGTTCTGCATGTGTAACTGAGCTGAGGTATTCTGTTTATGTAATTCCTATTTGACATTGCCACTTGTTCTCTTTCCCCAGTAGGTCATGTATTGTTATTCTCTGAAATGTATTGGTTTAATATTTGCAGTGTTGCCTTTTGATAGTTAGGGTATGGTGCTTTGTGAGTCCTGGTAGTGCTGTTACGATACGGTGGGTTTGCTATGGGTTCTAAATGGGTAGTGTTTGTAGTAGTTCCTAATGTGCCTGGCGGTTGGCACTGGATTATAGTAATGTAGAAATCTTTTAGTCTTTCTTTATCCATACGCTCATTAAGAGGCATGTTTACTAAAAGTTAGTTTATGGTAACATTATGCAAATATTTATGCAAATGAGGTCCCTTATGCAAATTAGGCCTGCGTCTTGTGCGGCCCCCGGGTTACTTTACAAGTCCTCATTTGGCCCTCAAAGCAATTTGAGTTTGAGACCCCTGCCCTAGACTGTAGAAGGGCGTTAACCTTCTACCTTGACCGTACGCGGGAGCACAGAAGGGCTGTTCAGCTCTTCGTCTCTTATGACCCCAATAAGTTGGGGCTCCCTGTCTCCAAGCGTACTCTGTCCATCTGGATTGCTGACTGTATCGCTTGGGCTTATGAGGCAGCCGGCCTCTTGTTGGAAAGTCGAGTCACGGCCCATCGTGTTCGGGCGAAGGCTACGTCAGTGGCTTACCTCCACTCTATTCCATTGGCAGACATCTGCCGGGCCGCTACTTGGTCTTCAAGCCAGACTTTTGCGGCCCATTACTGCCTGGAGAGGGAGTCCCGCAGGGACAGTGCTTTCGGACAGGCAGTCCTCCGTAACCTCTTCGAGGTATAGGCAACTCCTACCCTCCATCCCGGATGTTGGGCTACCGGTTGGAGAAGTATTCAGAGAAGATTCCTTCCTTCTGGGCTACTGAGCTTGAGGGAGCTCCTTTTTGTGCTTAGGGTCTCCGGTAGCCTTAAGCTTGGGAGTCCCATATGTGAGGACTGACTTCCTGCTTGGTCCTGGAGAAAGCGTAGTTACTCACCTGTAACAGGTGTTCTCCAGGAGCAGCAGGAATCAGTCCTCACAACCCTCCCTCCTCCCCTCAGAGTTGCAGTTCTATGCTTTCTTTTTTGCTACTTTTTTGCTGTCTTTTAGCTATGTCATCTGACTGAGCAAGATGGCACCCTTGGGCGGGAAGAGGACCGCGCATGCGCGCTGCAATTCCCAAAGGCTTTCTTTGAAAGCTGGGGAAAATTGCTCCGCGAGGGCTCCGTCGGCGCCGACGTCACCCATATGTGAGGACTGATTCCTGCTGCTCCTGGAGAACACCTGTTACAGGTGAGTAACTACGCTTTCTTTTCAGGTTAACTTCTTATATCTTCACACATAGATTCAGAAGTGATTCCCTCAGAGCTCACAAGCAATTAGGTAAGGCTCAATTGCTAGCAGTTACCCAGCTGAAACCCCTTAGCTGACTTGCTTTCTACTGCGTGGCTAAAAATCCTACTCAGGAGCTTTTCTGAGTAGATTTAAAGAACAAGTTTGTATTTCTTTGTGATGGTTGTTGTATTTTATAACAGAAAATCACCAAAGGAGTTTAGACAGAGAGCAGTCCATGTAAACACAGCCTTCATCTGCAATCTCTCTCCCTTCTTCAACAATCATGGGTTCAATATCATGGATTGGCACAGATGAATTTCTCAATGGAGCACTTTCAGGAGAATACTTGTTTCCCTGCTGTCTTTCAAGGTTATAGCTAGGGCATAGATCAGTGTTCATACCTGAGCTTCCATTGCTGTTAGAGTTCCTCTCTATATAGCCTGGCCAGTATGTAGTCCAGTTCTTATGTCCAGCCTTCCAATCCAGATCCCTGGACACTGGATCTCTCTTCACATACCTTCTGGCACGGGTCTTAGGGTCCCTTCCACGTGCAGCCGTCTCCCTCACAGGTACCGTCTGGAGATTCCTAGCTCTGCAGCACCATTCCTCTGGCTTTCCCCAGTCCAATGGTGTATGCTGGCCCTTGGAATGCCTCCCAGTATACGTACTGCTCCAGACTCCTCTAAACCTTCCAAAGGCTTTTCTCTTCTTTCTTCCAAAGGGTTTCTTGCCCTCTCTGTCCGTCCGGTTTGGCTTCTGCTTCTGATGATCCTCCAGATGAAACTGAGGATGAGGATATCCAAGTTGATCATGAAGATGATGATGAGGATTCTCTGTAGAATAAACTCTACCTTTATTCTGCTTAGATGAGTGCTCCTCCCTAACACAGCGCAGCTGTGCTGAATCAGGCCCTGCCCTTTGAGATGAGTGCTTAGGGATTACCTCATAGCCCTCCTGATTGAACACACGTTTCCCCACTTCAGCTCCTCTAATGGCTGTTGGAAACCTGGTGCATTCTGGGACTGGTAGTCTTTGTTCTCCAAGTTCCTTTATATAGTTGATACTTGTTCTCCAAATCCCACTCCCTGTTCAATGTAATGACCAGACATATGCATTTTGTCGGATGTTTTTTGTTACATGTAAACCGCGCTGATTGCAAATAGTGCGGTATATAAGGATTGTAAAATAAATAAATAAATAAATAAAACTGTTTTCTTATTTCTACCAGAACTGACAGGTTGCTTGTTCAGAGTCACTTCACCTTTCCTATAGCTCCTTCCTGAGCTATGATAAGCTTCCTTATCACAGGCCGAATAACAGTCTATAACTTGTAAGACCGCTGGTAAGGCCTCAGGCCGAAGAAAGAGAAGAAGATCATCCGCATATGCTGACAGTTTACATGGCCCATCTGCAAGTTCTACTCCCACGACATTCTCATGCTGCCGAATCGCAATCGCCAGCAGTTCCAGTGCCAGGTTAAAAAGGCGTGGAGATAGAGGGCAGCCTTGTCTGGTTCCTCTCTGGAGTTCAAAGGGATCCGATACAGCAGAATTTGCTGCGATGCGTGCCGTTGGTTTAGCACTATTCTTCTAAGACACTTCTCTCCAAACCCATACCATCGCAAAGCTTGAAACAAAAAGGACCATTCCAGTCTGTCAAATGCCTTTTCAGCATCTAGCGACAATCCTATAAGAGGATCTGACGTCTTCTGAGCCGCAATTAAGACATGGGCCAACAGTCGTCCATTATCCGTGGTAGATCTACCTTGCACAAAACCACATTGATCTGCATGTATCAGATCGGGAAGGATCGGATCCAACCGGTTGGCAAGCACCTTAGCATAAATTTTGTAATCAGCATTTAGTAGTGATATGGGTCTATAGTTCTCTATTTTCTGCGGGTCTCTCCCCGGCTTCGGATGGATAACTACAGTGGCTTCTGCCAGTGCACCAACCTCCAGCTCTGTCTCCTGTAGCCCATTATAATAAATCTGCAGCATCGGTATCATCAATTGTTGGTATTTATAGTATAACTCCAAGGGGATACCATCAGGTCCTGATGCCTTGCCCCGAGCCATCTGTCCAAGCGCTCTCCGTATCTCCGCCGTTGATATGTTTCCTTCCAATTCCTGAACCTGGCTTGCGAGGAGTTTGGGTCCGGTTATGTTGGATACAAAGTCGGCAAAGGCTTCTTTACTGCAGTCTACTTCCGAGTGGTATAATGTCTCATAGAAGTCTTTACAGCGCTTTAAGATATGTTCATCTCGCACGAGGAGGTCCCCTTTTGAGTCTTGCAGCGCCGCAATACGCGTCATGTTCCTCCGAGCTTTGAGCAAGTTGGATAGCAGTGAGTCCAACCGATTGTTCTCATGGTGCGAACCGCTACCTGTGCTTCCTTATACAGTATAGTATTATATCGGTACCTCAATCGTTGTAATTTGATCAAGATCAGCGGATCAGCTTTCTTTGCCAATAACCGTTCCCCAGCTTTTATCTGTACCTCCAATTCCTTCCGTTCTGTCTTCTTGTTCTTATTCCTTCGTATGGTATACGTTGTGATATGTGCACGGAGCGTCGCTTTAAAGCCTTCCCACCACCCCCATATAGAGGTATCAGAAGGGTCATTATGTTGGAGATTTATTTATTTATTTATTTTTATTTCTTATATACCGCGCTCTTTTAATCAGTGCAGTTTACAAATGAACAAAATTTAAACACAATGAATACAGTCAGCATTGGTTTTTTACAATGAACAGGGTACAAAAACTTGGCAATAAACAGGGTTAACTATATACAAAAAATGTGGCGGTAAATAAGGTTAACTATGTACATGGCATTTTTGGTTAATTACATGGTAGTGGTAAGTAGATAACGTTACAGTATGTAAAGGGTGACTAACAAGAAGTAGACCCTTTACACAGTACAGTATAAATATGGTATGGGTAGGATGTGCAAGTATGAACCATCATGATTAGCCATTTTCCACCGGGGTCAAGTGGGAAAGATCAACATGAGGGCTATGTTCATTTGGGGTTCCTTCAGGGTAGTATGTTAGGAACAGATGATATTTTAAGGCCTTTCTGAATGTCATGAGACTAGTGATGGCTCTAATTTCGGGAGGGAGGGCATTCCAGGCTCTGGGCGCAAACAGTGAGAAAGCTCTAGAGGCTGTTGTTTTAGAGCATTTCATAAGGAGTTTCGGAAGGTCAATGGAGTTCAATGCAGCAGGTCTCCTGGATCTGTTTGTTGGAGTGAGATGTATCATATTGCTGATGGGTGATAGAGATGGACTCTTTGCAGCTTTAAAAGTCATGACCAGGGTTTTATAAAGGGTTCTGGCCTGGAGGGGTAGCCAGTGTAAACTCTTCAGTATTAGAGTTATGTGCTCTGAGCGTGGAGCACCTACGAGAATTCTTGCGGCTGCATTCATGGCCAGACGGAGGGGATTTAGAGTAGATTGTGGAAGACCGTGTAGTATGATATTGGCAAAATCCAAGTGTGGTAGTACCAGGGCTTGGAAGATAGTGCGGAAGTCGGAGTAGTCAAGAAGAGGTCGGAGATTACGTAGAGATCGAATCTTTTGGTAAATTGAGTTTGTTGCTTTCTTGATGTGTGCTGACATATCAAGCCGCTGATCTAATGTAATCCCTAAGTATCGGATTGTGGGTTGTGCTTTTAGCTCAATGTTGTTTACTTGTAATGAGGCAGGGGGTATGAATGTTGGATTCCGTGTTACGAATAGGACGTCTGTTTTGTTGTGATTTATACGTAGATTCTGTATGAGGAGCCAGTTTGATACGGCTTCGAAGCAATGAGCTATTGAAGTGAAATCTGGTTGTTTTATGTTGAATGGAGCATACATCAGGATGTCATCAGCATATGCTAGACATTAAATGTTGAAGGTGCGTATCACATCACAGATTGGCTGCATATAGATATTGAACATTAGTGCGGACAAGGAGGATCCCTGAGGGACACCTTGTTTAAGTGGGAATGAGTCAGATGTTGCTTCTCCTGTTCTGACTTGCTGCTGTCTATCGGATAAGTAAGATTTGCACCAGTTCAGGGCTAGACCTTGAATACCTTTATCCTTGAGGCGCTGAAGGAGAGTATTGTGGTTTACTGAATCAAATGCGGCAGCTATGTCAAGAAAGATGAGAATGAACCCTTGATGGATATTGTCGATGTTTATGATTAGGTTATTGAAGAGGGTTGTGAGGAGGGTGTCAACACCATGTTCTTCTCTAAAGCCATGTTGTGAAGGGTCCAGGGGAGCTTCTGAGTCAACATGTTGTTGTATTTGTCTCTGGACTACTTTTTCCATGATTTTTGCTAGTAGAGGGATGCTAGAGATAGGTCTAAATGATTCGACTTTTGTTGGGTCTAGCTTACGGTTCTTCAGGAGGGGGCGGATGGATGAATGCTTCAGGCTCTGAGGGAAGGATCCAGTTGAGAAGGAATGGTTGACAATCTTGCTTATAGTTGGGCTAAGTTCATATCGTAGTTCTTTGATCCACCTGGCTGGGCAGGGGTCGTTAGGTGCAGTAGTTAAGTTAATAGCTGCTATTATTTCTTCGATATCTTTGTTGGATACTTGAGAGAAATTGTCAAGTGAGGCTAGTTGGGACACAGTCTGTGGGGTGGAAGGTGCTGATGCTGTGAGGGTTGAACAAGTTTGTATCATTTTTGATTGTAGGTATTCGGCATAATCTTGAGGGTGTGGCATAGGTGGTTGGGTTGTGGTTGGATCACCTGTTAAGGATTTAACAATATTGAAGAGGTCATGTGGCTTGTTTAAGGACCGCATTAGTGTATCCGAGTGGTATTTTTTTCTTTTCTCCATTGTCATCTTCCTGTGAGTTTGTAAGTATGAATTGTATGAGCAGAGTGCATCAGGAGACCAGGAGGAACGCCAGCATCTCTCAAGTCTGCGTAGGTGGAGGAGAGATTCTTGTAGTTCAGAGGAGAACCATGGTTTATGTTTGCCTTTGGTCTTGATCCTGTCGGTAGCAGGGATGCAGGCAGCGGCTTTCAATGTGTTGTCCCAGTTGGTTACTAAGTCATCTTGAGAAGGTAAGTCCTTGTGGAGAGCAGGTAGGATTTTCTCCAAGACTTCAATCTTATTGAAAGGACGGAAGCGTGTTTCAAGGGCACTTGGGGGGCGACCTGATCTGTTGCTGTCGTTGGTGAGGTGTTCAGTGGGGATATAAAAGAGGAGTAAATTGTGATCAGACCAGGGTACAGGGGTTATGGAGATCAGGGGCTTCTGAGATGTGTTGAGTACCGCTTGAGGAGCGAAGATTAAATCCAATGTGCCTCCTTTGATATGGGTGGGGGCGTCAATAAGTTGTTCGTAAGTTGGCACATGGCTTCAAGGAATGCTGAGGAGTGTGGGGTTTGTAGCGATGGTAGGTTAAAATCCCCCACTAGCCAGTTATGGGATTGTGGGTTGGGAGAGTTACAGGCAATGTTGATTATTGATGGAAGGTCCTCTGGGGAGGGTGACGGTGCTCGATAGAGTAGATTGATCGTGCAGCTCCTATTAGATATGGAAAGAGCATCAAGGTGTGGAGTGCTGATGGTATTGATCAGTTTGAATTGGAGGTCCGATTTGGCGAGAATGAGTGTGCCACCACCTCTCTGGTTAGATCTGTGGCAGGCATAGATGGAAAATTCTGGTGGAATCATCTGGTTGATGAGGACGTTGTCATTGTCGGTTAGCCATGTCTCGGTTATCATCAGTATGTCCAGGTTATGTGTTATCAGATCAGTAGCTGCAGGCCATTTGGAACGTATAGATCTGGCATTTATTAAGGTGCACTTGAGCAGACGATTGGTCTTGTGCTTCTCAGTATGGTCTTTGTCAGAGGGCAGCAGCGGGATATGTAGGAGGTGTGAATAGGGTATTCTGGTTCTCATGATGGAGAGGCAGGGATATTCCATTGAGCACCTTCCCATGCTATAAAGGATAGGGATCTGCTTGATGCAAGGGTCTAGGGCAAGTGTTAGGACTGGGATCGATGCGATGAGCAGGATGGGGACTAAGTGAGGTATTTGATACATGACAGGGGACATGGCTAGAGGCAGCGTGGTCAGCTAGAGAGTAGATAATTGAGTGCACTGGAATAGTCAGCATAGAAAGCGATGTATAGCAAAGCAAAACAAATTATATAACTAGTTGTGCAGTTTGTTTCCTTACTGGAGTGGTATTTGTCACTTTGTTACTTTATCTTGGTGGAAGAGAAAGGTAACATGTGAGAGCCCGCAGTTAGCAGGGAGTAGCACTACTGGTGGGGAGTATTAAATTGGAAATGCGGTTATCCGTGAGGTCTTTTAGTCAGGCAATGATAGTAACATCACAGGCTAATACACAATAGTAGCAGTACTACAATGATAGTTTACAGTTGGAGAAAGCGACAACCATGAGGTATATCAGACAGGCAGTGCTATCACAAATTACATATTACTTACTACAAAAAAACGGCTGTATGAATTAGTAGTGGGATTCAAGCAGGGGAGGGTAGGGGCGGTATCTAGTTAACGGCAGCTACAAAAGTAAGGTACTGGCTAGCATGAGGAATGATTACGGACAATGGCAAGACTAGGTATGCTATGCTAACGTTATCAATATAATCAGAACAGACAATATGCTAACAGTATCAAAACAGACAGAAGTTACCAGGAGACTGATTCTGGGCTAGATATTATTGACCGACAATCGTCACAGTTCCCAGTAGAAGTCTGCCTCAGAGGGGAGGAAACGGCATCTAGTAGAAGAGAGAAGCCCCAACATGTTCACAAATGATAGTCTCTCTTCTGTTGAGCTGGTCTTGTCAACGTATGTAATGTAGAGATGTGTTATGCTATGGAGCTGTACTTGTTGGTTGGACGATTTGGTTAGGTTTTGATTCCCGCCTGTCGTGCCCCGCCTAAGGGCCACACCAAAGAGCCCTCTTGCGAGGCCCGCAAGGCGCGGGTGCGCCTGCCGGAGGCACCTTTTATTTCAGCCGCTGTAGCCTCCCACAGCCCCGATTGGGCTGGAGTGCAGGAGCGGGAAGCCGATGCCTCCCTGTGCTCTACCCCGACCGGGGAGCTCTCAAAGATGGCTGCTTTTGTTGCACAGGACTTTCTCTTGCCGGCGGCACCTTTTATTTCAGCCGCTGTAGCCTCCCACAGCCCCGATTGGGCTGGAGTGCAGGAGCGTGAAGCCGATGCCTCCCTGTGCTCTACCCTGACCGGGGAGCTCTCAAAGATGGCTGCTTTTGTTGCACGGGACTTTCTCCTGCCGGACTTTCTCCTGTAGACGTCAAAGGCCTCATCCATCAACAACGATTTATCGAAGGTCCATCTGTAGGGTACCTTCTGTAGCTGTCCCGGTTCCAAGACCAGGGAAACTGCCGCGTGATCTGACACCGTCCCAGCATGAATTGTAGTCGCTACCACTTGCTTGAGCAGGCCAGCAGAGATCAAAAAGTAATCAATTCTAGTTTGGGTGTCGTGCGGCATAGAATAGAACGTGTATTCCCTAGCTGTGGGGTGTAGAAGTCGCCACGGATCCACTAAGTGCAACTCATCTATCATTCCCTGCAGTAGTGTATGTGATTTAGGCTTGGCAATTGCTTTGTATGGGGTCCTATCCAACAGTGGATCTACTATTAGATTGAAATCCACCCAGGATTATACTTGTGTTAGCCATTTCAGTTAATTCCATAACAACACCTCTAAAAAAAACCGGGGTCTTCAACGGTTGGAGCGTAAATATTCATGAACGTGACCAGAGTCCGGTCTATTTGTAGTGTAGCTTTAGCCCATCTACCCGAAGGATCTGCTTTCGTATCTTTCAGAGAGGAATTTAGCGTTCTTCTTAGCAATATTAACACCCCGCCTTTCCGTCCCGCTGCTGGAGCAGCCACTGCTACTTGATATACATGAGATGTTACTTTCCATGATTCTTTCTCCGATAGGTGTGTCTCCTGCAAATATATATCTGCTTTCTGCTGTTGGCAATATGATAGTATTTTCTTTCGTTTTATGGGGTCAGTAATCCCTTTCACATTTAAAGTGAGCACATTCAAGTCAAGGGCCATCTCGGATAATGGGCATGGTAATACGTATAGGGGGTCTATGGATTTTTCCCCTATCCATTATTCCTAGGAGCACGAGTGCCTTACTGGGTTGGACTGGCCACAACAAACATTCAAACTTTATACATAGACATTTCAAGGTGAAAACTACCTCCTGTGCCAGAACGTAGCTCCTACATCCTCCCCCTCGCTACCCTTCATATTATCTATTAAATTCCGTGCGAAACAGTATATAAAATTACCATAATTACCATAATTTGTCCCCTAAAAATTCTATTTAAGTGGTTTTCAACTCCTTTACATCCCCCTCGATCAGATCACTAGTAAGTGAAACATAATGAATTTACAGTATCAAGCACATTATAAAGCAGTAGCCAAAATATACAGGGAAACAATGCCACCCAAAGGAAGAAGCTAAGTGTGTCCAGAGAACCCCAGTCCATTGCCCCTCCATCATGTTCCCATTACTATCAGAAACCAATGCCATAAGGGCGTATATTTTTAGGACTCCATACCATTGTGTTCTTGCAGGAAGGCACGCAGCTTATCAGCATCCACAAAATTTCTCGTCGTGTTATGCAGCGTCACTCGCATGGTTCCGGGGTAATACAGGCCGTATCTCGCTTGCAAACTCTGTAGCATGGGCCTACACGCCAACAACTCTCTCCTGCGATCCATAGTTTGCTTGCTCAAATCGGGGTAGAAAGCAATTTTTTGTCCCTGTATCAACAGCGGTGAATTCTTTCTAGCTGCTTGCTGTATCTGCATAACCTGTGCATGTCGCAGCACTTTCAGCACTATAGGTCTGGGGTACCTGACATTCTCAGCCTTATGTGTAGGAACGCAATGAGCCCGCTCCAGTTCAAATGGTCTCACAAAGGCAAGCTGTAACACCTCCGGTATGACTTTCTCTAAGTAGGCAACCAGATCGGAGCCCTCTGCCCCTTCAGGAACATCCACCATCCTGATGTTATTGCGACGGGCTCTATTATTTTGATCCTCCATTAAATCTTCCATGCGCTTGATGCGTTTGATCAATGGGCCCACTTGACTGAGCACAGCCTCATGCCTCTGCACTTTCCCTTCCACCACGTTAATGTGCGAGCTCATTTCCGTCATTTTTTCTTTCACTTCGCTCATATCTTCTTGAATCGCCGACAACGATGCCGCATTAGTGGCAATCATGTCCTTTACGTTCCTTAATTCCAGTAGTATTTTCCGTAGGCCCTCCGCTGCACTCTCTTTCTCCTCCGCGGCCATTTTGTGTGGGGACCCGGCCTCGGACTTGGAGCGCTTCGCTGCCGACCCCGTCGCCTGTTGAAATTCCAGCCGCGCTGGTTTCAAAGTTGACATCCTAAATAATTCTCCTGTATTGATGCCGCAAAAGGGACTTAAAGATATCAAATTTCGCCTCGGATTAGCTCAGGATTCTTCAGTAGCCTCGGGAGCATTAAATCACACGTCCATTCTGCACCGTGGCTAGCTCCGCCCCCCCGGGGTCTGCTTTTCAACAACCTTTACCCCAAGCAACTCTCACAACAGATGCTTCTCCGATGGGTTGGGGAGCTCATCTGCAAGACCTCTCCACCCAAGGCACCTGGTCTCCACAGGAGACTCATCTACATATCAATCTCTTGGAACTCAGAGCAATCTTCCTTGCTCTTCGAGTGTTCCATACCCTGCTCGGCTACAAGACAGTCCTCATTCATATGGACAATCAAGTAGCCATGTTTTATTTAATTTATTTATTTATTTATTTAACAGTTCTTCTATACCGCGCTTTTCAGATCAGTGCGGTTTACATTCAACGTCAACTATACAACACAGGCATTCTGAGTTGTAAACTTTACAATAAACAGGGAAATCAACATGGAAACAACTGGGGAAACTATCTACATTGTATTTACACTATTACCTTTTTCAAGCAGGGTCTATCTACATCTTATTACTTTTGAAGGATCGGTGGGTTCTATGTTCTATGTGAACAAGCAGGGGGGAACAGGCTCTCTGTCGCTTTGCAACGAAGCTTTGTGACTATGGGCCCTCGCCAGAGAGCATCAGATTCATCTCCTGGCAGTGTATCCCAAAACTCTTGGGCAGACAGACTCAGTCGAGTTCTGCTTCCACACGAGTGGTCTCTGCATGCAGACCAGGTGACCAAGATTTTTCAAATTTGGGGAACCCCGGACATAGACCTGTTTGCAAGTCCGGGGAATGCCAAACTTCCTCGGTTCTGTTCCAGAATTCCGGCTCAGGGGGCTCAGGCCAGGGATGCTTTCCTCCTTTACTGGGGTCAAGACTTCCTGTATGCCTTTCCACCCATTCCCCTAATTCCCAAAACCCTGTTCAAGCTTCAGAGAGACAGAGGCCATATGATTCTCATAGCTCCACATTGGCCACGGCAAGTGTGGTATCCTCTGCTTCTGCATCTCTCTCAAGCTTCCTCCCTGGAGTTAGGGTCTGCTCCAGATCTCCTATCTCAGGAGGATGGAACGTTATGGCATCCCAATCCCCAGTCTCTGCATCTCAGGGCTTGGTTGCTGAAGGCCTAGATCTCCATGATCTTAATCTCCTTCAGCAAGGAAAAGATATTCTTTTTGCTTCCAGGAAACCTTCCACAAGACGCTCTTATGCTTTCAAGTGGAAAAGGTTTACCATATGGTGTTCGCAAAAGGGTCTTAACCCCCTTGCGATACCTCTGAAATCATTGCTGGAATATCTCCTTCATTTATCCAATGCAGGACTTAAGACTAACTCAGTAAGGGTCCATTTGAGGTCTATTACAGCTTCCTTTAAGCCTCTGAATGGACAGCCTATTTCCTCTCATCCTCTTATAGCAAGATTTATGAGAGGCCTTCTTCTAACTAAGCCTCCCATTAGGCCACCACCGGTGGCATGGGACTTAAACCTAGTTCTTGAACAGCTCATGAAGCCACCTTTCGAACCTTTAGCTACTACCTCCTTGAAATTCCTTTCTTGGAAGGTTATCTTTCTTATTGCAATCACATCAGCACGTCACATTAGTGAGTTGCAAGCGCTAGTAGCTAATCCACCTTATACAAGGTTCCATCATGACAAGGTAGTCCTTAGGACTCATCCACACTTTATGCTAAAGGTGGTCTCGCCTTTACATCTGAACCAAGCGGTCTACCTACCTGTGTTTTTTCCAAGGCCTCCTACATCAAATGCAGAGAGGAATCTTCATACCTTGGACTGTAAAAGAGCTTTAGCCTTTTACTTACAAAGAACACAGCAACATAGAAAGTCCTCTCAACTCTTTGTTGCTTTTGATCCTTCTCATTTGGGACTTCCAGTCTCCAAGAGAACACTATCTAACTGGATTTCTCAGTGTATTTCCTTTGCCTATCAGAGTAAGAACCTTTCTCTGGAGGGCCATGTCACAGCTCACAATGTGAGAGCCATGGCAGCCTCAATGGCTCATTTGCACTCTGTGTCTATCGGCGACATCTGTCGAGCAGCCACTTGGGCCTCGGTTCATACCTTCACAGCCCTTTACTGCTTGGACAAGGACTCCCGCCAGGATGCCTTGTTTGCTCAGGCTGTTCTCCGACACCTGTTCCATACCTAATTAACTCTTACCCACCATCCCTGGTAGGATGCCAGAGATCCATGGGGGGAAGTGGAGCCCTTCTCAGGGACACACAACCTTTGGGGTTTCTCCCTGGCATCTAAAGCTAGGGAGTCCCCATATGTGAAGACTACATTCCTGCTTGTTCCTGGAGATAGCATAGTTACTCACCTGTAACAGGTGATCTCCGGGAACAGCAGGAATTTAGTCCTCACAACCTACCCACCTCCCCTAGGAGTTGTATCTCTCTATCTATCTCTTTCCCTTTCCCTCTCTCTCTCTTTGTCTCAGCTTTAAAACTCAACTGGAGAGAGGCAGTTGGGAAAGGCAGGAAGGCAGCATGCAGGTGCTGTGGGAAGCTCCCAAAAGCTTTCTAATTGGACGTTGGGGAGCGTTCCCGCGCAGGCTCCGTCGGTACTGACGATACCCATATGCGAGGACTAAATTCCTGCTGTTCCTGGAGATCACCTGTTACAGGTGAGTAACTATGCTCTCCGTGTGTTGTGTTATTTGTGGTTGGTTAGTAGTCTAGCTACGAGGTAGTAGTGGGATTACTAGAGTTAATAGGCTATGCCACGTGTGTTGTTTTACAATGCAAACAATGGGTATTATGATCTATGCAATTAATCTACAAGTAATAGATTGTCCAGGCAAAGTAACAGCATTAAACTACAAGCAGTGGATTGTCCAGGCAAAGTAGAAGCATTAATCTACAAGCAGTGGATGGTGGAGATGATGGAGACTCAGGACCACTCTAAGGGCCCTGCCTAAGGGCCCTTTGGTGTGGCCCTTGAGCACAGGCCTACCTGAAGTACGGTTCTTTTAAAGGCGCTTGGAAGGGATGTGGGCTTTGGGGCGGTCCTGGGAGCCATGTGGAGACCAGGAAGTTTGAGTAGTTATTCATCTGTAACAGGTGTTACATAGAGACATGACGAGAGAAAAAGACCACATAGCCTATCTAGTCTGTCCTTCCATATAATCACTACAACAGTCTCCTTTTTTCCTTTAGAGCTCCTCTTTGTGTGTCCCATGCTTCTTTGATTTCAGATACTGTCCTCATCTCTACCACCTCCACTGGGAGACTATTCCACAGATCCACCACTCTTTCCATAAATAAATATTTCCACATATTACTCCTGAATCTATCCCCTTTCACCCTCATCCCATGTCTGCTCGTAGCAAAGCTTGCTTTTAATTGAAAGAGGCTCTCCTCCTCTGTATTTATGCCACAGAGGTATTTAAATCATATCACCTCTATCCCGCCTCTCCTCTAAGGTGCACATATTAAGATCCTTAAGTCTGTCCTCATATGCTTTATAATAAAGACCACTAACCATTTTAGTAGCCATCCTTTGTACTAACTCCAGCTTGTTTATATCCTTTTGAAGATGTGATCTCCAGAACCTCACACAATACTCCAAATGAGGTCGCACCAAAGACTAATACAGAGGCACTATCATCTCCTTTTTTCTGCTGGCCATTCCTCTCCCTATGCACCCAAGCATCCTTCTAGTTTTTGCTGTCACCTTTTCTACCTGTTTAGCTACTTTAAGATCATCAGACACAATCCCGCCTGAGTCCTGCTCTTCTTTAGTGGACAGAAGTACTTGACCCCCTATACTATAATGCTCCCTTGGCTTGCTGCAGCCCAAATGCATGACCTTGCATTTTTTAACATTAAATCTCAGCTGCCAAATTCTAGACCATTCTTCAAGCTTAGCTAGATCCCTCCTCATGTTATCTATGCCTTCCTGGGTGTCTATTCTATTGCAGATTTTGGTATAATCCGCAAAGAGGCAAACCTTACCCGACAGCCCTTCCGCTATACCACTAACAAAGATGTTAAAAAGAATCGGACCAAGGACAGATCCCTGGGCCACACCACTGGTAACCACCTCCTCCTCAGAGTGAGCTCCATTTACCTGTACCCATTGTCGCCTCCTATTCAACCAATTTCTAACCCAAGCAGTAACTTCAGGGTCCATCCTTAGGGTGCTCAGTTTGTTTATAAGTCACCCGTGAGGAATGGTGTCAAAGACTTTACTGAAATCTAAATACACCATATCTAAGACTTTCCTTCGGTCCAACTCCCTGGTTACCCAGTCAAAGAAATCAATCAGATTTGTCTGACAAGACCTGCCTCTGGTGAATCCATGCTGCCTCGAATCCTGTAATCTGATGGACTCCAGAAATCTCACTAGTTTCTCTTTCAGCAGCATTTCCAGTAATTTACTCACCACCAATGTTAAAGTAACTGGCCTGTAGTTTTCAACCACATCCTTATTTCCGCTTTGGTGTAAAGGGACTACATGAGCCTCTCTCTAGTCCTTTGGCACCACTCCTGACTCCAACGAGGCATTGAAAAGGTCAGTCAGTGGAGCTGCTAGAATGTCCCCAAGTTCCCTCAGTATTCTAGGGTGTATTCCATCCAGTCCCATCGCTTTGTCTACTTTAAGTTTAGCTAGTTTCTCACAAACACAGTCTTCTGAAAATTGTTCAAGATGCCCCTAGCTTCTATTGTTTCTGAGGTCCTGCTCCTGGTTCTTTATCTGTGAACACAGAATAGAAATATTTGTTAAGCAATTCCGCTTTATCCTCATCAGCTTCTACATATTCCTCGCCTTCATCCTAGAGTCTGAGAATACCACTTTTACCCTTCCTCTTCTCACTAACATATTTGAAAAAATGTCTTATTCCCCCATTTTATTGCATTGGCTATTTCCTCCTCTTTTTGAATCTTTGCTTTCGTAATTACTTTGCTAGCTTCTCCAATTTTTTCCAAATATAGATGCCGTTTTTCCAAATATAGATGCCTGTCTTCCTCACTCTGTGATCTCTTGTATTTCATGAAGGCCTCCCTCTTTTTCTTCACCTTTTCAGCTACTTCTTTAGAAAACCATAGCAATCTCTTTTTCCTTTTACCGTTATTTACTATTTTAACAAAAAGGTTGGTTGCTCTTAAAATATCTCATTTCAGTTTTGCCCACTGTTTTTCTACATCCCCAGCTGTTCCCATCCCACTAATGACTCCCTGAGGTATTGGGCCAAATTGGCAAAGTTAGCTTTCCTAAAGTCGAAGACCCTCACTTTTGAATGGATTCTAACAGCCCTAGTCCTAATACTGGACAACAGCATCTGGTGATCACTGGATGCAAAATGATCTCCCACTATAACATCAGAAACACTTTTACCATTGGTAAGCATCAAGTCCAGTATGGCCCCTTCATGTGTGGGTCCTGATACCAGTTGCCTGAATAGTTCTCCCTGTAGAGAATCCAGGATCTCCTTACTTCTAGATGATACTGCAGCAGGAATGTGCCAATCAACATCTGGCATATTGAAATCCCCTATCAGTTGTACTTCCCCTTTCCTAGCAATGCTGCATATGTCTTCAATTAACTCTCTGTCCACCTCTTCCTTCTGTGAGGGAGGTCTGTATATCACGCCAATGCAAATAGATTTTTCTTTCCCTCTTTCTATTTTAATCTACAGTGCCTCCTCTCTCCCTTTTAAGCTCTGTAGTTCCAAAGCTTTAATATTATTTTTTACATATAGTGCCACTCCTCCTCCCCTTTTTCCTACTCACTCCTTTCTGAATAAAGTATAGCCTGGTATAGTTACATACCAGTCATGGTTTTCTGTTCTCCGGAGACAACATGCATCAATCCTCACATATGGGTGACGTTGACGCCGATGGCGCTCTCACGGAAGCATTTCCCCAGCTTTCAAAGAAAGCCTTTAGGAGATGCACCACGCGTGTGTGGTCCCCTTCACACCCAAGGGTGCCATCTTGCCTTACCGGGGAAGTGCTCTCCATCTGAATCCCCCGAGGGAGTGAAGCAACACACACCCACTCCCATCCTCAGGAAAGAATCCAACTACCCATTGCAACAAAGGAAGCGAGACTGACTTTAAACATCTTGTGTCTGCTGTGCTGACTTGCTCCTCCTGCTCCTCTCTGCTGAAAGGGAAACCACTCGGCCACACGTGTTTGCCTAGCTCCGCCCAAAGAGCATCATCACAGGGTGGCTCAATCCTCCTTTAAAAGCAAGCATGCTGTTAGGCGCGCCCGGGCCTAAGGGCCTCGCCCTTAGGCGGGGAACAAAGGCAGGGGACGAATCCACCACCTTCCTCTGGAATGTAAGCTATAACAACCACCACACTGTACTAGATAGAGATAGCAGTTCAATCAAACAATTGTAACATCTTTGCCTACCATGATATGTTATCAAATAACTACAGCATCATTCAAATCTGCTTGTAATTGCTCCTCCTAAACCACTCAGTTCCCCTCGCTAGTAAACACCACCCAACCTCGCACATAAAAAACTCTTAGCTCAACTCTTCACACAGAATATACGTACACACCACACACCTAAAAAGGTAGACTGGAACGCCTCAAGCCCCTACAATGGATTATTACAAATTATTCCATTGCCTAACCTACATACTACTATTATCCTACCAGATAATAAGCACCCTTTCCCTCCCCCAAAATACCTCCTTCAGCCCCATCCCAATTAAATCCACAACATCCAGGAATAATATCTACCTCCTGCCAACACATGCCATATATTCATATAGCACTCACCTAAGGAATAACAAACAGCGCACCAGACTGATAAGTATCAACTCAACACAGGCATATCAAACCATATACCCCTCACACGCACCCACCCCACTCAAATGCATCCTTCTCAATGCACGATCAGTGAGGAATAAACATCCAATAATCACAGTCCTAGGCCCGGCACTGTTCAATGTATTTGTGAGTGATATTGCTGAAGGTCTGAATGGAAAAGTCTGTCTTTTTGCAGATGATACGAAAATTTGCAACAGAGTGGACTCCCCTGAGGGAGTGCTTAACATGAGGAGGGATCTGCAAAAGCTGGAGGAATGGTCTGATGCTTGGCAATTAAGATTTAATGCAAAGAAGTACAGTGTCATGCACTTGGGTAGCAGAAATCCAAGAGAAATGTACACGATAGGGGGCGAGAGGTTGGTGTGCACGGAGCAGGAGAAAGACCTCAGTGTGGTTATTTCTGTAGATCTCAAGGTGGCAAAACAGTACGACAAGGCGGTGGCAAAAGCCAGGAGGATGTTGGGCTGCATTCGAAGAGGAATTACCAGCAGAAAGGAAGAGGTACTAGTGCCACTGTATAAGTCTCTGGTGAGGCGTCACTTGGAATACTGTGTTCAGTTTTGGAGACCGTATATTGCAAAGGATGTAAAAAGAATGGAAGCTGTTTAGAGGAAGGCGACCAAAATGATTTGGAGCCTGCGTCAAAAGCCTTATGAGGAGAGACTTGAAGACCTAAATATGTACACTTTGGAGGACAGGAGGGATAGGAGAGATATGATGCAGACCTTTAAATACTTAAAGAGAAATAATGAACAAACAAACCTCTTCCAGAGAAGGGGAAGCTGTAAACTAGAGGGCATGACATGAAGCTGCAAGGTGGTAAACTGAAAGGCAATGTCAGGAAATACCTTTTTACTGAAAGGGTGGTGGATGCTTGGAATGCCCTCCTGATGGAGGTGGTGGGGGCAAACACAGTGACGGAATTCAAAGTGGCCTGGGACAGACACAGTGGATCAATTTACAACAACTAGATTAAATCAAAATAAACTGAACCGTCTAATTTTTCAACAAATAGGGGTGTCCCACATGGAGCGATGGGGGGAGAAGCGTTGGGTTCACCCCTAAACAAAGAAACAAAGATATGGGGAGGGGTGCACCTGCTCCTGGTGGGTGCACCACTAAGCAAAGACATGGGAAGGGGTGCACCTACCCTAAAAGACATGGGAAGGGGTGCACCTGCTCCTGCTATATTGCTGGGCAGACTGGATGGACCGTGCTGGTCTTTATCTGCCGTTATTTACTATGTTACAGACCTAATAGAAGATGAGAAGCCAGATATTCTCTGCATCACAGAGACCTGGCTTTCCCCCACAGACAATGTCCTAATAAACCTTTTACAAATACAAGGATTTGATCTGTTTATCTGCTCTAGGGACTCGGAGGAAGGGGCATCCTCATCTTATGCAAAAAAGAGCTCAGAGCCACCCCCTCATCATCCATCAACCTAGATGGTATGAACATTCTTACATTCTTACAACTGAAAATAAAACATTTTCTCTTTGCCTCATATACAGGCCCCCAATACCTGACCACAGCAACTTAAACCCAATTCTTGAGTTAGCCTGCACAGCCCCCCTCAGAAAACCATACACCTTCCTAGGAGATGTTAACCTACCATCTCTCAACCCCTCCCACACCACCTCCTTCCTTGACCCAATGGATGACATGGGGTATCAACAAATTATAAAACTTTCCACACATAGAAAGGGAAACACCCTTGACCTTGTCTTCCTCCCAACCTCGATTGCAAACTACCCAGGATGGCCCCCCCCCCTACCACAGAGGTCCCCTGGTCAGACCACCACCTTCCTCAAAGAACAACATAATTAATCCTTTTTTGTGTGTTCTTTTTTTCTCGGCTGTCCTGTTTTCCTCTTTTCTTATCTCTGTCCTTTTCTCCTCCTTTGAAACTTTTAAATTGGCGTTCTCTTTCTTTTTCTGCAGCATTTTATGATTTTTATGATTGTAAACCGCTCTGACACTCTGTGATGGGCGGTATATAAAGTTTTTAAATAAACATAAACATAAACACCTGGTAACTTTCCATATCCCATTAAATATACCCCCTATCACCACGCAGCCTGATCCACGTCGAACAAGAAGATTCACACAATTCAACAAAGAAACCTTTCTAGAAAGCGTACTACCTGACCTTACAATCGACTCCTTGGATCCCAACATATCAATAAACATCTGGAACAGCACCATACAAAAAGCAGCATCACCCTCCAGTAAACCCACCAAGCAACAACCCAGAAGATCAGAAAAATGGTACACCCCAGAGCTAGCAAACCTAAAAAGAGAAATGAGAAAGCTAGAAAAGAAATGGAGATCAACCAAATCACTAAAACACAAACAACAATACCTCACCCATCTCACCACTTACAAAGAGACAATCAAAAAGGCTAAAAAAGACTACCACACCAGGATTCTAAACCAGGCACTCAACCGCCCAAGAGAACTGTTTGCTATTGTCAGTTCACTAACCAAAAACAGCCACCATCAATCAGAAACCTGCACCCTAGAGCCCCAAATACTTGCGGACTACTTTGCAGAGAAGTTAAAAACAAAAACATTACTAACACCCCCCAGACCTACTCACAAACCCCACAGTATGGGGAAAATTCCACAAAATAGACCTAAGACACTTATTAAACACAATATCAAGCATCAACACTACTACATCCCCCTTAGACCCATGTCCGGTCTCCTGGATTAAGTCAGCAAAAACCGAGCTAGCCTCGTTCCTCCTCCACATAATAAACCAATCCATTTCTCAAGGCATCATGCCCACGGACCTCAAGATGTCATCCATACACCCAATTCTAAAGAACAAGACATTCAACACAAACTAACTAAGCTCTTACAGACCAATAGCAAGCATCCCCTTTGTTGCCAAAACCACTGAAAAAATCACCCAAATCCAACTGCAAGACTACATTGACCTTAATGCCCTGCTGGATGAACAACAGTTTGGTTTTTGCCCTTTCCATGGAGTCAATCACCCATGACTATCAGGATATCCTGTTTGCATGTTCTGTCAATTTCAGCTTGTACTTGTTCATAGAACTCTTCAATTTCATTCTCTTCTGCAGCTGTTGTTGGGGCATATACTTGAATTATAGTTGTTGATAGGCATTCCACAGAATGCCTATCAGCACAACTATAATGCAAGCTACATCTAGAAGAGTTAAATTTAAAAATACCAACACCCCCTCCTCCATACACATACACAAAATCTAGGCCAAACAAAACCAAGAATTTGCCTTTGGCATTTGTTAAAGGCAACATGTACCTTACAATTCCCATTCATGAGGAGTTGATATCCTACTTGTCCTCGGAGAAAGCAAAGTAATTTTCATGTAGCAGGTATTCTCTGACATTAGCGGGATCAAAGTCATCTCAATATGTCTACCCTCGAAAGTTAGCTTCTACCACTTTGGCTTTATAGAAATTTGAGGTGATCCTATATGACAACAGCAGTGTGCAAGTCTCCTTGCCAGAAAGTGTAGAAAACCCTAATTTTCACCATGCAGTAATATTTTGGTCTGCTCTCCTGATAATTATCTGGTTCAATTTAAGATGGTAAAAAAACTGTCTGATCCCAATAATTCTGGCATGGACTACTATCCAGATGGTGCAGAATATACTTATTTTATTTAATGGAAATTTTATTATACAAAAAAATATTCTGTGACACTGTATATGAGAATCCACATTAATTTTCTACAGAGAGTAATATCATGCTACTGCAGTTTATATAGAAATTTTTATGATGAACTTGTGTTGCTCCTATCTATCTTTCCACTAGTGCTTATCCCTCCTGCCCTACCTGTCGCACAACAGTTTTCAGATTCACCATTAAGTTCTGGAGGCTGGGGAGTGTCACATAAAAGGAATCGTTATTCAGAGGGCCTTGAAAATTGTTTTTCTTTTAGCACAAAATGGAGGGGAGATGTTTTTCACAAAATAATACCCAGAGATGAAAACTGTGAATTATTTTGTCAGTGACTAAAACATTAAATCATTTTAAAGGGAAATCTTGCAAGTTTTATAGATGGGACAAGGCACCAGATGTAATCATACTAGGACAGGGTTCTCAACCCAGTCCTCAGGACACACTTAGCCAGCCTGGTTTTCATGACAATATGAATGAGAGAGATTTGCATGCAATGCCTCCATTGTATGCAAATCTCTCTCATGCATATTCCCTGTGGTCTGTCCTGAAAACCTGACTGGCTAAGTGTGTCCAGAGGACTGGGTTGAGAACCCTCCAGAGTTGGTTCAAGATGTTGGTGGCCTAGGCAAACCTTACAACCTCCCTGGCTGTCAAGACTCTATTGTTTAGCTTTGAAGGCCCTGCTCTTTGCCATTGCCTCTCCCCTCCCCCAAATCAGAAGCTGCTTCCTAGTTTTACCTGATGGTTGGGCCTACCCTGCCTCTTCTAGGAAAATGGCATAATTGAGTAGTTCTGAGATATTTCTTTTTTGTGTTTGGCAGGTCAGATCAGCGGCTCAGCCTTCATCTTTGCATTTGTTGCTGACACATGTGTAGTGGGGTGCCTCTTCTGTACTGCTTTCCTGTTTTTCCACTCCATTCTACTCTTCCGGGGCACCACTTCCCGGGAGTGGTTTGCTGGGGATCACCGATATGACCTGGGCTGCTGGTGGCGCAATGCACGGGAGGCTTTAGGGAGCCAGTGGTACCTGGTCTGGCTCTGCCCATTATTGGCTTCACCCTTGCCAGGTGATGGTGTTCATTTTGAAATGCGAGCACTGTAGAAACGCTTAAAGATAGCTGGCCTCTGAAGGTCAACATTTTCCCACTGAACTTTACATCATAGGAAAGAGAGGGTTGCAAACTGGACATTGGCCAAGCAGCCTTTATCATCTGAGAGGGAATATGGCACAAATAGATTTGCAAAGTGATAGTTTTCCCTGACAAACCAGTTGCTTAACTTCTCTATGCCTAAAATTACACTGTAATATCTTGAAGGAGGGAACAGTCTAATCAGGTGAATTATTTTATACCATTTTTTTGTCCACTGGCTGCCCTAAAGAAGTGAAGTGGTATTTTGGTCTGATTTTTATATTGATAAAAACATTCTAGATGTCCTATTAATATTGTTCTCGTAGGCCCTCTTAATTCTTATGATCTGAGGAAGGAGCTTATAAGAGGAGCTTGTAAGAGCCAGAAAATTCAGGAGAGCCTTTTGATACCTCATGAGCATGTGGGGGTTCACATGTTGGCAATAGTTCCAGCCTCTCTTCAGTCTTTTACATCTGTGTGTACCTGTGAGATGTGTTGTCAGAGCTCTTCATAAAAAGAATAAAAAAATATGCAGTGATTGACACACAAACCCAAAGAGATGCTATCCAGTACCTATCGGGACAGAGGCCAGGAATCTGAACCTAATTTCTCTCCTGAGGAACCCGAACCAGGTGCCCACATGAGTCGCTTATGCAGCAGTTAGACCTGTAGACCTGCTGGACTCCTCTCAAGCAGCATAGGGAACAAACTACAAATTTTAGAGGTAAGAGATATAGCTGCTCCTCTACACCTCATCATTTAAATTGGCCACCAACTGACAGAGCCTGTCAAGGGACACCTAAAAAAAAACAAAACCAAAAAAAAACCTGAGGCAAAGACAATCACAGAGCATGAGAAAAACACCCATATATCTAAGCATAGTCTGAGAGAGTAAGCATCATCTTTTCCTACCGCAAACAAACATCTACCAAAAGCCTTAAATGCCCTAAATGGGGGATGTGGGTAGTGCTAACCCTGCACAGTCACCAACCTCCAGTCTATCATAATATCACCATGGGTACTGCAACTTATGCAGAAATTTTACAACAAACTGGCTTTCTTCCAATCTACCTTACATCTGAGCCTATTCCTCCTTTCATACAGCAGTTTTCAGACTCCCATCATCTGGTTCTAGAGGGAGGAGATTGTCACCTATCTCTGGCTCCTGCCCCTGTGGATATTCGGCTAGTTCTCTGGAGTCAGGGGAATTAGACCTTTATGACAAAGGGGGCAGACAGACCCTTTAAAAAGGGGGATGTACCACAGAGTCAAAAGAACAGTCTGAGGAATCCTCATAGCAAAACTTCCTTCAGAGAGACTTTAAAGCCCTTTCCCTCTCCTCTGGCTCAAGATAGAAAAGATTTTAATATTTTCCTGTAGTTAGTGAGTATGCCTCAGTAGACCTTACTATTTCCAAACCATCAGTTGTTTCAGGACATACAACTACAGATCGGGAAAACACCTCTCTCAATCCTAACAGCGTCTAAAAGACTGGACCTGACATACAGGTGATAATTTTGTAAGGAGCCAATTAAAGTTATGTGCCATCAATGTGTGTAAATCATGCACTGTCAATCAGCAAATTTAAGACAAAATTGTTGCTCCATTTCCTTGCTATACTCGAAGAAATCCCAATACAGATAAGCAATCTTGCTTAGTATATGGTATATAGTTTCTCCATTGACATACAATTTCACATACTGTAGCTTTTACATTTTAAACTTGGTCTTTTTTTAAAGGGAAACATTTCTAAACGAAGGGAAGGGGGAGACCAGAACTCACTGAGGAGCTAAAAGTAGTGTGTGGGGTTGTGCCCTCCTTGTTTATCCACTCTCAGGCCTCAATGCAGTAAACAGTGCATTAGAACACTGCACTAAGTTTCACCGCACAGTGTTCTAATGAATGTGCTGAAAAACTCTGTCACAATGCAGTAAACTAATAGCTGCAGATTATCACAGTGTCAAAAATGTGCACTCACAGAAAAAAACAGTGCACACTCTTGCAGTAATCTGAAGCATTTTGCTGCATCTGGAGTCAAATGTCAATGAATGAGTGGGGATTGGCTCACATATTGGAAAGAGGGGATACATTTAAAAAAAAGGCTGGACTTCCTGATCTCAGACTCCTCCAGGGTTATTTGGGCTGGACACCCAGGAATAGGGTACCTGCCCTCGACCAGAGAGCCTGTGTGCAGCTTAACCTATCCTGCACCAATAAAGCATAGTTACTCACCTGTAACAGATGTTCTCCAGGGGCAGCAGGAATCAGTCCACACATATGGGTAATGTCGGCGCCGACAGAGCCCTCGTGCGGAGCAGTTCCCCAGCTTTCAAAGAAAGCCTTTGGCATTGCATCGCGCATGCGCGGTCCCCTTCCCGCCCAAGGGTGCCATCTTGCTCAGTCAAATGACATAGCTAAAAAGACGGCAAGAATAGGAAAAATTAATAACAGGACTGCAACTCCAGGGGAGGAGGGAGGTTGGTGAGGACTGATTCCTGCTGTCCCTGGAGAACACCTGTTACAGGTGAGTAACTATGCTTTCTCCAGGAACAAGCAGGAAGTCAGTCCTCACATATGGGACTCCCTAGCTATAGGCTACCAAGAACCCATAGCTGAAAAATGGCTCCCTCTAGAAGAGCCGCAGCAGCTGCAATAGGAATTCAGCCAAGAACGCAACACCCCCCGGTAGCCTGACACCAAAGGGTCGGAGGGTTGGAGTTGCCTAAGCCTCAAATAGGTTACGGAGTACCACCTGGCCGAAAGCACTGTCCCGTCGGGACTCCCTATCCAGGCAGTAATGGGCCACAAAAGTCTGGCTTGAAGACCAAGTTGCGGCCTGGCAGATGTCTGCCAGCGGAAGTGAGCCACTGATGCGGCCTTAGCCCTGACACGGTGGGCCATGACTCGACCCTGCAACAGGAGGTCGGCCGCCCTGTACACCCAGGCAATGCAGTCTGCCACCCATGTAGACAGCGTGCGCTTGAAGACAGGTAACCCCAGTTTATTGGGGTCATAAGAGACGAAGAGCTGAGTAGCCCTTCGATGTCCCCTTCTATGCTCAAGGTAGAAGGACAACGCCCTCTTACAATCCAGGGTAAGCAGAACTGCCTCTGCCCGGCTGACATGCGGCCTGGGAAAGAACGTTGGAAGAATCACCTCTTGGTTGAGGTGAAAAGAAGAGACCACCTTTGGAAGGAACTTAGGGTGAGTGCGGAGGACCACCCTATTCCTATAAAACCGTGTGTATGGTTTAACAGTTACGAGAGCTTGCAGCTCACTCACACGTCTGGCTGATGTGAGTGCCACCAGGAAGAGCACCTTCCAGGAGAGGAAGCACAGATGGCAAGAGGACATCGGCTCAAAAGGTGGGCGAGTAAGCTGCTGCAAGACCACATTTAAATCCCACTCAGTTGCTGGATGACGAACTGGGGGTTTCAGCAGAAGCAGACCTCTGAGGAATCTGGACACCAGGGAGTGAGCCGAAAGAGGTTGCCCCTCCACTGGCGAGTAGTTTGCTGACAAAGCACTCAGGTGGACCCTGACAGAGTTAGACTTGAGACCTAATTCTGAGAGGTGAAGCAGGTACTGCAGCACCACTTGTACAAGGCAAGAGAAAGGGTTTTCATTGTGCTGATTACACCACACCTCAAACCTACGCCACTTGAAAGCATAGGATTTCCTAGTGGACTGCCTCCTTGAGGCCAGTAACACTACTTCTACATTCCGAGGTAGGAGGAGAGGAGCCAGCACTACCCTTTCAGCAGCCATGCCATCAGGTTGAGGGACCTGAGGTTGGGGTGCAAGAGAGAGCCCTGCTCCTGGGACAGGAGGTCAGGCTGCATCCCCAGTGGGAGTGGGGTTTCCACTGCCATCTGGAGGAGAAGCGGAAACCAAAGCTGTCTTGGCCATCTGGGGGCTACCAAAATGACAGAGGCCTTGTCCCGAAGGATTTTGAACAGAGTCCGGGCCACCAGAGGCGTGGGAGGAAACGCATACATGAGGCCCCCTGACCAGGAGATCAGGAAAGCATTTGCAGCCACTCTCAGAGGATGAGGCTGGAGCAAAATCTGGGCAGCTCGTGATTTTGCGGACTGGCAAATAGATCTATGGACAGATGTCCCCAGCGGTGGAAAATCTGCTGGGCCACCACCGGATCCAGTTGCCATTCGTGAGGTTGGAGAATCCTGCTTAGTTTGTCTGCTAGGTAGTTCTCCTGACCAGGCAGGTACACTGCTCTGAGAGACATACCCTGCCTGATGGCAAAGGAGCAGAGGTCCAGTGTCTCCTGACATAGGATACGAGACCCCGTACCTCCCTGCTTGTTCACATAGAACATCGTTACCTGGTTGTCCATCTGTATCAATACAGACTGATGTGAGAGGACATGACAAAAGGCTTGAAGAGCTAGGCAAATCGCCCGCAGCTCTAAGAAGTTGATTTGGTGTGCAGACTCCTGAGGAGGCCATTACCCCTGAGTGCATGATCCTTGGCAATGGGCTCCCCAGCCCAGCAAGGAGGCATCTGTCGTTAGCACACTTGTGTGTGAGGGAGTCTGAAAAGACACTCCCTCGAGCAGGTTGGGTGACTGACGCCACCACTGCAATGATTTCACCAGTCACCTGGATACCGTTATCCTGTCTCTGAGGCTGCCAGTGGCTTGTGTCCACTGATCTCTGAGGCATCACTGAGCCGTTCTCATGTGAAGATGGGCATTTGGAGTCACATGCACCGTGGAGGCCGTGTAGCCCAGGAGGCATAAGAAGTGTCTCGCTGAGACCTGAGACCTGCGCCTGAACTGTTGTGCCAGTGCTAGCAGCCTCTGTGCCCTGTCCTCCGGCAGGTAAGCCTTCGCCTGAAGGGTGTCCAGTCTTGCTCCTATGAACTAAGTTTTGAGTGGGGAGCAAAGTAGACTTTGCGTGGGTTATGACAAAGCCTGGACATTGCAACAGGTTGATAGTGCAAGAAGTGGCCTGTTGGGCCTCCTGAAGCGACTGGCCCCTGATGAGCCAGTCGTCCAGGTAAGGGAAGACAAAAATTCCTTGACTTCTAAGGAAGGCCGCCACTACAGCCAGGTATTTTGTAAACACTCTGGGAGCAGAGGCTAGGCCAAAGGGTAGAACTCTGTATTGGAAATGTTTTCCTCCCACTACAAATCTCAGATATTGTCTGTGGTCTGGATGTATGAGGATGTGTGTATAGGCATCCTTCATGTCTAAGGAGCATAGCCAATCTCCCTGGTGGAGATAAGGCAGCAACATTCCAAGGGAAAGCATCTTGAACTTTTCCCTCACCAGGAACTTGTTTAAGTTTCTTAGGTCGAGGATGGGTCTGAGGCCTCCTGTTCTCTTTGGTATGAGAAAATACCTGGAGTAGAAGCCCTTGCCCTGCAGGTGGTGGGGCACCGATTCCACTGCCTTATCCTCTAGAAGACATGCCAACTCCTGCAAGAGGAGGTCCCTGTGAAGAGGGGGTCTGAGAGGCTCTCCTGGAAAGAAGGAGGGTGGTATTTGGCTGAAGTGAAGCAAATAGCCCCTTTGGACTATTTGCAGGACCCAGATATCTGAGGTGATGGCTTGCCACCTGTGGGCATACAGGATTAGTCTGCCTCCTGTGCATGGCCTTACCAGTGGCAGAAGAGAGACTATGCTTTGGGGGTCAAAAACCCACTCCCGGCTGGGTAGAAGCCAGGGCCTGGGGATTTGGGGTCTTCTGCTTACGCAGGCCATGCCCCTGTCCCTTGGCCTGCTGCCCCTGTTGGGGAGCTGGGGTGGCCTGGTAAGTGGGGTAGTTGCAGTAAGCAGTACCCTTCCTCAGGAAAAAGGGCTTTTTACCTGAGCCCTTCTTCTTAGAAGGGGCAGAAGTCTTCTTTGAGAGTCTTGCCTGGGTCAAGTACTCGGACTGAAGCTCAGCAGCCTTCTCAGTCATGGGTTTGCCAAAGAGGTTGTCACCACGGCAAGGGACATTGACCAACATGTCCTGAACCCATGGCTCCAGATCCGACGACATTAGCCAGGCCTGGCGGTGTGCACCGATGCCGGCCGCGGCTACTTGGGCCGAAGCCTCGAAGCCGTCATAGGCCAATCAAGATATGAACTTTGAGCACTCCCGAATCCTGGTGGACAAGGCTTTGAAGCGCTGCAAGGGTGCCTCGGAGAGGCCAGCTGAGAACCCGGCAATCTCATTTACCAGGTTCCTCAAGTACATGCCCATGTACAGCTGGTAGGTTTGGACACGGCATGACAGCATCGAGCCCTGGAAGCATTTTCTGCCGAGGGCGTTCAGGTTCTGTGCCTCCCGGCCAGGAGGCACCAAGGAGTGCGTTTTCTGGCTCTTGAGCCTGTGCATGGCCGATTCCACAACCATGGAGTTGTGTGGCAGCTGTGCCGTTTGGAACCCAGGGCTCTTGCGGAATCGATAGATGGAATCGACCCGCTTGCTGAGCACTGGCATCGAGGACGGCGACTCCCACATGCGGCACATCAGCCGTTCCTGCATCAGAGGAATCGGCACAGTAAGGGCTTCCCTCGGGGAAAAGTCATACTGGAGGGCCTCGAGCTCTTCAGCTCGAGGCTCCTCCTCGGTATCTGCCGGGAATGCCAAAGCCTTGGCCATGTCCCTGACGAAGTCCGAGAACCAGGTATGCTCCGGAGGGGACCTTCTCCGAGGCTCCGAACCCGGTGAGTCCGATGGGACATACCGGGTCCGATGGGTATCTGGGGACTCTTCATCTTCCGTCTCCCATGCCGATCCCTTGGAGGAGGAGTCGAGTGGCTCCGGCCCCGACGCCGAGAGCACCGGTGTCCATGACCTCGGCCCCGAGCGAGAGGTTGAGGGAGACCTTGGCCGAGGATCGACCTGAGTCCGAAGAGTCTCGAGGATCGGCTCGGCTCAGCCTCCAGGGTCGACTTGGACGCCGAGGTCCTGGTGGTCAGGGCGGATGGACCGGTGAGACCGGCTATCAGCGCCCGCTGCTGCTCTATGAAGGCAGACATGCTGCGCTCCAGGGCTGTCATCCTGAGACCGAGCTCAGTAGACTCCGCAGCCTCCGGCTCGGGCCCTGACACCGGCTCTTCTGGAGGGGAATCCACGAGGACAACAGCGCTTACCCTCCTCGCCATCTCCGTCTCCGTGCAAGGTATCTTAGCAGGCCGCTCCGGCTCCGAGGACCCGGGTGACGGTCAGGACTCCGCGACCTGGCCTTCGCGGGCCCAGGGCGATCGGAGGCATCCAATGATTTCTTCTTCCTCCGGTGTTCCCGGGAGGGAGACTCCCGCTCAGAAGACCCCTGACGGTGCTCGGGTTCAGACAGCTCCCGAGACGTCGAGGCTTCTGATGAGATCCGGATCCGGGGGGATGCAGACTACGAGAAAATCCTTTCATGCTGCTGCTGCCTGCCTCGAAGTGCCTTAGAGGACATCTTCCCACACGGGCCACAGACTGTCGGGTCATGGTCAGACCTGAGGCATCGGAGACAGCAGTCATGTATGTCGGTGAGGGACATTAACTTTTTACACTTTTTAGTGGAGGAGTAGCCTAGTGGTTGGGGCAAGGTACTTCAGGCCGGAAGGTCGGGGGTTCAAATCCCACTAGAGGACAGCAACCTTGGGCTGGAAGGACTGGGGTTTCTAGTCCCACAGTTGCTCCTTGTGGTCTTGGGCAAGCCACTTAACCCTCCATTGCCCATGTTCCCTGTAAGTATTAGTGTATGTGTCTCATATCCCCATGTGTTAAATGTATCCCCCAATTGTGTTGTGACCGCTTTGATTGAAGGATAAGGCGGTATACAAAACTGTCTAAATAAATAAATAAATAAATACACCGATCACACTTTTTAAACCCACTGGCAGCCATTGGGGGAAAAAGGGCCCCTGCAAGGTCGAAGGATCGGGCTGCCAGTGAAAAGAAAAAAGAGCACGAACACTAGTCACTAGGACAAAAAATTGACCGGACTTGATACCGGTGTACCAAGCCGTAGGTGGGAAGAGGAACTGGCAAAGAACCAGTTGAAGACAGAAATTCTTCTGAAGTTTTGACGCACTTTTTCCGCGGGGAATTAGGGACAACATCTGTTGGGCTCCGTGGAAAAAGGGAGACTAAGCAAGATGGCACCCTTGGGTGGGAAGGGGACCACGCATGCACGATGCAATCCCAAAGGCTTTCTTTTGAAAGCTGGGGAATTCCTCTGCACGAGGGCTTCATCGGCGCTGACGTCACCCATATGTGAGGACTGACGTCCTGCTTGTTCCTGGAGAATACTTACCTGCTCCGGAAAGGCATCCAGTTGTATCCTCTGTATACCCCCACCACCACTTTGAAAATGGTGATGCCTGCCTCCCAGCAATGTGCTGGGAGGCACCGCTAGAGGGTCAGCCTGCCAAATAAGGGATTGCCTCTTTTTTGGGACATTTGAAATTATCGCTGTATTCGGTGGCACTACATGAATATCTAGTATCGCTGAATATACAAGTATAAATTTATATGAAGACTATCTGGATATGGATAAGTTATATGCTTGACTTGGACAGCTCGTTATACCTGTTTTTGTCAGGCCTGAACTCAACATATAAGCTATACATATAGGGGGTTATTCTGTCCCTCAAATAGCAGGGATGGATGCCCCATCGGGACGTCTATCCCCGCTATTTGTCCCCCTGCTGGCCCCGCCAATACACTCCCTGTACGTACAGCAGGTTTGTATGGGGAGGGCAGGAGGAGGCGTAACGAGGGCAGGGCATGGGCGGGCCTTGAACCCCGGATGTACAGGGCCGAATCAGAAGTCGGCCATATATGTCCGGGGCCTTGAATCTAGACGGGGGACTTATTCCACCTTGAAGGTGGAAATCCCCCTGGATGGAGGGGGATTACAGCGCGTGACCCAGGGACACAGGTGAGGAGGTGCAGGGGGGTCCCCACAGCCCAAACCAGGCCTTGGAAAGCCAGACTGGGGGTCGGGCTGCAAGGAACAGGCATCTGGGTTCAGTGGGCCAGGATCGCAGCTTATGAATGGAGCCGTGGTGCCATGGCAATGGGTCGCCATGGCTCCTTTCAAGGGACCAGCTGAGTTAGCTGGGTAGTTGCTGGATCGTACGGCTGGACAGAATAGGATCCAGGCGGGATCAAAATTGGATCTAATTTTGCATGCCCGATTCTGCCTGGCCGTACAGGGGGCTGGATGTGCATGAATGGAATTGGCCTCGTAGGGACCAAATATTGGTACCTATAGAATATGTATAATTTATATGGGGTATTCAGGGAACAGGGACACAAATCCAATCTTGCCCTCCCTGCTCTACATATAGTGCATTATTTTTCAAACTTTTATCCTGTATGAGCCCATTTTAACAGCTGAAAATTCACGTGACCCCAGATGACGATAAAACCAAAACAGCAGGTCTCTAGCCTCCTTCTCCTTCCTCCACTCATCTCAAGGAAGGTAGTAGTGACAGTAGTGGCAACTTCAACAGCAGTCAGCACAGGGTCCCTTGTATCAATGTGCAGTTTGTGCTTAGAGACCCCCAGTACTCAGCATGGGTTTCCAGTCCAACAGGAAGCTTACCCAGGAGGGGGCAAGGATCATAGGCCACATACTGACTGGTGACTGCCACTACTTGGTATAGGTCGCAGTGAAAGTCCAGAGAGAAGGGGAACCCGCCATTTCTCCAGGAACAAGCAGGAAGTCAGTCCTCACATAAGGGTGACATCAACGCCGACTGAGCCCATGCGGAGCATTTCCCCAGCTTTCAAAGAAAGCCTTTGGAATGCTACCATGCATGTGTGGTCCCCTTTCCACGCGAGGGTGCCATCTTGCTCAGTCTCCTTTCCACAGAGCCCAACGGACACTAGTCCTGTTTCCCCGGAAAAATCTCTTTAAAATTATCCTTAAAAGTTGGTTTTTCCTGGTTTGCGTACCGGTTCCTCTTCCCACCTCGAGCCGATGCCATTTCTGAGCTCCCTCCTTTTTGGACAAGGCTTGCCTCAACTGGCATTCGCGCCCTTTTTTCGCCCGGGGGTTGTCAACCCCGGCCGGGTGTCTCCCACCATGTCTCCTGGTGGGTTCAAAAAATGTGACCGCTGCAGTCAAACTATGTCTGTCACAGACACCCCTGACTGCGGTCTATGCTGTCTGGGCCCAGACCACGACAGCACCACCTATGACCTGTGCCAGGCCATCACTCTGAAAACCAACAAAAAACGGTCAGAGTTGCAGGGGAAGATATTCCCGTGGTCCGACTCAGCTACGGCTTCCCTGATGCTGAGCTCCAAGCCCAGCCTGCAGCAGTGGCTCCTCCGAAAAGATCCCGGACCCTGAGAAGAAAAAGAAAAACATCCTCAAAGCCAGTCTAGGTTCCACTGGCAAAACCCGGTAAGGTCCCACAGATGGGTGACTGAGCAGCGCCCCTCTAAGGTCTTTAGGAAGGAGTCCTCGGCCGGCGGAGATCGTGCGAGGCTTCTCGAGGCCGTGATCCTTGTCGTGAACACACGAGCGTGCCGGCACCAGGACCAAAATCCTCAGTGCCCATGCCAAAAGCTGCAGAGCCTTCTGGCTTCGAAACCAGAATGGCGACCCTGGAGTAGAATATCTCTGCCATCCTGGCCCTGCAGCAGGCAATGATGTCTGGCTTGTCTGCATCATCTGCCCTGACAACTGGACCCCCGATTGCAGGGGAGTCCCCAGGCATCGAGCCAGGCACTGAGTGCCACCGGCCTCGGGCAAGCCCTCAGCACTGATTGAGTTCCCGATCCTGATCCTCGGGTGTCTGTTCCTCCCCGGCCAGTTTCTGGGAGTCGGACCCAAGATCCTCCGGGGGAGCACGGTTTCCTGGAGCCGGTCTTGAGGCGCGGGAATCCAGAGCCTCGGAGTCTTTGACGCCCTCCGGTTTCGAGTGGGAGACCAATGATGAGGCCTCCCCAGAGACTGCTCGACACTGAGATATCCCCTCTGAGTCATCTCCCCTGGCACCCTAGCACTATTCTGCCCTGGAGGACATGGCCTTCCATGACTTCATCCGAGATATGGCCCGGGCCCTGTCAGTCCTGACCGAATCAAAGTAGGACCTACGCACCACCAAAGAAATGGAGATCCTTCAGTATGAGTCTCCGCCAAAGGAGACTCTTACGTGCCAGTGCAACCTATCCTCGAGCGTTTGCTCAAACAAATGTGGGAGACCCTGGCCTTGGTTCCGGTGGTCAGTCGATGCTTTGATGCCATCTACCGTGTCAAGAAGGGCCTTGGCTTCCAAAAGGCTCAGCTCTCTCATAACTTCATGGTTGTGGAGTCATTTATGCAGATGCTTAAAAGCCAAAAGAATTATTCCTCCGGGCAAAGAGGCCTGAGTACTTGACACCCTCGGGCACAAGTGCTTTCATGGCTCCATGCTCGGCTTCCGGATACAGGCCTATGAATTGTACATAGGAATGTACCTCAAGGGCCTCATCCAGGAATTGGCAGGTTTCTCTGCGGGCCTTGCCGGAGAACCTCTTCATAGGTTCCAAACCCTGACAGCTGGGATCCGATACTGCTCAAGATTCCTGTCCTGTGCCCCCTACGAAGGCTTTGAGTCGGCAGCCTGGGTGGCAGCAGCTGGCATCGGCACCCTACACCAAGCCTGGCTGCAGACATCAGACCTCGAGCAGTGGGTACAAGAGAAATTGCTCAATGTCCCTGCACTGGGGAGAACTTGTTCAGCAAGCCCATGGCCGACAATGCAGCCGAGATAGAGGCCGAGGTCACGACCAGGCAGAGACTCTCAAGGAAGACCTCAGCCCTCCCCCAGAAGAAACCATCGGGGAAATGATCCTCTTTCCCAAGGAAAAAGGGGGCCTTTCATCAGGGTCACTACCAGTTCTTCTTGGGACAACAACAACAGGGTGCTCAGCCCAAGAGTCAGGACCACGGGCCGAGAAAACCAAAGGCTCAGAAGCCCCAGGCCCCAGCTCCCACCCAACCTGGGGGGGAGCTTTTGACTCCCCGGGCAGGGCCTCCTCTCCCCCAGGAGACCCTCCCCAGCCTGGTGCTCTTTGCTCACAGGTGGGCTGGGGTCACCATGAACCAGTGGGTCCTACACGTGGTAAGGGAGGGGTTCCTCCGCTTCCAGCAAACTTCCCCAGGGTTCTTCCCAGGAGAGCCGGTGCAGCCTCTCCCTCACCAGATCTTGCTCCTCTCAGAGCTTGCAGGCCTGATCAAGGATGGGGCAGTGGAGCCTGTACCCAAACACCTATGGGGAAAGGGCTTCTACTCTAGATACTCCCTTGTCCCCAAAAGAACTGGGGCCTCAGGCCCATACTAGACCTGCAAAACCTGAACAAGTTTCTGGTGAGGGAGAAGTTCAAGATGCTCTCCCTTGGGACATTGCTGCCCTTCCTCCACCAGGGAGACTGGCTGTGCTCCTTGGATCTGAAGGATGCATACCACATTCTGATCCACCTCTCCCACAGACAGTACCTAAGATTTGTGGTGGGAGGAGAGCACCATCAGTACAAGGTACTCCCCTTCAGCCTGGCCTCATTGCCAAGGGTTTTCACAAAGTGTCTGGCAGTAGTGGCCACCCATCTGTGCCTACAAGGGGCCTTCATCTTCCTCTGTCTGGATGACTAGCTCATCAGAGGTATTACGGCCATTGAGGCCAGCCAGGCCGCAGGACAGACAGTCTGCCTCCTGCAGCATCTGGGGTTTGTCATCAATTACCCCAAGTCCCAGCTCAAGGCCTAGAGTTTATAGGGGTGCACCTGGACACACTACAGGCAAGAGCAGTCCTCCCAAGAGAAAGGGCAGCATGCCTCCAGCAGCTGGCAGGGGAGGTGCAGTGCCGCAGGACAGTCCCAGCGTGTCTCCTCCTCTGCCTCCTGGGCCACTTGGCCTCGATGGTCCAGGTCACCCCCTCGGCCCACCTGCATATGCAAATGGCCCAATGGTGCCTGCGCTCACAGTGGACTCAGGCCATAGGCAGGCTGAGAGACAGGGTCAAGGTCACCAGCTGACTGGTGGCCTCACTAAACTGGTGGCAGAACTTGCACCACCTATGGGCGGGAATGCCCTTTCAGGCATCCGCACTACAAGTGACCCTGACCACACAAACACCTCCTTCCTGGGTTGGGGAGCGCACTGCGATGGCCTATGCACACAAGGCAGTTGATCCCCAGAGGAATCCCTCCTGCAGACAAATCTCCTGGAACTCCGGGCGATCTTTCTGGCCCTAAGAGCATTCTGCCACCTCCTACAGCATCTGCCAGTGTTGCTCCAGATGGACAACAAGGCGGCCATGTTTTACATCAACAAGCAGGGGGGCATGGGCTCATACTCCCTCTGCCAGGAGGCGGTAGCCCTCCTCTCCTTTGCGGTGTGCCACAGCATGCTGCTGTGAGCGGTACACATCCCAGGCCAGGATAACTGCTTGGCGGTCAGGCTGAGAAGAGTCCTGCAGCTGCATGAGTGGCACTTGCACCCCAGGGTAGTGAGACAGCTCTTCAACCTCTGGAGCAGGCCCATGATAAGACCTCTTTGCCCCTCTGGACAATGTGCAGCTGACCCACTTCTGCTTCTGTCAGCCATACCCGGAGAGCTTGGCAGCAGATGCTTACCTAGCCTCGGGCCGAGGGGCTACTCTGTGTTCCCACAGACCCCCATGGTAGCCAGGACCTTCTTCAAAGTTCAGAGCGACGGAGCGACAGTAATACTGATCGCCCTCAGGTAGCCCAGGCAACCTTTGTTTTCCCTGCTGCTCTCCTTGTCGGTGGCACTCCAAGTCCCACTGGTCGAGGCCCCGGACCTCTTGTCCCAGGAGGGGGGCTCACTCCTGCACCCCAATGTGCGGTCCCTGATGCTAACAGCATGGCTGCTGAAAGGGTAGCCTTGGCCCCTTTCAATCTTCCAGTGGAAGTTGAGGAGATCCTGCTGGCTTCCCGGAAGACCTCCACCAGAAGGGCATACGCCTTTAAGTGGAGGAGGTTCTCTGTCTGGTGCACGGAGTGGGAGGAGAATCCTTTCTCCTGCCATGTGCAGCTCATCCTCCAATACCTGCCATACTTATAGTGCACCGGGCTGAAATCTAACTTGGCACGGGTGCACCTAAGCGCCATAAACACTCACCACCACCCCGTTGAGGAGAAACCCCTCTCCAGTCAGCCCCTGGTCTCCAGGTTCCTCTGGGACCTTCTCCTATGCAAGCTCCCTCTCCACCCTCCGGTGGCAGAATGGGACCTCAATGTGGTGCTCTCCCAGCTCACCAGACCACCGTTCGAGCCCCTTGACACATAAGGTACCTATCATGGAAAGTGGCCTTCTCGGTGGCCCTTACATCCACTCAAAGAGTGAGTGAGCTCCAGGCCCTGGTGGCAGACCCACCATACACGAGGTTCTATAAGAATAGGGTGGTGCTCCGCACACACCCCAAATTCCTCCCGAAGGTGGAATCCCCTTTTCACCTCAACCAAGAGGTAGTCCTCCCCACCTTCTTTCCACAGCCTCACACTGGCAGGGAGGAGCTGATCCTTCATACACTGGATTGCAAACGGGTCCTGTCCTACTTACAACAGTCTCGAACCCATTGGAAAGCTTCTCAGCTTTTCATGTCTTATGACCCAAGCAGACTGGGGCTCCCTGTGTCGAAGCAAATTGTCCACTTGGGTGGAAGACTATATTGCTCTCACCTATGAACGAGCAGGCCTCTCCCTTGAGCACCGGATCACAGTGCATCGTGTGATGGCAATGGCCACATCGCTGGCCAATCTCCGCTCAATGCTGGTGACTGAGATCTACAAGGCCACCACATGGTCTTCAATTCACACGTTTGCAGCTCACTGCTGCCTGGAGAGCGAATCCCATAGGGACAGTGCCTTTGGCCTGGCAGTACTCCATAAAATTCTCGGGGTGTTGGCAACTCCTGCCCTCCGACACTTCTGTGTTCAGGCTGCCTAAGTGATAGTGTCATTGGACACTAGGTTCTTGCAGAGGCTCTCAGTGGGGACTCACCTTCTGCAACTCATGGCTACCCGATTGGGCACCAATGGTGCTGTCCTGGTTCGGTCCTCGGCAGCCTGGTGCTAGGGAGTCCCATACGTGAGGACTGCTTGATCCTGAAGAAAGTGTAGTTACTCACCTGTAACAGGTGTTCTCCGGGAACAGCAGGAATCGGTCCTCACAACCCTCCCTCCTCCCCTGGGAGTTGCCTCTATACATTGCCTTATTTTTACTGTCATCCTAGCTATGTCATCTGACTGAGCAAGAGGGCACCCTTGGGTGGGAAGGGGACCCAAGTATGTGTGGTAGCATTCTTTGAAAGCTGGGGAAATGCTCTGCACAGGCTCCATCGGTGTCGACATCACCCATATGTGAAGACAGATTCCTGCTGTTCCCACAGAACACCTTTCACAGGTGAGCTAACTACGCTGTTTCTGTGACCACGTCCACTGATGATGTGACCCCATTTGGGGTCCACTTATATAGCACTATACATACAGTAGAATATTGATATTCTGCTATAATATACTGCTGCTGTATTTTTTAAAATTATATATTTAATAAAATATTGGTTAAGAGAGAAATCTACGCAATAGAGAAATCGTAATCTTATAGATTAATAGAGGGAAGATTATCGTGAAGGATCCAACGTAGTATGGCAAAGGGAAACTGAAGCAGCACTCTCCGGAAGGGTAAGTTTCCCCTTTCCTTTCTTTTTGCCCATTATTAAATAGGCAGACCAATGGAGCACGTCTAAAGGCATCCTCCAACTCGTGTCCTCACAACGCCATCTTGGATCCCCGTTAGTGTGTGTTTTTACCATGATTGAGTGTAGTAGTTGCAGTAGGCTATTACTGTTGGGCTAGTTGCATCACTAGCACAGCAGTAGAAAACACATGCCCATAGTGCATGCACCCTGCAAAGGAAAGTCACAAATGTGTTAAGGTGGCAGTGGGCTACAGAACCACTGCGGACAGTAATAAATATGCCCCAACCACACCCAGGGGCGGCCCAAGGGGGGTGCGGGGCCATGTGCGGAGACTCGGTGCGGGGCCTCATTTGCATAAGTGGCCTTATTTGCATAAATATTTGCATAATGTTACCATACACTAACTTTTAGTAAACATGTCTCTTAGTGTATGGATAAAGAAAGACTAAAAGATTTCTACATTACTATAATCCAGTGCCAACCGCCAGGCACATTAGGAACTACTACAAACGCTGCCCATTTAGAACCCATAGCAAACTCGCCGTACCCTGACAGCATTACCAGGACTCACAAAGCACCATACCCTACCTATCAAAAGGCAACACTGCAAATATTAAACCAATACATTTCAGAGAATACTGGGGAAAGAGAACAAGTGGCAATGTCAAATAGGAATTACATAAATAGAATACCTCAGCTCAGTTACACATGCAGAACATAGACCATCACCAAACAAGGAATCACAATTTAGAAACAGGAAGGCAATAATTAAACTGGGAACCCCAAAAGCCAAACTTGGAATGTACAACACCACTGTAGAAATAAAACTATAAATTAATTTCCTCTTGTACCAAACAAAGCGCAGACGTTAATGATGCACATTTCCCAGAGCTTTCATATTCCAGTTAATAAATTCAAAATAAAGAGATATCTTTCTACCTTTTGTGCATTTTTTTCAGTTGCAATTGCTCCAGCCACTTTCTTCTGGTTTCTTCATATTTTCTGCTAACTGTCCATCGTCTGCTGTCCATTTGTTCTTTCTTCTCTCTTCTAGTTTTTTTTTCCATTCTCTCTCTCTACATCTGCTTTAACATACTAATCTTTCTCCTTTTGCTCTTTCCTCATTCCTATTTCATCCACACAAATTTTACCCCTCCATCCTCAATCCCCACTTACTCTCCCAATACCCGGCCAATTGTAGATTTTTCATCCCTCCCACACAAAATATATTTTTCCCCTCTCCATTTTACTCTCCCAGCCCCATCCCATTCTAATCCTTCCTCAACATCAGCTCCCTTCTAGTTCCAGTCTCATCCAGCATCCATTCCCTTCTAGTCCCTGCATCAGCCCATTTCCAGTCCTAGCCCCCCATCAACCCATTTCCAGTCCTAGCTCCCCCATCCATTTTCAGTCTGAGTCCCTTCATCAGCTCATTTCCAATCCTAGCCCCCATCAGCCCATTTCTAGTCATTTCCTAGCCCCACCATCAGCCCATGTCAAATCCTAGCTCCCCTCCACTCAGCCCAATTCCAGTCCAAGCCCCCCATGAGCCTACTTCCAGTTCTAGCCCCTCCATGAGTCCATTTCAATTCAAGCCCCCACCACAGCCCATTTCCAATCTTAGCTCCCCCCAACAGCCCATTTCCAGTCCTATCCTAGCTGCTCCATCAGCCCATTTTCAGTCCTAGCTCCCTTCCCTCACAGCCCATTTCCATTCCAAGCTCTCTCCCCATCAGCTATTTGCAGTTCAAGCCTCCCCTTCCACTCAGCCCATTTCCAGTCATAGCAACCCCCCAACCCATTACCAGTCCTAGCCCCCCATCCACCCACTTCCAGTCCTAACCCCCATCACCCCATTTTCAGTTTAAGCCCCCCTATAACCCATTACCAGTCCTAACCCTCCATCAGCCCACTTCCATTCTTAACCCCATCAGCCCATTTCCAGTCAGCCCCCCATAGCTCATTGCCAGTCCTAACCCCCCCCCCCATCAGCCCACAGCCCATTACCAGTCCTAACCACATCAGCCCACCTCAAGTCCTAACCCCTCCCCATCAGCCCATTTCCTGTCCTAGCCCCCCATAGCCCATGATCTTTCCTAACCCACCATAGCACATTACCAGTCTTAACCCCCCCCTGCCATTCTTAACCCCCCTATTGCCAGTCTTAACCCCCCCTCTTGCCAGTCTTAACCCCCCCCCCTTGCCAGTCTTAACCCCCCCCCAGCCCATTGCCAGTCTTAAACTCCCCCGCCCATTGCCAGTCTTAAACTCCCTCCCCCCCCCGCCGCCGCCGCTTCTTATGGCAAAATTAAAAAAAAAAAACCTGGCTCTGGCCGCTGCCGCTACCACCGCGGCAGCGGCAGAATGGAGTGTCCCGCGGAGCCTCCTCTTCTCTCGTTGAGCCCCTCTGCAAAGGCTTTCAGATTCGCGAAGGGAGAAAGTCTCCCTCGCGTCTCTGTTAAGCCCGCAGGTGGTAGCGGCAGCAGCAGCAGCCAGAGCCAGTTTTTTTTTTAAAGTAATTTAAAAAAAAAGCAGAATGTTCTTTGCGCGGGGCCCCCTGAAACGCGGGGCCCTGTGCAAAAAACATTCTTGCTCAATGGACGGGCCGGCCCTGACCACACCTACAGGAAAGTAGCAACTGGCCAGTTCAGAATAGAGAGAGATGACTGGGAATAGGCACTTCTGGTTGCACAGCTCAGAGCATTTGAGTTAAGTATAAGAGGGCAGGGCATGCAAATCAGAAAAGAAAACACATGCAGAGAATCTGAAATGCAGCATTTTCACCATGGTTGCCTTTGGGTCATGTATTCCTTGCTACTGTGCGGCCAAAATTTGCAGAAGCCTCATGTTAAACCCCACTCTACCAGCAACCGCGCTTTAGTAAACATGCCCCTAGGGTAAATCTAGAAGAAGATAAAGATACACTTAGCAGGTGAGCAGGAGATTAAGGGGTATGTTTACTAAATGGCAGTAGCGGCTTCCGTGCGATATCGGAACCACAGCTCCATTGAAATCAATGGGGCCACAGCTCCGATATCGCATGGAAGCCTCTACTGCCATTTAGTAAAACATACCCCTAAGGATCAGTATCTAAAAGCTGCCTCAAAATGGTGGTTTTTCTGCCTGGATTTGAATAAGACCAGAGATGTATTTATGCCCTATTTCCTTAGAATTTTCTTGGCCACCCTCTTATTTTGAGGACTAGTGGAGATGTCCCTCTATTTTTTTTTTAAATATGGTTTATAAGATATTGTTAGGATTATTCTCCTTTTCTGTATCAAGTGGATTATTATTTCAAAATTATAAATAAAAAGTAAAAAAAATCTCATTGTATGTCAATCTTTTATATCTCCAATCTCCCTGTTTTCCTTAATACTGTAATAATAAGAGGGTTATTTTAGAAGCCTTATTTGTGATTCACATACTTAAAGTATGTGTAAATGGCCATTTTAGAAAAGGCTCATTTTACATTTGGATGCCCATACCATGTCAAACGTAGATGGGTATATATTGGGGGCATAGTTTTGAGTGGAACCAAAATCTACATGTATTCCCCATTTCTTATAAAGAATACATGTGCAAGACCAAATTGTCCACATCTGAATTTACACCTGCTCCCTGACATGAGTGGAGGAGTAGTCTAGTGCAGTGCTTCTCAACCTGTGGATTGTGGTAAACTTGCTGGTGTACCACGAGAGCCACCCTCTTCCCCATCGCATCTAGCTGCCTTATAGTCATACACAAGCACAATAATAGGCTGGTTCATGCATGCTAGAAATGTCACAAAGCAGCCCGTTAGCTAAGAGACTCTTGATACCTCCAGGCAGATTTAATAATCTTTATCCCTCTGCAGATGCTAAGGTTTCTCCCCATAGCAATGGTGTAAGTTACAGTGAGGGACCCTCTCATGTGGCAGTGACAGTAGTGCAGTAAACTTTATCATGTTTGCCGTGCTGCTCTGCTTTTGTAAATTCGCTGCAGGGACCGCAGGCCTGCTGACTGTTCCCAGCCAGGTCAAAATCTCACAAAACTTCAGCCCTGCGAGGAACAGCCACCAGGCCCACATTCCCCATGACAAACTTACAAGAGTGGAGCAGCATGGCAAACATGTTAAAACAAGTTTGCCGCACTGCTGTTGCTACCGCTGTATGAGCCCCCCTTTTTCCTGGGCCCCCCTGCATTGTGAGGGCTGCTTGGGTGGAATTTATGCCAGTGCCCCATGGCTAACAGGGCTGCCCACCCACCTCCTCTACTGCCATAGGATGCTGAGAAAGCCTCATATGCTGTTGTCAGGGGTTCACTGCTGCTCATTCACACTGACCCTCCCCCACTGCCGCAGCAGATAATAGCCTCCAATGTTGACGGCTGATACTCCCAACACCCCCCCTAATGCTTCTACTTCCCCCAAGTCTGAAGAGGGGGACCCTCTATTGATGCTGCCACTGTAACCCACCTAATGACACTGCTCAAGGAGCAGCCCCGGCCAGATCAACAGGCCAGGTAAAAATGGTGGGAACCTGAAAAACATGATTGTGGATGGAGAAAATGAAGGCTATCGGGGGGGGGGCAAGAAGAAAAAAAAATGCTAGACATGCAGGTGATGGGGGAAAGAGGAAAAAATAAGAGCAGCCTATAGATGGACAGGTTAGAACACTGGCTTGGTAACCAAGCAACCAGGGTTCAATTCCCACTAGCACTCCTTGTGGCATTGGGCAAGTCACTTAACCCTCCATTGCCTCAGAAGAAAGGCCTGGCAATCTACTTCCAGTCACAATGCCAAGAAAACCCAGGAGCTTCTGGGTCGCCAGGAGTCAGCATTGACTTGAAAGTACACATTGCGTTTGCATAGAGACATGGGCCCTCAAGGAAAAGTGCTTCCTGTGGGAGCTGAGGTAAGGAAAAGGTACTGAAATTCTTCCTCTCTGGAGAGGGAGGGAGGGGGGGGGGCAGAGGAGAACAAAATGTTATTAGTTAGCATCAGGCCCAGAGGAAAAAAAATGCTGCTTCTGAAGTGGGAGGGAGTGATGTAAAGTGCTGCCAGTGGATGGGTGAAAAGAAAACATTTCTGTGCCTGAAGAAGGGTGTGTGTGTGAGTTAAAAAAGTGCTGTCTATGGGAAGGATGGGGTTAGGAAAGAGAAAAAGTTATTCCTTTTCGTCTCTCCGGGCCAGTCCAGGAACAGTAGGAAAGTCAACTTCCTTCAGCAACTGAGGACTGAAATCTTAAAAAGCTTTGCTGACAGCCTACCTAGCTCCTCCTGGTGTCAGAGAGCCAGTCTTTTCAGTCCTCAGCAGCTGAAGGAGGTGTTTGCTGACAGGCTCCAAGAGAAGAAAACAGAATTATTATAGCATAAGATTCTCCTTGCTAGCCCTAGCTGGGTTAGTTTTAGGAGTGCTGAGTGTAAATTGAAGTGGGAGATTTAAGTTAAAAAAAAAAAAAAAAAAAAAAAGGACAAGAAAGCAAACGAAGAATAAGACGGGGGTCATCTGCCTGCTGAGGCAGTAGAGGCAGAGCCTGCCTCGAAGACTGCAACCGTCCAGGAGATCAGAGCACGGCTCTGGGAGCCCCAGAGTCCAGACCTCTGTCTCCGGACTCTCGACTTTCTCTGCCGCGAGCAGCGGTGCTTGAAAGGTTGGGGAGGAGACGTCTGTATGGCAGGTGCGTGTTTTTTCTTGGTTTTGTAGTTTCGGGCCGTGATCATTGGAGCACCGGGGGCAGCGGGGCTGATAGAAACGGCAGGCTGCAGGTCTCGGTAAGCGGCGCACGTTTCGGGATCTGCCGCGTCTGGCCTGGTGCACGTGTTTTTAGTCTCGAGAAGACAGAGTTGGTAGTTCTTGCTAGATGGAGGAGGTGTTAGGGGCTCAAAATGCAGGGAAGCCTCAGGCCGCGACCGAAAAGGCGGGAACGGCGGCCATTTTAAAGCCGACTGCCATTTCTCCCGCGCTGCAGCAAAAGTCTCTAAAGAAGAAAGCTAAGTCAAAGAAATCGGCCCCAGCACTAGTGATGGACCCCACACCAGCTTCAGAGGTTCCTGAGGGTTTTCAAACTCTTTTTTCGCCGGACTTTATTTTCTCCTTTCATAGGGCCTACTGCTTGAAGTTAGAGTGGGGGCAGGACAGGGAGTTGTTGTCTAGCTTGCCTGGTTTGTCCGCGCTCCCTGGCACAGCAGGAGACCTGGGGGGGGGGGATCTATATCAACAGACTCTGGATTTTCAAGGCCCAAAGGATGGGGAGATCCCTTCAGAGTCTGGATTAGATTTGTGGCCAGAGGACCTCGAGGAAGGAGAGATAGCAGCTGGGGATGATCCCAGTCTTTTACGAGTGTTTAGGAAGGAAGAGTTGGGTGCGCTGATTTCCCATTCACTGGCGGCCTTGAATATTGCCTTGCCGGCAGTACAGGCTGAACCTTTGGAGGATCCCTTGCTGCAGGGGTTTAGAGCGGAACAGAAGTGTTTCCCAGGGCATAGGGTCATTAAGCAGATGGTTGAGTCCAAGTGGGAATGCCCCGAGGCCACCTTGAGGGGTGCATGGGCGCTAGGCCGCTTATATCCAGTCCCTCAAGAGGAGAAGGAATTGTTGCGTATGCCGAAGGTCGATGCGCTAGTATCGGCTGTGATTAAGAAAACCACTATCCCCGTAGAGGGTGGAGCGGCCCTTAAGGATAGCAGGATAGAAAGCTGGAGTCCATTCTCAAACAGGCATTTGATACCAGTGCGCTAGCATTGCAGACTTCCATCTGTGGGGCATATGTGTCCAGGGCTTCAATTAGGTGACTGCAAGCGGAGTCTTCTCCAGGTTTGGAGGGGGCTTCGGCACCAGTGGCTTTTCTATAAAGTTTAGGTTGGGTGGTCAATCGCACCAAAAGTCAGTTGTCGCCTGTGCAGACCCTGGTGTATTTGGGGGCCTTGTTCGACAAAACATGGGACGGTATTTCTTCCGGAGGTCAGGATTCAAAAACTCTTACGGCAGGTGGCTGCTTTTTTGCGCCTCAAGGCTCCAACAGCGTGGAGATACTTGCAGCTTCTGGGTTCCATGGCAGTGACCTTGGATTTGGTGCCGTGGGCCAGGGCGCATATGCGACCGCTCCAGCACTCGTTACTATCCCGTTGGTCTCCGCAGAAGCATCCACTCAGTCAATGGTTGGGTTGTATGTCGCAAGTGGCTCAGGGGCAATGGACGGTGGAGATGTCCAACTGTTCCATCAATCAGCTGGAGATGAGAGCGGTAGCGCTGGCGTTGCGGGAGTTAGGGTCGCTCTTGAACGGCAGAGTGGTGCGAGTTTTCTCAGACAATGCGGTCACCGTGTCCTATATCAATCGGCAGGGAGGCACAGGCAGTGCAGTCTTGTTGAAGGAGAGTCAGGCGCTAATGCAGTGGGTGGAGGAGAATCTTCTAGCACTGTAGGCGGCGCATGTAGCAGGAAAAGACAATGTGCAGGCAGATTTTCTCAGTCGACAGGTTTTAGATCCAGGGGAATGGCGGCTGAATGACACCGTCTTTCACGACATAATGAGGCGTTGGGGTCAGCCGGTTATGGATCTGATGGCAACGTTCGACAATGCCAAGGCGTTCCGATTTTTCAGCAGGGGCAGGGAACGCATGTCCGAGGGCCTCCATGGCCTAGTCCAACCCTGGCCAGAGGGGAAGCTTCTCTATGTCTTTCCTCCGTGTCCGATGATAGGTCGCAGAATCGCTCGATATCAGGGGATGGTGATTCTCATTGCCCCAGACTGGCTGAGGCGAGCGTGGTATGCGGATCTCGTGCGTTTGCTGGCCAACTGTCCTTGGAAGTTACTAAGTCGGATGAATTTGTTGTACCAGGGGCCTATTCTCATGCCGCAGGTGGATCGCTTCTTGCTTACGGCTTGGATCTTGAAAGGGAGTGTTTGAGGCGGAGAGGCTATTCCGCGGCGGTGGTCAACACCCTGCTACAGGCAAGACGAAGGTCGACGGCATTGGCTTATATCCATATTTGGCGGATTTTTGAAGGCTGGTGCGCAAGGCACAGGGTTCGACTGCGAACATCAGTGGTGTCGGACATTTTGTCGTTCCTCCAGGACGGGCTGAAGAAAGGCTTAGCGTTAAGTACTCTGAAGGTGCACCTGGCTGCTATAGCTTGCTATCGAGGCAAGATGCAGGGCCATAGTTTGACTTTACATCAGGATGTGCAACAGTTTCTCCGAGCGGTTAAGAATGTGAGGCCGCCTAGAAAACCGATAGTGCTGCATTGGGACTTAAATTTGGTCCTACGAGCTTTGACGCGCGCTCCTTTTGAGCCGGGGAAAAGGGTAGCGCTGAGGGAGCTCTCTTGGAAGACCACCTTTTTGGTAGCTTTGTGTTCAGCTAGAAGGATTTTGGATTTGCAGGCGCTGTCCTGCAGGGAACCGTACATTCAGTTTTTGGAGGAGAAAGTGGTCTTACGCCCTGTGCCCTCCTTTCTTCCGAAGGTAGTGTCCAGGTTTCATGTGAATCAGTCAATTTCTCTACCTACCTTTCGGTCGGCACAGGCAGCTGAGAGGGATGTTTCGCTTCATAAATTGGATCTTGGTAGAGTGCTGCACAGATATATCAGGCAGACATAGACTTTTCGGAAGTCGGATAGGTTGTTTGTTCTGTTTGGAGGAGCACGGAAAGGAGAAGCGGCTTCCAAGGCCTCCATTTCGCGCTGGGTAAAACAGGCAATAGCAGCTTCGTATCAGGCGAGCGGGAAGGTGGCGCCGGAGGGGCTGTGGGCTCATTCAACTCGGGAGCAGGTGACATCCTGGGCCGAGAGGGCTTTGATCCCGCCAGTGGATATTTGTCGGGCGGCGACCTGGTCATCTTTGCAAACATTTGTGAAGCATTATCGCTTAGATGTACAGGCAGCGGGAGACGCAAAGGTCAGAGCGGCTGCTGTTTTGGCAGGGTTACTGGGACCCTCCCGAGAGTAGGTACTGCTTTGGTACTACCCTACTGTTCCTGGACTGGCCCGGAGAGACGAATAGGAAGAATAAATTAGGCCTTACCTGCTAATTGTCTTTCCTTGAGTATTCTCCGGGCAGTCCAGGACCCACCCAGAGTGTAGTAGGGGGTAGTTCGGTGGCCTTACTGCACTGTCGCAGACACGGAGGTGCGTGTACGGGGATGACCAAAAAAGGGGTTCCTAGGGATAGCAGAGAAATATTTCAGTTCTAGAGGAGGCTCGGGGTCCTCCGTGGAGGACCTGGCTAGGGGGCTCCCGTACGGTTCAGTGCTGCGATTGCAGGGGGTCTATTCCACAGGTTCGAACAGTTCGAACAGAACAAGGAGAAACAGAATGGTTTAAAATAAGCAAAGGTGTAAGACAAGGCTGCATACTTTCCCCCTACCTGTTTAATTTATATGCAGAACAAATCATCAGAGAAGCAGGATTGTATGAAGACAACAGAGGTGTGAAGATTGGTGGAAGACTCATCAACAACCTTCGCTATGCTGATGATACCACATTACTGGCGGAAAGTGAAGATGATCTGAAACATTTGCTTCTCACAATCGAAGAACATAGTCTCAAAATGGGCCTGCACCTTAATGTAAAGAAGACAAAGATCATGACATAATCAACAGGTTCATCGTTGAAGGAGAAGAAATTGAAATCGTGAATAACTTTAACCTACTTGGATCAACTATCAATAAAGAAGCAACAAGCAGTCAAGAAATCAGACGACGCATTGCTCTTGGCAGAATGGCTATGAAAGACCTAGATAAGATTCTCAAGAGCAGAGATGTCTCTCTCCATACAAAGATTCGACTTGTTCAAGCCATGGTATTTTCAATGACATCATATGGATGTGAAAGCTGGACAGTGAAAAAGATAGACAGGAAGAAAATTGATGCCTTTGAATTATGGTGCTGGCGGCGAATACTGTGTATACCATGGACTGCCCGAAGAACAAACCAGTCTGTACTAGAGGAGATCAAACCTAAGCTTTCTTTAGAAGCTCAGATGACAAGACTTCGACTTTCATACTTTGGACACATCATGCGGAGAGAGAGATCATTAGAGAAAGACATCATGCTTGGCAAGATAGAAGGTCAACGCAAAAGAGGAAGGCCAGCAATGAGATGGATTGATACAATAACAGCAGCTAAGGGTACCAGTCTGTCAACAATAAGCCGCCTGACTGAAGACCGAACACAATTTAGGATAGCTATCCAGAGGGTCGCCATGAGTCGACTACGACTCGACGGCACTTAACAACAACATTCCACAGGTTGTAGCGGGGAGTTTCTAGGTATTGTTGTTGAGAATACAAGGACATGGGTTTATAAGATGCCGTTGAGATTAATAGACTTAGTGTTTGAGTTACTGCTTAGACATTAATAGACTGGCTCTGTGACACCAGGGAGAGCTAGGTAGGTTGTCAGCAAAGCTTTTGAAGATTTCAGTCCTCAGTTGCTGAAGGAGGTTGACTACCCTACTGTTCCTGGACTGGCCCAGAGAATACTCAAGGAAAGACAATTAGCAGGTAAGGTCTAATTTATTCTTTTATTTACAATTTTTTAATATACTGTAATTTTGCCATGCTTGTAACAGTTTACAGTAAGCTGGGAAAGGAAAGAGCTGGCTGTGAATGTGTGACACAAAGAAAGGGAGAGGCTAGCCATGCACATTGGGGGGAGGGGCAAGAGGGGAGGGCTGGTCATGTGCATTCAGGGGTTTGACAGAGGTGCAAGCTGGCTGTATTCATGTGTGTTGGGTAGCAAGGTAGCATGAGGGAACAGGCTGCTATGTATCTGTGGAGGGGCAGACTGCGGGGTCAGGCTGTTATACGTGTGTGTGTCAGGCTGTTATATTGTGTGTGTGTGTGTGTGTGTGTGAGCAGGCAGGCTGCTATATGTCTGGCAAACAACATACATTTTTTTAACACACTGCTAATTTTACCACACAGTGACTGCTAAAAGTCAAGTAGCCAGTGGCCAGTGACTAGCAAATACAATGATTTTGCAAGTCATGGGTGTTGGTGACGGAGATGGTACTGCCACATTTAGTACATTTTTTAAAACCACTAGCTGGTTTTTCCATCTTTTGGGAAAAATGGGGCCAAATGCCCAAAATGGCACCTAGCACCAAAAGAAAAAGTTTCTGAAGAGAAACAGTTAAAAAAATAAAAAAATAAATAAAAATATATATATTTTTTTGTTTTTAAAAGAAAGAACCGGTGGAGGCAGGCATGACCACAAGAAAACACGTTTAAAGAAGAAATTTTCTGCGGTGACAGGGTATGTGTCCTGTCGGCTCTGCGGAAAATGAAGAACTGAAGAGGGACAGTTGGAAAGGCGGGAAGGCAGCGTGCATGTGCTGAGGGGTGCTCCCAAAAGTGTTCCTATTGGACGCTGGGGAGCGTTCCCCCACAGGCTCTGTCGGTTCCAACGATACCCATCTGTGAAGACTAAATTCCTGCTGTTCCCGGAGATCACCTGTTACAGGTGAGTAACTACACTTTCTCTGTGAACAAGCAGGAAATAAGCCTTCATGTTTGAGTGAAGTCCACCGATGGAGCCCCGTGTGGGAATGCCTCCCAGCTTCCATTCAGAAGCTTTTGGGAGCCGCCTGCGCGCCTGCATTTTCACTTGCTGAGGCACCAACATCTCCTCACTTCATTTTTCCCGTGAGCCCCATGGACTTGTTCCTTCCTCATTGTGTTTCCAGATGACCAAGACGAGCCTCAAAGGTTGAGAGAAACAGTGCGAGTCCCTCTTCAGACTCGGCATCCTTGGCACCGGTATCAACGACCTCGAGGAGCACCACCAAGGCTTCAGCTTTGCATGGTGCCCGTGCTGTCTTGGAGCCAAGGGGCTGTGGCTGTGGCTGTATGGATCAGAGACTGTCCATTGACACTTCAGAAGGACTAGTCGCTGGCCTCATCAATGTCGAAGGGGGCAGCCTGAGCCGTGCCAAGCACAGGCATTGGCACAGAAGCCCCTTTTAGCAGGATGCTGAGGGTAACGGCCAGGAGCAGCCTGCAAAGATGTCCTGGTGGGAGGAATCAACCCCGAATGCCCTGGAGGGCCCCCAGCAATCTCCCAATGACCTGACCATTATGTAGTCCCAGGATCGGGTGCCAGAGTCAGTAGCCGAGGTCTCCACATCAACTCTGATGCCCTTGGAGACTGCAGTGCTTAATGAGCACCTTTGGACCCTCAAAGTGCACATGCAGGCTGTCTTAGCTGCACAAGCCCCGGTGGCTTTGATACCTATCCTGGAGACCCACGCTCTTCCGCCTGAGCCAGGGACATCGGGTTGCTGGTCAGAGTTCACCCCAGGCTATGCTGCGAATTTCCATTCCAGTGTCTCCAGTTCTAATTCCTCTGATCCTCAGCATTCAGGGGAGGACAGCCATCGGCCCTGCAGTCAGGCATTGCCTCCAAAGGAGCAGAGCTGGCGCCGGGAGAACGCCAGAAGGTACTTCGACTTCCTCTTGGAATTGGATGGCTGGAGGACAGAGGAGGAATTCCCAGGCACCGAGAGGGAGTCCCCCAACATCCTCTTGAAGCCGTCCCCACCATACAAGCGGTGGAAGTCACTCCCAGAAGATATATCCTTCAAGGACTTCGTCTGGGCTAAGGTGATTCCCTTCTCTCTGGAAGCGGAGGATGAGCCGAGGGCGGAGGAACTGGAGATCCTCCATTATCCCTCGGCTCCAAAAGGAAGCTGTCACAGTGCCTGCGTACCAGATCCTTCAACGGCTCCTGCTCTGCCTGTGGAAGAACCCAATGTCAGCACCAACCTTCAGCCACTGACTGGCTGCGTACAGAAGGCCCCAAGGTTCGAAAAGCCCCAATTACTGCACCACTCACTAGTTGTGGAGTCTGCTATGCGGTGCCAGGATTTCCAAGACCCACTCATCTGTACCCCCAGAAAGGAGCAGCAGATACTTGGGTTTGGAAGGCGCTGTTTTCAGGGCTCCATGCTCATTGCCCGGATCCTCTCATATCAGCTCTATATGGTCTTGGGCAAGCCACTTAACCCTCCATTGCCCATGTTCCCTGTAAAATAGTTATCTCCAAGTTATAATGCCCTGTTCAATGTAATTTCAGTTTGTTCAATGTAAACCGCCTTGATATCATGAAAGGTGGTATATAAGAAATGTTAAATAAATAAATAAAATAAATATGGGGATGAAGGACATCATGGGGGACCTGAGCAAGCTGGGGTTCATCATCCCTTCAGAGTGCTTGGAGGACTTCCATACCATGGTTGGCCATGGAAAAAATGTGTCCAAATACATGGTATGCGGCACGTACGACACATTTGAGTCAGTGGGCAGGGTGGTGGCAGTGGGCATTGGTGTATGCCAGCTGGCCTGGTTCCAGTCCTCTGACCTGGAGCAGTGGGTCGAAGACAAGTTGGTGGACATGCCATGCACCAGTGAAAACCTCTTCAGCAAGCCCATGCAAGAGATAGCAGCTGAAATCAAGACTGAGCAAGTGAGAGCTTGTAGTTTAAATTTAATAGTCACTCAGGGCCTAGCATCAGCAAAGTACTTTTAGCTTAAATTTAAAACACAGAAAAGAGCTTTCTGGTTACATTTGGAACCCAGCAGAGAGCTTGTAGTTTAAATTTCATAAGAAGTTAGAGCCAGGCAGCAGCTAAGAGCTATAATTTAAATCAAATCAGAATATAGCTTACCTCAGCAGCACAAGACAGGGTACTGTGTAGCAGCCCTCTTTTAATAAGTGTTACTTCTCTCCCTCCCCTGGGATAATCGTAGCTTTATAGGTACTTACACATCTTAAAAGACAGGAGGTGCTCTCAGGTGAAGCTCATTACCCAAATCAGTCATACACTAAGGACCTGAGATTAGTTAAGCTTCAGGTGAACAAGCTATATTACACGTATTAGGTACAGTTTTATTAGTATAAATATCCATAGCAACCCTTAGTAAGTAAAGAACTTAGATCTAAACACAAACTTAAAACTAAGATGCAGACAGCAGTCCAGCAGCAGGATGGGGGCTTTCCAGTCTTTTGCATTGAGTGTCACATGTATGATTTTCTCCCAGTTGGTGAGAGGTCTTACGTGTGCACTAGGTGCAAGGAGCTCTTTGCTCTCAGGGAACGAGTCCGTTCTCTAGAGGCTAAAGTAGCAGACTTGGAAAGCATAAGACAGACAGAGAGGTACATAGACGAGACCTATAGGGATATAGTCCTGAAGTCCCACCTCCAGTCTGGCAGCATCCCTGTTGCCATGGAGGAGAGAGGTCACGTGACAGGAGAGCATCACTCTGGTGTGGCAGGAAGTGATCCTGTAACTAGGACCTGTCCTCCAGGTGATGTAAAACCCTCTCGCACCGAGGAAGTTTCTCCAGGGCCATGTGCCCATTAGGGAAGGGTTAGGACAGCCGTTATAGTTGGTGATTCGATCATTAGGCATGTAGATAGCTGGGTGGCTGGTGGACGTGAGGATCGCCTGGTAACATGCCTGCCTGGTGCGAAGGTAGCGGACCTCACGCGCCACCTAGATAAGGTCTTAGATAGTGCTGGGGAGGAGTCTGCTGTCTTGGTACATGTCGGTACCAAAGACATAGGAAAATGTGGTAGGGAGGTTCTGGAGGCTAAATTTAGGCTTTTAGGTAGGAAGTTGAAATCCAGAACTTCCAGGGTAGCTTTCTCCGAAATACTTCCTGTTCCACGCGCAGGACCCAAAAGGCAGGCAGAGCTCCGGAGTCTCAATGCGTGGATGAGACAATGGTGCAGAGATGAGGGTTTTGGATTTGTTAGGAACTGGGGAACATTCTGGGGAAAGAAGGGTTCTTCTGAAGGGATGGGCTTCACCTTAACCGGGATGGAACCAGGCTGCTGGCATTAACCTTTAAAAAGGAGATAGAGCAGCTTTTAAACAAGATATTAGGGGAAAGCCGACAGTCGCCCAAGAGCGGATGGTTCGGAAGAATGTATCTTTGAAGGATACTACCAAAAGCAGAGAGGTTCCACAAAAGAGTAAAGTAGCCCAAATGCCCTCAAGTATGGAGCAGACAGAGCTTAAAGATCCCAAATTACCCAAGTCTAACAATAGCCAAATTAATATGAATAAAATACATTCTCTAAAATGCTTGTATGCAAATGCTAGAAGTCTAAAAAATAAGATGGGAGAGTTAGAATATATAGCACTAAATGAGAGGTTAGATATGATTGGAATATCAGAGACATGGTGGAAGGAGGACAACCAGTGCGACATTGTGATACCTGGGTACAAACTATATCGTAATGATAGAGCTGATCAAATTGGTGGAAGGGTTGCTCTCTATGTTAGAGAGGGCATTGAGTCAGAAAGGATTAAAGTTTTGCAGGAAACAAAATGTGCTGTAGAATCTATATGGACGGAGTGGAACGGGTAAACGTAGATTGATTGTTTACCTTATCAGAATATAGAAAGACTAGGGGACATGCAATGAAGCTACAGGGTAAACTATTTAAGACTAATAAAAGAAAATATTTTTTCACTCAACGTGTAATCAAACTCGAATTTGTTACCGGAGGATGTAGTAAAGGCTGTTAGTGTAGCTGGGTTTAAAAAAGGTTTGGACAAGTTCCTGGAGGAAAGGTCCATAAACCATTATTAAGAAGGGACCCAGGATATCAATGCTTGAACCAATACAAGCATTGTGGAACCTGTGTCCCTTGGGGAAACTGCTAGGTACGTATGACCTAGATTGGCCACTGTTGGAAACAGAATACTGGGCTTGATGGACCTTGGTCTGACCCAGTATGGCATATCTTATGTTCTTATGAAATTCCATGTAAAAGGGGGAAGGCAATGGCAGTGGGGGTGTACTATCAAGCGTCTGGCCAGAATGACCAAATGGATGATGAAATGCTCAAAGAAATCAAGGAAGCTAACAAAAGTTACAGCACAGTAATAATAATGCGTGATTTCAACTACTCCGGTATCGACTGGGTCAGTGTCACGTCAGGACATGCTAGGGAGATAAAGTTCCTAGATGAAATAAATGACTGCTTCTTGGAGCAGCTGGTTCATGAACCAACCAGAGGGGAAGCCATATTAGACCTAATCCTTAGTGGAACACCAGATCTAGTGCAAGAGATGAGGTTGTTGGGGCCACTTGGCAATAGTGATCATAGCATGATTGCCTTTGATTTAATTAGTGGAGGAGGGATAGTAAGGAAATCCACAGTACTACCTTTTAACTTTCGAAAGGAAGACTATGATAAAATGAGGAAAACAGTTAAGAAAAAACTAAAAGGAGCAGTTGCAAAGGTTAAAGACGTACATCAGGCTTGGCTGTTGTTGAAAAATACTATCTTGGAAGCCCAGACCAGCTGTATTCCACGCTTTAAGAAAAGTGGAAGGAAGTCCAAAAAACTGCCAGCATGGTTTAAAGGTGAGATCAGAGAGGCTGTTGCCAAAAAAGCTTCTTTCAGGAAATGGAAAAAAGAGCCAAACGACGAAACCTGGAAACAGCACAAGCACTGGCAAGTCAAATGCAAGGCATTGATAAGGCAGGCAAAGGGAGAATTTGAGAAGAAGCTTGCTGCGGAAGCAAAAACGCGAAGTAAAGACCTTTTCAAGTACATTCGTAGCAAAAATCCTGTGAGAGAGTCAGTTGGTCCATTAGATGATAAAGGGGTTAAAGGAGCACTAAGAGTCGACAAGGCGATAGCAGAGAGACTGAATGAATTCTTTGCTTCGGTCTTTACTGTGGAAGACGTAGGGATGTTACCCATGACTGAAGTGGTATTTAAAGGTGCGGAAGAATTGAAGGAAATATCGATACATTGGGAAGATGCATTACAACTATTAGATAAGCTGAAGAGTAGCAAATCACCTGGGCCGGATGGTATACATCCAAGGGTGTTGAAAGAACTGAAATACGAGATTGCAGACCTGCTATTAGTAATCTGTGAACTATCATTAAAATCATCTCTAATACCTGAAGATTGGAGGATCGCCAATGTAACACCAATTTTTAAAAAGGGTTCCAGGGATGATCCGGGAAACTACAGACCGGTGAGCCTGACATCAGTACTGGGAAAAATGGTAGAAACCATCATAAAGAATAAAATTACTCAGCATGTAGATAGTCATGACCTAATGGGAGACAGCCAACATGGCTTTAGACAAGGAAGATCTTGTCTTACTAATCTGTTATGTTTTTTTGAAGGAGTGAATAATCAGGTGGACAAAGGTGAGTCGGTTGATATTGTGTATCTGGACTTTCAGAAAGCCTTTGACAAGGTCCCTCATGAGAGACTTTTGGCAAAACTAAAGAGTCATGGGATAGGAGGCAGTGTACTATTGTGGATCAGGAACTGGTTAAAAGATAGAAAGCAGAGGGTAGGGCTAAATGGCCAATTTTCGCAATGGAGAAAGGTGAATAGTGGTGTACCCCAGGGATCTGTGCTGGGTCCGCTGCTTTTTGACATATTCATAAATGACCTGGAAAGTGGAATAACGAGTGAGGTTATCAAATTTGCAGATGACACAAAACTATTTAAAGTTGTTAAAACCCAAGAGGATTGTGGAAAATTGCAAGAGGATCTTGATAAATTGGAAGACTGGGCATCAAAATGGCAGATGAAATTTAATGTGGACAAGTGCAAGGTTATGCACCTAGGGAAGAACAACCCAAACTATGGTTACACGATGCAAGTTTCCACATTAGGAACCACCACCCAGGAAAAAGATATAGGCGTCATTGTGGATACCATGTTAAAACCCTCGGCCCAGTGTGCAGCGGCGGCCAAGAGAGCAAATAGAATGCTAGGTATGATAAGGAAAGGAATGGAAAATAAAACAAAAGATATTATAATGCCTCTATATCGTTCCATGGTGAGACCGCACCTTGAATATTGTGTGCAATTCTGGTCGCCGTATCTTAAAAAGGATATAGCAATATTTGAAAAGGTTCAGAGAAGAGCCACCAAAATGGTAAAGGGGATGGAAGGGTACTCCTATGAAGAAAGGCTAAAAAGGTTAGGGCTCTTTAACCTGGAAAAGAGATGGCTGAGGGGAGATATGATAGAAGTCTATAAATTAATGAACGGAGTAGAACGGGTAAACATAGATCGATTGTTTACCTTATCAGAATATAGAAAGACTAGGGGACATGCAATGAAGCTACAGGGTAAACTATTTAAGACTAATAAAAGAAAATATTTTTTCATTCAACGTGTAATCAAACTGGTTTGGACAAGTTCCTGGAGGAAAGGTCCATAAACCATTATTAAGAAGGGACCCAGGATATCAATGCTTGAACCAATACAAGCATTGTGGAACCTGTGTCCCTTGGGGAAACTGCTAGGTACATATGACCTAGATTGGCCACTGTTGGAAACAGAATACTGGGCTTGATGGACCTTGGTCTGACCCAGTATGGCATATCTTATGTTCTTATGACCATCTTCCACCTCTCATGCAAGATGGCGGACCCTGCACATCAAGGAGGGACGTCCTTATATAGGCCAAAGCGCCAGTACTATCAGGGACCCCAGGGAGCTCCATCCAAGGCGCAGATCCAGCAACAACTGTGTAAGGCTAAGCCGCAAAAGTCTCAACCCGTGCCTCAGCCACAGCAGGGGGCAGGGTTTTGATGCCTTCTTCAGGAGCATAGCCAGTCGCTTGATCATCGAGGGGGTTCCTTCTCAGGTGGGTGGTTGGCTCATCCACTTTGCACACAGGTGGCCTCTCATCACCACAGACCCCTGGGTGCTGCAGATTATATGGAATGGGTATCTGTTGCATTTTTCTCTGTTCTTCCCATGGGAGTACCCACTAGACCCGCATCAGTGCAGTCTCCTTCCAACAGAGGTCACCACCCTGCTGGCCGACCTAGCCATTGAGAAGGTGCCCCTGGCTCAGAGGGGATGTGGGTTCTACTCCCGTTAATTCCTCATCCCCAAGAAGACGGGGGGCTTCAGACCCATCCTTTACCTCCATACCTGAACCGCTTTCTGGTCCGGGAAATGTTCAAGATGGTCTCCTGGGGAACCTTGCTCCCATATCTCATCAAGGGTGATTGCCTATTCTCCTTGGATCTAAAGGATGCATACACACATTCCAATCTACCTCTTAAACAGAAAATACCTGATTTTGTGTCGGAGGGCCAGCACTTTCAGTATCGGGTGCTACCCTTCGGCCTGGCATCGGCCCCCAAGGTCTTCACCAAGTGTCTAGCAGCTGTAACCACTTACCTCTGCACCTGGGGGTCTTCGTCTTCCCCTACTTAGACAACTGACTGATAAAGGCCTCCACACCAGATAGCATGTGGCACTCAGCACACCTCATAATTCAGGTGCTCGAGCAACTTGGGTTTGTGGTCATCTATGTAAAGTCTCATCTGCAGTTGACTCAGCAGCTGGAGTTCATTGGCGTCCTCTTGGATACCACACGGGCCCAAGCCCTTCTCCCAGAAGACCGCGAACAGCAGCTCATGGAGGTGTTTGCCACCATCCGCTGCAAGCAGCACACTATGGCTTGGGCGATGCTAGAAAACCAACCAAGCAGGTACACAAAGACTGGCGACAATTAGGTTCAATATAGTTCCTTTATTAGGCCCCGATGCATTTCGGCTACACAGCCTTCTTCAGGGGGTCTTTAAAAAGGGGGCAACACACTTGATTCTGTCGCGTAGTACAATAGAAATAAACGCGTGCTGTGCACGCTATGCTGCTTACTCGTGCTAACAGGGTGGAGGCCCAGCTGCATACATTGGATTGCACGTGGGTGCTGGCTTTCTACCTTGAGCGGACCAGCCCGCACCGTCAGTCTATGCAGCTGTTTATCTCATATGATCCCAACAGACTGGACGTAGCGATTTCCAAATGCACGCTGTCTGTTTGGGTGGCGGACTGCATATCCTTTGCCTATGTTCAGGCAGAACTGAACCTCAAGGGTCATGTCATGGCCCACATTGTCCGGGCCATGGCTGCATCTATGGCTGATCTGCACTCGGTCTCCATGGAGGAGATCTGCAGGGCTGCTATGTGCTCCTCTGTCCACACCTTTATAGCCTATTACTGCCTGGATGAGAATTCCCAGTGTGACGGTAACTTTGGCCAAGCTATACTCCGGCATCTGTTTGGGATTTAAGATCAACTCCTTCCCACTGGCCCCTCTATCCATCCAGGCTACTGAAAGAGTCATCCTAATGTTGATGCCTGCTATGGACGTTGATTTGGTTGAGTCCCAAAGGGGAACTACATCTGCTCTTTCTCTTGATCCTTGCTGCCTCTGTTTCGCTATGTTTTTTTTTGTGTTTGGTAGCCTGTAGCTTGGGAGTCCCATACATGGGGACTTATTTCCTGCTTGTTCATGGAGAAAGCGTGGTTACTTACTTGTAGCAGGTGCTCTCCATGAACAACAGGAATAAGTCCTCCCAACTCCCCATGGAGTTGTTTGGCTACTAGCTTTTGTATCTCACTGAGAAGATGGCGCCCTGGCAGGTGGGAAGGCAGGTGCGCATGCGCAACTGCGGCTCCCAAAAACTTCTGAATGAAAGCTGGGAAGCATTCCCATGCGGCGCTTCATTGGGGAACATCGCCCATATGTGAGGACTTATTCCTGCTTTTCACAAAGAACACCTGCTACAGGTGAGTAACTACGCTTTCTCTAAAGAGAGAAGGGATTGTATGGCACTGAAACTTTGGGGCTTGTTTACTAAGCAGTGGTAACGGCTTCCGACCGATATTGGAATTCAATGAGGCTGCGGCTCCAATATCGGTCGGAAGCCGCTACCGCTGCTTAGTAAACAAGCCCCTTTGTTTCTGTTCTTTAGCTTTACTCTGAACCTTGGTCTTGTTGTTGTTAGCTAGGGTTACCAGAATTTTGGAGAACAAATCTGGGGCACCTGGGCAGGGCTGAGCTGGGTTCTTCCCTCCTCAGGCATCTTTTCCCCATATATTTTAAAATGACCAGGCTAGGTAGCATTCAGTAATTTCAAAAGTTTAAAAAAGACACTAGCAGTTCTTCTGGCGTTCTAAGCACGTATTTCTTATACACTTAGGGCCTAATACTGCAAGGCATTTACACAGTTTACAGAGCTGTAAACCGTGTAAATGCCCCTAAGCGGGATATTCAGCGGCACTAACATGCTACGGAGCTCTTGTGGAAGCATCTCTCAGCTTTCAAAGAAAGCCTTTGGGAGATGCCACATGCGTGCATGGTTTCCTTCCTGCCCAAGGATGTCATCTTGCTCAGTCAGATGACATAGCTAGAGCCGACAATGAGATGGTAAAAAAAATAGAACAGCAACTCCAAGGGGAGGAGGGAGGGTTGTGAGGACTGATTCCTGCTGTCCCTGGAGAACACCTGTTACAGGTGAGTAACTACACTTTTTCCAGGAACTAACAGGAAATTGGTCCTCACATATAGGATTTCCTAGCTACAAGCTACCGAGAACCTGCAGAAAAAGCATGGCCCAGCTGGGAGCAGCCACAAGCGAATCTGAGGACAGACTCTGAGGCCCCCAGTGTCCAGGGAGAGCCAAGGCTCCAGTAGCCTGAACAAGACGGGTCGGAGAGCAGGTGTTGCCTAAACCCCAAACAGATTATGGAGTACAGCCTGACTGAAGGCACTGTCCCATTGGGACACCCTCTCCAGGCAGTAGTGGGCTGCAAAAGTGTGAACAGAGGACCATGATCCATCAGATGTCTGCCATCGGCACAGAGCGGAGGCTCGCAACTGAGGTCGCCATCACCCTAACATTGATCGCTGTGACTTGGCACTCCAATGATAGCCCAACCTGATCGTGGGTGAAGGCGATGCAGTCTGCCACCCAGGTGGATAGGGTCTGCTTGGTAACAGCCTCCCCCGGATGACTGGGGTCATAGGAAACGAAGAGCTATGAGGCTTTGAGGTGGCCCCGAGTTCACTGTAGGTAGAAGGATAGTCCCCTTTTGAAGTCCAGAGTGATGCCTTGTTGACATGAAGCCGTGGAAAGAAGCTAGGAAGCACCACCTCCTGGTTGAGGTGGAAATCAGAGACTACTTTCGGAAGGAACTTCGGGTGAGTGCGGAGCACGTCCCTGTTTTTGTAAAACCTAGTGTAGGGTGTCTCAGCCACCAAAGCCTGAAGCTCACTGACTCTGCAGGCAGTGACACCAGGAAGGTCACCTTTGAGGACAGGTAATGCAAAGGGCAGGTAGCCAAGGGTTCAAAGGGCGGCTTGGTAAGCTGTGCCAGGACCACATTCAGATCCCATTCCACTGGAGGTGGCCGGATGGGAGGTTTGGAGATCAGCAAGCCCTGCATGAATCGGTTAATGAGGAGCTGCACAGAAAGAGGCTTGCTCTCTATAGGCTAATGGCTCACAGAGTGCACTTAGGTGTACGCTGATGGAGTTGGACACATCCAAACTGCGAGAGGTGGAGCAAGTATTGCAGTACCGAGTGCACCGGACAGGAGAACAGATCCACACGTTGCTCTATCCACTATAAAGAGAACCTGCGTCACTTGAAGGCATAGGCCCATCTCGTGGAGTCTTTAAGAGAGGCCAGCAGGATTTCTTCCACTTCTCTGGGAAAGTTGAGAGGTGCTAAAGTGACCCGTTCAGCAGCCTTGCCGTGAGAGACAAGGATCCCAGGGTGGGGTGGAGGATTGAGCCCTCCAACTGGGTCAGTAATCCCGGGCAGCTCCCGAGAGGGACTGGGGACTCCATTGAAAGATGAAGCAACAGAGGAAAGCAAGGCTGCCGGGGCCACCAGAATCACAGAAGCCTTGTCTCACCGGACCTTGAAGAGGTTCCTCGCTACCAGTGGTGTGGGAGGAAAGGCATACAACAGACCCACTCATCACGAGATGAGGAAAGCATCTGCTGCTACCCAAGAGGGGTGCAGATGGGGACCGCAGAAACAGGGTGGCTGAGCATTGGTCGGGCTGGCAAAGAGGTCCAGGTTTGGGGTGGATCCAGTTGCCACTCGTGTGACTGGAGGACCCTGCTCAGCTTGTCCGCTAAAGCATTGTCCTGGCCTGGGAGGTAGACATCCCTGAGGAGCATCCCCTGACTGGTCGCATATGAGCAGAGGGCTACTGCCTCCTGGCATAGGTGGTAGGAGGCTGTGCTGTCTTGCTTGTTCAGGTAGAACATCGTGACCTGATCATCTGTCTGGACGAGCACCGACTGATGCTGCAGGGGGTGCCAGAAAGCCTTCAGCGCGAGGAAGATGGCCCTGAGTTCCAGCAGATTGATCTGCTGCTGGCTTTCCTCGAGGGACCAGGCCCCCTGGATACACAATTCTTTGCAATGGGCACCCCGGTCCAGCAGGGAAGTATCTATTGTGAAGACCCTCTGGGGCATTGGGAATTGGAAGGGTATGCCCATTTGCAGGTGCTGTGTATCCTACCTCCAAGTGAGGGCCTCCACCAGTTGACGGAACACCAGAACTCTGTCCCGGAGCCAGCCATGGCATAGGCCCATTGAGCTGCTTGCATGTGGAGGAGGGCATCGGGAACCACATGGACCATGGAGGCCATGTGGCCCAGGAGGCAAAGCATTAACCGAGTTGACACGATGTGGCGGCGTTGAACCTCGGCTGCTAGGGCTGGAAGGTGATCCGCCCTGTCCAGGGGGAAGAAAGCCCTGGCCAGGAGGGTATCCAAGCAAGCCTTTATCAACTCTAGGACTTGCGTTGGAGTAAGGTGTGACTGATCAAGAATCCCAGATGCTGTAAGACCTTGCTGGTGCGGCCTGTGAATGCAGGGTCTCTGAGGTCGTATCCCCTTTTACCAGCCAATCTTCAAGGTAAGGAAAGATGAAGGCTCCTTGGAGATAAAAATAGGTGGCCACCATTGCTAGACATTTGGTCAAGACCCTTGGTGTGGAGGCTAGGCCGAAGTGAAGTACCCTATACTGGTAGTGGTCGCCCCCGACCCATGAATCTTAGGTACTGTCTGTGACAGGGATGGTTAAGGATGTGAGTGTAAGCATCCTTCAGGTCCAAGAAGCATAGCCAGTCTCCCTGCTGCAGGGTAGGGCAGCAGTGTTCCAAGGGAGAGCATCTTGAATTTCTCCCACACCAGGAATTTGTTCAGGTTTCTCACGTCCTTAGTCCTGTTCTTTTTGGAACCAGAAAGTACCTGGAGTGGAACCCCTGTCCTTTCAAGAGGTGTGGTACAGTCTCTACAGCTCTGTCCCTAAGGCGGCCTGCAAGTTCTTGCATTAGCAGGGCCTGTTGCAGGGGAGACAAAGGGGGCTCCCCAGGAAAGAAGGGTGGAGGCAGCTGGTTCAGGTGGAGGAGGTAACCCTCCCTGACAACCTGACGTGCCCATGAGTCGGTGGTAATGGAGGTCCACTTGTGGGCAGAATGGATTAGGCGCCCTTGTGTTGGCAGCTGATTCTCCAGTGGAAGAGAGGCTATGCTGGAAGTGTCAAAATCCCAGCACAGTTTGGGCTGGAGCTGGTTCCAGGGGTTTGGGGCCCTGGCCTGTACCCTTACCCTGGTGGCCCTGATGAGATGTCTGGATGGCTGGGTATGGGGGATAGCCTCAATAGGGCTGACCCTTTCTGTGGAAGAGAGACTGCTAGGTATTGTGACACCGAAGATCTGCCCTATGCCTTTAAAACACAGAAATCTGCTGGGTTTAGCACAGATTCTGACAGGCAGGGAGATCAAAAGCTTCCCAGTTACCATGGGCAACCAAAGCAGGCTGAGACACGAGGTCTGAAGGCACGCCTAGCTAACAAACACTCCCCAAGTAATCAGGAGAACAGTTTGCACATGGGTAGGAAAACGCCCCTAAACCTGTATAAAAAACGTGTAAGGCAAACAGAGTTAGGTTTTGAAGGTTCTGAAGGTTTGGAGGGTTTTGAAGAGTTGGAGGATCAGAGAGACCAAGGCAAGCAGGAAGTTCACGAGGAACAGGAAGCTTGGCAAGTAAGGGAAGACTTGCAGGTCTCGGACGGAGGTTCAGAATACTCCCATGCTGACTCTGTTTTGTTTGAGCCTTGGAGCAGAAAACCCAGGAGGGATTTGAAAAGGGAAAGAAAGCTATCTGCCAGCAGAGGGATTAACTACAGGAAACCCTCACCTCTGACGCAGGAAGATTTTCCCAGACACAGAGCTCAGTGGAAGGGACGGAAGGCAGCTGGTAAGGAACCATGTATGAGTGAAAGGCAGAACTGCCTGAAATACTGGCAACCTTGGGAAAAGGAAAGTAATGCAATTGAAGATATTTGTATGAGTGAAGAAGATGAATGTGTGTCTTTAAAGCCCTGCAGAAGACTGCAAAGGGAAAAGTCTGTTAGGAACAGAACAGGGCAGTTTTACAAGCTATCTGGTAACTACTTGCCATATTGTGGAGAGAGCTGTGAGGAAAGTCCCGGGACTGATTTAAGAAAGTTCCAAACTCTCTGCCCTAAAGAAAGTAAGGTGGTTGAAGAGCCCATGATCACGGAGCCAAGTAATTTCACTCCTTATATTGAGGACATGGACTGCTCATTGGTAATGACTGATATAAATTCTCTGCGCTAGCTGAAGACAAGAGTGTCTTGTAGAGAGCTGAAGTGCACAGAGGAAAACTGTCAGCATTTTTACCTGGTTTCTGTTTTGTTATAATCCCTGTTTCTGTTCAAGCGAGAAGCTGTGTTTCTTTTCACCCTCAGTTTTGCCAGAAGTATGGCTACCTCTTAAGTTCTTGTGTTTGTACTGTTTTGAAAATCCAAACCCTGGGAGGGGAATAAAAATCCTTTTTCAACCTGACCACTCCGTCGCAACTACTCCTTTTTATATAGAAGGGTCAGGCCCAGCAGTGTGTCTGGCTGCCTACGCCCAGTCCAGCCACTGCTGGTGACATATGTATGACCTAGATTGGCCACTGTTGGAAACAGGATACTGGGCTTGATGGACCTTGGTCTGACCCAGTATGGCATATCTTATGTTATGTTCTTATGTTCTTTCCCAGTGGTTTCTTTCTTGGGAGAGTGGAAGTCTTCCTTGAGAGCCGAGTCCTGGTAATGTACTCTGTCTCGATCTTGGCCGCTTTGTCTTCCATTGGCTTGCCAAAGAGTTGCTCCCCAAGGCAAGGGACATTGAGGAGATTCTCTTGGACCCATTGCTCAAAGTCCGATGTCTGGAGCCAGGCTTGGCGTCAGATGCCGATGCTGGTGGCTGCCACCCTCACGCTGGACTCAAAGCCGTCGTAGGCGGCTCGAGACATATTTAGAGCACTCCCCAACCAACTTCATAAGTATCTGGAAGAATCGGAGGTGGTCTCCATTGAGGCCAACCATGAAGCCTCAGAGTTCCTTGGTGAGGTCTCCGAGGAACAAGCCGATGTACAGGGTAAGTCTGTATGTGACATGCTAGCATTGAGCCTTGGCAGCATTTTATTTATTTTATTTTATTTATTTATTTAGCAAACACTTATATACCGCTACTTCCAGCGATCAGAAGCGGTCTGATTATAGTTTTGGGATATGTCACAAAATCAAGACAGAAAGTTTGGGGCATAGATAGCAAGAAGAGGGGTAATACACAGCACACATCGCAGGGTCTACATATAGACCTTCCGGAACTATCATACATATGTACAAAAGCGCTTATCCTTTAACTATTTACATTTGACAAACGGCTATTCGTTTCTTTTTATCTTGTTGGATTCACATCTGGCCATAGTGGCAGTTGAATAGATGAGTTTTTAATTTTTTTCCTGAAATCGAGTAGGTCATTTATTGCTCTCAGCTCATGTGGTAGGTTGTTCCATAAAGTGGGGGCAGAGAAGGAGAATGCTCTGCGACTAGTGCTGGATTTTACATGTCTGATGCTGTTTGGGACTATAAGTGTGTCTGCGTTTATGGTTCTCCTGCTTCTTGTGGTAGGTTGCAAGGCGATCAGGGTGGAAAGGAATGATGGGGCCAGGTTGTGAATTAGCTTGAATGTCGTTACCAATGTTTTGTATTGGATCCTGGCAGCGACTGGGAGCCAGTGTAGTTCCATCAATATAGGTGTGATATGTTCGGTGACGCTTGTTCTCATGATGATCCTTGCTGCTACGTGTTGTGCCAGTTGTAATCTGTTAGTCGTTTTCTTTGGTAGACCCTGTAAGATGGAGTTACAGTAGTCGAGGTGGGGCATGATGAGCGCTTGAGCAACTGAACGGAAGTCACATGGATCTAGTACATTCCGTAGGGGTCATAGTACTCTAAGCTTGTGAAAGATAGCTTTGTTGGTGTTGCTGAGGTGTTTTTCCATTTTCAGTTTGCTGTCGATTATGACTCCTAAATATCTAATTTCCTTCTTAGTGTTGTAAGTATTGTTGCACAATGTGATTGTTGGTGGCGGTTCAAAGTCAGTTTTACTGGATATAAACATAACTTCAGTCTTCTTATGATTAATCGACATGTTGTTTTGTTTTAGCCATCCCAACATCTCTCCCATGCAGGTTTCCAGCTGATCGTAATTTGGGTCAACGGTCTCAAGCTGTGTGTACAGCATGATATCGTCTGCGTATATGTGGTAGTTGATGCCATATTTCCTGAATATTTCACTGAGGGGTTGCATGTAAATGTTAAACAGTAGTGCCGAGAGTGCCGACCCCTGTGGTATGCCTTGGGTTTGAGTGAAGGCTTCGGCTTTTTCTCCGTTGAATTGGACTTGTGGCTTTCTGTCTATTATGTAGGAGGAGAACCATTTCAGGGTGGTTCCTAGTATTCCAATTGATGCCAGCTTGTTAAGGAGGGTTAGGTGATGTACAGTGTCGAAGGCAGCTGAGATGTCGATAAAAATAAGAATAAACATTTTCTTCCTGTCCTCTAGACCCTTGAGGAGGCAGTTAAACAGTGCCAATAGCAGAGTTTCGACCCCATGATTTTTTCTGAAACCGTATTGCTGTTTGTCGAGGGTTTCGTGGTCATCGAGGTGTTCTTGCAGTTGGATGAGGGCTGCTTTTTCTATGATCTTTGCTAAAAGAGATATGCTGGAGATTGGGCGGTAAGAAGATGGGTCTTCTTTGTTAAGCGAGTTGTTCTTTAGTATCGGTCTAATTATAGACTTTTTGAGCTGATTGGGCATGACTCCCTGTGACAATGATTGGTTCACAATGTGTGCGACCTGGTGGCCAATATCCTTTTTTGCTGCTTTAATCCAGGTGGTTGGGCAGGGATCAAGCAGGGAGGTGGTGGTATTTATATTGGTTATTATTCCAATTGCTTGCTTATCATCAATTTTGTGAAATTCGATCCAAGCCTGTTCTTTCGTCACTGCAGTTTTCGAGTGGGGTTCGGGCGGACATAACGCGGTTGTGGTTGTTGTTAGTTTGCTCGCATAGTGATCTGCGAGAATTTGGGGCTGAATAGTGTCACCCTGTTGTTCTGGTTGGGTTGTTTTGGTTAGTGTTTTCACTATTTGAAATAGTTCCCGTGGTTTGTTGATGGCTTTATTCAGTAGGCTGGTGTGGTGTTTCCTTTTTGCATCATCCACCTCGTCTTTGTATTTTACGAGGATGTCGAGGTATTTAGCTCTGAGTTCCAAGGTTTTGTTACGTCTCCACTTTTTTTCGGACCTTCTAAGTTCTCTCTTCCTTTGGGTTAGAGTAGTTGTATACCAGGGCTCTGATTGTTGTTTACCTGGGGTTGCTGTATTTTTCCATTTCGGGTTCGCTGCAGCCTGAATTCCTTCATCCCAGCTATTTGCTAGTGCATTGAGATCAGTAGATTCCAAGTCGATGTGTGCCTTGATGCTACTTGTGAGATCATCCAGATCAAACTTATTGAAGGATCTCAGTTGTTGCGTTCCTCGTTGGGCTTTCGCATCTCTTGGTACCGCTGGGAGTTTTATCAGTAAGTCTATTTGGTGATGGTCAGACCAGGGTATGGCTTTGATTTTAATCAGGGGTCTATCATGGTTGTTCTGTTTGCTCATAGGAGTAAAGACCATGTCCAGTGTATGTCCCTTTTCATGTGTTGGTTCGTTTATTATCTGATGGTATCCAAGTTGTGACATAGCTTCCAGGAAGATATTGGCGTGCACTGCTGTTGTTGACGCTAGGTTTAGGTCACCGAGGATGATTTGGAATTTTTTTGGTTGTGTTGACGAAATGTTTTCTAGTGCTGCAGCAAGTATTTCGTGGTTCGGTGAGGGGGCTCTGTATATTAGGCAGATGGATATTGCAGAGTTCTCCACTTTGAGGATGTCCATGTCTGGGTTTGATTCCAGGGATGTGCACGAGAGTTTCAAGTGTGACCTGGCGACTATGAGCACTCCTCCACCTCTTTTGTTGGAGCGAGGGCAGTTATACAGGTTATAGCCTGGTCTGCTTATCTGGTTCAGTAAGGCAGCATCGGTGTTTGTGAGCCAGGTTTCTGTTATGCAGAGGATGTCTGGTTGCTCATCTTTGATTATGTCAAAGATGATGTGGGTCTTGTTTCTGATTGATCGGGCGTTTATGAGGGTGATGTTACAGACTACTAATGGGTCTGGTGGAGCCTGGCTTTGGTGAGCATGGGGCCGGTTGGGCTTCAGCGACCATGCCATTTTTGACTTTGGCTTGCGGTTCTTCTGCGCACCCGTGTGCTTTCTCCTTGCATGCTCCTTTTCACCCGAGGACGATGAGGGTGTGGGACTCCCTGCCCGGCAGCACTGAAGAATGTGTCTTTGGGCTTTTCTGTCAACACATAGCTGACTCAACCACCATGGAGGTGTGAGGGAGTTGTGTCTTCCTAAATCCTGGCCCTCACTGGACCCAGTACATGGTGTCCAGGCGTCGACTGATGATCAGCACAGATGCTGGTATTTCCCAAATGTGGAGAAGGAGCTGGCTGAGGATGGGGGAGATGGGGACTGTAAGGGTGGAGCCTCGTACTGCAGGATGTCCAGCTCCTCCGTACAAGGGTCCTCCTCTGACTCAGTGATGAGGGAGAGAGCCCTCGCCATGTCCTGGACAAACTTGAGGGCGGAGGTATCCTTGGGTGAGGACCAGCACCTTGAAGTTGGTGGAGACGGATCTCAGGGGAGATCCCGGTTGACCCGAGTCTCCAGTGATGTCTTGATGTGGGACTCCGAGTCTGAGTAGTCTGAGGAAGACTTGAGGCCTGACGGCTCCAAGGGTGTCGGTTCCAGCTTTCAGTGTCTTGAGGGGCACTCGCCTCCAAGGATCTGGAGCAGGATCGAGACCCTCACCGAGGATCCTCACAAAGTGTCTGGCTCTCATTGATCACTTCAGCAGCTCGGGGAGTCCTTAGCATCGAGGTCCCTGCAGTCTTGGTGCGAGCTCTGGTGGGGCTGGGCATTGAAGCCTGTTAGGAGGTGATGAATGCAGAAACACTAAATTCCAGTGCCAGCATTTGGGTTTCCCCATTCGGGAGTGGGAGCCTGTGACACAGACGCTGGGGTCACTGGGTCGGTTGTCGAGGAGAGGGGGTCCTCGACGGGATGGCCCTCAGGAGACCTGTCTCCATCACCAGAGGCTGCGGTATCGGTCCTGGGTACCTTTCGTGGTCGCTACCGCTCTGACTCCTCAGATGCTCGACGGGGGCTGAGGGACAGCACGGAATTTGCCATGCTTGTCTGCCTCCCAAGACAAGGTTCGTGAGATCTTTTTCTTCTTCTTACGCCCATGCTCCAGGGACCCTTGTTTGGAGTGTCTGCGAGCTTGCTCAGGAACCGTGGGGGCTTTACGCAACTCTAAGGGTTGCATGGCCTTTGAGTGCAAGGCTACCGGAGATACTGGTGTCGATTCTGCCGTGTGAAAGATGTCATCCTGCTTCTGCCAGCGGCTCTGGATGGCCTTGGTGGAAATCTTTTTACACAGGGAGCATTCGTCCAGGTCATGGTTGGCGCACAGACACCGGAGGCAACAGTCATGTGTGTCGGTGAAGGACATGTTTTTGGAGCACTGATCACATTTTTTGAAACCAGTGACCATTGGGGCGAAAAGGACTCCAGCGAGGTCAAAGGCCCTCGACATGGCCAGCTGTAGAAAAAGGCATGAAAGCACTGAGATGGAAAAGAACCTAAAAATAAGGCAGCAGGGTTTGAGAGGCAGGAAAAAAAAACAGTGCTAGCTGGAAGGCACACAAAAATGCATGAAAGATCAACTTTTTTCCAGGGCTCCACAGAAAAGGGAGACTGAGCAAGATGGCACCCTTGGGCATGTGTAGTGGCATCTTCCAAAGGTTTTCTTTGAAAGCTGGGGAGATGCTTCTGTGAGGCCTCTGTCAGCATCAACATCACCCATATGTGAGGACTGACTTCCTGCTTGTTCCTGGAGAACAAAAGATCTACTATGTGATTCTGAAATGTTTTGTAAAAAAAGTTGGAATACTCATCCAGTCCTGGTGCTTTGGATTTAGGGAGGTTCTTAATCACCTGCACAATTCCCCCCCCCCCCCCCAGTATTGGGCACCCAACCTGATCTCTCTTCTCCTCAGAGATCCTAGGAAGGTGACAGCCCTGAAAGTACTGGCCAATCAAGAACCCGGTTGCCTATAAAAATCAACAAAACACTCTTGGATGTCCCATTGTTCAGACATCAACTTCCCATGTTTATTCTTGATTTTCCAAATTCTATTTTTCCGCCACTCTTTCTTCAGTAGAGAAGCTACTACCTTCCCTGCCCTGTTCCCGAATTTGAAGTATTCTTGCCCCAGCCAGTCTAAATTAAAATGGATCTCCATTAGTTAGTGTTCCTCCAAACTTTTCTTCTGCCTGGCTAGTTCCATATGAACTGTTGGTTGCCTATTTCCCTGTTTTACCAACCCTTCTAATCTGGAGATTTCTTCATGTAGATTAGCAACCTTACTTTCCTTTACTCTTTTTCTATGGACCCCTAAACTAAGCAAATGCCCCTGCAATACGGCCTTCAGCCCATCCTACACTATACTGGGAGAGCAGTCCTCTGTATCATTTAACTCCAAATATTCTTATTACCCCCCTCCAATTTCTCCCTTATCTCCTGATCTTCTAAGAGAGAGTCACTGAGTTTCCAGAAGCTATTGGGGCGTTCAGCCGAAGGCAGCCCCACATCTATCCATGTGGGCACATGGTCGGACCATATGTGGTCTTTTATCCTGCTTGCCTTCACCCAACCTCCCAAGGCTCTACTCCCCCACAGGTAATCTATGTGTAACCCCCTCGGGGTTCAGCGCTGGCCCAGGCTCTGATCGCAGCAGCCGACAGGGGTGTAGGCTACTGATCACGGTAGCAGGCCAGTTGTTATTCCCCAAGAGCCGGACCACACATTCCCCCAGTTCTCACAGCAGGGCGCATAAAAATTAGGGGTTTTACGATTCCTACGGAGTGTTACTTTAGCATGCACTTTGTTTTCAACTTAATGTACTCAAGCAGTTTTCAAATGAAGAGAAAATACATTTTATTCAATAACATTAAGGATATCCACAAAATAATTTCCCTCTCCCTCCAATGTTATTCTATATTCTAGCACAAAGTCCACTGCAGCAGTCTATACTTAGCTTCCTCTTCCAAGATGGTAGGAGTTGGTGTAATCAGCGCTGTACTTCTTTCTTGGTGGTAGGAGTGTTGGGGCCCTTGAAGAGTAGATCCGAAGTTCTTCTCCCTCACCTATCTTTACGAAATCAAAAGGAGAAAAACCCTGACTCTCCCTGAGTATCTTCAAAAGTAACTTATCTGGGAAAACGTCAGTGTACTTACGGGGCTCTATCTACGGGTGAAAACAAAAAGATAATTAAAATTCCCTGCTAATTTCTTCTCAGTCTTTTCCTTTTTGCGTTTATTGCACTCTATAGGAGCTTGTGCCTTTTGGTTGTCCTGATCAACTTGTACCATACAAAGCTTTATTCTCTCTCTGTTACTTCTTTGATATCCTCTGTTTCAATAATTAATTTTCTCAAGTCATACTCATCCCAGAGAAACTATTACACTCTGATTCAGCTTGTGTATTAGAACAATAATAGCGCCACTAGTTTACACTTATGCACATATTTTTGTAATTCAATATTTCCTTTTAAGCGGCAGTGCTGTTTTCACACCTTTAACAACTAGGCATCTTATTTCAGACCAACATCAGGGCCAGTATAAATTCTCTTTCTCAAAAGAACAGTGTTACAGTAATGTTATGCATCTCTCCTTTTCTTTTGCTAACTCTGCAACTTGGCATACAATGAGTTTATCAACACTTTATAAGCTACCATTAGTAATATATCTTTTCCCAAGAAGCAGTAACATTTAGAACAGAACAACAGAAACAGAATTCTCTCCACTGCACTGCTGTTTAACTAAAACAGAACCAATTGAAGATATCTTAATTTTGAAAATAATATTCCTCTGGCCATGGTAAGTTTTCTCTTTTTCATCAGCAAACGTATCTTCAGAGAAACTGCAGAGCAAGCTTTTCTTTAAAACAACTAGCCAAGCTCAATATCTCTCTGCACACAAACCAAAACTGGCTTACACCTATAACCTAATCAATTCTTCCCATGAGATAATGATAGAGACACTGCTAAGTTATTTCACTTATCTCTGCTCTCAGCTTTGCTCTCTGGCTGACTTTTTCTGTACAACAAACACAAGACACCTTCCTCCAGGTAGAGCTTTCTTTCTTTTCTCTTTGTCTGTTTAACAGAAAACTTATCGTTTCCTAGGAGACAGGAATTCCACTCAGTCCATGTGACTGACACTAACCTATCACATGCTGCATTCTAGAAATTCTAAGGGTTGTTTACTATTGGAATGTTCATTTAATCTCCATTTTAAACTATTTTTTCATATTACTTTCTATGTGAATTTCCTTTTTTACCCTAAACTATATTAATATGTCTCATTAACACAATAACATTAACACCCCTTTAATCAGGATCCCAGCAGCTTTCTCACAGTGGTTTTAAAATTTAAATTGTGCCAAGGACAAGTGTGCTGTTTATTTCTCTCTAATATTAAACAAAGTAAATTTCCAAACTTACCCCAATCTATTTCAAAAATTAAATTATTCCTTCAGGTACCCCCCACATCGAATATAACCCAGTAGTCAATTTTGGTAGCTTCCCAGGACATAAAGTTCATTCACCCCAAAATTATGTACAAAATGTACTTTTTTAAAATTTAGAACCTACTTGCTTATTTTGTTTACAACTCTCAATTTTATTTGAACTCAAATTTATGTCCCTCTAATGATTTTAACCCCTTAAATATCCAACCCTGTAAATTTAAACCCTTAAACATTAAAATTTCCTAATTCTAATTCCAAATTTGATTTTCCCATATCCCCTTTACACAAACTAGACTCTTTTCCTAAGTTCACAGGACCTCCAGATCTCCCTGGGGTTCACATCTTTTCGGGTAACTTATCACCTAAACTCCTGGAACTCTTTCCAGCAGAGCTTTAATTTAGGCCCCTGCTTCCCTCTGGGCCTGCTGCAACCCTTCCAGCCAATCAGAAAGCTCTCTCCACTTCCACCTATTAAAAGATCCCCAGCACCTCTCAGGAGAGTGATTAACATATTTTTTTAAACAAAATTCATTTTTTTAACCCTTCGGGTTACATATGCATGACTAGGAATCGCGGGCTCCCGAGTAGAACATATAGTTATACTCACCTGGATGGGCCATTCTCCAGAGGTCCTCTACCTCAACAGCTCGGCCCTCTTATAAGCCAGGGTCTTGCCAACTACCTTGGCCATTAGAAGTATCTACCCATGGGTTCAGGGCCAAGTTAAAATCTCCCCGTACCAAAAGTATCCCCTCCACAAATCCCATCATTGTATTAGCCAAATGGTCATAAAAGTATTTTTGACCATAACTGGGGGCATGCACACTACCCAGTGTGAATTTCTTCCCATATAATTCCCCTTTTAGAAATATATAGCGCCCCTACAGACAGCTAACTCTCTGAAGGTGTGGCAGGTGCAGGCCTGTGACCCACGGTGTCTGACATAGGCAGGCCAGCATGGCTAGCTTGACCTGTAAATGAGGCCTGTGGAGAGGCATATAGGATTGCACATCCCCCAATATGCTGCTATTGTAAGAAAGAACTCAGTAGAAATATTGAATTAGCTTAGGTAAGCAGAACTGCAGAATTAAGAAATGGAAAAATACAGAAAAGACATGTTTAAAAGTTACTGATAAGAAAAAGTACATTTGCAGAGAAATAATGAGGAGTGCTGACAGATGAGTTACAGAACCTTGCTCTTCTGCACGCACAAATTGGTCCCATAACCTTGAGAGTGTGAAAGTAACAAGTTGATGAACTGACCATTGTAATTGGGACTAGAAGGGGGGCAGGCAGGTGTCATGCCCACAGAAGGGACATAATTGGAGAAACTTATCAGTACCGGGACCAATAGAAGAGGTACGAGAGGTACGGGAGGTTACCGGGACCAATGAAATGTTTTTCTATACCTAGAATGGAACAGAAGTCTATAAAAGTTGTTGTAATGCTTGAAAACTTTGCTCAGCCATTTTGAAATTGCCTTGCTTGAGACTTGTGCACAAATAAATGATTTGGACCTTCTGAACAGACTCCTGGTATCATTGGTTTGTCTGCGCTTTGCTGCTACATATTCCTTGGTGCGTTGGCCGGGAAGTTGTGGAATCAAAGTGTATATAGGGCAATATACCACGACTTTCCGCCTCTATAGGCTTGGTCCTGCCGGGATCGCGCCCTTCCGACGAGGGCCGCTCCCTGGCGCCACCGGTCCCTTGTATCGGAGGGAGCTGGTCGGACCTCGGCGGGTGCCGGGCCCGGTTGGAGCCAACGCCTCGAACCCGAGTGAGGGGAGTCCGAGGTCCAACTCATGCGCCTGCTTGGGAAGTTTGAGGACCGGATCCGGTGAGTATAGTTTTGATTTTGGGTCTAGACAGAAATAGAAAGAGCAGTGCTGCCATTGGAACTTTGGAATTTGTAATCTCGAGATATTGGGAATTGGTAAGAGAGCATGATCAACTCTCAAGGAAGAGCCGAGTAGCCTGGCATGGGAATTCGCTAGGTGAAACCCTCATCCTTTTTGTAATTGGGAAAAGACTAGTCAGAACAGATAGAAACGAATGCATTCTGGGATACGTTGCTAGCATGATTGTGTGAACAAAGTGTGAATGAGAGGTCTGGCAGCACGGACCAAGTGAAGGCGGACCCCTGAGTAGCGCATTTCCTGACCGGGCGACCGCGTTCAGGTCGCGAAAAGGGGGAAGCGATTGTCGTCTTGTCTTGTTATTTGTACTCCTTATACGTTTCCAGGGCCGTGAGGACCCCTTACCCACGGTCCGCCCTCCTTTTCCCTTCTGTCTGTTGTTGCGCGCACACATCGAAATGGGAGGGGCGGGGTCTACTAGAAACACTCCATTAGAATGTATGATCGCACATTTTAAAGAGGGATATTCAGGAGATTATGGTATTAAAATGACAGCAGCCCGTTTGCAGATTTTGTGTACTAGGGAGTGGCCCGATCTAGACCCCATCTGGCCCCGAGAGGGAACGTTCACTGTAGAGATTATCCAGTCAATACACCGTAGAGTGCGGGTAGCGCACCCCGATCAGTACCCCTATATAGATTCCTGGTTAAGTATTTGTGAAGATCCGCCCTCCTGGGCGCAGCGCTGTTATGAGGAACAGTGCAGAATAATGTTAGCTAAAACAGATTCTAGACAGAAAACGGAATAGCCTAAAATGAAAGAGCAGGATAAGAAAGCCACGAAGAAACCCATCCTGGCAGATCCTGATTCCCCAGAAGTAGTCCTCAGGCAGCCCCGAACCCCAGGTCCAGTAAGAGTAGCCCGGCGTCGTCCTGCCCCAGAACCCCAGAGACGGCCAGAGCCGAGGCGGGACCCAACCCCGGTCCCCCTCCTAGAGAAGAGGAAGGATTAGTGGAAAGAGAAGTGGAGGACGTAAAAAGTGAGTCAGAAGCGGAGATAGAAGAAGGAGAAGGAGGAAATTCCCCAGAAGAGGAGGAGGACAGTGTACAAATAATCGAGAAAGCCAGCGCTAGCACTAGCACGCCAGCGAAAGAGAAACCCAAAGCAAAACCAGTTGAGAAAAAGAAAGCGACTCCTGCAAAGGCAACGACAATAACCCTTAGATCCCAAACAACGCCTGGGACAGCCAAACTGTTTCCCTTAAGGCAAGTCCCGGGAGTGCCCGTAAAGAATGATAATGATGAAGTGGTAGCGGGACCCTTAACTTATGTGTATATTCCTTTCTCTACAACTGATTTATTAAATTGGAGGTCGCATTATGCCTCCTATACTAGTAAGCCCCAGGAGCTGACAGAATTAGTAACTAGTATTATGGAAACTCACCAACCCACTTGGCCAGATTGCCGTCAGCTCCTGACCACCCTATTCACTACAGAAGAACGAGCGAGAATTAGAAAAGCAGCTATTGAATGGATGGCAGAAAACCCTGCAGCTCCGGCGCAGGGGCAGAATATAATAGATCGTAGAGAAGCAGCTCAGAGAGAATTCCCGAATGAAGACCCCCAATGGGATCCAAATACAGATGAAGGATCCACAGCCCTAGCCCGCTTTCGCCAAGGCTTTTTACAAGGCCTGAGAAGGGGGGGCCAAAAAGCTATGAACCTTTCCAAAGTCACAGGAGTTATCCAAGGGATAGATGAGAGCCCAGCAGATTATTATGAAAGATTAACTGAAGCCTACAGAATGTATACTCCCTATGATCCCGAGGCACCAGGAAGTTTATGCATGGTAAATTCTGCTTTTGTAAACCAGTCTCAACCAGACATTAGACGTAAATTACAGAAATTAGAAGGGTTTGCGGGCATGAATGCAACACAGTTATTGGAAGTCGCTCATAAAGTGTATGTGAATCGTGATACTGAAAGACAGAGAGAATGTGATAGAAAGATGAAGAAGAAAGCTGATTTTTTGGCTGCGGCCATAGTTGAAAAGAAAAGGGGAGGTGTCCCTAGTCGAAGGAGCAGAGGAAGAGGGCGGGGTCAAGGCGGAGGCCGGACCCAGAGACTAGGCGTGAACCAATGCGCCTATTGCAGAGAGGAAGGACATTGGAGAGATACGTGCCCGCAACTCGAAGACGCCCAGCAAGATGACGACAACGATCATCAGTGGCGAGAAGAAAGACGAGGCCGTCCCCGAGGCCGGGGAGGAGCCAATCGAGAACAATTCCAGCGAGAGAGAGGAGGAGGAGCCATTCAAGCATTGGCCACACAAGCCCATGACGAGGATGACGTGGATTAGGACAGACCGGGCTCCAAGTTTGCTTTAGGTCTCCAGGAGCCTATGGTCGGAATACAAATAGGAGACCAAATTATGAACTTTATGGTTGATACTGGAGCAGAGCATTCAGTAATAGACAAAACGATAGCCCCATTCACAAAAAAAGCAGTCACCATTATAGGAGCAACTGGTGCCAAAGCCACAAAGTCTTTTCTTCAAAACCGAATATGCAGTCTAGGAGGACAGCAAGTAACTCATCAATTCCTTTACATGCCCGAATGTCCAGTACCACTACTGGGACGAGATATGCTAGCCAAGCTTCAAGCACAAATATCTTTCTCTGAACAAGGAGAAATGCAAATGACAGTAAATTCCCAAGCCAAACCAGCAGGAATAATGCTGCTGACAGTTCCCCGAGAAGAAGAATGGAGATACTACATTGATGATTCGATTCAAGATACCTATTTTGAACAAACTTTAAAGAACATTCATGCACCACCTGGAGTATGGGCAGAAGGCATTCCCCCAGGCCTAGCCAAGCATATAGCTCCAGTGATTGTAACCCTCAAGCCTAGTGCTACACCAGTGCACGTCAAACAGTACCCTCTCCCAAGAGCCGCAATTGAAGGCATCCATCGCCACCTACAGAGATTGCTCGAGTATGGCCTACTGAAAGTATGTCAATCTCCATGGAACACCCACACTCCACTTTTGCCAGTAAAGAAACCTGGGACAGATGATTATCGCCCAGTGCAAGATTTGAGAAGAGTGAATGATGCAGCTGAAACCATACATCCAGTTGTGCCCAATCCTTACACTCTTCTAGGACTGATACCTGCTGAAGCTACCCATTTCACTGTACTGGATTTAAAAAGATGCATTCTTTTGCATAAGATTAGCCCCTGTAAGCCAAATATTGTTTGCATTTGAATGGCAGGACCCCATCTCTGGAAGAGGGGGCCAACTCACCTGGACAAGATTACCCCAAGGATTCAAGAATTCACCTACCATCTTTAGTGCTGCACTAAATCAAGACCTTTCAAGCTATCCAGTAGCCCCGGGGAAGAGAGTGCTTCTCCAATACGTGGATGATCTGTTGATAGCTGCCGTATCAGAAAGAGAATGTATATTAGCCACCAAAGATCTCTTGCAGTTACTAGATGAAGCTGGATATAAAGTTTCCAGAGCCAAAGCACAGCTATGCCAAAAAGAAGTGAAATACTTGGGTTTTCGTATCACCCAAGGAAGCAGAAGATTAGGCAGAGAAAGAAAAGAAGCAGTATGCAGAATTCCAACTCCAACAACCAGAAAGCAGGTCAGAGCCTTTCTGGGAGCGGCAGGATATTGCCGAATCTGGATACCCAACTTTGCCCAAATTGCCAAACCACTGTATGAAGCCACAAAAGGAGAAGAAAAGTCACCACTGGAGTGGGGACTTGAGCAGGATACAGCCTTCCAGAAGCTAAAAGAAGAATTGATGTCATCACCAGCACTTGGACTACCAGATGTCCACAAACCTTTCCACTTGTTTGTACATGAAGCACAGGGAAATGCCCTAGGCATGTTGACTCAGAAATTAGGAAATTGGGAGCGACCTGTAGCCTACCTATCGAAACAATTGGACCCTGTGGCCAAAGGATGGCCACCTTGCTTGAGAGCAGTTGCAGCTACAGCGCTACTAGTGAGTGAAGCAGACAAACTCACACTAGGACAGAACATACGAGTCACTGTGCCACATGCAGTCCTTGCCCTTATGGAACAAAAAGCAAATTATTGGCTCACCAATTCCCGAATGTTGAAGTACCAGAGCATGTTATGTGAAAACCCACAGATACAACTTGAAGTGAGCCATGCCTTGAACCCAGCTACCTTGATACCCATCAGTGAAGAACTCCCAGAACATGACTGTATCGAAGTCATGGAGACTGTGTTCTCCAGCCGACCCGACCTGACAGATGTGCCCATAGACAACCCCGACCAGATCTATTATGTAGATGGGAGCAGTCTCATCCTTGATGGACGACGCTGTGCCGGATATGCAGTCGTCACTCAACACGAAGTAGTTGAATCATCAGCTCTAGCCTCAGGCACATCAGCCCAGAAAGCCGAATTGATAGCACTTACCAGAGCATTGTTGTTAGGAGAAAAACTTGTGCTAAATGTATATACAGATTCCAAATATGCCTTCACCACCTTGCATGCCCATGGAGCTCTCTATAAAGAAAGAGGACTCATCACATCCGGAGGAAAATCAGTCAAGTATGGTCCCGAGATATTGATGTTACTTGATGCAGTCTGGGCCCCAACACGTGTAGCTGTCATGCATTGTAGAGGACATCAGGCAGGAAAAGGAGAAGTTGCCCGAGGAAATAGATTTGCAGATGCCTCAGCACGACAAGCAGCTATGACAGGACAAATTGCCCCACAAGCTATGCCGATGCAAGCAGCATTGTTTCCAGTACCCTTGAATCTATGGACCCCACGATATACCACCAAAGAATTGGATTACTATTGTGACAAAGAAAATGGAGTATTGAAAGACGGATGGATTGAGCTGCCACCAGAAGAGGGCAGTCAACCTCCCGGACGAATAGTAATTCCTGAACTGTTAGGACCATCCTTTGTCAAAGCTTTCCACAAAGCTACCCACTATGGGAAGAGTGCTATGGAGAAAGCGCTCAGACCACATTTCTACATCCCTTTGATGACAACCATATCAGCCTCAGTAGCACGTCAATGTGTAACTTGTGCCAAAAATAATGCCAAGCAAGGCCTTATTACAGCACCCCGAGTTCAGTCAGGAGGTGTCACCCCCATGCACAACCTCCAAGTTGATTTTACCGAAATGCCAAAAGCCAATGGATACCATTATTTACTAGTATTAGTTTGTACTTTCTCTGGGTGGGTAGAAGCATTCCCAACCAGAACTGAGAAAGCCCGAGAAGTTACCAAAGCCTTAATGAGAGAGATTGTCCCCAGGTTTGGAATTCCAGCAGTAATAGGGTCAGACAATGGACCCTCATTTGTCTCTCAAGTTACTCAGCAGTTAGCAAAAGCTTTGCAGATACAGTGGAAACTCCACACTGCATACAGACCCCAGAGTTCAGGGAAAGTTGAGCGAATGAATCGTACCTTGAAAGCCCAAATATCTAAGCTTTGTCAGGAGACACACTTGAAATGGCCCCAAGTGCTCCCCATAGCTTTACTCAGAATACGCTCAGCCCCTGTAAAGTCAACAGGATTTTCCCCTTTTGAAGTTCTGCATGGTAAACCCCCACCAATAGTGCAGGGAGTCAAAGGAAGTTTAGCCCAGATTGGTTCAGAAGTAACCAGACAAGAACTCCTAGCTCTTAGTTTTGTTCTGCAGACTCTCCATACGTGGATCCAAGACCAGTTGCATATCAACCTGACGGAACCCTTGCATCCCTACCAGCCTGGAACTTCGGTGTGGATCAAAGATTGGAAGAAGATACCGTTGGAACCCCATTGGAAGGGACCGTACACCGTCATCCTGTCTACCCCAACTGCAGTAAAGGTAGCCGAGATCGACGCCTGGATCCACCACAGCAGAGTCAAGCCCGCCGCCGATCCTGAACCAGAGCGGTGGACAGCAGAGCAGCACCCCGATGTACCCTTGCGAGTTACTTTGAGACGGCAACCAGCAGCATAGACACTTCATCACAAGTGCTTTGCAGTAGCCAAGTCTTTCGAAGAGGATTGCTGTTTTCTATGCAGCAACAGTCTTGTTTCAACGAACCCAATTTGTGTGTGATTTGACACACTACTTTGAGACTACATTGACTAAGCCAGACTTCACAAGCCAACTGAATTGCTAAGTTGGTTAATGTGTGTTGGACATCTTGAGGATCTTCAATCAACACTCAGCACCTGTTAAATTGCTTCATTAGCAAACGGGACGAAGAATAATAGACCGTCGTGATCAAGATCAGCAAGCTGAGGATTCAGAAGAACTCCAATCAACATCAACATGTATCTTTGCTTCTGCTTTGCCTTGGTTGCCTTCTTCGGAGGTTTTGAACAGACTTATGCTCTACCTCCATGCACTGCTTGCATTACTTCTACTAGAACTGGACTGAAAGTAACTCAGACTTTGCTTTACCATTCTTACTATACCTGCAAGGGAACAATAACTCGGTGTATCTATAACACCACTGAACTAAATGTTTGCACTCATGGCAAAATCAAAGCATGCTATAATCCGCATCAGAATCCATCCTATTACACGTTGGAAATAAGATGGAAGGATGCAGATGGACCTATATTAGCTGCTACACCACCACTTAAGGACATTACTAAACCTGCTGTTTTGAATTTTGATGCATGTAATGCTATTAATAGAGATAGTTATTCCACCTGTGGTACATGGGAGAAAGCGTACCGAAATGACCATAAGTATATGTGTCCAGAAGGTGCCACAAATTGGTGGAAGTGTACAGGTAAAACAGGATCAGGGTATAGTACTGCTACAGCGGCAGATTACTATTGCCCGTATTGGGGATGTGTTTTTTATGCTACCTGGAACACTGGTATAACTGATGAGAAAATAGATAAGCGGATGGCTACTCTAACCAAGCCAACCACAAATGATAAATGTCAGAAAGATGCTTGCAACCCCTTACATTTGCGTGTACATAATCCCCATGCATGGAAACAAGGATATAAGTTTGGTTTACGTATTGCTGGAGGAGCAACAGATCCAGGGACCATTGTGTATATCAGATTGAATACCCAAGCCCACAAGTCATCTAAATATCATATTCATAATACCTTTTATGAAGCTATGCATGTAAATAAGTTTGAGATCCCTCACCCTTCACAGAATTTGTTTCTAGAATTAGCCGGAGCAGTAGTATCTAGTCTTAAGATCACAGATTGTTATTTCTGTGGCGGAACCCAAATGGGAGACCAATGGCCCTGGGAAGCCCAAGAATTGAATTATTCCATGACTTACAACCAGACTGAATTACACAAGACTACCAGTGAATGGGTGTTAGCGCACTCAATCGTTGGACGTCTTTGCTATGCCAGAACTGGACCCCAGTTCACCCAAAAGGTAGGACAGCTGGTCTGTCTTAGCCAGAAATACTATAATGCCACGACCAAAAAGACAGCATGGTGGTCAGGAATCAGACATCCTGAACCTCCTAACCCATTAGCTAGATTTCCTGAACTTGCAGGTCTATGGACTAACCTTGCCAAAGTCCAAGCCTGGCAAGCCCCACCTGGCCTATATTGGATCTGTGGAAACCGAGCATATGCGCAACTCCCGCCACAATGGGGAGGAGCATGTGTCTTAGGAACCATCAGACCTTCTTTCTTCCTGTTAAACACTGAACATGGAGAACAATTAGGATACCCTGTATATACTACCCACAAACACAAAAGAGCATCGAGACAGAAAAGAGAAGCCTTACAGATAGGCAAGTGGGAGAAGTGGCAAGGTGATGATTGGCCACCAGAAAGAATTATTGAGTATTATGGACCTGCCACTTGGAATGATGATGGTATGTATGGTTATCGTACCCCAATTTATATGATTAATCGTATTATTCGCTTACAAGCAGTAGTTGAAATAATAACTAATGAAACTAGTCATGCTCTCACGCTCTTAGCTAGACAAAGTACTCAGATGCGCACTGCCATATACCAGAATCGCTTAGCACTTGATTATTTGCTAGCAGCTGAAGGAGGAGTATGTGGTAAGCTGAATTTGACTAATTGCTGTCTGAAAATAGATGATAAAGGTCAAGTAGTTGAAGAAATTGCTAAAGATATGCAAAGACATGCTTATGTGCCAGTACAGACTTGGCACGCATTGAAATTTCCTAACTGGTTTGCTAACCTTTTCTCTTGGCTGGGAGGATTTAAGACTTTCATTATCTTAGTACTAATCCTTGTTGCTGTTATCCTCTGCTTACCATGTTTAATCCCATGTTGTATGCGTTCCATTCATAGTGCTATTGATAGTACAGTAGAGCGGAAGACCGCAACTAAAATAATGGCTTTATACAAAGCTAGCCCTAGTGGAACTAGTAAGAATCCTTTAATCAGGATGTGATTCTTCTAAAAGTGATTTAATTCTCACACCTTATTAAGTAATAGGGTGAGATTAATCAAAGGGGGAATGTGGCAGGTGCAGGCCTGTGACCCACGGTGTCTGACATAGGCAGGCCAGCATGGCTAGCTTGACCTGTAAATGAGGCCTGTGGAGAGGCATATAGGATTGCACATCCCCCAATATGCTGCTATTGTAAGAAAGAACTCAGTAGAAATATTGAATTAGCTTAGGTAAGCAGAACTGCAGAATTAAGAAATGGAAAAATACAGAAAAGACATGTTTAAAAGTTACTGATAAGAAAAAGTACATTTGCAGAGAAATAATGAGGAGTGCTGACAGATGAGTTACAGAACCTTGCTCTTCTGCACGCACAAATTGGTCCCATAACCTTGAGAGTGTGAAAGTAACAAGTTGATGAACTGACCATTGTAATTGGGACTAGAAGGGGGGCAGGCAGGTGTCATGCCCACAGAAGGGACATAATTGGAGAAACTTATCAGTACCGGGACCAATAGAAGAGGTACGAGAGGTACGGGAGGTTACCGGGACCAATGAAATGTTTTTCTATACCTAGAATGGAACAGAAGTCTATAAAAGTTGTTGTAATGCTTGAAAACTTTGCTCAGCCATTTTGAAATTGCCTTGCTTGAGACTTGTGCACAAATAAATGATTTGGACCTTCTGAACAGACTCCTGGTATCATTGGTTTGTCTGCGCTTTGCTGCTACAAAGGGAGTCGAGGCTTTTAGCATAATAGTCACCCCACAGGTCTTGTGCTTAATTTTATTTGAGGCAAACCAACCCTTCGTAAACATTTTATAAGATTCATCCTTGATTATTAAGTGAGTTTCTTGCAAAACTATTTGTGCCTTAACCCATTCCAATTCCTTATATAATAACTGGCACTTGTTTGGGGAGTTGAGCCCATTAACACTGAAGGTAACCACTCTAACTGTAACCATTGGTTTTTTTTATACAAGTCCAAATATGTCCTGCTTACATCTTGTGGTCCTCTATTCCCTACCCCTCCATATAGGCCACACGGCTCTCTTGGGCTCCCAGTCCAGCCAACAGCAGCCCTAATTCAAACCTTTAACATATAAACCTAACTCGCCCCTGCCCAACAGTTCAGCTTTATACACATTCCCATCCCCACAAACACTCTTCAGACCTTGCATCCCTCCTCACCCGCATTCATCCACTACAACCCAATCTCTCGCTTGCATTCACCCCCTTCATCTTCCCCGTATGCACACCATAGATCCATACTTAAATAGTTATTTTGCCAAAACAAAACACCACTTACTATTGTACAAACTGCCACATCAGTTGTAAAGTCCAACTAGAGATATTCCACAATCAAGTTGCCAATTCAGGGCTTTTCCCTGATCTATCCGTCTGCTGACACAAACGTTTGCTGCCCTGTTGCACTCATTCCCATTGAGGCTTGGAGGATGTAGTCTTCTTGGGCTCCATTGTTTGTGCCAGCAAGTCAGTCCATCCTGCATCTTTGAGCACATTAAGCACGTCTTCTGGGGAGCATGCGCTCCTTTGGTGGCTATCCAGGGAAAACTGCAGGCCACAAGGAAAAGTCCATCTATATTTCACACTGCCTTTTCTTAAGCGCTCTGTATTGGGTGGAATTCCCTTTGTTTCCTCATAGTGAACATCCTGCTCAAACATCTGTTTTAAGGTCCACGAACCACTGCTGGACCTCAGATCTGAAAGCAGCAATATCCTCCTGCCTTTCCGCCCGATGCCATCATCTTATTCTTCCTGCCAGTGCTGCCCTCACTGCTCTTGTAGGCAAACGCTTTCAGGTCAGCAAGCTGTTTTTCCCCCCCGTTTGCCATCACCAGCAATTATTTATTTATTTATTTATTTATTTTTATTAGGTGCACTGTTCCACTACAACTCACACCAGTGGGGCCGAGACTAGTAGAAAAGATAGACAGTTATCTTTTACACCCTCAGGAGCGCCTGAATTAGGCTGCCATCATGGCTGTGATGTCACTGGAAACCAGATCACAGAACTCTTGATGGCACTCTAGCACCCCCCAAGGAAATCGTGGGTAATTTTAAAAGCATTAGTCGTGATTTTAAATTCGTCTCCAATGTGGGGAAAGCTAAGTAGGTAGGGGGCATGGCAGAGAGTGTCTGGGGCGGTGCAATGGACTTGGACATCCCTGCTCGATTTGAGAAATGTTAGAGATGTCTGTGACCCCATCCAAGTTTAGGCCTGCTCCAGGCACGAATAGACAGCAGGAAAGCATTCATTTTGGCCATAAAATATCCAGAGGGTGTAGAGAAGATGTCACGCCACCATCCCCTGTACTCTCCATAATCACAATGATAGCAGCAATGGGCTTTGAATCCTGGCCTCCCTGATCCTATCACACTGCTCTAACCATTAGGCTATTCCAAAATGTTCCCAGTCTTGAATACTATTCTGGGAACATCTATGTAGATGACCCACAGACATCCATATTTGTGAAATCGTGCGTGAACTTGGACATTCCTAATTTTTTTTCTGACATTCTGGCTTGGACGTCCCAGATTTCACTTGGCCATCATTTGTAAAATGTGCCTTAAACTGTTTAGGTTATTCATCCCACTGGTGGCATCAGGATATAAACCATAATATTTCTTCAACAATCTCTCAAAGGCAGCAAGATTCCTTTTCTCACATCTTGCCATGGTCCTGATATACTGCTGGCATGTTTCATCAGATGACCACAAAATAAACTGAATCATTTCTTCCTCCCGGGTGACTTACAAAGTCAGAAAGATTTCTTTAACCGCAGCTAAATGTTCATTTATGGTTATGCAACCTTTCAAACAGCGTTTTCATACTGATCATTTGAATCTGGTTTGCAGAAGTGAAAGTACTTTTACTTTTTCTTTCTAACTGGAAACTGGAGTGAGGAAGATTTTGTTTGCCTTCAGCTCTCTCTTGTGGCCAAAGTTGGCATATCTTCTGCTAGGGTGAGTTCCTACCCCTCCCTTCACCTCCCACAAAAGGGAGGGGTTGAGAGTAGAGTATCTCCTGAAGAACTGTCATACTGCAGCTCAGTTTGACAGCCTCGATTAGAAAAATACAGCAAAAGATATATGGCCACTTCCGGAGCGTACAATGATACCTCAAAAAAGAAAACTATTCGCTCCACTAATTTAGCACATTTATAGTATATCTTTTCAAGGAAAATGATAAAGGAGAAAAACAGGTCTCAGAATCAACCAGGTTATAGAGTGAATCACGGTTAAAAAAAACATACATAACACAACCCTATACATCATAGGTGTCAAACTCTGGCCCGCGGGCCAAATTTGGCCCGTAGTGTAATTATATTTGGCCCGCGAGGCTATACCAAATGACTACTAGAGCTAGCCCGCCGGTATTATACAGCGCATTCATTCATCGCTAATACTACAAATCCCATAATGCCTTGCTGTTGTTTTGGCGCGTCAATCAGGACAGGTCCCAGAAACGCCCTCTCCTGTGTGACAGAAGTCATAGCGATCTCAAGCTACAACTGTCACTGTGGAACCCCTTCCCAAAAATGGCAAAAAGAAAGGCAGACAACAGGAACTTTCTGGACAGGTGGGAGACAGAATATTTGTTTACATATGTAAAAGACAGACCTGTTTGTCTGATTTGTGGAGTCAACGTGGCTATAACTAAGGAGTATAACATTCGACGACACTATGAAACAAAACACCATGACAAGTACAAGGACCTGGACATGACTCAAAGGAGCCAGAAAGTGGAGGAGATGAAAAGAAGTTTGGTTTCACAACAGAATATGTTCAAAAAAGCCACATCACAAAGTGAGGCTGCTGTAAAGGCTAGTTATATTGTGGCAGCAGAGATTGCAAAATCAGCCCGGCCCTTTAATGAGGGAGAGTTTGTGAAAAAGTGCATGTTGAAAGTTTGTGACATCGTGTGCCCAGAGAAAAAGCAAGCCTTTTCAAACGTGAGCCTGAGCAGAAACACAGTAGCTGATCGCACATGTGATCTTGCCACCAATCTGTATGACCAGCTTTTGGAAAAGGGAAAAGATTTCGTTGCATTCTCCCTTGCTGTGGATGAGAGCAGCGACGCATCTGATACTGCTCAGCTGTCAGTCTTCATCCGTGGAGTGGACTCAAATATGTGTGTTACGGAGGAGCTATTGGGATTCAAATCAATGCATGGCACAACCACAGGAAAGGAAATTTTTGAGGTTTCCAAATGCGTAACTGAAATAAAGCTGCCGTGGGATAAACTCGTGGGATTAACGACAGGTGGTGCGCCAGCGATGTGCGGTAAAACAAGTGGACTGGTGGGCAGGGTCCGGGAGAAGATGCAGGAAGAGAACTGTGCAGGTGAACTAACTGTTTATCACTGCATCATACATCAGGAATCATTGTGTGGCAAAGCCCTAAAGATGGAACATGTTATGACCACAGTAACACAAGTAGTTAACTTTATAAGAGCCAAAGGTCTGAATCACCGCCAGTTTAAGTCTTTTCTGGAGGAGTGTGGTTCGGAATACGCAGACGTGCCGTATCACACAGAGGTGAGATGGTTAAGCCGAGGAAAAGTACTGAATAGATGTTTTGAGCTGCATGAGGAAATATGTCAGTTTCTGGAAAGCAAAGGGAAGGACACAGCAGAGCTTCGGGAGAAAAAGTTTCTGTGTGAGCTGGCCTTTCTGTGTGACATCTTGAGCCATCTCGATGCGCTGAACCTGCAGCTTCAGGGGCGGGGGCGCATCATCACAGACATGTACGCTGCAGTGAGGGCTTTTAAAACTAAACTGTGCCTGTGGGAGAATCAGATGCTGCAAGGAAACCTTGGCCATTTTCCCTGCTGCCAAACCATGAAAACGCAGTTCTTTACCAACTTGTTCCCATGCGCACAGTTTGCTGAAAAACTCAGTGTACTCGGCGCTGAGTTTAGCCGGCGATTTGCCGACTTTGATGTCCAGAAATGTAGGTTTGAACTGCTCAGTAATCCCTTTGCAGTTAATGTGGAAAACGCACCAACCAACCTCCAAATGGAGCTAATTGAACTCCAGTGTAATGACACGCTGAAGTCAAAGTATGATGCTGTGGGCGCCGCCCAGTTTCCACAGTTCATCCCTGACACAATGCCTCAGCTCCGCACCCAAGCTGCTCAGATGCTCTCCATGTTCGGCAGCACTTATCTATGTGAGCAACTTTTCTCCTCGATGAAGATGACCAAAACATCTCACAGGAGACGTCTGACTGATGAACACCTTCGCTCGATACTGAGGATTTCCTCAGCTCAAAGCCTGAGCCCAGACATTGATGAACTATCATCCAAGAAGAGATGCCAGGTATCTGGCTTGGGCACATCAGATTAGATCAGTGTGCAGCAAACTGAGCAATAATTAACGTTTTCTTTATGCACTTTTTCTTGCTACTCCAAGACATGGGCTTGAATGGTTGATTAATTTTATTATTGTTATTTTATTTTAAAAATTATTATTTATTATTATTTAAATCTTATTTAATAAATGAATGTCATTGATGGGTTTTTTTATTTGAAATTGGTTTTTGCATATCTGAACTATTAAGTTATAAATTGTATAGTAATAAGTGTTGCTTCATATTCAATGTTAAAGCAAATCTTGTTTGGGTCCATATTAAAAGGTTCATTTGTTCAATGCTGGCCCGCGACTTTGTTCAAGTTTTACATTTTGGCCCACTGTGTATTTGAGTTTGACACCCCTGCTATACATCAACGACCTGTAAAAAAAACCCTTTTTTTTAAAATAATTTTTTAATACATCTGCAATATCTTCATTCAATAAACACAAGCTACCAATATATTGCCTTAGATGTATAGCTAGCAGCTGTGGTTTACACTTAACTTGAATTCCAATTCTTGAAGTTTGAGTGACACAAACAACCACGCAGCTAGCCAGCGCTCAGGCAAAACTTCATGCCCCTACGTCCCTCAGGATACCCATTCAGCGTTTCGCTTCAATGCTGCTTCAGGGGGATATAAACCATATTGATAGCACTACAAAAAGAAAAACACAAAATCAAGAACAGACATATATCCCTCAACAGAATACTATAACTATGGCAAACTAGAAGAAAACAATTATCTATTACCCTAAACAAAACATGCATTGGTCACTCAACTTAGTACTAAACAAACCAGCGTCTAACTATCCACAGTATCTTAAATACCACAATTAGAACTCACCAGTGCTTGACTGTCCGCAATATCTCCGATATAGCAATGTCTCTATCAAGCCTACAAAAGCTTACAAAAACGCCACTCATGCACACAGATATACCCTACTTAGCACTACACACGAAGGCACAGCCAACATTTAAAGGAGACTTCAAGCTAACTACATTCCTAACACTTATCGGGAAGAGCGCATAAAAAATCTACCACCACCTAACAGCAGGCACCCCAATCCACTTGTAAATTTAACCCCCCCAGGACTAACTGTCTGTAGTTGAAAAATACATCTTTGCTCACAGAATATAAGATTTTCCTCCCTCGTTCAACCTCCCCTCCCCGTCATAACTCAAGGCAGAAACAATGTAAATCATTAAATTTATGACGTTTATCCAAACAATGCTGTACAATCGGAGCTTCCCATCTTTTACAATGAAGCCTACTTCTGTGCTCACCCAACCGTACTTGGACATCATTTGTAAAATGTGCCTTAAACTGTTTAGGTGGGCAGGGTATATCTGCCCACCTAAACAGGGTATTATAAAAAAATTGAGGGTTTTTTTTTACAGGTCGTTGATGTATAGGATTGAGTGTTATGTATGTTCTTTTTTAACCATGTATGTTTTTTTTAACCATGATTCACTCTGTAACCCGATTTGATTCTGAGACCTGTTTTCTCCTTTATTATTTTCCTTGAAGAGATATACTATAAATGTGCTAAATGATTGGAGCAAATAGTTGTCTTTTTTTAGGTGTCTAGATTAGTAAGGCAGCGTTTCAAAGACAATCTTCATCACCATCCGGATTTAACTACAGAAAACATGGTAAATCTGGGAAGATGGAACAAGGCATGGTTTGATCAGCCTGACTCTGCCCTAACTTAAACTCATAGGCTAGCTGAAAACAGTCATTTCTCTGGCTGAGAACTTCCCTATTCAATTTCTTTACATTTCCGTGATATCTATTTTGTGCAGCTGCTAACTCAGTTTGAAGAACAGCATTTTGTTTCACTCAGCCACTAAGGCAACCTCCAGCTTTTGAAACTGACCCTTTAAAGCAGCAGTTCTCCGGGATCAAGCAGGAAGTCAGTCCTCACATATGGGTGACATCGGCGCCGACAGAGCCCACATGGATCCACTCCCCAGCTTTCAAACAAAGCTTTTGGGAGTTATACCGCATATGCACAGTCACCTTCCCGCCCAAAGGTACCATCTTGCCTGTCTTCTTTTTTCCATGGAGCCCTGCAGACGTGCTGTCTGTGCACCCCGGATAAAGTTTATTTTTTTTTCACCGTTTGTCAGTATTTTTTCTGTTTTCTCCAGGAATAAGCAGGAAGTCAGTCCTCACATATGGGTGATGTCGGCGCAAACCCAGAGCCCTGCGGAAGCTCCCCAGCTTTCAAAGAAAGCCTTTGGGAGATGTCACCACGCATACTTGGTCCCCTTTCCATCCAAGGGTGCCATCATGCTTAATCTCCCTTTTACCGCATAGCCCTACAACATCCATCTTCTTTCCCTGGAAAAAAAGTTGATTTTCTTGTGCATTAAAGTGCCTTTTCCAGATATTATTTGAGATCTTTTACTTCTTGTGATTCGGATTTCGTCGTATATGGGATTCTCTGTCCTTGTTGACTATTGTACGTAGGTAAGATGACTCGTCCCTTTAGGATTCGATTAGGTGAACATAGAAGTAGGTTGAAATGTAAAAGGCGTGAGGCTCCCATTGTGGAGCATTGTTTGCAATATAAGCATAGTTTTTATGATTTATTATGCTTTTGTATAGAGCGGCTAGGCTCGGGCTTCCAGGGGATGACACAAGAGCAATATCTCACGTATAAGGAGCAAAGGTGGATTTATTCGTTGGGGACGGTTAGCCCCGGGGGGCTGAACTCGGGGATTGATTGGACAGCGTGCATATGACGGATGTTGGGAGTATTGACGTCATGCTAAAGAGGTGGAGGCTGTTCCCTATTTTAGTTCGTTATTTGGATTTCTGTTATAGGATCGGAGGTGCAGCTGGAATGTGGGTGGCTGCTGGAGTGTTTGAACGGATATTTATTGAGTTATTTGAAGTTTTTCACCTGCATTATCGGTTGGGTAAGATAAACTGGTTTTGGAGATGGAAGTTAGGGGGTACTTGTTATTATCATGGTATGTATGTTATAGCAATTTTTTTTATTTTTTTGTTTTCTAGTCTATTCCCCCTGAAGCAGATGGCGAAATGCTAGAAGGACGTCTAGGCGGGCATCGGGGTTGACTTCGGAAGTTTGATCTCTAATTTAAATTTGGGTAGTGGGTGTTTTGAGGATATAATAGTTATCACATATCTATCCATGTACATTGTTGAATTGTTTATGATGGATTTATGATAAGAAAAGCATTTGTTTTGTATTGGATGGGGATGTGTGTTGCTACATTTGACCCACGCTCTGTAGTTTAAATGAAGATTGGAGATTTTCAAGCGAACCGTTGATGTGTGAAACCTGGTAGGGGCTTAACCCCGATGGGGGTAGTTTAGCCCTGCATAGGATTTTCTGAGGTTTGCTTTCTCCTCTCTTGTATCTGCTGTTTTAAATAATAATGTGATAAGGTGAGAAGTTGGAGCTGTGTTTTTGTTCTATGAAGTATCATATATAAGCTCTGGAAAAGATCATTAGTAATATTGTTAGTTCTACCTGAAAAAGCAGGGGGGCACAGGGTCTCAGTGCCTCTGTCAGGAGGCAGTAGCCCTCTGCGGGAATGCTCCTCAGGGCAGTATATCTTCCAGGCCAGGACAGTGCCCTAGTGGACAGGCTGAGCAGGATCCTCCAACTGCACGAGTGGTGTCTAGACCTCAGGGTGGCACAGCAGCTATTCCCACTCTGGGGAATCCCAAGCCTGAACCTCTTTGCCAGCCCAGTCAACACTCAGCTGCCTCGCTTCTACTATTTCCAACTGCATCCTTCCCGGATAGCGGCAGAAGGCTTCCTCATCTTGTGGTCGGTGGGCCTTCGGTATGCCTTCCCTCCCATGCCACTAATCGCCCAGACCCTCTTCAAGGTCCTGCGGGAAAGACCTCCATGATCCTGTTGGCCCCGTGGTGGCCCAGGCAGCCTTGGTTTCCCCTGTTGCTCTGCCTCTTGACGGAGCTTCCAGTCCCTCTGGGGAACGCCACGGAGCTACTGACCCAGGAGGAGGGATTCCTTCTTCACCTCAACTTGGGGTCCCTGTCATTAACATCATGGCTGCTGGACGAGTAGCCTTAGCACTCTTCAACTTCCCAAAGGAGGTGGAGTTAGTTCTCCTGACCTCTCGTAAGAAATCCACGATATGGGCCTACGCCTTCAAGTGGCACAGATTCTCAATATGATGTGTGGAGCAACAGGTAGACCCATTCTCTTGCCAGGTGCTCTACCTTTCGCATACTGGACTCAAGTCCAACTCTGTCAGGGTGCACCTGAATGTGCTCTCAGCGCACCATCACTCCATAGAGGGAAAACACCTTTCTGCGCAGCCCTTCATTACCCTGTTTATGCGGGGCCTTCTGTTCTCAAAGCCTCCCATCCGCCCATCCCCCAGTGGAATGGGGTCTCAACATGGTTCTGACGCAGCTCACCAAGCTGCCTTTTGAACCTCTGGCTACCTACCATTTACGTTATCTCTCCTAGAAGGTCATCTTCCTGGTGGCGCTCTCCTCTGCCCGCAGAGTCAGCGAGCTTTCAGGCCTTGGTGGCCGAGCCACCTTATGCTAGGATCTACAAGAATAGGATCGTGCTTCGTACCCACCCTAAATTCCTTCCAATGGTGGTATCTGCCTTCCACCTCAACCAGGAGGTGGTGCATCTTTCCACAGCCCCACGTTGACAAGGCAGAGGCCATTCTGCATATCCTGGATTGTAAGAGGGCCCTGTCCTTCTACCTCCACTGTACTCAGAACCAACGCAAAACCTCATAGCTTTTTGTCTCATACAACCCCAGTCGTCTGGGGGAGGCTGTTACCAAGGGTACCCTATTCATCTGGGTGGTGGACTGCATCGCCTTTGCCCACGATCAGATTGGGCTCTCGTTGGAGCACTGGGTAATGGTGCAGTGTCAGGGCTATGGCAACCTCAGTTGCAAGCCAATGCTCTGTACCTATGGCAGACATCTGCCTGGCTGCCATCTGGTCCTCAGTTCACACCTTTGCAGCTCACTACTGCCTGGAGAGGGAGTCCTGACAGGACAGCGTCTTTGATCAGACCATACTCCGTAATCTGATCGGGGTTTAGGCATCTCCTGCCCTCTGACCCTTGTTCAGGCTACCGGAGCAATGATTCTCCCTGGACACTGGGATCCTCAGAATCTTCCTCAGATTCGTTTGTGGTTGTTCATGGCTAGACTGTTTTTTTTTTACAGGTTTTCGGTAACCTGTAACTAGGGAGTCCCATATGTGAGGACTGACTTCCTGCTTGTTCCTGAAGAAAACCTAGTTACTCACCTGTAACAGGTGTTCTCCAGGGACAGCAGGAATCAGTCCTCACAACCATCCCTCCTCCCCTTGGAGTTGCTGTGTAATTTTTGCCATCTTCTTTTGTTGGCTCTGGCTATGTCATCTGACTAAGATGTCACCCTTGGGCGGGAAGGGGATCACACATGCATGGTGGTATCTCCCAAAGGCTTTCTTTGAAAGCTGGGGAGATGCTTTCATGGGGCTCCATCAGCGCCGTCACCCATATGTGAGGACTGATTCCTGCTGTCCCTGGAGAACACCTGTTACAGGTGAATAACTATGCTTTCACAGGGATCAGTTCAATCACCTTTCTGCCGCCTGAGTCCTTTGCCTCTGTGTCGTAATTTTTGCTTGGGTGCTCTTTTTCTTTTCTTTTTGGCCCACGGGTTTCTTGCTCAAGGCCTAGCTAGTCAAGACATTGGAGTTTAATCTCGCAGGGCTCATTTTTCCCACTATGCCTTCGACCATCGGATTTAAGCAGTATGGTAAGTGCAATCGCATTATGTCCCAAATGGACCACCACAGTAACTGCATTAAGTGCCTCAGGGTGGAACACGACGTGCCCTCCTGCCCGCTCTGCCCGAAGACATCGGGTATGTAAGTCATTTCTCAAGGGACCTTCCCCATACATTGAGGGTTTCGTCGAAGCCGAGGTCCGACACCTGCCCGGGGGGTAAGACCTCGGGGACCTAGGCATGGAGTCCTCGACCCAAAACCGATGACAGCAGCTGTGAGTGCCCTTCGAAGCAGCCACAGCGGGAGGAATCATCCACGGAATTGGGGGATCCAGTCGGATCCTCTGACGCGATCACCATCAGGGATTCCCCTGCAAGGGACCCGATGACATCTTCAAGACCAGCACACACCGTTGTGGAGCCATCTGGCATCAAGGCCAGGATGGTGGCTCTGGAACACAGCTTTGCTGCATTCCTGGAGGCACAGCGGGGCCCGACTCCCGGTTACTCCGGGTTGTCAGTGCCAGCCACAGGGCTGTCCTTGATGAGCACCTCCCCGGAGGATGCTCCTCCCAGTCTGGAGAGGTTTGCTGAATCGATGTTGACGCTGTCAGCGACTAACTTGAGGCCCGATGTGGCGTCAGGCTTGGCATCACCAGAGCTCTGACACCGGGAGTTTGATGCCAAGCCGGTCCGATGACCGGGGGCACTCGCTAATTCCTTCAGCTCCGAGTCAGTGTGGGAGATGGACAAGGAGTCTCCCAACACCATCCTCACCAGAACATCCCCTCTGACCCATTCCCACTACAACATCGTCAAGGTCATCTCTGGAGGATCTAGCCTTTCTGGAGTTTGTGTGGGAGATATCCCAGGCACTCGCCTTCATGGCAGTTCTTGAGGGTGGGCCGTGTACCAAGGATCTCGAGATCCCCCAGTACAAGGCTCCTCCTGGGGAAACACTGACGGTGCCCATGCCCCTCATCCTTGAACAATTACTGTTCAGGATGTTGGAGACCCCGGTGATGGTGCCGATTGTGAACCATTGACTCAATTCACAGTATCGAGTCAACCAGAACCCCAGCTTCCAGAAAACACAACTGCCACATAACTCCATGGTGGAGGTGGAGTTGGCTATGTCTTACATTAAAAGCCAAAATACACACTCCTCAGTGCTCCCCAGCAGGCATGCACCATGGATGCTTTTCGCAGGAAGTGTTTCCAGGGCTCCATGCTCACAGCCCGGATCCTGGCATACCAGCTGTACATGGGCATATACCTGCGGGACCTGGCAAAGAAACTCGCCGAGTTCTCAGCTGGTTTATCAGGCGAACTCCTTGAGTGCTTCAGTATCCTGGTGCTCCAAATTTCAAACTCGGGCAGCCTTCAATGGCTTTTAGTCGGTAGCTTGAGTAGCTGCAGTGGGCATTAGTGCACACTGCTTTGTCTGTCTAAAGTCCTCCGACTTGAAGCAGTGGATTTAGGACACGTTGGCTGATGTCCCTTGCCGGGGGGGGGGGGGGGAGAATCTCTTTGCAAGCCCATGATGGAGAAGACAGACGAGCTGGAGAAAGAATTCATGACCAGAACCAGGCTGTCCAAGAAAGTGTCTGAACCTTCCCACTGGAAGACTTTGGGGAAAAAGCCCTTCCACCTGAAGTCCAAGAAGGCATATGGGAACTTACCCAAGTTTCAGGCCTATCATGCTCCTCCCCAGGGGCAGCAGGCCAAGGGCCAGGGACATGGCCTCCATAAGCCAAAGGTCCCAAAATACCAAACAGCCTCAGCCTCTTGGGCATAGCCTCCTTCCCCCAGGAGGTACAAGGCCCAAGGTTCCCGGGAGGATGGCTTGTCCACTTCGCACACCAGTGGCCAAGCATCATCACGAACACCTGGGTGTTGCAGGTAGTATCTTATGATACCTATTGCATCTGTCCATTTTGCCCAGCTGCCTCTTCCCTTTTTCCAAGGGAAATTACCCATGAACCCCTTGCACAGGGAGCTTCTGCAGAAGGAGCTCAGGTTCTTGCTCGAGGATCAAGCGGTGGAGCCCATCCTCCAACCTCTTCAGGGCCGGGGATTCTACTCCTGCTCTTCCTTGTCCCCAAGAAGACAGGGCTTCTGGTCCATCCTGGATCTGTGAAACCTCAACTGCTTCCTGGTCAAGGAAAAGTTCAAAATGGTGTCCCTTGGAACCTTGATGCCTTATCTTCTGCAGGGAGATTTGCTATGCTTCTTGGATCACAAAGATGCCCATATCCACATCCTGATCCATTCAAGGCACTGTCTGTACTTCCGATTCGTTGTCAATGGATGGCATTATCAGAACAGGGTCCTGCCTTTCAGCCTAGCCTCAAGTTCCTCGGGTATTCATGAAATGCCTGGCAGTTGTGGCTGCTCGCCTCAGGCTCTTAGGGATTTTTGTCTTCCCCTACCAAGACAACTGGCTCTTATGAGCTGGCTCATCAGAGGAGATGCGCAATGTGGCGTGGTACACCATAGGGCTACTCCAGCTCCTGGGCTTCATGGTGAACTTCCCGAAGTCTCACCTACTGCCCACCCAGTGCTTGGAGTTCATCAGTGCCCTATTGGATTCCACTCAGGCAAGAGCTTTTCTGCTACTGGATTGGGCACAGTGCCTTTCCACCCTAGAACAGGAGGTGCAGGGCAGCTCACCAGTGACAGCCAGGTAGATGCTCTGCTTCTTGGGGCACATGGCATCCACTGTCCACGTAACCCTTTTTGCCCTCCTCTGATGCAGCAGACTCAATGGACACTCAGCACTCAGTGAACACAAGCTTTAGGTCACATCCAAGTCACGCCGGCCTTAGCGACATCGCTGGCCTGGTGGTAGGACTCCTTCAACCTCAGAGCTAGCCTGCCCTTCCAGGCTCCAACAATGCAATGCATCCTTACAAAAGATGCGTCCAAGTTGGGCTGGGGGGCACACTGCAACCACTTGCAGTCACAAGGTCCATGGTCGCCAGAGGAGAGTGCCTCGCAGATCAACCTGCTGGAACTTAGAGCAGTCTATCATGCCCTATGGATCTTCTAGGATCATCTGGAAGGACAGGTGGTTCAGGTCCAAATGGACCACCAGGTGACAATGTACTACATCAACAAGCAGGGAGGCACAGGCTCGTACCACCTCTGCTGGGAGGCAGTGCACCTCTGGAACTTTGCAATAGGGAAAAACATCTCCTTCAAAGTGATGTACTTGCTGGGCCAGGACAACATACTGGCCGAACGCCTGAGCAGAGTCTTCCAGCTTCACGAGTGGAGCCATGCTGGGGGAGGTCTTCTGGCGCTGGGACACCCGGAGATCGACATCTTTGCCAATCCAGAGAATATGCAGCTGCCATGCTTCTTCTCTTGGAGGCCAGCCAGGAGACAGGAGGTGGTGGATGCCTTCCTCCTTCACTGGTCCCGAGACTTCCTGTGTACGTTTCCGCTTATGCCCCCGGGTGCCACGGGTCCTCCTCAAGATCCAAGTGAAGGCAGCTTAAGTCATCTTCATTGCACCCAGGTGGTCCAGGTAGTCCTGGTTTTCTCCCTGCTTCTGCAGTTGTCCCAGCAGGACTCATTGCCGCTGGGGAGTGCCCCGGACCTGCTATCATAGGAGAATGGGACGCTGCTGCATCCCAACCTCTTTGCCTTGACGGCCTGGATACTGAGAGGTTAGGTATAGTGCATTAACACCTCTACCGGTCGGTTGAAGATTGCCTTGCATAAAGACTCCATGCGGAGGGCTTATTTATTTATTTTTTTTTATTTTGAAACAATTTCTATACCACATTTTCCAAGGATCAAATGCGGTTTACACATAACAACATTTTGGAGAGTGCATGAACAGTCGCATTCTCCGATACATGGAACAGATTATAACTATGTACATGAACTGGTTTTAATGTGTTGCATGTTTAAAAATGACAGCAACATAAACAGTCTCAAGTTAAACTATTTACAATTCAAATTAGAGTGGATTATTATAGATTAGGGGTGGGAGGGGGAAGATACTAATGTGTCATGTTGATCAAGAAGGCCATAGTGGAGGGTAAATAGATGTGTGTTGAGTTTTTTTCTGAAGGTTTGTAAGTCAGTTTGATCTCTGAGGTGGTCAGGGAGGGTGTTCCAGAGGTACAGGTCCACATGAGAGAAGGCCTTGTTGCTAGTTATTTGTCTTGCTTTCCTAAAGTCGCTTGGAATCATAAGTTTGCCTTTAAGTGCAGGTTTTCGCATTGGTGTGTGGAGGAAGATCTTAATCCCTTCTCCTGCGCAATGCTGGATATCTTATGATACCTATTGCATCTGTCAGGGGCTAGCCTAAAGTCCAACATAGTCAGAGTGCACCTTTGTGCCATCTTGGTTTGCTACCATGCAATGGATGGTCAGGCCGTGTCAGTGCACCCTCTGGTAGGCTGGTTTATGCACACCTTCTTCTTTCCTGGCCCCCGATCTGTCCACCACCAGTGGCATGGGATCTTAATGTGGTGTTGGGGAAGCTCATGGCTCCACCCTTCGAACCCCTGGCTACCTGCCATCTCAAGTACCTTTCTTGGAAAGTCCTGTTTCTGATGGCACTCACCTCGGCCAAACATGTGAGCGAGCTGCAGGCCTTGGTGTCACATGCGTCCTACACCAGGTTCCACAGGAACAGGGTCGTCCTTCGGATCACCCTAAGGTCTTGTCAAAGGTTGTGTCTGCCTTCTATTTGAACCAAGAAGTTACACACCTTCTTTCCGAGGCCTCATTCCTCCAGGGCAGAGGCTTCCCTACACATGCTGGACTACAACTGTGCCTTGCCATTTTACATCCAGAGAACGCAGCCCCATCGCCACTCAGTGCAGCTCTTTGTTTCTTTTGACCCCAATCGACTTGGGGTCGCAGTCTCCAAGTGCACCCTCTCACGATGGATGGCCAACTGCATTTCCTTTGCCTATCAACAGACAGGGCTCTCTCTGGAGCATCATGTGATGGCACGCAATGTGCATGCCATGGTGGCTTCAGTGGCAAGCCTGTGCTTGGTGCCCTTACTGGACATCTGCCAGGCTGCCACCTGGTTCTCTGTGCACCTTTCGCTGTGCACTACTGTTTGGAAGAGACCTCCCAGAGGAATGGCACTCCGTCACCTCTTCGGGAAATAGTGAAACTCCTTCCCTCCACAATGTCATAGGCTACCGGAGTGGGGATTGCATCTTCGATGCTGCTGCTGCTGCAGTGTCAGACTTCCAGCCAACCAGTGCCCCCTGCTGCCCTTTATTGTCCACCTTTTGGGTCTCACCTGGCCTTTACAGGTTTTTTTGGTAGCCAATAACTTGAGAGTCCCATATGTGAGACTGCTTATTCACAGAGAAAGCGTAGTTACTCACCTGTCCTCACAACCCTCCCTCCTGTCCTCACAACCCTCCCTCCTCTCCGTGGAGTTGTTTTCTTCTTTTGCTGTCTTGTGCTTTATCATTATACTGATGCAAGATGGCACCTTTGGGTGGAAAGGTGACTGCACATTCGCGGTGTAACTTCCAAAAGCTTTCTTCGAAAACTGGGGCGTGGATCCACGTGGGCTCCATCACCCATATGGGAGGGCTGATCCCTGCTGTCCCCAGAGAACACCTGTTAAAGGTGAGTAACTATGCTTTCCCAAACTGTGGGTCACGACTCCAAATGGGGGTCGCAAAATCCTCATTTGGGGTTGCGGCTGCATGCAGATTTCTGGGAGAAGATAAAGAAGACTGTCACCAGTACTCTACCAGCCTCCCTCCCCCCGCTCCAACATTGGCTTTCCCTTTATTTCTGTAGTCAGTTGAATCATGCCCTTCCTCCATTCCCTGGAACCTGCATCAGCAAGCCCTCACATAGCAGATAAGAAGTGGGGGGACCTCAAGCTGGAGTCTGTGCATGTGCAGAAGTCTTAACCTCAGTCATGTCCCGTTCCCTCCCAGACTTCCGGGACGCAGCTGAGGCTGAACCTTCTGCACATGCACAGACTCCAACTTGAGGTCCCCCCATGCATCGTATCTGCACGATGCAGGTTCCAGGGGAGGGAGGAGTGGCATGATTCAGTTGACTGCAGAAGGAAAGGGGAAGGCTGATGTTGGATTGGGGGTGGGAGAGGTTGCTTGAAGGCAGCAGCGGCACTTCATATCTGTAATGGGCTAAAGTAAAGGTGGCAATAAAAGGGGCAACAGATAAATATGTAAGGAAAGTAAATAAAAACAAGAGGAGAAGGAAACCTATTTGGTTTTCCAAAGAAGTGGCTGCTCAAATAAAGGCAAAAAACACAGCTTTCACAAAATTCAAAAGCTTACAAACAGAGGAACACAGTAAGGAATACAGGATCAAACTAAAAGAAACAAAAAGAGAAATAAGGAAAGCAAAATCAAAGACAGAGGAAAAGATGGCTAAAGATGTGAAGTGTGGCGACAAAACTTTCTTCAGGTACATTCGGGAGAGGAGGAAAATCAGAGATGGAATTGCAGGACTCAGAAGTGCCGGGAACGGATTTGCGGAAAGTGACTTTGAAAAAGCAAAATTGCTAAACAAATACTTCTGCTCTGTTTTTACTAAAGAAAATCCTGGAGAAGGACTATCTGTGACTCCCAAATATAAAAATGGGAATGAAGTAGATACCACACCATTCACTGAAGATGATGTGTTAGAACAACTTGCAAAACTGAAAGTGAACAAGGCCATGGGACCGGATGGGATACATCCGAGGATACTGAAAGAGCTCAGAGAGGTTCTTGCAGAGCTGTTAAAGGATGTTTTCAACAAATCCTTGGAAACAGGAGTAGTTCCTCAGGACTGGAGGAGGGCGGATGTGGTACCTCTTCACAAAAGTGGTGACGGGGAAGAAGTGACAAACTACAGGCCCGTGAGCCTTATCTCGGTGGCGGGAAAAGTAATGGAGGCGCTTCTGATAGAGCGAATAGTGGACTTTCTCAAAACCAACAGGTTGCATGATCTGAGGCAATATGGTTTTACAAAGGACAGTCTTGCCAAACAAATCTGATTGAGTTCTTTGACTGGGTGACCAGAGAACTAGATCAGGGGCATGCGATGGATGTCATCTACCTGGATTTCAGCAAAGCCTTTGATACTGTTCCTCATAGGAGGCTTATCAATAAACTCAGTAGTTTGGGGATTGGTCCCAAGGCGGTGAACTGGATCAGAAATTGGTTGACTGACAGACAACAGAAGGTGACGGTAAATGGAGCTCACTCGGATGAAAGGAGGGCGATTAGCGGGGTGCCCCAGGGTTCGATCCTGGGCCTGGCACTGTTCAATGTATTTGTGAGTGATATTGCTGAAGGACTGCATGGAAAAGTCTGTCTCTTTGCAGATGACACGAAAATTTGCAACAGAGTGGACTCCCCTGAGGGAGTGGATAACATGAGGAAAGATCTACAAAAGCTGGAAGAATGGTCTAATGCTTGGCAGTTAAGATTTAATGCGAAGAAGTGCAGTGTCATAAACTTGGTAAGCAGAAATCCAGGGGAAATGTACGCGATAGGGGCGAGAGGTTGGTGTGCACAGACCAGAAGGAGGACCTTGGTGTGATTATTTCTGAGGATCTCAAGGTGGCAAAACAGTGCGACAAGGCAGTGGCAAAAGCCAGGAGGATGTTGGGTTGCATACAAAGAGGAATTGCCAGCAGAAAGGAAGAGGTACTAATGCCACTGTATAAGTCACTGGTGAGGCCTCACTTGGAATACTGTGTTCAGTTTTGGAGACCATATCTTGCAAAGGATATAAAAAGACTGGAAACTGTTCAGAGGAAGGCAACCAAAATGATTTGAAGCCTGCGTCAGAAGCCTTATGAGAAGAGACTTGAAGACCTAAATATGTACTGTCACCACGCCCCCTGCTGGTAGCTTGTTGAAGGGACAAGGTGGACATTTTAATTATTTTGTAGAAGTAGGAAACCTTTTTGGACCAGAGGGATCATGGTCCTTGTAGTCCTTCTTAAAGAAATGAGTTGTGTACGCCTTGTGTAGGGTCAAACAAAAGGCTTTTATTCCCCTTTAGCACTAAGGTTCGCTAAGAAACCAAAAAGTAGAATTTACCTTATTTTCAGGTTTATGCCAAAGTAATTACAGAGCAAGAAAACTGTTATGAGAGCTTCACAGTTCCTTGTAAAAATACACAGGGTTTTCAACACTGTAGTAAAACAAATAAACAAGCTATTTTTTAGCTCAACACAGGCAAAAGATATTGTTAAAGCATGTTCTGGTAATTACAGCTCTGGGAGAGACTCTAGACTTTCAGCAATACACATCGAACAGTCCATTTGTTCTTCATGCATCAACGGCTCTGGTTCCCCAAGCTCAATCTGCATGGGTTCCAGCTCAGCCGTGCTTTCTTCTACACCTGAGCTTTCCCTGGCTGAAATAGTTTGCAGTTCAGAAGTTCTCTTCCCTAGTTTCCAGCCTGGCAGTTCTGGGTTTTGCAAACAAGTAGTATGTCTTGTTCCTATGCCTCTTTGTAGTGGTTTCCAAAACTTCTGCCAGCTTTCTTTCCTCTCAGTACTGCTATCTAAGTTATAAGTCTTTCTAGGGCCTGGCTTCTTTGTGAGAAATAAAGTATCACTGTACCTTGGCTCCTTGAAGTCTGTGCCACTGGTATTCCCCCTACCAGGCACCCTACTTCTGATACCGTCTTCTCTGAAGACTGTTTCTTTGGAGTTCTCTGGGCTGGGCTTGTCCTCCCTGGAGCTTAGCTTTGCCACGTAAGGATTCCAAACTCCTCTGCTTTGCAGTATAGGAGGTTCCTCTATCAGGTCTTTTCTTCCCAGTATCCTTGGGTTCCTTTCCAGATCCTTTCTCAGAGCTTCTCTCTATGCATAGGCCTCTCTCTAGGCCTGGCTCTCTCAGCAGCCGTGGCTCTCCCCCTAGCCGGAGCTCTCTCTCTTGCCGAGGCTCTCTCTGCTTCCTTCCTGCAGAGCCCTGCTTATAAAGCCCTTTTTCCTTTGAGTTTTCTGACCCTCTCCTCAGATGCACCTGATTAGCTTCTGCTTCATCAGTACCTGGGTGTGTCAGCTCAGCATCTGCAGGCTCGTGCCTGCCCCCTCTAGCTGTCCTGCTAGGTAATTGCACCCTCTGCAAGTCAGTTGCTTTATGAAAAACAGCGTTTTTTTCTAAGTTCATAGCTTCACTAGCTTCAGCTCTATCACAGTACACTCTGGAGGAGAGGAGGGACAGGGGAGATATGATTCAGACCTTTAAATACTTAAAGAGAAATAATGAACAAACAAACCTCTTCCAAAGACGGGGAAGTTGTAAAACTAGAGGGCATAACATGAAGCTGCAAGGGGGTAAATTGAAAGGCAATGTCAGGAAATACTTTTTCACTGAAAGGGTGGTGGATGCTTGGAATGCCCTCCCACTGGAAGTGTTGGGGGCAAATACAGTGATAGAATTCAAAATGGCATGGGACAGGCACAGTGGATCCCTTTACAGCAATAGGATAAAATCAAAATAAACTTAACTAACTAATTTCTCAACATACAGGGGTGTCCTATATGGAGCGGTGGGTTCACCCCTAAAACAAAGATAAAGGGGGGGGGGTACCTGCACGGAGCAGCAGGTGCACCTACTCTTGCCATCTTACTGGGCAGACCAGATGGACCATATTGGTCTTTATCTGCCGTCATTTACTATGTTACTATGTAATGTGAGTGCTTGCTGCTGCAGATTTGGAGGGCACAATGCAGTCAGCAGCACAATGTAGTCAGCAGCAGCCTAGCTAAGATAGTGCAGGATGTGGGGATAATCCTGGACTGTGGAGGAGGCGAAGGGAACATTGGATGCTGGACCACAAGAGGAAGGAGAAATAGGGAGGAAGTTGGACATAATGAGGGTTGGAATAGCTTGAATGGCAGGGAAATGTTTGACATGGGATTGGTACTGGGACAGGCAAAGGAGATGCTTGAAATGGGGAAGGGGGTACTAGGGAGCCAGAAGAGATGCTGGACATGGGAAGAAGGGAGACAGGAAATGTTTGACATTGGGGGGATACTGGGGAGGGGAGAGAAAGCAGCTGCTGGACATGGCGGGGCACAAGAACTGGTGAGACTGACAGGAAATGCTAAATTAGGGGTGGGGCTAGGGAGACAGAAAGCGTAGTTACTCATCTGTAACAGGTGTTCTCCAGGGACAGAAGGAATCAGTCCTCACTTATGGGTGATGTCGGAACTGACGGAGCCCGCATGGAGTAATTCCCCAGCTTTCAAAAAAAGCCTTTGGGATTGCTGCCACGCATGCGTGGTCCTCTTCCCGCCCAGGGGCGCCATCTTGCTCAGTCAGGTCCCATAGCTAGAGCCCTACTAAGCAGATGGCAAGGGGAGCAAAATAAATGGCAACTCTTAAGGGAAGGTGGGAGGGTAGTAAGGACTGATTCCTGCTATCCCTGGAGAACACTTGTTACAGGTGAGTAACTACACTTTCTCCAGGAACAAGCAGGAAGTCAGTCCTCACTTATGGGACTCTCCAGCTTCTTGCTACTGAACCTGTAGTCTTAAAAACGCCTCTGTGAGGCTGTGAGCAGAAGCCGATGCCCGAAGGAGCCCGAGTCCTCGGGGGCAAAGCTCTCGGTTGCCGCAGTAGAAGGGGTCAGAGGGCAAGAGTTGCTGATACCCCAAACAGATTACGGAGTACAGCCTGGCCAAAGGCGCTGTCCCGGCGGGACTCCCTCTCCAGGCAGTAGCGCGAGGCGAAGGTATTTGCAGAAGACCAGGTCGCAGCCCGGCAGATGACCGCTAGAGGCACTGAGCGCAGCGAAACCACCGAAGCCGTCTTGGCGCGGACGCCGTGCGCGGTGACTTGGCGATCCAGCAGGGCCCCAGCCTTTGCCTGGGTGAAAACGATGCAGTTCACCACCCAGTTGGAGAGGATGCGCTTGGTGACTGCCAGCCCCAGATGGCTAGGATCATAGGTGACAGAGCCAGTCGGACATGCAATGACCCTGAGTATGCTGCAGATAGAAGGCGAGATACATCTTGCAGTCGAGTGTATGCAGGACCGCCTATGCTCGGTCGGCATGAAGTATCGAGAAGAAAGTCGGCAGGACTAGCTCCTGGTTGAGGTGGAAATCTGAGATAACTTTCGGTAGGAACTTGGGGTTGGTACAGATGACCCTGTTCCCATAGAATCTGGTATAGGGGGCCTCAGCCATGAGGGCTTGGAGCTTGCTGAATCGCTGAGCCGAGGTCAGAGCCACCAGGAAGACAATCTTCCAGGAGAGGCACCAGAGCGAGTACATCGCCATCGGCTCGAATGGTGGCTGAGTGAGCTGCATGAGTACAATGTTCAAGTCCCACTCCACCGGCAGAGGCCAGATGAGTGGCTTGGAAAGCAAGAGGCACCGCATGAAGTAGGAGACCAGGGGCTGCCCCGAGAGGGGTTTACCCTCGACGGGGAGATGGTTAGCTGACATGGCACTGAGGTGCACCCTCACCAAGATGGATTTCAGCCCCACCTGCGAGAGTTGAAGGAGGTACTGGAGAATCCACCTGGTAGAGCAGGAGAATGGGTCAATCTGGAGCTCGGAGCACCAGACCGAGAAGTGCTGCCACTTGAAGGTGTAGCTCCGCCTCGTGGAGTCCTTCCTCGATGCAAGGAGGATCTCCTCAATCTCCCCTGGGAGGTCCAGCGGAGTTAAAGCGACCCATTCAGCCGCCAGGCTGTGAGGGATAGCTAGGAGAGGTTTGGGTGTAGCACCCACCCTTCCTCCTGCGTTAGCAGGTCTGGGGCGCAGCCCAGGGGAAGTGGCAGCTCCGAGAAGAGCCAGAGCAAAAGCTAGAACCAAGGCTGGTGAGGCCATGAGGGGGCCATGAGGATCACAGAGGCTTTGTCCTGCTGGATCTTGTGGAAGTCATCGCGATGAGGGGGGTGGGAGGGAATACATACAGCAGCTCAGAGGTCCAGTCCAGAAGGAACACATCTGGGACCACCCTGTTGGGTTGAGGAACCAGCTTGCAGAAGCTGGGAAGCTGCGCATTCGCTGGGCTGGCGAACAAGTCCAGGGATGGAGTTCCCCACCGTTGAAACAGGAGGAGAGCCACCTCCGGGTTCAGGCGCCACTCGTGATGGCAAAGAAGCCTGCTGAATCTGTCCACAGGACATTGTCCTGGCCGGGGAGGTAGACCTCTCTGAGGATCATGCCTCGGCACACAGCAAAGGAGCAGAGGAGGACTGCCTCCTGGCAGAGAAGGTGAGAGCCCGTCCTGCCCTCCTTGTTCATGCAGAACATCGCAACCCTGTTGTCGGTCTGTATCAGTATTGACTTCCCTTTCAGGTGGGGCTCGAAGACTTTCCAGACCACTCGGAGTTCAAGCAGGTTGATCTGCTGCCGGGACTCCTTGAGGAACAATTTGCCCCTGGATGCATAGGTTGCCACAGTGGGCTCCACAACCCAACAGCCAATCAACCATTGTCAGGACGAGCTCGTTTTGTGGGACCTGGAAGGGCATGCCTTGGAGAAGACTCTGGGGGTTCTGCCACCAATCCAGGGAGCTGTGCAGCTCACTGTGTAGGTCCCGAAGGCAGCCGGAGGTTTGGGTCCATTGTGTCTTCAGGCACCACTGGGTTGCCCGCATGTGCATGCGGGCATGGGGAATGACGTGGACTGTCGAGGCCATGTGCCCTAAGAGTTGCAGCATGGTCTGCGCCAGCACCCTCGCCTTGCCTTGGACCTCAGCAACCAGGGCACTGAGATGATCCGCGTGGGCTTGCGGAAGGAAGGCAGTTGCCCAACCAGTGTCGAGGAGGGCGCTGATGAACTCCAGAGTCTGCACCAGCTGGAGGTGGGACTTGGAGTAGTTGATCAGGAAGCCGAGATGTTCGAGTAGAAGGACCATGCAGGACGCCCCGAGGTGAACTTCCTCCATGGATTCCCCCATGATGAGCCAATCGCCTAGGTAGGGGAAGACAGGTATGGCCTGCTGCCGGAGGTGTGCTGTGGCTGTGGATAGGCACTTTGTTAAGATCCGCGGAGCGAATGCGAGCCCGAAGGGGAGAATCCTGTACTGGTAGTGCTTCCCTTGCACCCTGAAGCGCAGGTACTGCCTGTGCCTGGGGTGGATCAGTATGTGAGCGTAAGCATCCCTGAGGTCCAAGGAGCATAGCCAATCACCCTGCCAGAGGAAGGGCAGTAGGACGCCAAGAGATAACATTCTGAACTTCTCCCACACCAGGACTTTGTTCAGCTTCCGGAGATTGAGGATTGGGCACAAGCCCTCTTTTCGCTTCAGAATGAGGAAGTATCGGGAGTAGAATCCCCAGCCTCGGAGATGTTTCAGTACCCTTTAGAGCGCCTGCTGACCGAGAAGGTTGTCCAACTCTTGCTTTAGGTAAGCTTGGTGCGCAGGAAGCTGAGAAGGCTCGACTGGGGAGAATGTGGGAGGAGGCCCAGCTAGGTTAAGACGGTAATCATCCTGGATCACCTGGAGAACCCAGGCGTCTGATGTGATCGACGCCCATTCAGGTGCATAGAGGGATAGGCGTCCTCCCACAAACAGCAGTGCCGCCGGGGAATGAGAGGCTATGCACTCAGCGTCAAAACCCTTGAGTTGGCTCGGGTGGCGCGGAAGGGAAGAAGTCTTCCACGAGAGATGTGTGCGGGTTATGAACTCCATCTCTATCTCGGCTGCCTTGTCTTCCATGGGCTTGCCGAATAGTTGTTCACCAAGGCAGGGCACATCCAGGAGTTTCTCCTGGACCCACTGCTCCAGGTCTGAAGACTGAAGCCATGCCTGATGCCTGGCCCCAATGCCGGACACTGCCACACTGGCTGAGGATTCGAACCCATCGTATGCAGTGTGGGAGAGGTACTTCAAGCAATCCATGACCGACCTCAGCAGGGTTTGGAACCTGAGAAGTGGTCGCCCCCGAAGTTCGCTGAGAAGCCGCCAAGCTCTCTGGCGATGTCTCGTAGGAACATGCCCATGTAAAGTTGGTAAGCCTGGATGCGGCATGCCAGCATGGACCCTTGGTAAGCCTTGCGCCCAAGGGTATCAAGGGCACGGGATTCCCTGCCAAGAGGGACCGAAGAGTGTGACTTCAGGCTCTTTTGTTTCCGCATAGCGGACTCAACTACCATCAAGGTGTGGGGAAGCTGAGTTTCTGGAACCCCGGGGCTCACTGAAGCCTGCACATGGCATTAAGTCTCTTGCTGACAATGGGGACCGAAGCAGGTGTCTCCCACATGTGGAGAAGCAGCTGGGCCAGGATGGGCGGCACTGGGACCGTGAGAGATTCCCAATGCGGGGACTCGTACTGTAAGATGACCAATTCCTCTGATCTCGGTTCCCTCCTCGGTCTGCGTCTGCAGGTTGAGGGCCCATGCCATGTCATGCACAAACACCAGAAAGGAGGTGTCCTCTGCGAGGCAGGGGGTGATGGATCTGAGTGCAGATCCCTGTGGGGACGGGTCTTGGGGGAGGTATCTCCATCCAATTCCCAGCCTGAAAGGTCTGAGTAGGACTCCAAGTCAGGCTGGTAACCCTGTTCCACGACTGAGGCCTGTCTGGAGCTGTAGGCGCTGGCCTTGGAAGACCTCGCCCCCGAAGAATGGGATGGCGAGCGAGACCGGTGACGAGGACCCACACGAGGCCCACAGCTCTTGGGGGTTTCCAAGGCAAAACTGGGTCCCCTCCTTCGAGGGCCTCTCGGTCTCGAGGTGCAGGCCAGCTATGCTGGGCAGAAGCACCTGCTGGACAGCTAGGAAGGCAGAAATGCTGCACTCCAGTGCCAGCTTTTGGGACTCCCACTCGGGGTGGGACCCTGCGATGCCGATGCCAGGGTTACTGGGTCTGGCGTAGAGGAGGAGAGGGGGTCCTCACTGGGACGACCTTCTGGAGACTGGGCACCTTTGCCTGAGGCCTCCGCATCTGTATGCGGTACCTTGTCCGACTCTCGGGAACACCGAGGAGGGCTAAGAGACTGAGTACGAGAACGCTCGCACTTGTCCGGTGCCCCTGACAGCAACTTTGAGGTGGTCTTCTTTTTACACCGCTCCACTTCAGGGGAGCCCTGGTCGGAGTGTCGCCTTGGGCTGGGGATCTGGGGATCCGTCGATGGTGGGATGGCTTGGGGCGCCGCTGGGGATCCCGGGGCTGCCTTACGGAAAATGTCATCAGACTTCTGCTTACGACTTAGCAGGGCCTTGGTGAACATTTTCTTACACAACGAGCAGAGCTCCGGGTTATGGTCAGCCCCCAGGCACCGTAGACAGCAGTCATGTGTGTCTGTGAGCGACATGTCTTTGGAGCATCTGTCGCATTTCTTGAAACCAGTGGCTATTGGGGCGAAAAGGGCCCCTGTGAGGTCAAAGACCCTCGAGGCCAGTGGTTGGAAGAAAAGGGCGCGAAAAGGGCCCGAGGAGAAAAAATCCTAAAATAAAGGTTGACAAAGAAATCCCCTCACCCACAGAGGGCAGGAATGAGGGAATGGATGGGTAGAGGACTGGTGCAGCCGGAAAAAACAAGGGCCAGAGGCCAAAAACAAAACACTTTTTCCAAGGGACTGAGCAAGATGGTACTCTTGGGTGGAAAGAGGACCATGCATGCGTGACAATAATCCCAAAGGCTTTCTTTGAAAGCTGGGGAATTGCTCTGTGCGGGCTCCGTCAGTGCCGACATCATCCGTAAGTGAGGACTGACTTCCTGCATGTTCTTGGAGAAAGAGAAGATACTGTACATGAGAGGGAGGGAGACAGAAAAAATGCTGGACATGGGGGGACTAGAGAGACAGAAGAGATGCTGGACATATGTGAGGGATGAAGGAGGTAGACAGGAGATACTGAACATGGGAGAGATAAAGAGACCTTGGATGGGGAGGATGAGATGGGATATGCAGGACATGGGAGAGCATAGACAGGGGAGAGTTAGTGAAAGACTGGGCAATAAGAGACGGGATGGAGAGAGAGATGGGGATGGGAGAGCTGACTGAGGGAAAGTGATGAAAACACAAGAAACAGCAGGTGCGAAGACAGTAGTCACAGGCACTTTATTGATCACCCAACCCCAATGCGTTTCAGCCACATGGAGGGAGGGAGAAGTGGCTCAGTGGTTGGGACAGGTTACCTCAGGCTGGAGGTTCAGTTCCCACATGGGGACAAGCAACCTCAGGCCAGAGGGACTGGGGTCTCTAGTCCCAAAGCCACTCCTTGTGGCCTTGGGCAAGCCACTTAACCCTCCATTGTCTCAGGTACACTTAGATTGTGAGCCCTTCAGGGACAAGGGAATAAAAAGTACCTGTTAGTATACATGTAAAACGCACTGATTCTAAAGTGCGCAGTATAAAAAAAACCAAAATAAATAAAATGGACCTTCTTCAGGGGGACCAACGAAGTAGCAGTTATACCACGGGTACCAACGAAGTAGCAGTTATAGATCCACGGTTTTGGTTGGTAAATAGATCCACGGTTTTGGTTGGTTCCTTCTTCAGGGGGTACAAAACCTCAGAAAGAAAAATGCAAAACCAACATAAAATGAACCATATATATGATAAAAGCAATCAATAAATAAAACAAACAATAAGTAAAAAAAACAAGATTAAAACAATACATTATACAAACTAATATAAAAATAAATATCCATGTAGCATTAATAACAACACATAAAAACGATAACATAGCATAACTAAATTTAATAAAACATTAGAATGCAAGACTGAATGAAAGAAAATTAGACATAAGATAAATATAGTAACATAGTATATGATGGCAGATGAAGACCAGTATGGCCCATCTAGTCTGCCCAGCAAGGTGGCAAGAGTAGGTGCATCTGCTGTTCCGTGCAGGTCACCCCTCCCCATGCCTTTGTTTAGGGGTGTACCTTCCACTCTTTGTAGGTCACCCCTATTTGTTGAAATATAAGAGATAGTTATGTTTGTTTTGATTTTATCCTGTTGCTATGAAGGGATCCACTGTGTCTGTCGCATGCCATTTTGAATTCTATCACTGTATTTGCCCCAACCACTTCCATTGGGAAGACATTCTCAGGCTTCATCCTACTATTCCTTGACATATCCGCAGCTTTCGACACAGTATCTCACCAAACCCTCATCAACCAACTCAACACCATTGGCATCCAAGGCACCCCACTACAATGGTTTCACTCCTACCTTTCCCAATGAACCCAAGTGAAAACTGGAAACCAATTCTCTTCACCATTCACCCTCCCCCAAGGAGTACCACAAGGATCAGCACTCTGCTCCTTCCTGTTCAACATATAAATCAGACCCCTCTGTCACATCCTCAAGAGCCTCAATATTGAATACCAAATCTACGCGGATGATATAATGCTCTTCACCCCTTTCAACACCACCTCTCCTGATTACTCCACACTTTCAGCCTGCTTCACAGAAGTCACCACATGGCTACAACAACACAATCTCACAATCAATCTGAACAAAACAGAGCTCCTTCACATATCCAGAGATACCAGCTTTAATCCCTCACACAGTATCAAACTGCAACACTGAAATCCAGGTCAAACCCCATATCAAGTACCTTGGTGTAACCTTGGACTACCTCTTGAACTTCCAGCCTCACATCCTAAACATCACCAGTAGTATTTATTACAAAATCAGAATTCTCCGCAACCTATGCTCTCTTCTACCCCATGATAACTTCCACACAGTCTGTCAAGCATCAATCACCCCTCTCTTCGATTACTGCAACTCCATCTTACAAGGACTACCTAAGACCACCTATGCCCCCCTCCAGCTGGCTCAAAACACAGCTGCACGACTCATCGCCGGAGCAACCAGGCACACCCACATCACGCCCTTATTGAAATCCCTACACTGGCTACCTATCTCATCCCGTATCAGGTTTAAGACCATTGTCCTCACGCATAGAGCCCTCCTTAACACTACAGCGGAACAGCTACAACCACTAATTGAGCGCCCCAACAACAGCAGACTCTGGCGCCAAAACACAGCAAATCTCCTCCTTCTACCTGCACAGAGCTCCAAGAAATCATAATGCACCTGCACAAGAGCCTTCCAATTCTATGCCCCCACCAACTGGAACAAACTACCCCCCACCTTACGGGCCCTCCAATCCCACACCCTCTTCAAAAAACATCTTAAGAGCTTTCTTTTCGAAGAACATTTCAACACTGCCACTGCCAGAAACCACACAAGAGCACACCTCCCCTCACCACTCAACCCCCATAAGCAGGCGACCACAATGCCTCACCATATAGCAGCTATGCCATTTGTAAATAATCACTTTATTGCTCTTGTTTCAATTGTAACAATAATTTATACCAGTTATCTGAACATAGTTCCAATTGTTTCATACAAAAGTTACTACCTGTTCAATGTAAATTTCTACCAGTTAACTGTATATAGTTCTACTGTTCCATGTAAATATTACTACTTGTTCATTGTAAACCATCTTGCCTTGCAGAAAGCGGTGTATAAAACCAGTTAAATAAAATAAATAAATAATTCCAAGCATCCACCACCCTTTCAGTGAAAAAGTATTTCCTGATATTGCCTTTCAGTTTACCCCCTTGCAGCTTCATGTTATGCCCTCTAGTTTTACAGCTTCCAGGTCTCTGGAAGAGGTTTGTTTGTCCATTAATACTCATCAAGTATTTAAAGGTCTGAATCATATCTTCCCTGTCCCTCCTCTCCTCCAGAGTATACATATTTAGATCTTTAAGTCTCTTCTCATAAGTCTTCTGACGAAGGCTCCAAATCATTTTGGTCGCCTTCCTCTGAACCATTTCCAGTCTTTTTATATCCTTTGCGAGATATGGTCTCCAAAACTGAACAAAATATTTCAAGTGAGGCCTCACCAGTGACTTGTACAGTGGCATTAGTTCCTTTTCCTTCCTGCTGATAATTCCTCTTTGTATGCAACCCAGCATCCTTCTGGCTTTTGCCATCGCCTTGTCACACTGTTTCACCACCTTGAGATCCTCAGAAACAATCACTCCGAGTTCCTTCTCCTGGTCCAAGCACACCAACCTCTTGCCCCCCTTTCGCATACAATTCCCTTGGATTTCTGCTTCCCAAGTGCATGACACTGCACTTCTTCGCATTAAATCTTAACTGCCAAGCATTAAACCATTCTTCTATCTTTTGTAGATCTTTCCTCATGTTATCCACTCCCTCAGGGGAGCCCACTCTGTTGCAAATTTTCATGTCATCTGCAAAAAGACAGACTTTTCCATTCAATCCTTCAGCAATATCACTCACAAATACATTGAACAGTACCAGTCCCAGGACCGAACCCCGGAGCACACCGCTAATCACATTCCTTTCATCCGAGTGAGTTCAGTTTACCATCACATTCTGTTGTCTGTCAGTCCACCAATTTCTGATCCAGTTCACCACGGTGGGACCCATCTCCAAGCTGTTGAGTTTATTGATAAGCCTCCTATGAGGAACAGTATCAAAGGCTTTGCTAAAATCTAGATAGATAACATCCATTGCATGCCCTTGATCTAGTTCTCTGATCACCCAGTCAAAGAACTCAATCAGATTTGTTTGGCAAGATCGTCCTTTGGTAAAACCATGTTGCCTCAGATCATGCAACCTGTTGGTTTCATGAAAGTCCACTATTTGCTCTTTCAGGAGCGCCTCTATTACTTTTCCCGCCACTGAAGTAAGGCTTACTGACCTGTAGTTTGTCTCTTCTTTCCTATTGCCACTTTTGTGAAGAGGTACCACATCAGCCCTTCTCCAGTCTCCAAGGATCTATTAAAAACATCCTTTAACGGCCTTGCAAAAACCTCTCTGAGCTCTTTCAGTATCCTGGGATGTATCCCATCTGGTCCCATGGCCTTGTCTATTTTCAGTTTTGCAAGCTGTTCTAACACATCATCTTTTGTGAATGGTGTGGCATATATACTCCATTCCCATTTGTATATCACAGGTGGTCCTTGTCCAGGATTTTCTTTAGTAAAAACAGAGCAGAAATATTTTGTTTAGCATTGAAAATGGTAAAGAGTAAATAACACCCAGCATAAAAAGGAAATAAACATTGTATGTGTATATTCACATGCAAATATGGATGAGGAGGACTTCATACACTGAATGTGAAGGGGCCAATGTGTGGAAGTCGTGTACAACATAATCCATGTAGCAGATTTATTTATCTATCTATATTTTTCTATACCGCCCCTTCCAGCGATCAAGGGCGGTTTACAAGGAACATTTTAACAATTGTACACAGATGTATACATTTACATTGAACAATCAGATTCAACTATTTACAATGAACGGTTAAGTTTAACTATTTACATTGAACAAAACTTCAACTTCAAGATGTATTAGTAATACAAACAGCCATTTGATACAAACAACCGAGAGAGGAAAAACCCATAATAGACACAGACTAGGCTGAAAATACATATACCTGGTTCAATGCGAGCTATGTATATGGCACCACTGTCAGAAATAACCACATTTGAATAAAAGCCTACCATGGCAAAATAAATAAGATAAATTAAAGGAATACAACTTGTGGTGAGTTTGTAGCAGATTTATCCACATGAGTGTAAAAGCACTGTCTAAACAAATGTGTGTGGGAAAAGTAAAAATGCGCCTGCTACACTCCTCAGTGACGTGGGTAGGCCCAGCACAATGAGAGGACTTGCAGTGAAGTAAATCTACCCGACAGTTTTTTAGGTTATAATCTATCATCTCCTTCCTTCCCCTTTCCCCCCACCCCCTTCCCCCTCCATCCCTTCACCCCACTTTCCCCTTCCCCTTCCTCCCCCCCACCCCTACCCGGGTTTGTCCTGTGGTTGGTTTTCTTAGTCCTTTTGTTTTTAATGCTTTTGTTTGTTTTTTATTGATCTTAGTTTTTATTGATCTAAGTGTTTGTATGGTGCAGGAGTATGTTTTATATGTTTTAGGGCTCAGTTTTATTTATTTATTAATGTCTGTTATGGTTTAATTTTACATTTTTAGGGTCTTGTTTAATGTATTTATTCATTTGTGCATATTATTTATATTCCCGTACCCTTGAGGTTTTTATGTTAAGTTCATTATTAGATAGATATCCTGTCACGTTTCTGGGTTTGTTTTGGAGTCCCATGCCACCCCCTTTCTTTTTATGGTTAGGCCAGTGGTTCCAGTTGTTTTTTGGTGTCCCTGGCTCTCCCCGGGTATATTGGGTTTTGTGTATTCAGTGTCTCGTTAGCCACTTGTTGTTTTCTGATATTAGTTTCTATGGTGCAAGGTTCGATCATATTTATTTATTCATTAGTATATTTATGGATATATGCTTTTAATTTCTGATGTCTTTATGTTCATTTGTATATGAGGCCCTTATGTTGCTTTCCCCAAGTTGGGCTTTGTACCATTCGCTGTTTCCCTTTATGGCTCTATGGATAGACATTTTTATCAAGGCATCCTGGACATCCAGCCCCTCCGTATGTTCGGTCTGAGCCAGACATACAGAGGGGCTCGTGATTCTAATCCTGCAGGGCATGTCTAGCCTCGCAGGATCAGAATCATGAACAGGCCTGTACATGCAGGCCGGGACTGCGATTCAGCCTGGCCTGCATGTACAGGCCTGATCCCGGCTAACTCAGTCGGGGCTCTACAATGGAGTCATGGCATCTGGTTGCCATGGCTCCGCGGCTCCATTGTAAAGCCGCGATCCCGGCTGCTGGACTTCAAAGGTGATTTCCCCACAGCCTGACCCCCGATATGGCCTCCTAAGGCCAGAGTCGGGCTCTGGAGAATGTCCTCGGGCTCCCCCTGCCCTATCTGTGCCCTGGGCCCCCAGAAAAAAGGTCCAGGGAAGTTATTCTACCTCAGAGGTGGAATACCTTCCCCACATAAGTTGCCGGCCCTGTATGTCCAGGACCAGTGACCACCCACTGCCCGCCCAGACTCCACCCCTTCCCTGCCCCCCCGTCTAACTTTCTCGCACAACCAGCGGGGAAGTTAGATGCTGACAGGGAAGGCACAAATTGACATTTTTAGATTAGGGAGCATTTTGATCTTTCATATGAGATTAGCAACACTTGGCAATCCTTTGGTGCATGGAGCAATTGGCTTTAGCTCTCTGATAAGTACCATCAGATGTTTTATGATTTGACACATTTTTGGTTGTACACTTTCCCGTACACCTTCAAATGATGATGAGTAGTTGACCCTTCAACCTGGTTTAGCACAAGTCGGATCGCTTAAGAGAAGTGGATTTGAACACCAGCGCTCAGTGCTGCCGGTACATGAATGCTATGGGCTGACTTCTGTCCTTGCTCCAGGTTTGCCTTTATCCTCATTTATTTATTTTGGTAATATGGACCTCCTTCTTAGGTAATAAGGATTGTGGATTACTAGAGTTAGGTAAGAAGTCTAGAGCTGATAGTTTTTTAATACAAGTGTGTTTTTAGGTAGGTTTACTTCACCGCAAGTCCTCTCATTGTGCTCGGGCTTACCCACATCACTGAGGAGTATAGCAAGTGCATTTTGACTTTTCCATATACATTTGTTTAGACAGTGCTTATGCACTCATGTGGACTTTCCAGTCCCGCTAACGACTCCTTGAGGTACTGTCCCATTTTGGCAAAATTTGTTTTCTTAAAGTCTAAGATCCTCATTTTTGAATGGATTTTATCAGCCCTAGTCCTAATACTGAACTGCACCATCTGGTGATCACTGGGTGCAGGAATGGAGAATAAAACAAAGGATATTATAATGTCTCTGCATCGTTCCAAGGTGTGATCGCACCTCGAATATTGTGTGCAATTTTGATCACCTTATCTTAAAAAGGATATAGCAGAATCAGAAAAGGTACAGAGAAGTGCCACCAAAATGGTAAAGGGGATGGACGTATACTCCTATGAGGGAAGATATGATAGAGGTCTATAAATTAATGAATGGAGTGGAATTGGTAAACGTAGATCAATTGTTTATGCCATCAAAATGTAGAAAGACTAGGAGACATGCAATGAAGCTATAGTGTAACCCATATAAGATTAATAAGAGAAAATATTTTTTCATTCAATGCGTAATCAAACTCTGGAATTCATTACCGGAGGATGTAGTAAAAGCTGTTAGTGTAGCTGGGTTTAAAAAAGGTTTGGACAAGTTCCTGGAGAAAAGGACCATAAACCATTATTAAAGGGGACCCGGGAAAACCACTACTTGTCCCAATACAAACATTATGGGGAAACTGCTAGGTACTTGTGACCTAGATTGGATACTGTTGGAAACAGGATACTGGGCTTGATGGACCTTGGTCTGATCCAGTGTGACATATCTTATCTTCTTAAGAAGATCTCACTATGACATCAGAAACACTTTACCCATTGTTGAGCGCCAAGTCCAGTATGGCACCTTCATTTGTGGGTTCTGTTACCAGTTGCTGGAATAATTCTCCCTGTAGAGAATCCAGGATCTCCCTACTTCTAGATGACACCACAGCAGGGATGTACCAATCAACATCCAGTATACTGAAGTCATCTATCAGTAGCATGTCTCCTTTATATGGCAATACTGTGTATGTCTCTTATTAAATCTCCATCTATTTCTTCTCATTGTGAGGGAGATCCATATATCACACCAATGGGATTGGATTTCCCTTTCCCTCTTTCTAGTTTAACCCCCAGTGCCTCCTCGCTACTTTTTAAGCCCTGTAATTCTATGACTTTAATATTATTTTTTACATATAGTACCACTCCTCCTCCAATTCTTCCTACCCTGTGCTTCCTGAATAAAGTATTGCCTGGTATAATTACATCCCAGTCATGGTTGTCTGTTAACCATATCTCCATAACAGCCACTAAATCCAAGCCAGCCTCTTCCATTAAAGCCTCAACATCTGGGATCTTATTTCCCAAGCTATGGGTTTTTATACACACCGCTTTCCAGATGTTTCCCCTTTTACCCATTTCTAGAGAAGTATTTAATATTTCACTTACCTGGGGACTTTCTTCACCCATCCCCAACAAATCTAGTTTAAAGCCTCTCTTCAGTAATTAGCCAGTCTGCTGCGGAATACTCTTTAACCCTTTTTGGACAGATGGACACCATTTCTGCTCTGCAGCCCTTGGAAGATCATCCCATGGTTGAGGAAACCAAAATGCTCTTGATGACACCATAAACACAGCCATGCATTGATCTCCAGGATGTGAGCCTCTCAGCCTTGGCCTTTACCCTCAACAGGGAGGACTGAAGAGAACAGCACCTGCACACCTATCTGCTTCACCCTCTGTCCCAGTGCCATGAAGTTACTCTTACTATGCTCAGAAGGATACCTGGCAGTATCATTTGTGCCAACACTGTTAATCTCCCTTACCCCCATCCTGTCTTGTTTTTATCTATATGTATGTGATCAGTCTTCGTCATCTTGGGAAGCACCATTACATTGTATCCCCACAACCAAGAACAGGGTCCAACAATTATCCGTCATGAGCTGCCCTAAGACAAAATCTCAATTGTGACCTTAGAGAGATGCCGAGTTTTTAGTCGGCTAGTCCTTCCTATGTGTGAACTGGGTCCCTCCCCTCCCCTCCCCTCTTCTCTATCCCCCCACCATCCCCATTTCCAGAGTCCGACAAGGGAGCAGCCCCCTCTACCTGTATTACACATCCATATAATACATCTTTATAATACCACATACCAATGATGTTATTCATAAGGTATTGAGAATGCAAGCTTGTTTAAGTGGAGTCAGGGTATCTATGTAAGGTCCCCATTCTTCTAGGAACATGTTACAAATTTGTCCGTTTCTCCATGCCCCTATGTGTTCTAGTGTTAGAAGGTTGCATATCTCCTTTTTCCATGCCTCTATATTAGGGCTTTGCGACAAATTCCAATGTCGCAAGAGAAGGCGAAATGCTATCAGCAGTAGCCGTCCTATCCATTTACTCTGTCACAACTGCGCCCCTTCTATTCTGGATACCAGTCCCAATATTGTCACCTAGGGGGTTGCTATTGTCTGTATTCCTAATATGGAACTCAGGTAGGAGTGTATAGCCTCCCAGTATCGAATCAAAGTTGGGCACCTCCAGAACATATGTCCCAAGGTTGCTCATATATGTCTGCAATGTGGCAGTTGAGTGAGTCGCTAAATCCCGCTCGGAAAGCTCTATGCAGAGCACAATGGGTTCTCCTAATTGTCTTGTATTGCATGTCTCTAAAATCTGTACAGCTACTAGATTTGGGAATGAATCCAATAGCTTCTACAATGTCCATCTCCTCTATTCGCTCTCGTAAGTCCTGGGTCCAAGCTTGTGCCAGTGCACTTTCTGTCGGTGTCTCCATAATTTCCAGAAATTCCCTTTGCAGAGTAGTGATCCGTGCTCATGCCACCCTACCGGAATAGAGTACCTCTCCTAAGCTGGAACAAACTCGTTCCTCATAAGTCTTGTGTGGGCAAGGAGCAGAGATAACTCCACATCTGATTGTAATGGATGATGTTGTTTGTGGACAGGCCAAAGCATACCTGCAACTCCAAAAAGGGTATGGGCACCTCCTCCTGTCCCACAACTTGTTTTATTTATTTACATTCTCTTATATACTGTGCTATTCTGCATCAGTGTGGTTTACATTGAACAAACTGAAATTACATTGAACAGGGCATTATAACTTGGAGATAACTATTTTACAGGGAACATGGGCTATGGAGGGTTAAGTGGCTTGTCCAAGAGCACAAGGAGCACCTGTGGGACTAGAAACCCCAGTCCTTACAGCCCAAGGTTGCTGTCCTCTAGTGGGATTTGAACCCCTGACCTTCCAGCCTGAAGTACCTTGCCCCAACCACTGGGCCACTCCTCCACTCCACTCATTAGTCCCATGTTCTCCCATTGTCTATAATGCGCCCCTTCCAATCTGGGCTGAAATTTCCCATTTCCATAGAATGAGAGAAATGGGGTCACACTGGGGTTTATTTGACTTTGGCAGCACAGCATCCTCCAAATTCGCCTCATTACCTTGATTATCATGTGAGAGCAAAGACCCTGTGGTAGATTTATGTGTGATGCACGGAGTATGTATTGTATCGCCAAAGGTGAAACTATCTGTTGTTCTAAGGCTAGAGGGGTTACTCTGATGTTGTGCTGAGCCAATCCCATATATTCCATAAAAGACATGCGATATTATAGCGTTGTAAGTCCGGGACCCCCATATCTCCCTGCTCGCATAGTTAGCAACTGACAATTGCTTGTTTTACCCCATGTAACCTCAAAGTTGAATAACCCTGTTCAATGTAAAGCTTGTTGCTATAACTGTTCATTGTAAACCGCTTTGAATGTATATGATAAGGCAGTATATAAGACCTGTTAAATAAAATAAATAAATAAATGGCTCTTGTAGAATACTTAATCAAACGCGGAGTTTTCTTCTCTGCCAGAGAAAGTGTTTAGTGTACGTTCCAATGTTCGTAGATCTTTTTGAGTCACTAAGAGGGGGAGGGGTTGCATAGGGGGTTATTCTGTGCCATCCCTGCTATTCGTGCCCTTCCTGCGGGCGTCTTTCCCCATTGGTTGTAGGGGGAGGTTAGACGAGAGCGGGGAAGGGGTGGATCGGAAGTGGAGGCAGGGCGGGCAGTGAGCGGTCATTGGCCCTGGACGTACAGGACCGATTCCAATGTCAGCCTTGTATGTCCATGGCCGATGACTTAGATGAGTAACTTATTTCACCTTTGAGGTGGAATAAGTTCCCCAATCTTGTAGGAGACGATGGCCCTGGGCTCAAAAGAGGCGGCAGGGAGCGGAGGAAATTCCCCGCAGCCCGACCCTGGTCTTGGGAGGGCGAATCGGGGGTCAGGCTGCAGGGAAAGCATTTTTCTGTGCCGGTGCCAGAGATCGCGGCTTTACAATTGAGCCGTGGTGCCATGGCGCCGCAACTCTATTGTAGAGCCCTGACTGAGTTAGCCAGGGACAGGCCTGTATGTGCATGCCGGGCAGAATCACAGTCCCAGCCTGCATGTACAGGCCTGTTCACGATTTTGATCCCGTGGGGCACATCTAGCCCTGCGGGATCAGAATTGTGAACCCCTCTGTACGTCCGGCTCAGACTGGACGTACAGAGGGGCTGAACGTCTCCGATTGAATGAGCCCCATAATGTATAATCATTTAGGAAATATGACCATCTCAAATAGAGCTAGGCACCTGCCCAGGGAGAGAGGCAAGTCTCTCCATCGAGCCAATCTCAAGTGTGTATCTGCTAATAGCGGCTTCACATTCAGAGCATATAGTTGAAGTGGGTCCGCTGGCAATTGTGTTCCTAACTATTGAAGTGATCTACTGCCTATCGGAGAGGGAACCTGTCAGTCATAGTAACATAGTAAATGACAGCAGATAAAGACCAGTATGGTTCATCTAGTCTGCACAGTACGGTGTCAAGAGTAGGTACACCTGCAGCTCTGTGCAGGCCCCCCTTCCCCATGTCTTTGTTTAGGGGTGATCCCACCACTCCATGTAGGACACCCCTATTTGTTAAGGAAGTAGATGGTTCAGATTATTTTGATATTTTCTTGTTGCTGTAAAGGGATCCACTGTGTCTGTCCCATGCCCTTTTGAACTCCGTCACCGAGCGCATTCCAAGCATCCACCACCCTTTCAGTGAAAAAGTATTTCCTGACATTGCCTTTCAATTTAACACCTTGTAGCTTCATGTTATGCCCTCTAGTTTTGCAGCTTCTCCGTCTTTGGAAGAGGTTTGTTTGTTCATTATTTCTCTTTAAGTATTTAAAGGTCTGAATCATATCTCCCCTGTCCCTCCTCTCCTCCAAAGTGTACATGTTTAGGTCTTCAAGTCTCTTCTCATAAGGCTTCTGACGCAGGCTCCAAATCATTTTGGTCGCCTTCCTCTGAACAGTTTCCAGTCTTTTTACATCCTTTGCAAGATATGGTCTCCAAAACTGAGCACAGTATTCCAAATGAGGCCTCACTAGCTACTTGTACAGTGACATAAGTACCTCTTATGTTTATGTTTATTTTATTTGATAAACCGCCTTTCTGAAACAACCAAAGTGGTGTACAAAGTATAAACAAGCAGGAAAAGGCTCAAGGCCAGGGAAATGGGAAAGAAAAGTTACAAATTTTGATAGGAGAGAAGGAGAGAGAAGAGAGACGAGACAGGACAAGAAAGCAGAGACTTAACGTGGGTTACACAAAAGGAGAGGGAAGGTCAAAAGCCAGGGAAAAGAGGTAGGTTTTTAGGTCATGCTTAAAAGTGTTATGATTGGGCTCCAGGCGTAGGGATGAGGGGAGGGAATTCCCTAGGGCAGGCCCCATGAAAAAAAAGGCAGAAGAACGGGTGGAGTGTAAATGAGCAAGGGAGGCATAGGGAAGAGTAAGACGATTAAGGTGGAAAGAGCGGGGAGTGTGTCTGGGAGAGTGGAAGGAGAGAAGGTCTGCTAGGTACAGTGGGGTATTAGTGTGGAGAACTTTATGTACAAGGGAAAGCAGCATAAATTGTGTGCGGAAGGAGACAGGTAGCCAGTGAAGGTGGAAGAGAAGAGGAGTTATGTGGTCCCGAGGGGTGGAGTGAGTAATGAGGTGAGCGGCGGTATTTTGGATCCTCTGGAGACGGGATAGTTGAGATTTAGGAAGACCCAGAAAAAGTGAGTTGGAAAAATCTACACGCGACATGACCAGAGAGAGTAACAAGGTAGTGAGGGCAGACGGGGAGAGGAAGGGGCGAATTGCTCGAATTTGGCGAAGAAAGAAGAAAGATGATTTAGTGATGTGGGAGACATGAGCGTGAAAGGATAAATTAGAGTCAAAGTATACACCTAGGTATCGGAATGTAGAAACTAAGGGTACGGGGGTGCCAGAAAAAGAGGGGGCCAGCGAAGGAGGTGGGCTGCCTGGAGAAAACCAAATTTCAATGGTTTTGGTGAGATTGAGGTGGAGGCAATTCTGTGTCAACCAATCGGCCACGGTGGAGAGACAAGCATTTAGAGGAGAAAGATCCGGACAGGAGGGGGAGGTGTGATGAAGGAGAACTATGTCGTCTGCGTAATAGAAAGCGGATATACCAGATTGCTGTATTAGTAGAGCGAGGGGGGCCAGGAAAAGATTGAAAAGTAAAGGTGCCAAGACCGAACCTTGAGGGACTCCACATGAAAGAGGGAATGGATCAGAGGAGGGGGTAGAAGGAGAGGAAGAGAGAACTGTGCAAGACCGAGAGGAGAGAAAGGAATGGAACCAGCGATAGACAACACTACAGAGACCTGCTTCCCGTAAACGAAGAAGGTAATTCCTCTTCGTAGGCAGCCCAACATCCTCCTGGCTTTTGCCACTGCCTTGTCGCACTGTTTTGCCACCTTGAGATCTTCAGAAATAATCACTCCAAGGTCTTTCTCCTGATCCTGATCAGTCCATTCCATTCTGTCTTTCAGCCGCAGTGGTAGTACCTCCGATTTATCAAGATTCAGCTTTAACCTTGAAAATACCCCAAACTTTGCAAAGGTTTCCAGAAGAGGAGATAATGTATCCCATGGTTGGGTAAATACACCATTTGCAAATGCAGCGACCCAAAATTCTTCATCCCGAAAATGAGCCCCCTGCAGAAGGGGATGTGTCTGGATTCTCGTAAGAATGGGCTCGAGAGTAAGTACAAAGATAAAGAGGAGATAGGGGGCAACCTTGTCTTGTTCCTCTCCGAAGAGGGAAGTCAGTTGTTAAAGCACCCCTGACCAGCATCTGTCCCTGTAAGCCAAAGTATAAGAGTCGTATCACATCCAAAAAAAACCCTGTGATCCCGAACTGTTCTAATATTCTATACATATAACACTAATTCACATGATCAAATGCTTTCTCAGTATCAAAACTGATGACAAATACCGGTCTGCTCCCATCGTACCTCGATGAAGGGAAGATATAATGTGTCGCATATTCTTCACCATGTACCTCCTTCTTACAAAACCAACCTGGTCTTTGTGTATCAGGTTCGGTAAGAATAGTGCCAGTCTCTCCGCCATTATTTTGGCCAATATTTTCATATCCACATTTAGAAGTGATATGGGTCGGAAAGATCCAGGCAGTAGTGGGTCCCTGCCTGGTTTAGGAAGAACTGTGATTACCGTTCATTTTTTTTCATATGGGAATCCCTGTTTATACACCAAGTCTGAGAAATATGCCACTAGGTCAACAGCCATCTGAGGATACATTAACTTGTAAAATTCCCCTCTGAAACCATCGGGTCTGGGCGCTCGATATGTTGGTATGGTCTTGATTGTTTTTATCGCCTCTATTATTGTGATCGGTGTATTAAGTAGTTCTTGCTCAGATGAGGCAATATAATTTTTTGCAGAAATATGCATGTTGCTTCTTCGGAATCTTCTGTGTCAGCTGTATATAACTTCTGATAGTATTGGCGGAAAATCTCTTCGACTTGTGTTTGTGCATGCCGAATTTGTCCTTTTTCATCACGTAAGGCCCCCATGCGCTGCTTTCCTCTACTCCCTTTTATGAGCACAGATAATAATCTTCCTGCTTTGTTTCTGAACTTGTGGAGTTTATATCTATAATAAAGTATGAAGTTCATCACCCTTTCTTGTAAGAGCGAATTGACCTCTGTTTGCAATGTGGTCATGACCTTCTTGTTACCAGCTGTAGGGACTGGTGGTGAATCAGCTTCTGGCTTTGCAGAGTTCCCTTTCCGTTTGGAGGAGGTTTTGCTGGGAGTGCTTTCTTTTACTGGTTACATATGCGATAATGTGGCCCCACATTACCACCTTTGCAGTTTTTCAAAATAGTGTCAGGTTATCCTGGTGTGCTGTATTATCTTTTGTAAATTCCTCCCAGCATGCCCGCAAGAAAGCACCAAATTTGTCATCTGATGCAATAGATAATGGGCATCTCCAAGTCCTGACAGTATTTTGTTGTTCCCTTTGCATATATATCCACACCAAGGCATGGTCAGAAACAGTGATTGATAGAATACTTCAGGCAGAAATCGGCCCTAACTACACGGCGGGTCCTAAAAAGTAATTGATCCAAGATCCCGTATTGTGAGCCCGCGAAACATGTGCATAGTCCTTAATGGGTGGAGAGCCCAATCCACAAGGTCATATCCCTCACACATCCCATGTACCCATTGTGTTTGCCAGTTGATGCTTTTTAATATTTGTCCAGACCTGTCCATGGACTCATCTATCACACAGTTGAAATCCCCCCTATTATCATTGGGGTAGAGCCTATTTCAGTGAGGCACTGGGCGAATCTGTTGTAAAAATCCAAGTCATATGTATTAGAAGCATAAATATTGGCCAGAGCCACCTGTTGGTTATCCATTATGCCATTTACAAATAAATAGCGCCCACCTGGATCCGAGGTAATCTTTTCCATAACAAATTCTACCTGTTTGCAAATTAGTATTACTACTCCTGCTTTTTTTCCCTCTGAAAATGCACTATATGCTTCTCCTACCCATCATTTTTTAAGTTTATAGTGTTCATGTTCGGTTTGATATGTTTCCTGTAAGAATGCAAGATCAGCAAATTTATCTCGCAGCACCTGCAGAACCTTATGACATTTTATGGGGCTACCTAATCTGCAAACATTCCATGATATCAAATGGATCTTCTTCTTTCCGCTCATTCCTGATCATGCAGAGTGTTTTGTGCATTGTGTTTGTTCCATTTCATTGCAGGAAAGCCCCCCCCCCCCAGCCCAGGGCCCCCCAAAGTCCAATGTTTTTTCCCACGATGTGATCTCTCTTAAAGTTATTTTGATTTGAGGGCCTATTTCCACTATGGACTCGGGAAATTACCCCCCTTCCCCTTGTAACCCTTTCTCATTATTCCTAAAACCTTGTGGGTCTACCCTTCCCCCCCCCCCCCCTTCTCCAATCCTCCTTTATGGAGACCTCCATGAGAGTCACCATGAAATGTGTGGGACTCCCGCTCTATGGGTTGTTCTACATCCTTATGATCTCCCTTCTTGCTTGCAGCTCATGATTTTAGCATCTTAACTAAGTCTCCCCCTTCCATTCTTAATGCCAGTGGACTGGGTGTGAGCCCTAAGCACTGGTTCATGAGCTCATCACAGCCAGCTAATCAGCAGCCATTAATTGGTGGTTCCTTCTGCTTCCTTACTATTTTCTAGATTGGTCTATTTATGCTGTTCTGTCCCCTCCCCATTCTATCTTGCTTGATGTTCCCTGTCTCCCAGTAAATTACCTTATTGTGAGCATTTGCCCATTTCCGACATATGATTTGTGAGAAAAAGCATACTCACCTGTAACAGGTGTTCTCCAGGGACAGCAGGAATCAGTCCTCACTTATGGGTGAAGTCGGCACCGACGGAGCCTGCGCGGAGCAATTCCCCAGCTTTCAAAGAAAGCCTTTGGGATTGCTGCCACTCATGCATGGTCCTCTTCCCGCCCAAAGGTGTCATCTTGCTCAGTCTCCCTTTTTCCACAGAGCCCTTCGGATGCACGTCCTCGTCCCTCGAAAAAGTGTTTCTTTTTTCTCCCTCTGGCCTGCTATTTTTCCGGTTGCACCAGTCCTATACCCGTCCCACCCCCTGATCTTCTTTCCTTTTAAGCAAGGGGACATTTTTCGCAGCATTTTTCCCTTTTGCGGGCTTCACGCCCTCTTTTCCCCCAATCGCGTGTGCAGAAGCGGATGCACATTCAGGCCATCCAGTTTTTGGATGGCCAGTGGCTCGGGTATGCCCCGCTTTGAATGAGGCTTTACGGATATAACTTTGCCCTTGTCCACATTAAATGTCATCTCCCATTTGGATGCCCAGTATCCCAATTTTTCAAAGTCCTCTTGTATGTTTTCGAAATCCTTTTGTGTTTTAACAACTTTGAATAATTTTGTGTCATCTGCAAATTTGATCACCTCACTTGTTCCAAGTTCCAGGTCATTTATAAATATATTAAAAAGCAGCAGGCCCAGCACAGATCCACAGGGTACGCCACTATTCACCTTTCTCCATTGAGAAAACTGGCCATTTATCCCTACTCTGTTTTCTATCTTATAACCAGTTTCTACTCCACAATAGTACACTGCCTCCTATCCCATGACATCTTAATTCCCCAAGAGTCTCTCATAAGGGGCCTTGTCAAAGGCTTTCTAAAAATCCAGATACACTCTTGGGTATTTTTACCATTAACCCAGGGTATCTGCAACTAGGCTGCACGCTATTCAATGGGACCTAGTTGCAGATAGTCCGGTTTAGTAAAAATGTCCCTATATCAGCTGGCTCGCCTTTATTTATTTTATTTAGTTATTTAACTGGTTTTAATACACCATTTTTCTACCAATCAAAACGGTTTACATTGAACAATCAAAACGGTATACACTGAACAATAGAAACATAGAAAAACATAGAAAAAATGACGACAGAAAAAGACCACATGGCCTATCTAGTCTGTCCTTCCATATCAACTACAACAGTCCCCTTTTTTCCTTCAGAGATCCTCTATGTTTATCCCATGCTTTTTTGAATTCAGATACTTTCATCATCACTAACACCTCCACTGGGAGACTATTCCATAGATCCACAACTCTTTCCGTAAAGAAATATTTGCGCATATCACTCCTGATTCTATCCCCTTTCATCCTCATCCCAGAACTTGCTTTCAATCGAAAGAGGCTCTCCCCCTGTGCATTTATGCCACGGAGGAATTTAGACGGCTCAATCATATTGCTTCTATTCTGCCTTTCCTCTAAGGTGTACATATTAAGATCCTTAAGCCTGTCCTCATATGCTTTATAAAGAAGACCACTAATCATTTTAGTAGCCACCCTCTGTACTGACTCCATCCTGTTTATATCCTTTTGAAGGTGCAGTCTCCAGAATTGCACGCAATACTCCAAATGATGTCACACCAAAGACTTATAAAGAGGCACTACCACCTCCTTTTCTCCGGGAACAAGCAGGAAGTCAGTCCTCACTTATGCGTAATGTCGGTACCAACGGAGCCCGCATGGAACAATTCCCATCTTTCAAAGAAAGCCTTTGGGATTGCTGCCACGCATGTGTGGTCCTATTCCCACCTAAGGGTGCCATCTTGCTCAGTCAGGTCCCTTAGCTCGAGCTCTACCAAGCAGATGGCAAGGGAAGGACAAAAATCCAGCAACTCATCAGGGGAGGTGGGAGGGTAGTGAGGATTGATTCCTGCTGTCCCTGGAGAACACCTGTTACAGGTGAGTAACTACGCTTTCTCCAGGAACAAGCAGGAAGTCAGTCCTTACTTATAGGACTCCCCAGCTACAGGCTACTGAACCTATAACCAAAAAACGCCTCCGCGAGGCCGTGAGCAGAAGCCAGTGCCCAAAGGAGCCAGAGTCCTCGGGTCCTCGGGGCGAAGTCCTCGGTAGCCGTGAAGAAGGGTCAGAGGGCAGGAGTTGCTTATACCCCAAACAGATTATGGAGTACAGCCTGGCCGAAGGCGCTGTCCCAGCGGGACTCCTTCTTCAGGCATTAGTGTGCAGTGAACGTATTCGTGGAAGACCAGGTTGCCGCCCGGCAGATGTCCATCAGGAGTACGGAGCGCAGCGAGACCACTGAGGCCGCTTTGGCCCAAACCCAGTGTGCGGTGATGCGACAATCTAATGGGGCACCCGCCTTTGTATGAGCGAAAGTGATGCAGTCCACCACCCAGATTGAGAGTGTGCGTTTGGTAACTGCCTGTCCCGGTCGATTGGGATCGTAGGTCACAAAGGAATTGGCCAGACTTGCAATGAGTCTAGGTGCGCTGCAAGTAGAAGGCAAGAGCTCTTCTGCAATCAAGGGTGTGGAGAGCCGCTGATGCCTGATCGGCATGGGGCCTCGGGAAGAAAGTCGGCAGGACTATCTCCTGGTTAAGATGGAAATCCAAGACAACTTAAGGCAGGAATTTAGGGTGGGTATGGAGGACCACTCTATTCCGATAGAACCTGGTGTAAGGGGCATCAGCCATGAGAGCCTGGAGCTCACTGACTCGGCAGGCCAAGGTCAGTGCCACCAGGAAGACTACCATCCAGGATAAGTGCCGGAGCGAGCACTTCATCATCGGCTCGAAGGGTGGACGGATGAGCTGCATGAGCACCACATTCAGGTACCATTCTGCCAGGGGAGGTCAGATGGGCGGCTTGGAAAGCAAAAGACCCCACATAAAGTGGGAGACTAGCGGCTGTCCCGGGAGGGGCTTTCCCTCAATGGGGAGATGGTTTGCCAAGATGGCGCTCAAGTGCACCCTGACATATTTCGACTTCAGACCTTCCTTCGAGAGATGGAGGAGGTACTGAAGGATCCATCAAATGGGGCACGAGAACGAGTCAATCTGGAGCCCCAAGCACCAGACCGAGAAGCAACGCCACTTGAAGGCATAGGCCTATCTAGTGGAGTCCTTTCTTGAAGCAAGGAGGACCTCCTCGACCTCCTCCGGAAAAGCCAGTGAGGCTAGGGAAACCCATTCACCTGCCGTGAGGGATAAGGCGGCTAGGATCGGGTACTGCACCCGCCCCTCCTCCTGTGGTAGCAGACCCAGGGCAAAGCCCAGGGGAACAGGAGGCTCCATAGACAGCTGGAGCAGAAGAGGGAACCAAGGCTGCGAGGCCACGAGGATCAATGATGCCCGATCCCGCTGAGCCTTGAAAAGGGTTCTCGCAATGAAAGGGAAGGGAGGGAATGCATAGAGCAGGCTGGATGACCAGTCCAGAAGGAATGCATCCAGACTCTCCCTACTTGGGTGCAGCACCAGGCCGCAAAAGCGGGGAAGCTGCGCGTTCTGGGGACTGGCGAAGAGGTCTATCGCCGGTGTCCCCCAGTGAATAAACAGCCAGCCTGCTACCCCTGGATCCAGCCACCATTCATGGGGGTGAAGGATCCTGTTGAGACTGTCCGCCAGGATATTCTCCTGGCCCGGAAGGTAGGTTCGCCTTGAGGGATATCTTCCTTTGGACAGCAAAGGAGCAGAGGAGGACTGCTTCCCGACAGAGGGAGCGTGAACCAGTGCCTCCCTCCTTGTTGACTTAGAATATCACCACGCGGTTGTCGGTCTGCACAAATACAAACCTCCCCGTGAGGTGGGGCTTGAAGGCCCTCAGGGCCCATCGAATAGCCCAGAATTCGAGCCAGGTTATCTGTTGCTGAGACTCCTCGGGTGACCACTGCCCCTGTGTGCACAGTTGCCCGCAGTGGGCTCCGCACCCTAACAGGGAAGCATCTGTAGTCAGCACCGCGTCGTGCTGTGAGGCCTGGAAGGGCAATCCCGGGAGAAGGTTGTGGGGGTTTTGCCACCAGCTCATGGACAAACGAAGGTCGAGAAGGATCTTGACGGGGTTCCTGAGGTGGCCGATGGACGGGCTCCATTGGGCACTGAGGCACCACTGAGCTGTCTGCATGTGCAGGCGGGTATTTTATTTATTTATTTTATTTATTTATTTATTTAACATTTATATACCGCATCTTCCAAAGTTCAGTTGCGGTGTACAATTAACAACAATTAACAAAGCGCAGTTTGTTTTACATAGAACGTCATAACTTTTACATAGAACATCATAAATTAAACAAACACAGTTTTATAAACAAACAGTATATTTAAGCTAGAACCGTAAGTATCAAGTTAACTAACGTATTGTAGTGTCGAACAGCGTAAAAAAGAACATAACATATGCAACTATATACATGTGGAGGTATTTGGGCATAAGAGCTTGGATCGTCATTTCGTTTAAGCTATAAGTGTTATCCGGATAGAGTTAGGTTTGTACTTGATGTGAACAGGTGGCTATTTAGCCTTTGTCTAATATGGGTTCTAGGGTTTCCATTGTATTATAGTGTTTAGTGAATAAATATGTTTTCAATTTTTTGCGGAATTCCACGATCTCTGTTAGTGATCGTAGATCCTCTGGTAGGGAATTCCAAATGGTTGGAGCTATGTGAGAAAAGGCTCTATTATTTGTTAATTTATGTGCTTTTATGAAGTCTTTTGGAATCTTTAGTTTATTTGATTGTCCTTTTCTGTGGGTAGGCTTAGAAAGTTCTTTGCATATTAGACTACATAGAGTAGTCGGGGCCATGTCATGTAAGGCTTTGAATGATGTTATTATTATTTTGTAAATTATCCTGCTTTGAATAGGTAACCAGTGAAGGGATGCTAGAATTGGTGTTATGTGTTGGAGTGAGTTTATTTTTAGTATAATTCTAGCTGTTGCATTTTGAGCTAGTTGAATCCTTTTAATGTTTTGTTTTGAAATGCCCATTAGTATTAGGTTGGCGAAATCAAAGTGAGGGGTTATGGTAGCCTGTATTATATTAATAAAATCCTCTATAAATACTAGTGGGCGTAGTTGTTTGAGTATTTTGAGTTTAAAATAGATTTTCTTTATAGTATTTTTAATGTGGGTTTCCATTGTAAGGTGTGAATCTATGATTACGCCAAGATATCTTATTTCGTTTTTAATTTTAATTTCTTGGTCTTGTAGTGTTATGTGGGTTGGAGGGATATATGATTGATTTTTTGTTACAATTAGGACTTCTGTTTTGGCATGGTTTATGTGGAGAATTTGAGTTTTTAGCCAAATTGTGATTTCGTTATAGCAGTCTGATAGGCGTTGTAGTGGTAGGTTAGGGATCGTAAATGGAATGTACAACATAATATCATCCGCATAGAGGTGATATTGTACTCCAAATTTCTTAAATATGTTGCAGACCGGTTTTATGTAGATATTGAAAAGTAGGGCTGATAATGCTGAGCCTTGTGGTAAACCTAATTCTTGCTTATATGTAGTGGAGGTTTGATTACCTATTCTTATATTTTGTGTTCTGTTATTTAGATAGGAGGTGAACCATTTATGTACTGTGGAGTTTATGCCTAACTGCCTTAGGTTGTTAAGTAATATTGTGTGATGTACACTATCAAAAGCTGCTGATATGTCAATAAACAGGAGGATGAATGCTTGTTTATGGTTGTCAATACCTCTTAGGAGAGTATCAAATAAAACTGCTAGAAGTGTTTCTACTCCGTGGCGTGGCCGGAATCCATATTGTTGTTCATCAAGTGGGTAAGATGCATCTATATATTCCTGTGTTTGTAATTGTACTACTTTTTCAATTATTTTGGCCAAGAATGGTATGCTCGAAATGGGTCTGTAAGATACCGGGGATGTTTTGTCTAGATTGCAATTCTTTAGGATTGGGCGTATTTGAGCATGTTTAAGCGAGGGTGGAAGGTAACCTTGGGTTAATGAGAGGTTAACTATTGTGAGAATGTAGGATAGGAGTGTTGGCAGTGTGTTTTTTATCCAGGAAACAGGGCATGGATCTAAATGGGAAGTTGTAGTGTTGAGTCCGGAGATGAGAGTTTTTAATGTCATTTTTGTAACAGGGTAAAAATCTGACCAATCATCTGCGGATTGGTGAGAAATGTTAAAGGTATCTACGGGTATTGATGGTTTCTTTGATTTGTTTTGGTAGTAGATAGCTAGGGTTTGTGGTGATATGTCTGTGATTTCATTGCTGGAAGTTTGAGCGTTATTGGTTAGATTTCTGACGATGGAGAATAGCTCTCTAGGTCTGTTATATGATTTTGATAGGGTTGCTGCATAGTCGTTTTTCTTAGTAGTGTCTAATGTTTCCTTATATTTTGTGAGATGGTTATTGTATATTTCCTTGTGTATTGTCAACTTGGATTTTCGCCATTTAGTTTCCAGTTTTCTTAGTTCTCTTTTCATTTGTTTTAGTGTGTTGTTAAACCATGGTGTACGGTTTGTTTTAGAGTGTACTCTCTGTTTATTTGTGCAATTATTTTTGGCTGCATTGCTGATAGTTTCATTCCAATTGTTAACTGCATCATCCAGGTCTGCTGTGGATAGTAAGAGATGTGGGATAGTTGAATCGAGGAATTCAGTTTCATTAAATTTTTTAAATTTTGAGATAGGGCCACTACTTGTGTAATTTTTGATGCTAGTGGTAGGATATGTGAGTTTTATTTTGATAATATAATGATCTGACCAAGGCGTCTCTATGCATTCTACGGAGTTTGAGTTGACTAGCTTGAAGAGTGTATCAGGGAGAAAAACCATATCAAGTGTTCCTCCTCTAATATGTGTTGCTGTGTTAATTATTTGATGATAATCTATATCTGATATAGTGTCCAGAAATAGTTTGGAGTCTAGTATTGGTAGTGATGGAAGATGGGGGACAACATGCACAGTAGAGGCCATGTGGCCCAGGAGAAGTAACATAGTCCGAGCTGTGACTCGGGGAGTGCTTTGGACCCGAGCCACCAGGACTTGGAGGCGGTCGGCCCAATCCGCTGGTAAGAATGCGGTCGCCCGCTGAGTATCGAGGCGTGCCCCGATAAACTCGAGTGTCTACACCGGCTCGAGGTGAGACTTTGGGTAATTGACCAAGAATCCCAAGCCTTCCAATAGAAGGATTGTGCGAGACATTGCTTGCCGAGTTTCCTCGACCAAGGATCCCATGACGAGTCAGTCGTTGAGGTAAGGAAAGACCGGCACGCCCTGACGCTGGAGACAGGTGGCGACCACGGAGAGGCATTTCGTGAAGACTCGTGGGGCGGATGCGAGGCCGAAGGGGAGCACCCTGTACTGGAAGTGCTCTCCCCGCACCCTGAAGCACAGGTACTGCCTGTGCTGGGGGTGAATTAAAATGTGGGCGTAAGCGTCTTTTAGATCCAAGGAGCATAGCCAGTCGCCCTGCCAGAGGAAGGGCAGCAGAACGTCAAGGGATAACATCTTGAACTTCTCCCGCACCAAGAACTTGTTCAACTTCTGGAGGTCGAGGATGGGCTGCAGACCCCCCGTCTTCTTCGAGGCGAGGAAGTACCAGGAATAGAAGCCCCGACCTTGAAGGTGCGGAGGGACCTTTTCGACTGCCTGTTGAGTGAGAAGAGAGAGTACTTCCCGCTGGTGCGAGGGAGTCGAGGAGGCTCCGCCGGGGAGAAGGGAGGTAGAAGCCTGTCAAAGTGAAGGCAATAACCGTCTCGGACGACCTGGAGAACCTAGGTGTCCGAGATGATGGAAGCCCATAAAGGGGCGAAAGAAGACAGGCATCCCCCAACTGACTGCTGCATTGCTGGAGGGCAAGGGGCTATGCCTTTGGCATCAAAACCCCTGTGCGAGTTGTGGCAGAGCCGGAGTTTGGGCCTTTGGCCCTTCGGCTTGCGATGCCCTTGGCCAGACTTACCTTGCACCGGAGTGGTCGGTGTGGGGGTAGTCTGGTACGGTGGGTAGCCATGGTACTGAAGGCCCTTCCTCAGAAAGAAAGGCTTCTTGGCCTGTTACCTTTTTCGGGGCAGAGTGGAGGTCTTGCATGAGAGACGGGTTCTGGTGACAAACTCTGTCTCTATCTCCACGGTCTTATCCTCCACGGCCTTATCCTCCATCGGCTTGCCGAAGAGCTGTTCACCGAGGCAGGGGACGTCCAGGAGCTTTTCCTGCACCCACTGCTCCAAATCTGACAATTGGAGCCATACCTGGTGGCAGGCCCCAATGCCCATGGCTGCCACCCGAGCCGATGATTCTAATCCATCATAAGCAGCTCAGGAGAGGTATTTTGAGCAGTCTGTGACAGACTTCAACAGAGTGCTAAACCTATTGAGGGGCTCGCCCTCGAGGCCCCCAGAGAAACTGACGAGCTCCTTGGCTAAATCATGCAAGAACATGCCCATGTATAGCTGGTATGCTTGAATGCGACATGATAGCATGGAGCCTTGGGTAGGCCTTGTGGCCCAGGGCATCAAGGGCTCTCGACTCTAGGCCCGGAGGGACTGATGAGTGTGATTTCGGGCTTTTCTGTTTCCTCATGGCCGACTCCACCACCATAGAGGTGTGGGGAAGCTGGGTCTTTCTAAACCCCGGGCACCGCTGTACCTTGTACATAGTATCAAGGCGCTTGCTTATGATGGGGACCGAGGCGGGTGCCTCCCACATGCAGAGCAGCAGCCGAGACAGAATGGGAGGGACCGGGACAGTGAGAGATTCCTTAGGTGGGGACTTGTACTGAAAACTATCTAGTTCTTCAGCCCGAGGGTGGTCCTCGGCCTGAGTGGCCAGGTTAAGAGCCTGTAACATATCCCAGATGAACACCAGGAAAGAGGTGTTCTCGGGTGGTGGATCGTCGCTGGAATGCAGGTGGGGAAGGGTCCAACGGAAGGTCCTGGTGAGTACGGATTTCTGGGGAGGTGTCCCCATCGGACTCCCAATCTGAGAACTCTGTCGAGGAGTCCGAGCCAGGCAGATCACCCTGTGCGGCAGCCAGGGCCCATTTGGAGCCGGAGACCCTGGAAGATCTCGCCTCCGAGGAACGGGAGGGCAAGCGAGACCGACATCGAGGACCCTCACGAGGCCCGCGGCTCTCAGGGGTTTCCTGGATGGATTTCGGTGTCCCATGTGAGGGACCCATGATCTCTGGGCGCAAGTCAGCAAAGCTGGTTGTGAGCGCCTGCTAGGAAGCGATGAATGTTGAAACGCTGCATTTGGGCGTCGAGGAGGAGAGGGGGTCCTCACCGGGATGGCCCTCAGGAGACCGGCCACCTTCGCCAGAGGCCTCCGTATCTGTGCAGGGTACCTTGTGGTGCCACTCCTTGTCTGACTCTTGGGAACGGCAAAGGGAGCTAAGTGACCGAGCGCAGGAGCGCTCGTGCTTGTCGGGAACCCCTGACAGCGACTTTGAGGCCCTTCTTCTTCTTGCACCGCTCCACCTCAGGAGATCCCTGGTCAGAGTGCCACCGAGAGCGCAGGGCTGAAGAGGGGGACTCCACTGACGACCGAGGGTACCACCGGGAATTCCGAAGTGGCCTTTCGAAAAATGTCTTCAGACTTTTGCTTACGACTGAGCAGGGCCTTAGAGGACATTTTCTTACAGAGCGAACAGAGCTCCGGATCATGATCAGCTCTGAGGCACCGCAGACAACAGTGGTGAGTGTCCATAAGCGACATGTTCCTAGAGCATCTATCGCATTTTTTGGAGCCGGTGGCCATAGGGGCAAAAATGGCCCCCACGAGGTCGAAGCCCCACGCGGCCAGCGATTAGGGAAAGGAAAAAGGGCATGAAGCTCATTGGCAAAAAAGGTGAAGAAAAAAACTGTCCCCGAACAGCTCTAAGAAGGTAGAGCAGGGGAGGGATGGGTAGTGTACCGGTGCAACCGGAAAATAGTCCAAAAATACTTTTTCCGAGGGACGAGGACGTGTGTCCGAAGGGCTCTGTGGAAAAAGGGTGACTGAGCAAGATGGCACCCTTGGGCGGGAAGAGGACCACGCATGCGTGCCAGCAATCCCAAGGGCTTTCTTTGAAAGCTGGGGAATTGCTCCGCGCGGGCTCCGTCGGTGCCGACATCATCCATGAGGACTGACTTCCTGCTTGTTTCTGGAGAAAACAATTTCTCTATCCCTTGCTCTTGCTCCCATGATCTTCCCTCTCATACCTAGTTTGGAACTCAAAGTAAAGGTTGTGGAAGTCTCCTACCTATCTTTGGTATATTGTCAATTGTCTTTGGGCATTCCCTGTGTAGACCTTCCACCCCCAGTGGTCAGTTGGCTAAAGTATTTTGCTATGACTAATCCCCCTTATGACCTAGGGGCCTCTTTGAAAAAATAAAGAGTTTAGAGCTTTAATCTAGGGGTATCCCAGTAGAACCAGGCCATTACATTCCCTTCCCTTCAGAGTAGTAGTGTTGGTAGCTTTACATCTGCTAAACAACATCTTTTAGTTGTGCCCTCTTTTACTAACATAGATTAATTCTAACTGAAACACCCAGTATTGAATATCTGGTAACCAAGTTGTAACACAACATAAGAAATAATCATGGATTGTTACTTTTCCACCATGGAGTTAGGATTGCCTTTTGTGTACCTTTGGAGGTAATTATTGCCATGGGGTCAATGCCTGGGATAGCGGCAGTATTAATACAGCGCTCGTAGAACGTGGTCTCATGATATTTAGTGTGCTAGCTCTCATGCAAACAGGTATGGTGTGAAATAAAAGAGAGGGTGATTGAGTTATGCCTACTGCACCCCAAGCAAGGTCATGGGCAATAATCCTCCAGGGATAATACCCGAACTTATACTTGTGACTTTTACCTCCTTAGAATTAATACATTTTATAAAGTTTAAATTTAAAAAAAGAAAAAAGAAAATAAAGAAAGAAAAAGGGGATATTAACAAGATAATATTTGTATTAAGGAGAAGGCGTCGGGAGATGAATAAGGAAAATAAAGAAATTATAAAACAAAACAAAGTACCAGCATTATCTGTGAAGACGGCGCAGAAGCATCTAACCGGGATTAATGAAAGTTAAGATTAACAGACAATCCGCTTTGGTGTATTTAATCCATCTCTAAGACACTCCTGATAGTTGTTTGCATTGTCTAGGGTTCTGCATGTCACTCGTTGATCACGCTGTCTGTCATATTTCCCTGGTCTCTTTTGTCTGGAGATAATAGTGATTCAAATATATGACTTAAAGATATCCTGTTACCCCGAAGGGGCAATAACCTCTAGTTTCCATTGTCCATGGGTCTAGCCTGGGCTCATTGTTCCAGCTCGCACTCAGTTCAATCAGATAGAGGTAACTCACTCAAAAAAGTCTGAGCCTCTCTGGGAAAGGTAAAGAAGCACTGTTGATTGTGATTCTCGATCCTTAATCGGGCCGGATACAGCAGCACAAATCTGAGGCCCTTTGTCACCAGTGTGCTACAGATCTTGGAGTACTCTCGTCGGCGTCAACTGACTAATGGGGAGTAGTCTTGAAAGATGAGTACATTTTTGCTATTACCGCCTGTTGTTCGATTCCGCTATCCTTGGGCTGCGTGCAGGATCGCCTTTTTTGTGCAAAATTGAGGAATCTAGCAATTACCACTCGTGGTCTATCCATTCCTTCCCAGCATGATCCTAATCAATGGGCTCTTTTGATAACAATAGGTTCCATTGCAGCACCTAGAGTAAGATTGAGGGGCAGCAACGATTCCAGGTATCCCCGTAGTTCTGAGTCAGCAACAGTTTCAGTGATTCCAATAAATCTGAGATTCTTTCTCTGTCCTCTATTCTCCAAGTTATCTTACTTCTCTCCCTGTTGTTTGACGATTTCTTCCAGTTTGTTCAACTTTTGTACTTGTAATTTCTGGGTATCTTCCACTTCTGAGATTCAGCCTTCCACTTGTTCAATGCGGGTGCCGTATTCAGCTACTGCTTGGACTACTTGTGTTAGCTGCTCTGAGAGTGTATGGAACCTCCCCTCTAAGGCCATTGCAACCGCATTGGTTACCTCTTCCACCATGCTGGGAGAGTGGCCGGTATGCAGGCATGCTGGAGACGAGTCAGCCATTTTAATTTCAGCCATGTGGCTTTTTTCTTTTCGCACTGATTTTATGGCCATCGAGAATAATCAATGCAATTACTTTCTCCACCGCGTTCAGTAAGCAATCCTCTTCTCCAAGGTGATTTTGCAGAGAAATCGGGTGGGTTATAAGTTAAAGATTAGGTTAATTAAGCAGGAAGCCCCAGAGCCCTGCAGAAACACAACCACTCATCTCACTGCATCATATGGTCCCCCTTGCAGAGTTTTAAACCAACACCACAAAAAAATTTCTCCTTTCGAAATACAGCACCTAAAAAATAATGCAGCTTTTTAAAAATGTAAACCAAGGCACTTTTAGGAGTTCTCAGGCAGAGAACTAGTAATTAAAAGCCACGCAGTCTTACCTTGCTTGCAATGGAGACCCTGTTAGGAATGCCAGAACTTGCAAGTCCTCAGCTGTCCTCAGTTCTTTCGCAAGCTAATCAATGCCCACTAACTCCTGATGAGGTGTCAATGGCTTCAAAGAGCTGGGAAAGAGAAACTCTAAGCAGAGTTGTCAACCAACACCACAGGGAAAAAAGTCGCCTTTTGAAATACAGCACCTAAAAAATAATGTAGCTTTTTAAAAATGTACACCAAAACCTTTTTAGGTGCTCTAAGGCAGAAAATTGGAACAAAAGTGAGGAATCAAAGTTGCAGAAGACACAAAATTATTCAAAAGTGTGAGAAAATTGGAAGAGGGCCTTGAGAAACTGGAATAATGGGCATCCAAATGGCTAACGAAATTTAATGTGGACAACTACAAAGCTATGCAATTAGGGAAGAACAACCCAAACTATAGCTACATGATGCAAAGTTTCATATTAGGCATCACCATGCAGGAAGAGGCGTCATTGTGATGAAATACTCTGCATGGTGTGCAGAAGCAGCAGAAAAAAAGTGAATAGAATGTTAGGAATTATAAGGAAAAGAATAAAGAATAAAACAGAAATTATCATAATACTTCTGTACAAGGTGTGACAAAAAAGAAACGAGACTATCCCATAAATGTTTTATTACAAAATCTACAGAGAAGTTATGCATTGTCCCCTTCAAAGTATTCCCCCCCCCCCCGAGTTAATGCACTTCTGCATTCGCTTCTGCCACATAAGGAAGCACTTGGTAAAATCCTTCTCCTTGAGGTCCCTCAGCTCATCGTCACAGTGGCCTTGATCTCTTATACAGAGGCAAAATGAGTTCCTTTGAGCACAGTCTTCAGCCTGGGGAAGAGCCAGAAGTCGCATGGTACGAGATCTGGGGAGTAAGGAGGGTGGTCGAGAGCTGTGATCTGTTTGTTGGCCAAGAACTGCCTCACACTGAGCGCGGTGTGTGCGGGCAGGTTGTCGTGGTGGAGTAGCCACGACTTGTCTCTCTATAGAGCCCGCCTGCTGTGCTGAACTCGGTCATGGAGGCGATTGAGGACCTGCTGGTAGAAGTGCTGGTTGACTGTCTGACCCTCAGGCACAAACTAATGATGGACCACTCCCTTCTGGTTGAAGAATGCGATCAGCATGACCTTGATCCTTGATTTGGATATGCACGCCTTTTTGGGTCTGGGTGACAGTTGAGTCTTCTACTGCAGGCTCTGTCTCTTGCTTTCAGGGTCGTACTAGAAGACCCAAGTCTCATCTCCTGTGATGACTCAGCCAACAAACTTTGGATCTTCTCCGATCTTCTCTAGCAAGTCTTGACAAACATTGACCCGGTGCTCCTTCTGGTCATCTGATAAAAGCCTGGGCACCATCTTGGCGCACACCTTCTGCATCTCCAGCTCCTGCACCAAGATGGTCTGCACTGACTCCCTGTTCAGGCTGAGCTCCACAGTTATCATCTGCACCATCAATTTGCAATCACTCCGCACAAGCTGGTTTACTCTGTCAATATTCTCAGCCGTCTTTGTCGTGGAAGGCCATCCTGACTTTGGGTCATCCTCCACCTCCTCGTGGCCAGTCTTGAAGCATTTGTGCCACTCGAAGACTCGCGGCCTTGACATTGCGTCTTCTCCATAAGCCTTTTGTAGAAGTTGGAGACACTCAGTTGGGCCCTTCTCCAACTTAACCAGAAATTTCAAGTTGATTCTTTGCTCCATATTTCTGCCACCTCCAGTTGCATGACAGTGATAGAGGAGTGTGCTACAAAAAAACCTGAAAAAGAAAAACAGAGTGAAAGAGATGAAAAATATTATAGCAGAATAGTGGCGAGATGTTGCACACCACAGTGACATAAGCGGTTAGCTAATTGGCATTGAGTCATGGGCGTGGCTGCCACAGTATCGTTTCTTTTTTGTCACACCTCGTATAGTTCCATAGTGCGACCACGTCTTCAGTACTATGTGCAGTTCTGGTCACCACATCTAAAAAAAAGATATAGTGGAATTAGAAAAAGTACAGAGAAGGTGTCCAAAATGATAAAGGGGCTGGAACAGTATCTTCATGAGGAAAAAGCTTAAAAGGCTAGGGCTCTTCAGTCTGGAAAAGAGATGACTAAGGGGTATGCATGTATAATCATGTTATCCCTTCTACTTAGAGAGCACCATTGACTGCCAATCCAATGTGGGATTCAGTGTAAGATCCTAATGGCTGTTTTTAAGATCTTACTTACAAACCGATCCATTTATCTATTTAGGCATATTATCCCATATTGGCCATCTCAATTATTACTTAGTACATAGTAACATACTATATGATGGCAGATAAAGACCATCATGGTCCATCCAGTCTGCCCAGCAAGGTGACAAGAGTAGGTGCACCTACCGCTCTATGCAGGTCACCGCTCCCCATGCCTTTGTTTAGGGGTGTACCCACCACTTCGTGCAGATTATCCCTATTTGTTGAGATAGCAGAGACAGTTAAGGTTATTTAGATTTTATCCTGTTGCTATAAAGGGATCCACTGTGTCTGTCCAAAGCCATTTTGAATTCTGTCACAGTATTTGCCCCCACCACGTCCATCGGGAGGGCATTCCAAGCATCCACCATCCTTTCAGTGAAAAAGTATTTCCTGACGTTGCCTTTCAGTTTACTCCCTTTCAGCTTCATGTTATGTCCTCTGGTTTTGCAGCGTCCCTCTCTTTGAAAAAGGTTTGTGTTGTGCCCTTCTCGGGGCAGGCCCTCCTTTACCTGGATTCTTAGGCTTACCTGGCCCTTTTAACAGGAAGGAAAAAAACAAGACACACACAGAAAACCAGTTATATTAAGGTCTAGAGCTCTAGAGGAAAATCGTCAGGGGGTCCAAATCAGGACTCCTCCTCTGACCACCTTCGAAAATCTTCTTCTAGAGATCTTCCTTTTATTAAGAATTTTCAGCTGACATAGTTAAATTTTAATTAACATCGGATGATAATCATGTTACAAAATTACAGGTTTGGAATAAAATCTGCTTACAGGATCATTTTTCTGCTGATGCTTTGCAAAAGTCATATAAAAGCGGAAGTTTTATAGCCATAATCATAATCACCAAGTGACGGCAGGTGTCGCTACAATTCTTTCATCAAGCAAGAGTTGATTAGTTACACTTATTATTTCTTTCTAAATTCTGCTGATTTCTCAAGGCTTTTATTTGATTTTCAGTTACATGTTGACCTAAGGTCTCTGATTCTCGAAAGGTTCATGCAATAGTGCTGACATTAGTTGTTATCTAAAATTTGACCCATCATTTACCACAAGAAGGGTGGAGGGACTGTCTGTAACATAGAAAGTCCCCAAAATTTGCAGAAGCTAACCTTTGGTAATAGTAACTGTGTACACAATTTTTTAGTTAATCTCTTTTGCAATAACTGTCAGCAGTTTTTGCAGGGACAGAAGCTTCTATCTAAAAATGTATGTCTTGCAATTCAGCCTGGCATTACAATAAGCATATATTTCTACCTGGTTAGAGGTATATGGCTATAGCCACCTTCAAAGCCCTGTTTCTCCATCAGTATCTGTGCCTTCATTACTGTCTGTGTCTATATCAAGAGTACCATAAATAGGGTCATCACTATCCATATCAAGATTGCCATAGACAGGATGATCTATACTAGTGTAAGTTACCTTATCACACAAAAGCTCATCAGTCTCTGTTATAGTCTCTAACCTTGTTCGGGGGCCTTGGCCAGTCCTTCCTTTCTCACAGTTTGTTTGTTCATTAATACCCTTTAAGTATTTAAAGGTCTGTATCATATCTCCCCTTGTGATTGAGGACCTGCTGGTAGAAATGCTGGTTGACTGTCTGACCCTCAGGCACAAACTCAAGATGGACCACTCCCTTCTGGTTGAAGAATGCGATCAGCATGACACTGATCCTTGATTTGGACATGCGCACCTTCTTGGCTCTGAGTGACACTCGAGTCTTCCACTGCAGGCTCTGTCTCTTGCTTTCAGTGTCTTACTGGAAGACCCGAGTCCTGTATCCAATGATGACTTGGCCAACGAACTGTTTATCCTCATCAGGCATACGTTAAGGACCTGAGATTAATTAAGCTTCAAGTGAACAAAATACATTAAACGTATTAGATATAGTTTTATTAGTATAAGTATTCCCAACAACCCTTAATAATTAAAGAACTTAAATATCTAAACACAACCTAAACTAAAATTCAGACAGCAGTCCAGCAGCAAGATGAGGCCTTTCCAGTCTTTTGCAATGACCGTCACATGTATGATTTTCTCCCAGTTTGTGAGGGGTCTTACGTGTGCACTAGGTACAAGGAGCTCTTTGCTCTCAGGGAACGAGTCCAATCTCTGGAGACTAGAGTAGCAGACTTGGAGGACATAAGGAAGACAGAGAGACGAGACCTACAGGGATACAGTCCTGATGTCCCACCTCCAGTCTGGCAGCATTCCTGTTGCCATGGAGGAGAGAGGTCACCTGACAGGAGAGCATCACCCTGGTGTGGCAGGAAGTGATTCTGTAGCTAGGACCCGTCCTCCAGGTGACATAAAACCCTCTAGCACTGAGGAAGTTTCTCCAGGGCCATGTGCCCAGGAGGGAAGGGTTAGGACAGCTGTTATAGTTGGTTATTCGATCATTAGGCATGTAGATAACTGGGTGGCTGGTGGACGTGAGGATTGCCCAGTAACATGCCTGCCTGGTGCGAAGGTAGCGTACCTCACACACCACCTAGACAAGGTCTTAGATAGTGCTAGAAAGGAGTCTGCTGTCCTGGTACATGTTGGTACCAATGACACAGGAAAATGTGGTAGGGAAGTCCTGGAGGCTAAATTTAAGCTTTTAGGTAGGAGGTTGAAATCCAGAGCTTCCAGGTTAGCGTTCTCTGAAATGCTTCCTATTCCATGCGCAGGACCCAAAAGGTAGGCAGAGCTCCGGAGTCTCAATGCGTAGATGAGACGATGGTGCATGGATGAGGATTTTGGATTTCTTAGGAATTGGGGAACATTCTGGGGAAAGGAGGGGCTCTTCCGAAGGGATGGGTTTCGCCTTAACCAGGATGGAATCAGGCTGCTAGCATTAACCTTTAAAAAGGAGATAGAGCAGTTTTTAAACTAGATAATAGGGGAGAGCCGACAGTCGCCCAAGAGCGCATGGTTCAGAACAATGTATCCATGATGGATACTAACAAAAGAATTTTGTTAGGGCATAGCAGCAGAGAGGTTCCAATAAAGACAAAAGTAGCCCAAATGCCCTTAAGTACAGAGCAGACAGCTTAAAGATTCCAAATTACCCCGTCTATCAATAAGCAGATTAATATGAATAAAATACAGTCTCTAAAATGCTTGTATGCAAATGCTAGAAGTCTAAAAAATAATATGGGAGAGTTAGAATATATAGCACTAAATGAGAGGTTAGATATGACTGGTATCTCAGAGACATGGTGGAAGGAGGACAACTAGTGGGACACTGTGATACCTGGGTACAAACTATATCACAATGATAGAACTAATCAAGTTGGTGGAGGGGCTGTACTCTATGTTAGAGAGGGCATTGAGTCACAAAGGATTAAAGTTTTGCAGGAAACAAAATTTGCTGTAGAATCTCTATGGATCGAAAGGAGAAGGCGATGGCAGTGGGGGTGTACTATCGACCACCTGGCCAGAATGAACAAATGGATGATGAAATGCTCAAAGAAAACAGGGAAGCTAACAAAAGTTACAGCACAGTAAAAATAATGGGTGATATCAATTACTCCAGTATTGACTGGGTCAGTGTCATGGCTGGACATGCTAGGGAGAGAAAGTTTCTAGATGAAATAAATGACTGCTTCTTGGAGCAGCTGGTTGATGAACCGACCAGAGGGGAAGCCATTTTGGATCTAGTCCTTAGTGGAACACCAGATCTGGTGTAAGAGATGAGGCTGTTGGGGCCACTTGACAATAGTGATCATAACATGATCGCGTTTGATTTAATTAATGGAGGAGGGATGGTAAGGAAATCCACAGTACTACCTTTTAACTTTCGAAAGGGAGAATATGATAAAATGAGGAAAATAGTTAAGAAAAATCTAAAAGGAGCAGTTGCAAAGGTTAAAGACTTACATCAAGCTTGGGTGTTGTTTAAAAATACTATCTTGGAAGCCCAGACCAGCTGTATTCCACGCTTTATGAAAAGTGGAAGTCCAAAAAACTGCTAGCATGGTTTAAAGGTGAGGTCAGAGAGGCTGTTGTTGCCAAAAAAGCATCTTTCAGAAAATGGAAAAAGAGACAAATGATGAAAACTGGAAACATACAAGCACTGGCAAGTTAAATGCAAGGCATTGATAAGGCATGCAAAGAGAGAATTTGAGAAGATGCTTACTGTGGAAGCAAAAACATGTAATAAAGACTTTTTCAAGTACATTCGTAGCAAAAAACCTGTGAGAGAGTCAGTAGGACCATTAGATAATAGAGAGGTAAAAGTGGGCACTAAGAGGGGACAAGGCCATAGCGGAGAGACTGAATAAATTCTTTGCTTCGGTCTTTACTGAAGAAGATGTAGGGATGTTACCCATGACTGAAATGGTATTTAAAGGTGATACTGCGGAAGAATTGAAAGAAATATCAATACACCAGGAAGATGTATTACAACTATATGATAAACTGAAGAGTAGCAAATCAGCTGGACCAGATGGTATGCATCTAAGGGTATTGAAAGAACTGAAATATGAGATTGCAGTAGTAATCTGTGAACTATTATTAAAATCATCTGTAATACCTGAAGATTGGATGATGGCCAATGTAACGCCAATTTTTAAAAAGGGTTCCAGGGGTGATCCGGGAAACTACAGACCGGTGAGCCTCACATCCGTACTGGGAAAAATGGAAGAAACCATAATAAAGAACAAAATTACTGAACATGTAGTTATGGCTTAATGGGAGACAGCCAACATGGCTTTAGACAAGGACGATCTTGTCTTACTAATCTGTTAAGTTTTTTTGAAGGTGTGAATAAACAGGTAGACAAAGGTGAGTCAGTTGATATAGTATATCTCGACTTTCAGAAAGCCTTTGATAAGGTCCCTCAGAGTCTTTTGGCAAAACTAAAAAGTCATGGGATAGGAGGCAGTGTACTATTGTGGATCAGGAACTGGTTAAAAGATAGAAAGCAGAGGGTAGGGATAAATGGCGAATTTTCCCAATGGAGAAAGTTGAATAGTGGAGTACCCCAGGGATCTGTGCTGGGTCTGCTGCTTTTTGACATATTCATAAATGACCTGGAAAGGGGAATAATGAGTGAGGTTATCAAATTTGCAGATGACACAAAACTCTTTAAAGTTGTTAAAAGCCATGAGGACTGTGGAAAATTGCAAGAGGATCTTGATAAATTGGAAGACTGGGCATCCAAATGGCACATGAAATTTAATGTGGACAAGTGCAAAGTTATGCACCTAGGAAAGAAAAACCTAAACTATAGTTACACGATGCAAGGTTCCACATTAGGAACCACCACCCAGGAAAAAGATTTAGGCGTCATTGTGGATAACATGTTAAAACCATCGGCCCAGTGTGCAGCAGCGGCGGCCAAGAGAGCAAATAGAATGCTAGGTATCATAAGGAAAGGAATGGAAAATAAAACAAAAGATATTATCATGCCTCTATATCGTTCCATGGTGAGACCGCACCTTGAATATTGTATGCAATTCTGGTCGCCGTATCTTAAAAAGGATATTTATTTATTTATTTATTTAGCTGTATTTATATACCGCTTTTCACCGGGTCAAAGCGGTGCTACATGGGGGGGGGGGGAATTAAGTACAAGGGTAGGGCCAACACCAGGGAGGCAACATTGATGATTCTGACATAGGATAGACTTTGGACATAGGACAGACATTGGACATAGACAAAGGCTTTGAGTTAGAGGTTCATTGTGGGTGAACTCGGGGGTTTGTGGATTTTTCGGTGGGGGTCGAGTTGAAGTATTCCTGGAAAAGGATGTTTTTTAGCTGTTTTCTGAAAGATAGCAGGTTGGTATTGTTTCTGAGGTAGGTTGGTAGGGAGTTCCATAAAGATGGAGCATAGAGTTCAAAGGCTCTTTTGCAGGTCCGTTGTGAGCATTTGGTTCTTTTGTGAGGGACGGTGAGGGAAATGCTGGAGGCTTGTCTAGTAGATCTGCCGTGGGCTGGGCGAGCCAGTAGGGTGCGAAGGTGGTTGTCCTGCGTTTGATGGATAGCTTTGTGGGTGAGTAGGATGGCTTTGTATTTTGTCCGTGCTTGGAGGGGGAGAATGTGCAGTTCCTTCAGAATTGGGGTGATGTGGTCGGTTTTCTTTGCGCTCTGAATGATTCTCGCAGTGGTGTTTAATGCAGTTCGGAGGGGGTTATTGTGTGTGGCTGGAAGTCCATGGTAGATTATGTTGCAGTAATATAGCGCCTTATCTTAAAAAGGATATAGCGTTATTAGAAAATGTACAGAGAAGAGCCACCGAAATGGTAAAGGGGATGGAAGGATACTCCTATGAAGAAAGGCTAAAAAGGTTAGGGCTCTTTAACCTGGAAAAGAGATGGCTGAGGGGAGATATGGTAGAAGTCTATAAATTAATGAACGGAGTGAAACGGGTAAACGTAAATCAATTGTTTACGTTATCAGAATATAGAAAGACTAGGGCACATGCAATGAAGCTACAGGGTAAACTATTTAACCTAATAAAAGAAAATATTTCTTCACTCAACGTGTAATCAAACTCTGGAATTTGTTACCGGAGGATGTAGTAAAGGCTGTTAGTGTAGCTGGGTTTAAAAAAGGTTTGGACAAGTTCCTGGAGGAAAGGTCCATAAACCCTTATTAACAAGGGACCCAGGATATCAATGCTTGACCCAGTACAAGCATTGTGGAACCTGTGTCTTTTGGGGAAACTGCTAGGTACGTATGACCTAGATTGGCCACTATTGGAAACAGGATACTGGGCTTGATGGACCTTGGTCTGACCCAGTATGGCGTATCTTATGTTCTTATGTAGATTAAAGTCACCCAATATTATCACTTCCCCCTTCATGGCTACCTTTGTAATATCAATAATTAAGACCCATCTTTCTGGCCCCTCTCGCTTTACTCATTCAGCAGCATGGTATCTCTGCGTACTATTACGCAGATGATATCATTCTTCTTTTTCACACCTGTTCTCTCACGCCTGATATTGGTCCTCTCAATGTTTGTCTCTCAGCTGTCTTTTCCTGGTTTTCAGAGAACTTTCTACACGTTAACCTGTCTAAGACCGCGGCTATCTGGTTCACTGCTGGTGCTCCTATTCCTACCCTCATTCCATCTCTTTCTGTCGGTCCTATCCCTCTCGTCACGTCCTTGCGCTATCTTGGTGTCACTCTAGATTCAGCTTTAACCTTCAAAGACCACATTTCTTCTATCGTCCAACGTTCCTTCTGTACGTTGCGACAACTTTGTGCAGTCCAGCCTTTTCTCTCCCCCTCTTCCATGACCACACTTCTTCTTTCCCTTGTTGTTTCTCGCCTAGACTATTGTAACACTTCCCTGGCCGGTCTCCCACTCACTCAGCTTTGCCGACTCCAATTAGTTCATCACACTGCTGCTCGTCTTCTGACCAATACATCCCGATCTGCCCATGTCACCCCCCTTCTCATTCATTTACACTGGTTGCCTATCCCTTTTTGTATATAAGATTCTGATTTTTGTTCACAGGGCTTTGCACACTGGTGTCCCACTCTACCTTTCTGATTTGGTTCACTTCCATTGCCCCTCTAGAGCTCTTCAATTGATTCATGCTAATCACCTTTTTCTTCCACCTCCTTCCAGGGCTTGTCTTGAATCCACACGTTCCTCTGCTTTCTTTTTCCTTGGTCCCTGTCTCTGGAACTCATTGCCACTTGCTTTACGTCTGGAATCTTCCCTCCTCACCTTTTAAAGCCTCTCTCAAGACCCACCTCTTTTGCACAGCTTTCGACATTCCTCCTCCTCCTCCTGCCGACAACTGATTGTTTCCCTTCCCTCTGTTTTGCGCTTATTGCTTTACTCTGTTGCGCTTATTGTTTTCCTCTGTTTTTCGCTTATCCCTTCCCCCTGCTTTGCGTTTATCACTGTACTGTTCCTTCTTTTCTGCTGTCCCTTTTGTAAACAAATGGCGTTCCTTTCTGTTTCCTTCAGTAGTCTCCTTTGTTTTTATTTTAAACCGCTGCATGCCTCTTGGTCTAGGCGGTATAATAAGTTTTAAATAAAGATAAAGACTATATCAATTTCTTTGGTTTGAGTTGGAGGCCTATAGACACCTAATCAGGAGTTAGTGGGCCTGATTACCTGAGAGCAGCTGAGGCCTGCATAAGAGGATCCAGAGCCCTGCCCTGTTGAGGCATTCCTAACAGGGGCTTTACAGGTCAAACAACGTAATGATTTGAGGGTTTATTTTTATTAAATTGCTAGCTCTCTGACTGGGAGCTCTTAAAAGGGTTTGTGTATAATTTTAAAGCAAAATTACTTTCTTTTTGGTGCTTTAGTAGAAATATTTCCTTGAGCAGAGTAGGTTGTGGAACTCTAGTAACCTTCTCAGCTTTAGGGAACTGCTGACACCTAATCAGGAGTTAGTGGGCCTGATTACCTGAGAGCAGCTGAGGCCTGCATAAAAGGCTCCAGAGCCCTGCCCTATTGAGGCATTCCTAACAGGGGCTCTACAGGTCAAACAACGGTAAGTATTTGAGGGTTTATTTTTATTAAATTGCTAGCTCTTTGACTAGGAGCTCTAAAAGTTTTAAAGCAAAGTTACTTTCTTTTTGGTGCTTTAGTAGAAATATTTCCTTGAGCAGAGTAGGTTGTTGAACTCTAGTAACCTTCTCAGCTTTTGGGAACTGCTGACACCTAATCAGGAGTTAGTTCCCTCCCTACCCATCCCGACTCCCACCCACCCCCAGTGAGCTGTCTTGCTTTATAGGGCACCTCCCCATTTAACAAAGCACAGAGACTTGGAGCAGCACATTTTGAATATAATTAAAGAGATTTAACTGCTTTTTCTCTGAAAGGACAGCTGGGAAACCGGCTGGTACTTGGTAGATCTCTCTCTTTTGCTTTAACAGATACCTAAGCTCCACAAACAGAACAATGGCTGGGAAAAATCGTATCGCTAAAGCTGTTGCCCCCATTACAGCTTCTGCCTCTGTCCAGACAGAGGTCCTAATGCTAGTTGAAGGACCGGTTCCATGTGCAGGGTGCCTACATGCTGAAGCTCTGAGGAAACAAGTGGAGGAACTCAGAGAGGAGGTGGCGAGGCTGAGGAGCATTCAAGACAGTGAGAAGTACATTGATGAGATGCTTCTTGCAGAAACCAAGCTCTCCAGCAGAGGAGAAGATGGGTGCCAACAGAATGTTGATGGTTGGACACAAGTCACCAGGGCCTGCAGAATCACCAATCCAACTTCTCCAGCCCTTGAATTGAAGAACCATTATGCAGCCCTGGAAGTAGAGGAGGTGAAAGCATCCCTGGAAAGGGAAGAACCAGAGCTCAAGTACCCCAAAGTTGCAGAATCAGTGACCAGAAGGAAGTGAAGGGTAGTGGTGGTTGGAGACTCTCTTCTGAGGGGTACTGAGGCGTCCATCTGCTGTCCAGACTTGATGTCCACAGAGGTATGCTGTCTGCCTGGTGCCAAAATCCAAGATATTACGGAGAGTTTGCCGAGACTAATCAAGGCCACTGACTATTACCCAATGTTGCTAATCCATGTTGGAACAAATGATACTGCCAGGTATCCCTCGGAATGTATCAAAAGTGACTTCATGGCTTTGGGACAGAGGGTGAAGCATTAGGAGCACAGGTGGTGTTCTCTTCAATCCTCCCTGTTGAGGGTAAAGGCCAAGGCAGAGAAGCTCGCTTCCTGGAGATGAATGCATGGTTGTGTGGATGGTGTCATCGAGAGCGTTTTGGTTCGCTAGACCATGGGATGCTGTTCCAAGGGTTGCAGAGCAGAGATGGCAGCCATCTGTCCAAGAAAGGTCAAGTCTTCGGTAGCAGACTGGCTAATCTACTGAAGAGGGCTTTAAACTAGATTTGTTGTGGATGGGTGAAGAAAGCCACCAGGTAAGTAATACATTAAATACCTTTAAGGAAATGGGTAACAGGGGTAACATAAGGAAAGCAGTCTAGTATGGGAAATAAGATCCCTGATGTTGAAGCTTTGGTGGGAGTGGCTGACTTGGATTTAGTGGCAGTTAAAGAAACATGGTTCACAGAAAACCATGATTGGGATGTAACTATGCCTGGCTATACTTTATTCAGAAAGGACAGGGTAGGAAGAAGGGGAGGAGGAGTGGCACTATATGTAAAAACTACCATTAAAGCTTTGGAATTACAGAGCTTAAAAGGGAGAGAGGAGGCACTGTGGGTTAAACTAGAAAAAGGGAAAGAGAAATCTATTTGCATTGGTGTGATATACAGACCTCCCTCACAAGAGGAAGGGGTGGACCGAGAGTTAATTGAAGACATACGCAGCATTGCTAGGAAAGGGGAAGTGCTACTGATAGGGGATTTCAATATGCCAGATGTTGATTGGCACATTCCTGCTGCAGTATCATCTAGAAGTAAGTAGATACTGGATTCTCTACAGGGAGAACTATTCAGGCAATTGGTAACAGACCCCACACGTGAAGGGGCCATACTGGACTTGGTGCTTACCAGTGGTGAAAGTGTTTCTAATGTTGTAGTGGAAGATCATTTGGCATCCAGTGATCACCAGATGGTGTGGTTCAGTATTAGGACTAGGGCTGTTAGAATCCATTCAAAGGTGAGGATCTTAGACTTTAGGAAGACTAACTTTGCCAAGATGGGCCAATTCCTCAGGGAGTCATTAGTGGGATGGGAACAGCTGGGGGATGTAGAAAAACAGTGGGCAAAACTGAAAGGGGATATTTTAAGGGCAACCAACCTTTTCGTTAAAATGGTAAATAAAGGTAAATGGAAAAGGAGATCGCTATGGCTTTCGAAAGAAGTAGCTGAAAAAGTGAAGGAAAAGAGGGAGGCCTTCACGAAATACAAGAGATCACAGAGAGAGGAAGACAGGCATCTATATTTGGAAAAAGTTAGAGAAGCTAGCAAAGTAGCTAGGAAGGCAAAGATTCAAAAATAGGAGGAAACAGCCAATGCAATAAAATGGGGGGATAAGACATTTTTCAGATATATTAGTGAGAAGAGGAAGGGCAAAAATGGCATTGTCACTCAAGGGTGCAGGGGAGGAATATGTAGAAGCTGATAAGGATAAAGTGGAATTGCTTAACAAATATTTCTGTTCTGTGTTTACAGATGAAGAACCAGGAGCAGGACCTCAGAAAACACCAACAAACAGGAACAGAAGCGAGGGACATCTTGAACAATTTTCAGAAGACTGTGTTTGTGAGAAACTAGCTCAACTTAAAGTAGAGAAAGCGATGGGACGAGATGGGATACACCCTAGAATAATGAGGGAACATGGGGACGTTCTAGCAGCTCCACTGACTGACCTTTTCAATGCCTCGTTGGAGTCGGGAGTGGTGCCAAGGGACTGGAGAGAGGCTCATGTGGTGCCTTTACACAAAAGCGGAAGTAAGGATGTGGTTGAAAACTACAGGCCGGTTAGTTTAACTTTAGTGGTGAGTAAATTATTGGAAACGCTGCTGAAAGAGAAAATAGTGAGGTTTCTGGAGTTCAGCGGATTACAGGATCCGAGGCACCATGGATTCACCAGAGGCAGGTCTTGTCAGAGATATCTGATTGATTTCTTAGACTGGGTGACCAGGGAGTTGGACTGAGGGAGAGCCCTAGATGTGGTGTATTTGGATTTCAGTAAAGCCTTTGACACTGTTCCTCACAGGCGACTTATAAACAAACTGAGCACTCTAGGGATGGACCCTAAAGTTACTGCTTGGGTTAGAAATTGGTTGGGTGGGAGGCGACAAAGAGTACAGGTAAATGGAGCTCACTCTCAGGAGAAGGATGTTACTAGTGGTGTGCCCCAGGGATCTGTCCTTGGTCTGATTCTTTTTAACATCTTCGTTAGTGATATAGCGGAAGGGCTGTTGGGTAAGGGTTGCCTCTTTGCGGATGATACCAAAATCTGTAATACAGTAGACACCCAGGAAGGTGTAGATAACATGAGGAGGGATCTAGCAAAGCTTGAAGAATGGTCTAGAACTTGGCAGCTGGGATTTAATGTTAAAAAATGTAAGGTCATGCATTTGGGCTGCAGCAATCCAAGGGAGCAATATAGTATAGGGTGTGAAGTACTTTTGTCCACTAAAGAAGAGTGGGACCTAGGCGTGGTTGTGTCTGATGATCTTAAAGTAGCTAAACAGGTAGAAAAGGCGACGGCAAAAGCTAGAAGGACGCTTGGGTGCATATGGAGAGGAATGGCTAGCAGAAAAAAGGAGGTGATAGTGCCTCTGTATAAGTCTGGTGCGACCTCATTTGGAGTATAGTGTGCAATTCTGGAGACCGCAACTTCAAAAGGATGTGAACAGGATGGAGTCAGTGCAGAGGGTGGCTACTAAAATGGTTGGTGGTCTTCATTATAAAGCATATGAGGACAGACTTAAGGATCTTAATATGTACACCTTAGAGGAAAGGCGGGATAGAGGTGATATGATTGAGATGTTTAAATACCTCCGTGGCATAAATGTTCAGGGAGAGAGCCTCTTTCAATTGAAAGCAAGTTCTGCTACGAGGGGACATGGGATGAGGGTGAAGGGGGACAGATTCAGGAGTGATATGCGGAAATATTTCTTTATGGAAAGAGTAGTGGATCCATGGAATAATCTCCCAGTGGAGGTGGTAGAGATGAGGACAGTAACTAAATTCAAAAAAGCATAGGACAAACACAGAGGATCTCTAAAGGTAAAAAGGGGACTGTTGTAGTTGTTGATATGGAAGGACAGACTAGTTAGGCCATGTGGTTTTTTTTCTGTCATCATATTTCTGTGTTTCTATTGTGGTGGCGAGACGGTAGTGGAGCCCAGGGAAATGGATAGAAAACAGACATTTAGCCCTAAGCAGAAGAATAGTTCAGGGAGTTTTGACTCTGAAACTCCAGCCAAGGAAAAAAAAACACACACATAGAGTTGCTGAGTGCAAGCCACGCCCTAGCTCCAAGGCAACCAGGGTAGGTAATGGGAACACCCGGGGGCGGAGTTTGAAGCCATAGGGCAGCCCCAGTCATTTAAGCCTGAGGAAACAGGAAGAGAGAGGGCAACCGAGGAACCTGGGAGAGAGGGAGCAAACGCGGAACCATGAAGAGAAGGAATAACCGAGGAACCGGAGAGAGAGGGGACAACTGAGGAACCAGGAAGTAAAGGGAAAGGTTCTTGCAAGAAAGCTGAGAGAGAGAGAGGTGTTCTAGAAGCAGCCTCAGGAAAGGTTCTCGTTGCAACCAGCACACAGGAAACTACAGCTCTGAAGGAAGCCCATGTTGTAGGAGCATTACAGCAGGTCCTGAGGACAGGAGAGTTTATCCTGAGGAAAGTGCTGTCTTTGAGCAGAGCACGGGCATGGTCCTGCCAGAACCTGGGGGAAGAGTTTCACCTCGAGGAAGGTCTGTAAAGAGCTCTGTTACTAGAAGTAAGGTGAGCACATTTGAAACCTTGCATAGTTTATTGAAGGATAAGAATCCCCTCAGCCCTTCCAGCATTCCTCAGCATAGAAAGAGGTCTCATTGGGAGAAGGTTTTAAAGTTATTAGAAGAAATAAAACCTGAAATCCCAGAAGCTGATTCCAGCCAGATGCTAACTGACCCCGAGTATGAGAGCATGCAGGTAGATAACTATGATTCTGATAATAGTTCTGCCGACTCTCAAATGGACTGTTCTTTGTGTGTAAAGCAAAGGTGAAGAAGCTGTAAGGTTTAAAACTGAGGAAACCCAGAAGCTTTGTACTTGCCTGTTCTGCTAGGAATGTTTGGAATGAAGTTGCTAACATTTTAAATCTGGCAGAGAATGTTCAGAAGCGCTGATTTGAATGCTTAAGAAGTCACTATCTAAACGTATAAACAGCCAGAAGTAAAGTGGGTTGTGCTTTGCATAGTGCTCAGTTTGGAAGAGCAGTTATTTGGGCTGAACTGAGCAAGGAACCCTTAAGCTGTATTCTTGAACTATGGAAAAAGATATACTACTGGTATAACAAGCTGAGTGAAGCCGTTGCTACCGGTGTTACTGTGAAAGTTCCTTTTTCTTTATTTGGAGAAGTATCCTACTTTTGTTGCTGTATGTTTGAAAGGACAAAAGAAGAAAATAATAAATTTTTCCTGTATTTGCCTTCAGCCCTCGGCTACTCATTTTTTCACAACTACAATCCCCAGAAGCCCTTGGCTCTGGGAACCCATAATACCAAGGGACAATACGAGGTACACCCACTGCCTATAGGCAACCGCCTAGCCTGCTGTGGGCGCGACAGGTGGCATAGTTTTAAGGATCCTTCATTTTGGCCTTTACCCACGCATAAGAAAGGATATTTACTAACATAAGGAAGGAGAAAACCTTCTATTGGAAGCCTCTAACGACAGAGAGAGCCTGCTGAGGAGTAAAGACCGGAGTGGTAGCAGAAGGACTGAACCGGAGCTGATTTCCCAGCCGGGGCCTGCTTGCTGACAAACTCGAGGCTTCACCTGCACCAGGTAACCCGTGTATAGGAGGGGTTAAAGCGGATACTGGTGCAGGGGGCTACAGCAGTGCTCAAAGGGGTTCGAGAGAAAAAGGGCTTGTACTTGGAGCCGCACTTGGTGTGTTTTTTTTCTCTTTTCTGTTGTTTCAGCATCAACTAGAGAAGGAGCGTGGCGAACTTCTGAGCTGGATGGTGGAACAGTTCCAAAAGCAGCAGGAGATATCTGCCAGGACCCAGGAACATACAGCTGCTATGATGCAAGCTCAACAGAAGCCGCTCCTTGAGATGATGGGCACATGGTTAGGAGCGCAGAAGCAAACAGCGGAGTCCATAAGGACAGCGTCACGTTCTTTGGGAGCCTTACAAGGATTGAGTTTACCAGGTAATGGGACATTTTCCTTTGGTCAGTTGACCAAGGAAGATGATATTGATGATTACCTGGAAGCGTTCGAGAGGGTAGCTCTCCTAAGTGGAAGGCCGAAAGATCAGTGGGCAGTGCGCCTGGCAGCCTCCCTTACAGGGGAAGAGTTGGCGGCTTACCGGGCCATGCCCGCTGCCCTAGCCTCCAGTTACGAGGACCTCAAGAAGGCAATAAGAGACCATATGGGCCTAACCCCTATGGTCTATCGCCGTCTCTTGAGGAGTTGCAAGTTAAAACAAGGCAAAACACCGCGAGATCTATGCAAGCAGATTAAAGGGTTGGTAGGTAAGTGGCTAACACCCGAGAGTAAAACAATAGATTCCCTGTTAGACTGCATTGTATTAGAACATTTTATGGAGGCTGTTCCAAAAGACCTGCAGTCCTTTCTGATCCTTCAGAACTGCCACAACACCAATGAGGCTACCTCACTGGCGGAGCGCTTCCTAGAGGCCAGATTGGTAAGCCAAGTGAAGGTTGGTGTTTCAAACCAGGCAAATGTAGGGGTTTCAGAAAGGAGGGGAAGGTCAATGTGGGGAGAAATGATAAAGTGTATGCACATGGGAAAACGTGGTTATGCCCAAAGAAAATGTTTTTCATGTGGAGAGGAAGGGCACCTGAAGAAAGATTGTAAAGCAAGGACAGCCCTAATAACCACCCAGTCCAAGGAGAGTGGGGAGGGATTTTTGTTGGCTGTAGAAGTGGAGGGTATCCCTGTAGACGCCTTGCTGGATTCCGGGGCAGATCAATCCATGATCTCGCAGAGGCTCTGGAAAGAAATACAATCCCAGGGTTGCCAGCTCCCAGAATCATCTGAGGGCAGCATAAAGATAAGGTGCGTCCATGGTGCAGCGTCATCTTACCACCCAGTATACACTGTAAGGGTGAAAGGTTTGGGATTAAAGCGGAACATATCTGTAGCAGTTGTCCCTAGGCTCCCACACGCCTTAGTCTTGGGGAGGGATTGGCATCAATTTAGGCGAGGGTTAGTTGAGGGCTGATTACCCAAGGCAGGTATGATATCCTCCAGGGCCCGCTCCAAAGCCAAGACAGGGGAACAAGACCCATCGGATGACCCGGCACACGGGTTGCCCTCTCATGACGATTTAATAACTCCCCTTGCAGCTAGCGGCAAAAAGGGAAAAGCAGAAAAACGCCGGGGGAGGCAGACTAGGTCGCAGAATAAGGCTGAACTAGTAGCCAGCCAGGACCTACCTTGGGTTCCCACGGAGTTAGTTGAGAAATTTCCCTCGTTCCCCAAAGAACAGCGGGCAGACCCCGCACTCATTCGGGCTTTTGAGTATGCCCACAGAAGGTCAGGAACCTTACCCAGATTTTTCTTAGATAGTGATCTATTATACCGTGAAAGTTTAGACCCTAGGTCAGGGAATATCCGGAAACAATTAGTAGTCCCTACTACCTTTAAAACACTGGTTTTAAGGTTAGCGCATGACCACCTTATAGGAGGTCATAAAAAGGTGCATGGCACCTTAGACCAAATTCTATCCTGCTTCTATTGGCCCGGGGCTTTCAAGGAGACCTCTAAATTCTGTGAGTCATATCCTTCCTGTCAGCGGGTTACTGCAATCCACCCGCCAAAGGTACCTCTGGTACCTATACCGGTCATATCGGAACCTATACATAGATTAGCTATGGATATAGTGGGTCCCCTAGTGAGAACACCCCGAGGGTTCCAATATATCCTGGTCATCGTAGACCAAGCCACCCGATTCCCTTGGGCGATTCCCCTACGCAACATATCCGTCAGAACTATATCTGCTGAAATAGTAAAGTTATTCTGCGAGGTGGGATTTCTCCGGGAGGTTTTAACTGACAGGGGTAGTAATTTTATGTCCCGGTATCTGGCCCAAGTGTGGGGCGCCTTTGGCATCCGACATGTCAGAACAGCCGCATATCACCCACAATCAAATGGCCTAGTTGAGAGGCAGAACCAAACCCTAAAGAGAATGCTAAGGAGAAGTCTCGAGGGGGACATGACTGACTGGGATATGATGCTTCCCTTCATATTGTATGCGTGCAGAGAGCGGAAGCAGACGTCCTTGAGCATTTCTCCATATGAGTTGATGTACGGGCGAGCTCCCAGGGGTGTACTCGACATATTACGCGAGCAGTAGGTGGAACCAGCCATAGAAGAAATCGGGATATCCCAATTCTTAAAAGATTTGAAAGGACGCCTACAGCATATGTCCCAAGTGGTGGAAGGGAATATAACAGCTAGCCAAACCCGCCAGAAAGCCCACTATGACCGGCGCGCAAAGCCTCGCCAGTTGGAGGTAGGCGAAAAGGTTATTGTAACAGTGGCTGGACCAAACCCCAAATTCGAGAGTAAGTGGAATGGGCCTTACAGGGTAATAAGGCAGATAGGTCCGGTATCCTATTCGGTGGAGAACAGAAGAGGACAACAGCAGATTTATCACGTTAATGTTTTGCGACCCTGGCACAAGCGAGTGGCATTGGCTCGGTTGGTGGCAAAAGAGGATAATCCGAATAGCTGTCAAATAGACCATAATACCCTAGCAAGAATTACGGGCTGTGCGGGGGTTAGTACGCCAGCCCGTAATATCTTAAGGGGGGGGGGATATGTGGTGGCGAGACGGTAGTGGAGCCCAGGGAAATGGATAGAAAATAGACATTTACCCCTAAGCAGAAGAATAGTTCAGGGAGTTTTGACTTTGAAACTCCAGCCAAGGAAAAAAACCCCACACATAGAGTTGCTGAGTGCAAGCCAAGTCCTAGCTCCAAGGCTACCAGGGTAGGTAATGAGGAACACCCGGGGGCGAAGTTTGAAGCCATAGGGCAGCCCCAGTCATTTAAGCCTGAGGAAACAGGAAGAGAGAGGGCAACTGAGGAACCTGGGAGAGAGGGAGCAACCACGGAACCAGGAAGAGAAGGAATAACCAAGGAACCAGAGAGAGAGGGGATAACTGAGGAACCAGGAAGTAAAGGGAAAGGTTCTTGCAAGAAAGCTGAGAGAGGTGTTCTAGAAGCAGCCTCAGGAAAGGTTCTCGTTGCAACCAGCACACAGGAAACTACAGCTCTGAAGGAAGCCCATTTGTAGGAGCATTACAGCAGGTCCTGAGGACAGGAGAGTTTATCCTGAGGAAAGTGCTGTCTTTGAGCAGAGCACAGGCGTGGTCCTGCCAGAACCTGGGGGAAGAGTTTCACCTCAAGGAAGGTCTGTAAAGAGCTCTGTTACTAGAAGTAAGGTGAGCCCATTTGAAACCTTGCATAGTTTATTGAAGGATAAGAATCCCCTCAGCCCTTCCAGCATTCCTCAGCATAGAAAGAGGTCTCATTGGGAGAAGGTTTTAAAGTTATTAGAAGAAATAAAACCTGAAATCCCAGAAGCTGATTCCAGCCAGATGCTAACTGACCCCGAGTATGAGAGCATGCAGGTAGATAACTATGATTCTGATAATAGTTCTGCCGACTCTCAAATGGACTGTTCTTTGTGTGTAATGCAAAGGTGAAGAAGTTGTAAGGTTTAAAACTGAGGAAACCCAGAAGCTTTGTACTTGCCTGTTCTGCTAGGAATGTTTGGAATGAAGTTGCTAACATTTTAAAGCTGGCAGAGAATGTTCAGAAGCGCTGATTTGAATGCTTAAGAAGTCACTATCTAAACGTATAAACAGCCAGAAGTAAAGTGGGTTGTGCTTTGCATAGTGCTCAGTTTGGAAGAGCAGTTATTTGGGCTGAACTGAGCAAGGAACCCTTAAGCTGTATTCTTGAACTATGGAAAAAGATATACTACTGATATAACAAGCTGAGTGAAGTCGTTGCTACCAGTGTTACTGTGAAAGTTCCTTTTTCTTTATTTGGAGAAGTATCCTACTTTTGTTGCTGTATGTTTGAAAGGACAAAAGAAGAAAATAATAAATTTTTCCTGTATTTGCCTTCAACTCTCGGCTACTCATTTTTTCACAACTACAATCCCTAGAAGCCCTTGGCTCTGGGAAGCCATAATACCAAGGGACAATAGGAGGTACACCCACTACCTATAGGCAACCGCCTAGCCCGCAGTGGGTGCGACACTATATTAGTATGGATGATAGTGCCATCTCCTCTTTCCAACACAATCTACTGTGCTTCTTCCTTTCCCCATGTCTCTTGCATTTCATCAGCTTTAATATTGCTTTTGACATATAGGGCTACGCCTCCTCTTTTTCTGCCTTCTCTATCTCTCCTAAATAAATTATAGCCAGCTATGGCTATATCCTATTCATGTGACTCTTTAAACCATGTTGCTGTAATGGCCACAATGTCCAAGTCCATTTCCACCATTAGGGCTTCCAAGTCAGGAACTTTGTTGGCTAGGTTTCGAGCATTTGTGCTCATTGCTTTCCAGCATTTGTTGACTGGCTTGCCTGTATTTTGCATGGGTTTTGTTCTACATACCTCTTCCCACCGGTGTGTGGGTTAATGGTGTGGTTGTTTCCAATGTTATTATGTTTTTGCTGGGAGTGACATCCTGAACTTGATCTTCTCCATCTGTCACTCCCCTTTCCCTAGTTTAAATGCTTGTCCACATAATGGCTGAATTTTTCACTTAGGATCCTTTTCACTGTGATAGAGAGATGTAGTCCATCAACACAGTACTGTATAGCCTCTTGTTGTTCTATCTATTTCCCCAGTCGCCTGTATATCTAAATCCTTCTTATTTGCACCAGGTTTGGAGGCATGTATTAAAGTTGATTATGTGATTCAGCTTTTCTGCCCCCATATCAAGGACAGGTAGAACTTCTGAGAATGCTACAATGTTGACAATGGGTTTGGGTTTCTCTCCCAGAATCTGGAAGTCCCTTTGAAATGTAGAGGTACTGTTTCTAGCTAGGTCATTTGTATGCAAGTGGATGATAACATCAGTTTTGGAATGCTCACTTTCTGCATTAACTATGCCAACAAATTGGTTCGTAATCCTGCTGGCTGAAGAGCCTGGAAGGCATTTGACCATCTTCTCGCCTTTGACCTGTGTTCCCAAGTTGGTGCCTCTGATGATAGAATCTCCAAGTGGTAGTAATTTCCTGTTTTCTGATTTTTTTTCTTCATATTTGGTGCATTATCAGTAGATTGGGCATTAACCTTCTCATTTAAGGGCGTTTCGGTTTCCACTAATTGGGCACTCTTATTTTCCAGGGCAGAGAAAGCATTATACAGGGATATCTCTTGATGGAGAGGATGTCTCAGTGTTACAGGTCACAACCTACCAGAGTCCACCGTGATCCATTTGTTCCTGAGCTGTTTGATTCTTTGTGGGAGCAATGGTGGATTTTTTTCAATTTGCGCCCTAGAGGTTGTGTGTTTAATTACAGCTATTTCTTCCCTTAATAGAAGCAATTCTTTGTGCAAGCAGATAACTTGAGACATATAGGGCAAGCTCATAGTCTCCAAATGATTCTCCTTAGAATGAAGGCACCACAGTTATTGCATTGAATACATGACACGCTGATTTTTTTTTCTCTTTTTTTAGTGCCATCAATTCAGTGCTGACTCCTAGTGACCCAGCTGCCTCTGGGTTTTCTTGGCAATGTATCATCGGAAATAGATTGCCAGGGCTTTCTTCTGCTGATTAAGACTGTGATAAAGCAATGCTAGGACAAGGAGAAAAGGTGGGTGTTACACCTAATTGGAGGACAGATGTCAATCTATATGACGATTATATAGGCAATGGAACCCTGGGGTGGGTGGGAATTTAAGTGCCCCTGGCCAGTATATCTTTTTTTAATTTATTTAGATTTTCAAACAAATTACAGCAAAAGCAAAAAATACAATTAAAATAATAATCTTTGAATATAAAAGCAAAATAAAAGACTTTAACAGCCTACCCCAACCTTTACCCTCCCTTCCCCATGCAATCATCGGAAACTGATGAAATGAGCACAGAAACAAAGGGGGGGGGGGAGACCTACAAGGGCTATGACTCCACACCAGCTCCTCATCATGTAATAACATGGTAGCTTGTCTACTTTCCCTTTAATTTATACCATATCGTGCTTTAGAGATGTAAGTATTTAGGGGGTTCCACTTGAGGAGGGTGGAAGGCATGAGAATAGCGCCGTAACGTGGCATTTGTTCATATTTTCAGCATAAGCACAAGTGGTTCCACCATTCATGCCAGCTAAGCTCTGCAGTGTTTCCAGTTTGCAATAATGAGATGCAGAGCCACTCCCATCATAAAGTCAAATAAAAAATGACATTCCCTCTGTAATGATGAGATGCCATTTGATGACCGAAAAACAACCCCAGACCAGGAGAGAGTGGCCCTGAATCCCAAGACCTCTTGGACTCGGTTCCAAATCGAACTTCAATAGGACTGAATATTAGGGCAATCATATACCATATGTCTTAAAGTGCCAACATCACTCTGACAAGACCAACATTCATTTCCTACCGTTTTATCCCACTTCGCAACCTTTATTGGGGTAAAATGAGCTCTGTGTGTAAAAAAATATAAAGCTTGTGAAATAGAGGCAGACTGAGATATTCTATTTGTCTTGCTCCAAACTTTCACCCATGATTCCAGAGGAGGAGTCTCTCCTGTGTCATGTTCCCATATCCGCTGAACACCAATGGACTGTGGGGTGTGGTTATGAACGATCAATTTATAATAGTAAGAAGCCACCCCACGAGCCGTTTGGGCTGAACCTATAATGTTCAACAACCCCCATTCTTCTGGCAAAGATTTAATATCAATAGGGGATTTCTCTATACAATGTCTCAGTTGAATCCACTGGAAGTAAAAGGATTTAGGCAAGTTAAACTCCCGCTGTACATAAGCAAAAGGCTTCCACTTGCCATCTAATACTAGTTGGCCTATGGCCCAAATACCCCTACTGAACCATTGTTGCAATGCAAATGAACTTTGATGAATTTTTAAGAAAGGACTGTGCCAAATGGGAATTAGCTTTGTTAAGCATTCCTCTTTAGGAATTGCCTTCGCTAGCTGCTGAAAGGCTCTATGAGTGTCTGCTATTACCCTGTGAGACTGCAACCTCTCAAAAGACACCATGCCAGGGAGGAGATTTAAGGGGAATGGAGACCCTTAATCTCTCTTCCAGGTCTAGCCAATACTGGGCGTTTTCCCCCAGCCCCCTCCACCCATTTTGAACCTTGTTTTAGTAGAAAAGCGCAATGGTAGTCCTGAAAATCAGGGAAGTTCACACCCCCTTCCTCTTTTTTAGACTTAAGCTTCCTAAGAGCTATTCTAGGCGATTTATTCTTCCATAAGAATTGGACAAGAGTCCTTTCAACTTGACGAAAAGTGTTACTTGTAAAAAAGACTGGTAGCGTTTCTAACACAAACAGTAGTTCACTTTAGGCATGATAGTTATTTTTATTGCTTCAAGATGACCCCACCAAGAAAGATAGACCGGTGACCACTTTGCAGTTATATTACGAACCATAGAAAGGAACTCCCTTTCATTGAACAGTAAAGTTTCACTAAGTGGATAGCAATAATGGACTCCCAGGTACTTCACCATTTTAGACTCCCATACAAAAGGAAAATCTTCTAGATCCGCCCTGCAGACTCTTGAGTTTAAAGGGAATGCTACAGACTTTGACCAATTGATTTTATAACCTGATAGTCCTGAATATTGTTCTATCAACTCTAGAATAGCCGGTATAGAACTGGGCACGGTAAATAGCAGTAAATCATCAGCATATGCAGAAAACTTGATTTCCGAGTCAGCTATGGACACACCTTTAACCGCAAGGCTTTGTCTTAACAATAGGGCAAGAGGTTCCAAGGCCAGATTGAAAAGGATGGGAGAAAGGGGGCAACCCTGACGGGTGCCACCCCCCAAAAGAAAGTATTTAGACTGAGTCGCATTCACAGAGATATTAGCACTTGGTCTCGCATACATTAGTTTGATCAATTTACAGAAAGCCTCACAAAACCCAAACCACTTTAGAAGAGCAAACAAGAAAGCCCACTCCAGACGATCAAACGCTTTTTCTGCGTCTAGTTCTTTCTGCACCTTCCAAAACGTGACACAACACTCTAGCATCATCAGCTGTGGAACATCCCTCAGTGAAGCCACATTGATCCGGATGTATCAAAGAAGGGATCACTTTGGAGAGACGTCCAGCTAAAATGACTGCAAAACTTTTGTAATTTGCAGTTAGTAGTAAAATTGGGTGGTAGCTACTAACCAACTGAGGGTCCCTCCCAGGCTTTTTAAGAACCACAATATTTGCAGAGGCAAACGCTCCAGTCTGGGCCTCTGCTTCCAAAAGAAGCCTGTAGTACTGTTGAAGTTATGGGCCTAAGGTTTTGGAAAATTCAACTGGAAGGCCATCTGGGCCAGTGGCCTTGCCCACTTGCATAGAGTTAATAGCCTGGATGATTTCCATGACCATAAATTGTTTGTCTAGTCCTGCCGCTATATCCTGATCTATCACCAGCCTTTGTAGATTGGCCAGTAGTCTATCAAAATCCTCCTCAGAGAAATCTATCTCTGGGGAGTATAACTGAGCATAAAATTGGTGAAAGGCCTCTGTGATATCAGAGTCCTTGACAATGAGTTGTTGCACCTGAGGATCTCTCAAAGCTGCGATGCGAGAAGCTTCCTTATGGCCTTTTAACGAATTAGCTAGTAACCATCCGGCCCTGTTGCCCTCTAAGTAATATTGCCCTTTCTGCCTTTGAATATTCTGTGAAGCCTCAGTAGTTAAAATCGAGTTCTATCTAAATCTAAGATGCTGTAGTCCTATCAGAATATTAGGATCAGTTTTCTGTACTAAGATGTGTTCTCCCACTTTGATCTGCTTGTCTAAAACTTCAAGTTCTGCTTTACGCTGCTTGGCTTGCCGTATAGCAAAACTGGTAATGGTGGCCCGCATATTAGCTTTAAATCCCTCCCACCAAGCCCAACCCTAGGTATCCTGAGGTAAATTAAACTGAAAATACTCCTCTATAGCCAACAGGATGGTTTCACAGAACTCCTGGTTGTCAAGAAGAGTTCTATCAAAGTGCCAGCGTGAATGAGATGGGCTGCTCGTTGAGTCAAATAGGGTGACTGAGCTTGCAGAATGATCAGAGATATGAGCCACATGAATACTGGACTCATTAATTCTAGAGCACAGTCCTTTGGAGACTAGGAAATAATCTATACATGATACCGAGTTATGAGGGGGAGAGAAGAAAGTGTATTCTTTGTCCATAGGGTGTTGCAACCACCATATGTCTATCGGCCCCAATTCTTGCATTAGCAACAAAAGAACAGGGTGAGCTTTGGGGGCCCTATTAGTTCTCATTGGACTCCTGTCTAACAAGGGGTTTAATATGAGGTTGAAGTCTCCCCCCCACAACAGTTGGATATCTGGACACCTCTTGTGTCAAGGCCGCAATGGAACTAAAGAAGGTAGGGCAATCTATATTAGGAGCATATATATTGATTAAGGTCAGTTCTGAGGATCCTATTTTAAGGACAACCATTGCCCACCGCCCTTCTGTATCAGATCTCATTTGTATTACTATGGGGGATAGAGATTTCCTTAATAGGATACCTACCCCGTTTTTTTTGATTGGCAGCAGAAAAAGCCACCAGAGAAAAGGGTTTTATATCTAATTTTAATGACTCCTTCACATTCAAATGTGTCTCTTGTAACATTAGGATGTCAGCACTTTCCTTACGTCCATATAGAAATATATTTTTCCTCTTTATGGGATTGTTAATGCCCTTAACATTCAGTGAAATTATCTTAAAGGAAGACATACTGGCAATAAAGTACAAAATGACAGTCTACTGTTGCAGAAAAATACCAAGTTGTAGCATATGTTTAAACACTGTTGAACCAGACCATAAAAGCCCTCACAATGATAGCTGCACTTATAGCCCAAGAAAAAAAACACAGAAGGAAAAGTCACTGTTTAGCCATTGCCCCTGTGGAAGATTGCCCAAAATAAAAACACATAGTTCTAAATAACCAAGCCACCAAAAAACCCTGGGGGGCTATAACCGCTCAAAACTTAGCGGGTGAGCCCAATGGGACAGGACAGGCACGGAGGGAAAAATTAACTAGTTTACTTCAACTCCACTGCCACTTAAATCAATTTAAGCCACACACTACCCATTCCAGAAACAAAAAACAAGAAACAGCATCCCCAAGCCCGGAGCACCAAATATTATAGCAAAAACTGCCCCCACCAAGTGGTTTGTGTTCCCAAAAAAGCCATATATATGTAGGCAAGGGCCGTTCCGCTCCAAGCCCCGCTGCCCTCCCAACCACAACAAACAACACAAAACACAAAAGAAGAGAGAGAGAGACAGAGTAAGACATTATTGACAAGGGCAATACCCTGGAGTTCCTCCAAGAGAGTCACATTAAATGGCACATCAAATGTCAACTCTGCATGATTGAATGACAACTCTGTATGAATGAGCCGCTCCTACATGACCTCAGACCAGTCAAAACACCCAAATAAGAAAGCGTTGAAAAACTTTTACAAACTACGGATTGCAAGGTAAGCTTTCACCGCATCAACGCCAACTCATCATACTCCAAGAACGCGTGCAACTCCCCTGGATCATCAAAAGTCCTCGTCAGGTTGTGCAGCGTGACTCTCATGCAAGCGGGGTAGAGTATCCTGAATCGGGCCTGCAGCTGCAATAAGCGTGGACGTAGCGCCAAAAAACTCTTTCTTCAATCTACTGTCACCTTCGCAAAGTCAGGGAAAAATAAGAGTTTGTGCCCTTGATACTCCAAGGGAGAGTGTGCTCTGGCTGCCTCCATTATTTGTGTTACTTGTTGAAAGCGCAAGACTTTGAGGATGTGATTGAGTGTAGGTGCTTGCCCGTAGCCATGAACTGAGTAGGAACTCGATGGGCGCAGTCGATCTCATAAGGCATGGCGAACTTCACCTTCAACACACCCGGAATCATTGACTGCAAAAAAGCTATCATGTCAGGACCCTCGGCTCCCTCTGGAACTCCCAAGAGCCTTATGTTGTTCCTTCGAGCGTGATTGTTGCCTTCTTCCAACTCTCTTTGCAGTGACCGTATCAACTTTGCTTGCTTCTCCACGGCCCTGAACCGCTCCCCATGTGTTGCCACCACGCTTTCCACCTTCTCCAATCTGACCGTAATTGATTCCAAAGTGTTTTTCAAGGCGTTGATATCCTCCTGCATTGTGCATGAGTCTCCATTAGCTTTGACCAAGTCTTTAACAGCGCGAATCTCAGCCAAAAGTTCTTGTAAGGCCTCAAGACAATATCTGATGACCGCCATCTTGTGAGGTGAGAGAGGCTCCTTTTTGGTTCTCTTTGCACTGGCATTTTGAGGTATTTGGTAATCCAGCCGCATCGGCTTGGGGCCAGACATATCCAGGATTGAATGATATCAGAGTAGGTAGAAACTATTTAGTTAAAGACTGCAGAAGTCAGGATTCTTGACCATTGCCCTCCGGAGCACAGCTCTTACATGACCATCTTGCCCGGTGCTAGGCTCCGCCCCCTCTGGCCAGTATATCTTATATGACTGAGGGCATACTCAGATATCTGATTTGAAAAGGCTATGCAAGGAATGTAGGCAAGCTAAATATTCCTAAACTTATAATCAAAAGTTAGTTTGTGGCCACTAGACTGTAGATCAAGGTGGCTGTGAACAGATAGAAATGGGATACAGACAGAAAGAAAGGAAAGCGTAGTTACTCACCTGTAAAAGCTGATCTCCGGGAAAAGCAGGAATTTAGTCTTCACATATGGGTGATGTTGGTACTGATGAAGCACTTGTGGGAATGCTCCACAACATCCAATTGGAAAGCTTTGGGAACACTCCACTACGCGACCGAGTTTGTCTTTAGCCCTGTCGAGGACAGATGGAGGAGATAATGGAGGAGTGACTCCACTGCAGCAGAAAAAGGATTAAGATCTTTCTGGGAACACCAGACAGAGAATCTACACCACTTAAAAGCGTATGAACATCTGGTGGAGGGCTTTCTAGAAGCTAAAAGGATCTCCTTAACCTCTTGAGTAAGGTCAAAATCTTGTATAGCTATAGCCAAGCTGTGAGGCAGAGACACTGTGGATTGGGATGGACTAGCAAGCTGTCATCCTGGGAGAGGAGATCCAGCGCAGTTTCCAATTGCAGAGGATGAGCCTGAGTCAGAGGTAGTAGCAGTGGAAACCATGGTTGCCGCAGCCAGTGAGGGGCTATGAGAATCATGGAGCCCTTGTCGGACTGAAGCTTGAAAAGCGTCTTGGGAATGAGGGGTATAAGAGGGAAAGCATAAAGCAGACCCTGACCCCAGTGTAGGTGGAAGGCATCTGCTTGTTGGTTGCTGGATGTCAGAGTTCTTGTGCAGAAGCAAGGAAACATGGCATTTTGCAGAGTCACAAACAGATCTATGTCTGGAACTCCCCAAGTCTGGAAGATGTAGGACGCTGTATCCTGATGGAGAGACAATTCGTGGGGAAGGATGTGACTAGTCTGTCTGCCAAGACATTGAATTCCCCTGAGAAGTACATCGCTTGGAGGTGTATTTGATAAGCAATGGCAAAGGACCACACGTGTAGAGCCTCCTCGCAGAGGGTCAAAGTGCCTGTTCCTCCCTGCTTGTTCACATAGAACATGGCAACCTGATTGTCCGTCCTGACTATGACTTGTGCTCTGAGATGGTGTTGAAACACCCGGAGGATATTCAAGATAGCACGAAGTTCCAGGAGATTGATCTGGAGTTGTGACTCTTGCGTTGTACATAGATCCTGTGTAGTCAGGTTGCCCAAGTGTGCTCCCCAACCCAGTTTGGAGGCATCCGTAAGGGGGAATTGAAGTGGAGGCATCTGAAAAGGTGACCCTATGAGGAGATTTTCTGGAGAACACCTCCAATGAAGGGATATGGTTAGAGGGGCAGTGACTTGGATCTGTCCCGGAGATAGCCCGAGGCCTGCTTCCACTGGAAGACAAGAGTCCACTGGGCTGTCCGCATATGTAGTCAGGCAAATGGAACGGCATGTACTGTAGAGGGGGCATGTGCTCAAGGAGCTGCAGCATCTCTTGGGTGGTCAGATGGTCTCTTAGGAGCGTCTTGGCTGCTAGTTCGACTAGACGGGCACAACGGAGCTGGGGCAGAAATGCCCTGGATTGTTGGGTGTCTAGTAGGGCTCCGATGAACTCTAGCTTTTGAGTTGGAGTGAGCTGGGATTTTGGGAAGTTTATCACAAATCCCAAGTGTTGTAATATTGTGTTGGTACGATGCAAGGAAAGCAGTACCTCTTGGCAAGTATCTGCTTTTATGAGCCAGTCATCTAAGTAAGGGAAAACAAATATCCCCAGAGATCTTAGATATGTGGCTATGACCACCATGCACTTTGTGAAGACTCTTGGGGCACAGGCGAGTCCAAAGGGAAGGACTCTGTATTAATAATGTTTTCCTTGAAAGGTGAAGAGTAGATATTTCCTGTGCCCTGGATGGATGAGGATATGTGTGTACGCTTCTTTTAGATCTAGAGAACAGAGCCAGTCCTGACTCTGGAGGTAGGAAAGAAGAGTCCCATCTTAAACTTTTCATGGACTAGAAACTTATTGAGGTTTCTGAAGTTCAGAATGGGCATGTATCCTCCGGTTTTCTTTTAAATGAGAAAGTACGGAGAGTAGAAGTCCATTCCCTGTTGAGATGTTGAGACAGAAGAGAGAACACCTCACCCTGTAGAAGAGAAGTGAGTAGGGGTTGCGTTTGATATTCCCTTGTGAAAGTGGAAGGGGCAGAGTTTGCAGATGAAGTCTGTACCCTTTCTTGACTATGGTGAATGTCCACTGCTCTGAGGTGTGCCATCTGTGGGCGAAGTGAGACAGTCTGCCTGCTATGTGGAGGGGGTGGGGGTCCTCCAGAGGCAGGGTGGCAATGTTCTCTAGGAAACAGTCAAAAACCAGGTGCAGATTGTGGCTGCAGAGCTGGTTGAGATTTAGCCACCTGTGGCTTCTTTTGTTGCTTAGGAGGCTGCTGCCTTTTCTGTGGGTCCTGACCCTGGTACTGGGAAGCAGGAGGAAAAGTAGAGAAGAATCTCTTCCTCTTATTGTAGAAAGACTTCTTTGCAGCTGTCTTTTTCCTAGCAGGGTCAGCTGTTACTCTGGACAGTCGCTTTAGAGTAGTATTTTCTGACTAATTGAGAGGCCCTATCTTGCTAGACTTAGCCAAAGAGGTTTTCTCCTGTACAAGGTATATTGCCCAGCTTATCTTGAACCCACTGTTCAAGATCTGAGGCTTGAAGCCATGCAATTCTATGTGCGTTAATGCATATTGCTGAGGCCCTACTTGTGCATTCAAAGGCATCGAAGGTAGCCCTATTGACAAACTTCAAAATATTTTGGGCATTCTTAACTAGGGCAAGATAATCTGCCCTCTTGTCATCTGGGAGGAGCGGGGCAAAGGCCTTGAGATCCCTGGAGACCTCTTTGAGGAACACTCCCAAGTAGAGGATATAGGAGAGTTTATCCTAGCTGAGAGGATAGATGGTTGGAAGCATTGATGCCTAAAGATGTTGAGAGTTCTCGATTCTCTACCTGGAGGATTAGAGGGGTGAGTCTTCAAGCTTTTGATTCGGCGCATCACCAATTCAACCACCATAGAGTGGTGGGGAAACTGCGGCTTTTGGAAGCCAGGACACTCCAGTACCTGATACATGGTATTGAGACATTGACTTTGAAGTGAGACTGTGAGAGGTATCTCCTACATATGGAGCATAAGGTCAGGAAAGATGCGGTGCACCGGTAAAGTGACTGCTTCCTTGAGTGCTCTTGGATATTGGAGGATCTCTAATTCCTCCGCCTTTGGCTCCTTCTCCGATGCTACCATGATAGAGAGACCCTTGGCTAGGTTTTGAATGAATTCTTGGAAGGGCATGTTCTCCGGAGGCGACATGCGTCACTGTTGAGGTGGGGAAGAGTCCAAAGGAAGGACCCGGGGCCCCTGAGGAGTGACTGCACATCCGAAATGGGGGAATTGGAATCTGAGGACTCAAAGTACCAATGGGCACGGTGTTCGCCGGAAGCTAGATGCAGGTATCGATGCTCTGAGGTATCGGCCTCGGTGAGCCGCTTGAGTTTGGTACCGGTATCTGTGAGAGTTTCAAGGGAGCGATGTTGATGTCATCTGCAGCAGCCCAGATGTCATGCCCTGAACTGGTGTCAATGTAAGTAATGTAACCTGTATCAACGGGGCGGTGCATGTAACCAAGGGTTTATAGGTACTGAGGTTGCAAGGAGGGCTGTCAAGCTGCACTCGATGGCCAGACTGCGCTGTTCTATTGAGGTTGCCGATGCTTGGGTGTCGGTGACAGTTATTTACACTACCGTCCCAGAGTATGGCATCAGTAGCTCTCCGGATGTTGAGGCCTCGGGAGCATCCAGGGGCTCCTCGAAGACTTTGGAGGACAGGGCCTCCCGCCAGAGCTGTTTAGCAGGCCGATCTACCTCTGAGCGGTCTCGATGCTTTGAGCGAGATCTTCCCCTGGAGGTTGTCCTGGGGGTTGATGTGGCCTTGTGCTTGGACTTTGAAGATAACTGAGATCCATGGGAGGATGATGGCGCCGAACACCATCGATAACACATTCAAGGCAAAGAGTGCTCCAAATTTAGAAGCCTGGTTTTATAGGCCTCTCCGTGTCATTTTCTGATAGAGGGGACAGTCTTTTGGCTAGTCGTCTAGGCCGAGGCATTTTAAACATCAGTCATGTGTGACAGTTGCCGAGATGGTGCTGGCACAATTAGAACATTTCTTGAAACCACTAATATGTTTTTTAAAGGTATAAATTGTTTGTGTTGTATTATTGTTCTCTTTGAGATTTACCCTTTGATGAAGGCATTGCCAAAACGCAGCCGTGTAGGGGTTGTGTGAATAAAGGACCAATTGACCTTCTTGTCCTTGTATGCCCCTTAGACTTTTGTCACAATCCCAGAGCAGTTCCTCACGCAACAGCTCAAATCTTATTCATATCCATCTCCTCTCCCCCTTTCTCATGTGCCTTGTGGAACGCACACTCCATCTAAAATAAATTTGTCTTTACTCGTGATCTCTTTATCTCTAATGATCTCCATCTCCTTGCTCTAACTAAGTCCTAGCTCCTCCCTGAGGACTCAGCTTCAGTCGCTGCTCTCTGTCACGGCAGCTATCAGTTCTCCCACACACCTCATCCCACTGGCTGTGGTGGAGGTGTTTGGTTTCTACCCCCTCCTTCTGCCTCATTCTCATTCCTTTCCCTCCTTTGAGGTCCATTCCATCCAGTTTTTATCCCACTACCTTTCCAACTAGCTATTATTGAGAGGGAGGAGTGGCCTAGTGGTTGGGACGAGGGGTTTGAATCCCGCTAGAGGACAGCAACCTTGGGCCAGAAGGACTAGGGTTTCTAGTCCCACAGGTGCTCCTTGTGGCCTTGGGCAAGCCACTTAATCCTCCGTTGCCTCACATACAAAAAAAATTGTGAGCCCTTCGGGGACAAGGGAAAAAAAATATATATACAATACCTGAATGTACACTGCTTTGACTGGTAGAAAAGAGGTATATAAGTCTAGTTAAATAAATTAAATAATAAATTGTTTATCAACCCCCTGATAAGTCCACCTCTACCTTTCTTCCTGACTTTGACTCATGGCTTCCCTTCTTGGTTGAGGTGGAATGGAGACACCACTTTACGCAGAATCTTAGGGTGCATGCAGAGCACAATCCTGGTCTTATGGAACCTCATATAAGATGGATGTGCCACCAGAGCCTGGAGCTCGCTAACCCTGCAAGCAGAGGTGAGCACCACTAGGAAGACCACCTTCCATGAGAGATACTTAAGGTGGCAAGAACTGAGAGGCTTCAAAGGTGGCGCTGTGAGTTTTGAGAGAACAATGTTGAGATCTCACTCCGCCGCAGAAGGGTGTATGGATGGCCTTGAGAGTAATAGGCCCCTCAGGAAGCGAGTCACGAGGGGCTGAGCAGAGAGAGACTTGCCCTTGACAAGATGGTGGTGCACCAAGAGTGTGCTAAGGTGTACTCTGACGGAGTTGGACTTCAGCCCAGCCTGGGATAGGTGAAGCAGGTACTGCAACACCAGCTGGACTGAACAGAAAGCGTAGTTACTCACCTTTAACAGGTGTTCCACAGAGACAGCAGAAGTCAGTCCTCACATATGGGTGATGTCCGTGCCAAAGGAGCCCACATGGAAGCATCTCCCGAGCTTTCAAGAAAGCCTTTGGGAAATGCCACCACACATGCGTGGTCCCCTTCCCATCCCAGGGTGCCATCTTGCTCACTCAGATGACATCTGATCACTATGGTGCGTTCAACTTAAACAGCTTGAGAAAAAGAAGCTTCAGTGTCACTATTCTTATATATTAAACCAAACCAGTTTCTTAAGGTCTCAGACTCCTTGTAGCACAGCTAGCAGACAAAGTCTTACTGCTAATGCTTAATCGCATCAATGACCTTATTTATAGACCCCGGCTTGTTTTTCTCCCACACAGCTTAAGCTCCGTTCCTCCGTTCTTCTAAATGGCATTTGTCCTGGGAATGGCATTTGAATATTCATACACAAATATCAACAGCTGGCTTATCAAATGTATCACTTAGCTTATCACTCTCCGGAGTTTAACTGCGGTATATATCTGCAATCCCAAAGATCCCGACGCTCTTATGGGGCACCTCTGAGGCGTTTCACTGCCTACAGTTTCTTCAGGGGATCTTATTTAACACCCTCATCGTGCTTAGATATCGATGCTGCCCGTGTTTTGCTGCTCTTTAGATTTCATGTCTTGAAGTGGTCTTTCCTCCCAAAAAACGCCGTGCACTCAGATGACATAGCTAGAGCCGACAAAAGAAGGTGACAAAAACAGAACAACTCCTCCAAGGGGAGGAGGGAGGGTTTTGAGGACTAATTGCTGCTCTGGAGAACACCTGTTAAAGGTGAGTGACTATGCTTTCTGTATGGTCCAGCTGCTAGTTGACGGGACACAAAGACCCTCTCCTGGAGCCTGCCTGTGGCCTGAGTCCACTGAGAGCAGAGGCGGGTGTGGAGGGCATGTGGCCAAGCAGGCAGAGCATGGGCTGGGCCGACAGGGTGTGACGGTGCTTCGCCTCGGTCACCAGGGCCCTGAGATGATCTTCCCTTTCCAAGGGGGAGGAAGGCCTTGGCTTGGAGGGTGTTCAGGCGGGCCCCTATGAACTCCAGGTCCTGTGCTGGAGAGAGGAGGGATTTGGAGTGGTTTATCATGAACCCAGGATTTTATAGCACCTGAATGGAGTAGGCTGTGGCCTGCTGCACCTCTAAAGCAGTGTCTTCTTTTATAAGCCAGTTGTCCAGGTATGGAAAGACGAAGGCCCCTTGGAGACGGAGGTCGGTGGCCACCACTGCCAAGCACTTGGTGAAGACTCTGGGTGCAGAGGCTAGGCCAAAGGGAAGTACGCTGTACTGGCAGTGGTCGCCCCCGACCATGAATCGCAAGTACTGTCTGTGACTGGAATGGATAAGGATGTGGGTATAAGCATCCTTTAGGTCCAAGGAGTACAGCCAATCTCCCTGCTGGAGGTAGGGCAGCAGAGTTCCAAGGGAGAGGAATTTGTTCAGGTTTCTCTGGTTCAGGATAGGCCTTAGGCCCCCTGTTCATTTTGGGACCACGAAGTACCTGGAATAGAATCCCTTCCCCCTTAAGTTGGGAGGTACAGGCTTGACAACCCTGTCCCCGAGAAAACCTTTGAGTTCCTGCAGGAGCAGGGCCTGGTGCAGGGTAGTCTGAGGGGGTTCTCCTAAGAAAGAAGAAGGGGATTCTGGTCCAGGTGAAGGAGGTACCCCCTCCCTGACCCCTGGAGTACCCAGGTGTCAGTGGTTGCCACCAGTGGACAAAAAGGGATAGGCGCCCTTCTGTTGGTAGCTGATCCCCCATGGGTAGAGAGCAGGGCCGGATTTACCTATACGCCATGTACGCCATGGCGTAGGGCCCACAGCTGCAAAGGGCCCACAAAAATGGAACAAGTTAGGCTTTTTTAAAAAAATAAAATTAAAAAAAAAACCTGCTGGCTGCCGCTGCGGGGCCCCCTCTGCTGCCGCGGCAGCATGGACTGACCCGCGGGGGCCCCCTCTGCAAGCTCGATCCCTCCCTCCGTGCAGGCTGTGAGAGGCGCGAAGGCAGACTGTCTCCTTCGCGTCTCTGTTAAGCCCGCAGGGGCTGATGGGAAATTTCCCATCAGCCCCTGCGGGCTTAACAGAGATGAGAGGGAGACAGTCTGCCTTCGCGCCTCTCACAGCCTGCATGGAGGGAGGCACGGAGGGAGGGATCGAGCTTGCAGAGGGGGCCCCCGCGGGTCAGTCCATGCTGCCGCGGCAGCAGAGGGGCCCCGCGGCGGCAGCCAGCAGGTTTTTTTTTAAATTAAATTTTACTTAGGCAGGGGGAGGGGGTACGACTGGTAATGGGCTATTGGGGGGGCTGGGGCTGGGACTGGAAATGGGTTGGGGGATTAAGACTGGAGGTGGGCTGATGAGGTTAGGACTGGTAATGGGCTGTTGGGGGGGGTTAGAACTGGTAATGGGCTTTGGGGGGGGGTTAAGACTGGTCATGGGCTGTGGGCTGATGGGGGCTGTCTGGTAATGGGCTATGGGGGACTAGGACTGGAAATGGGCTGGGGGCTTAAGACTGGAGGTGGGCTGATGGGGTTAGGACTGGTAATGGGCTGTTGGGAGGGGTTTAGAACTGGTAATGGGCTTTGGGGGGGGGTTTAGACTGGTAATGGGCTGTGGGCTGATGGGGGCTGTCTGGTAATGGGCTATGGGGGGGCTAGGACTGGAAATGGGCTGGGGGGGTTAAGATTGGAGGTGGGCTGATGGGATTAGGACTGGTAATGGGCTGTGGGCTGATGGGGGGGGTAGGACTGGCAATGGGCTATGGGGGGCTGACTGGAAATGGGTTGATGGGGTTAGGACTGGAAGAGGGCTGATGGGGGGTTAGGACTGGTAATGGGTTATAGGGGGGCTTAAACTGAAAATGGGGTGATGGGGGGTTAGGACTGTAAGTGGGTTGATGGGGGGGCTAGGACTGGTATTGGGTTGGGGGGTTGCTAGGACTGGAAATGGGCTGATGGGTGGCTAGGACTGGAAATGGGCTGATGCAGGGACTAGAAGGGAATGGATGCTGGGTGAGGCTGGAACTAGAAGGGAGCTGATGTTGGGGGAGGATTAGAATGGGATGGGGCTGGAAGAGTAAAATGGAGAAGGGAAAAATATTTTGTGTGGGAGGGATAAAAATCTACAATTGGCCGGGTATTGGGAGAGTAAGTGGGGATTGAGGATGGAGGGGTAAACTTTGAGTGGATGAAATAGGAATGAGGAAAGAGCAAAAGGAGAAAGATTAGTATGTTAAAGCAGATGTAGAGAGAGAATGGAAAAAAACTAGAAGAGAGAAGAAAGGACAAATGGACAGCAGACGATGGAGAGTTAGCAGAAGACATGAAGAAACCAGAAGAAAGTGGCTGGAGCAATTGCAGCTGAAAAAAATGCACAAAAGGTAGAAAAATATCTCTTTATTTTGAATTTATTAATTGGAATATGTCAGCTCTGGTAAATGTGCATCATTAACGTCTGCGCTTTGTTTAGTACAAGAGCAAATTAATGTATAGTTTTATTTCTACAGTGTTGTACATTCCAAGTTTGGCTTTTGGGATTCCCAGTTTAATTATTGTCTTCCTGTTTCTAAAATGTGATTACTTGTTTGGTGATGGTCTATGTTCTGCATGTGTAACTGAGCTGAGGTGTTCTGTTTATATAATTCCTATTTGACATTGCCACTTGTTCTCTTTCCCCAGTAGGTCATGTATTGTTGTTCTCTGAAATGTATTGGTTTAATATTTGCAGTGTTGCCTTTTGATTGGTAGAGTATGGTGCTTTGTGAGTCCTGGTAGTGCTGTTAGGATACGGCGGGTTTGCTATGGGTTCTAAATGGGCAGTGTTTGTAGTAGTTCCTAATGTGTCTGGCAGTTGGCACTGGATTATAGTAATGTAGAAATCTTTTAGTCTTTCTTTATCCATACACTCATTAAGAGGCACGTTTACTAAAAGTTAGTATATGGTAACATTATGCAAATATTTATGCAAATGAGGCCCCTTATGCAAATGAGGCCCACACCCCCCTTGGGCCGCCCCTGCTGGGGGCCCACAATTTTTGTTGGCGTAGGGCCTCACTCAAGGTAAATCCGGCCCTGGTAGAGAGGCTATGCTTTGGAAGTCAAAACCCTGACCCAGTCTGGCCTGGGACAGGTGTTTGGGGCTTGGAGACCTTGGGCTTACGTGGGCCCTGGCCTGCTCCCTTACCCTGGTGTCCCTGTGGAGGGGTCTCTGGGTGGCTGGGTAAGGGGGATAGTCCCAGGAGGGCTGGCCCTTTCTGTGGAAGGGAAGTCTCTTCCCAAGTGTTTTCTTCCTGGGAAGGGCTGAGGTCTACCTCGAGAGCTGAGTTCTGGTGACATACTCGGTCTCCATTTCGGCTACCTTGTCCTTCATCGGCTTGCTGAAGAGGTTTTCCCCAAGGCAAGGGATGTCGAGGCATTTCTCCTGGACCCACTGCTCGAGGTCCGATGCCTGGAGCCAGCCCTGGCATCGGGCGCCGACGCTCACATGGGCTACCCTTGCGCTGAACTCGAAGCCATCGTAGGCCGCTCAAGACAGGTACTTAGAGCAGTCACCGATGGATATCACGAAGGTCTGGAAGTGCTGGAGGTACTCCCCGTCGAGGCCTGCCACAAAGCCTCGGAGTTCCTTGGTGAGGTCTCAGAGGAACATGCCCATATACAGTTGGTAGGTCTGTATGCGGCATGTCAGCATCGAGCCCTAGTGACATTTCTGCCCTAGGGCATTGAGGGCGCAGGACTCCCTGCCTGAGGACACAAATGAGTGGGTCTTTGGGCTCTTTTGTCGGCGCATGGCCGACTCGACCACCATGGAGGTGTGAGGGAGTTGTGCCTTCCAGAACCCCAGACCTTGTTGGACCCGGTTACATGCTATCCAGATGTCAGCTGACTATCGGCACCGATGCTGACGTCTTCCACATCCGGAGGATTTGATCGATGATCGGGGAACAGGGACTGTGAGGGCCTCCTTGGATGGGGCCTCGTACTGGAGGATTTCAAGTTCCTCCATACGAGGGTCCTCTTCCGACTCCATTGTGAGGGAGAGGGCCTTCGCCATGCCCCGGATGAACTCTAGGAATGAGATGTCCTTGGGTGGGGACCGGTGCCTCGAGGCCGGTGGAGAGGGGTCCGAGGGCAGATCCCAGTGGGCCTGTGTGTTTGGTGGAAGGTCTCAACATCAGACTCCCAGTCAGAGTAGTTCATCGATGATCCAAGGCCCGACAGCTCCAGTGGCGCTGGAGGATCCGGTCTTTGATGCCTCGGGGCAGATGCTTGGCACTCGTCTGTGAGGACCTCGCTCCTGAGGATCGGGAGCGAGAACGAGACCCTTGCGAGGATTTGCACAAGGTAAGTGGCTCTTGGGGATCGCTTTGGCATCCAGGGAGTCCTCGGCATCGATGTCCCTGCGGTCTCGGGGCGAGTGCCCGTGGAGCCAGACAGTGACGCCTACTGGGAGGTGAGGAACACAGAAATGCTGCATTCCAGTACCAGCATTCTGGTTTCCCACTTGAGGGTCGCAGCTTTGGACACAGACGCCGGGGTGACTGGGTCCGGTGTTGAGGAGGAGGTGGTTCTCAACAGGACGGGCCTCAGGAGTGCAGGAACCATTGCCCGATTCCTCAATGTTGGTCCTGGGTACCTTGGCTGGTCACCCCCGCTCCAAATTCTCAGATGCCCTTCGAGGGCTGAGGGCTGCGCATGGGACTTGCCATGCTTGTCCGACTCCCAGGACGAAGTCCTCAAGGCCTTCTTCTTCTTCTTCTCGCTCCAGGGATCCTTGCTTGGGAACCGCTGGGGCCTTATGCGACTCTGAGGATCCATGCGGGGCCTTAGAGAATGACGCTACTGGGGATACTGGGGTTGAGTCTATCCTATGGAAAATGTCATCTTGCTTCTGCAGGCGACTTTGAATGGCTTTTGTGGATATCTTTTTACATAGGGAGCATTCCTCCGTGTTGTGATTGGCACCCAGACAGCGGAGGCAACAATCGTGGGTGTTGGTGAGGGACATGTTTTTGGAGCACTGTTCACACTTCTTGAATCCGGTGGCCATTGGGGCAAAAAGGACCCCAGTGAGGTTGAAGAACCTCGATGAGGCCAGCGGTTATAAAAGGCGCGAAAGGTGCTTGATGGAGAAGAACCTAACAAGGTTTCAAGGCCCGATGCTGGGGCAGTGGGGCTCGAATGCGGGGAAGGCAATGGCGCTAGCCAGAAAAAGGCACAAAATGCACCACAAAATAAGCTTTTTTTTCGGGGGGGGGGGGGGGGGAACAAGACAAACGTTTCTAGGGCTCCGCGGAAAAAGGGAGACTGAGCAAGATGGAACCCTTGGGCAGGAAGGGGACCATGCATGTGTGGTGGCATCTCCCAAAGGCTTTCTTTGAAAACTGGGGAGAAGCTTCCATGCGGGCTATGCTGGTGCCATCACCCTGCTTGTTCCTGGAGAAGGGGTTGATCTGCTTCTCCACGCACCACACGCAGAAACTCTGCCACTTGAAAGCATAGATCTGGCGGGTGGAGGTTTTGCGGGAGGCCAGGAGGACCTCCTCCACCTTGCTTGAGAGATTGAAGTGAGCCAGACTACCCTTTCAGCAGCCAGGCTGCCAGTCAGGGACTCCAGATTGGGGTGCAAGAGAGAGCCGTCCTCCTGTGACAGCAGGTCCGGGATGCACCCAATGGAACGACGACCGTTTGAGAAGGTGGAGGAGTAGGGGAGCCATGGCTGCCTAGCGATTAGCGGAGTCGGCATAAAGGCATTGTCCACCAAATGAGGAATGCATCCACCGCCAACCGGGAGGGATGTGGTTGCCTGGAGCAGAAGCGGGGCAGCTGAGCATTGGCTGGACTGGTGAAGAGGTCCATCTGCGGGAGCCCCCAAAGTCAGAAGAGCCGACTGGCTACTCGGGGGTCCAGTCAATACTCGTGTGGTTGGAGGACCTGGCTGAGCTGGTCCGTCAGGACATTGTTCTGGCCTGGGAGATAGAATGCCTGCGGGAGCATTCCGTTGTTGCTGGTGAAAGAGCAGAGGCTCACCACCTCCTGGCACAGGAGGGATGATCCCATATCTCCCTGTTTGTTATGTAGAACATCGCCACCTGGTTGTAGGTATGAATCAGTACCGCTTGATGGCGTAGGTGGTGTTGAAAGAACCAGAGGGCTAGTGCTATGGCTCGGAGCTCCAGGAGGTTGATCTGCTGCTGGAGGCTCTCTGCTTGCGACTAACTGCCCCTGCAGGCAAAGGTTGTCACAATGGGCTCCCAAGTCCAGTTTGGAGGAGTCCATGGTGAGGATCCTCTGGGGTATGGGGGCCTGGAAGGGCATCCCGATCTGTAGGTGCTGGAGCTGTTGCCACCAGTCAAGGCAGTTGGCCAGAGGACAGGTCACAATCGCTCTGTCCCGCTGATGCCCTATCACTTGAGACCACTTGGGTGCATAGGGTCCACTGAGTCGGCTGCATATATAGGCGAGAATCTGGGGTGACATGTAACGTGGACATCATGTGACCCAGCAGGCAAAGCAGAAGGTAGACAGAGGATGGGAGGTGACCCTGGATGTTCCCTGCAAGCTCTGTCTGGGGGGGAGGAAGGCCTTGGCCTGGACAGCGTCCAGCAGTGCCCCGATGAACTTCAGCTGTTCTGCTGGATGGAGATTGGACATTGGGTAGTTTATGACGAACTGCATGTGCTCCAGAATGAAGATTGTGTGGGCCATTGTCTGATGCACTTTGGCGGCGGTGCTGTCCTTGGTGAGCCAGTTGTCCAAATAAGGGAAGACGAACACCCCCTGGAGAAGCAAGAGGACGGAGACCACCGCTAGGCACTTGGTGAATACCTTTGGGGTGGAAGCCAGACCAAAGGGCAGAACCCTGTACTGATAGTGGTAGCTTTCTACCATAAATCAGAGGTACTGCCTGTGCAAGGAGATGGATGAGGATGTGCTTGTATGCATCCCAGTACAAGCATTGTGGAACTTGTGTCTCTTGGGGAAACTGCTAGGTACATATGACCTAGATTGGCCACTATTGGAAACAGAATACTGGGCTTGATGGACCTTGGTCTGACCCAGTATGGCATATCTTATGTTCTTATGTTCCTTTACATTCAAGGAGCATAGTCAGTCTCCCTGTCAGAGGTAAGAACATAAGATATGCTATAATGGGTCAGACCAAGGTCCATCAAGCCCAGTATCCTGTTTCCAACAGTGGCCAATCTAGGTCATTAGTACCTAGCAGTTTCCCCAAAAGACACAGGTTCCTCAATGCTTGTATTGGATCAAGCATTGATATCCTGGGTCCCTTCTTAATAATGGTTTATGGACCTTTCCTCCAGGAACTTGTCCAAACCTTTTTTAAACCCAGCTACACTAACCGCTTTTACTACATCCTCCGGTAACAAATTCCAGAGTTTGATTACATGTTTAATAAAAGAAAATATTTTTTCACTCGTCTTAAATAGCTTACCCTGTAGCTTCATTGCATGTCCCCTAGTCTTCTTATATTCTGATGACGTAAACAATCGATCTATGTTTACCCGTTCCACTCCACTCATTAATTTATAGACCTTTATCATATCTCCCCTCAGCCATCTCTTTTCCAGGTTGAAGAGCCCTAACCTTTTTAGCCTCTTTTCATAGGAGTATCCTTCCATCCCCTTTACCATTTTGGTGGCTCTTCTCTGTACCTTTTCTAATAATGCTAAATCCTTTTTAAGATACGGCAACCAGAATTGCACACAATATTCAAGGTGCAGTCTCACCATGGAATGATACAGAGGGATTATAATATCCTTTGTTTTATTTTCCATTCCTTTCCTTATGATCCCTACCATTCTATTTGCTCTCTTGGCCGCCACTGCACACTGAGCGGAGGGTTTTAACATGTTATCCACGATGATGCCTAAATCTTTTTCCTGGGTGGTGGTTCCCAATGTGGAACCTTGCATCGTGTAACCATAGTTTGGGTTGTTCTTTCCTAGGTGCATAACTTTGCACTTGTCCACATTAAATTTCATCTGCCATTTGGATGCCCAGTCTTCCAATTTATCAAGATCCTCTTGCAATTTTCCACAATCCTCTTGGGTTTTAACAACTTTAAATAGTTTTGTGTCATCTGCAAATTTGATAACCTCACTCGTTGTTCCCTTTTCAAGGTCATTTATGAATATGTTAAAAAGGTATGGCAACAATATTCCAAGGGAGTCCATTTTGAACTTCTCCCTCAGGAATTGGTTGAAACCCTCCAGTCCATTTGGGTACCAGAAAGTAGTGGGAGTAGAACGGGTTTCACTGCCCTGTCTGCCAGAAGACTTGCAAGTTCCTGCTGAAGCAAGCCCCAGTGAAGGCGAGTCAAAGGGGGCTCTCCTGGAAAAAATGGCAGGGGGGTGTCTGTTCGAGGTGGAGGAGGTAACCCTCCTTCACCACCTGTAGGGTCCATGCATAGGACTTCCTGAGGGAAGAGAGAGGCTATGCCCAAGGAGTCAAAATCAACCTCCAGGTTGCACCGAAGGCGTGGTCTGGGGCTTGGGGGTCTTAGGCTTACAAGGGCCGTGCCCTGGTCCCTTGGCCTGTTGGTCCTGTGGGGAAGACTGAGTACAGTTTCCATAAACCTTCCTCTTCTGCTGGTATAGGGGCTTTTTACCTGAAGCCTTCCTTCGGGAAGGGTCGGTGGTTTATTTGGAGAGCCTGGTCTTGCTCATGAACTCAGACTCCAGCTTGGTGGCCTTGTCTGTCATGGGCTTGCTGAAGAGGTTCTCGCCCTGGCAAGGGATATCGACCAACTTGTCCTACACCCATTGCTCCAAGTCAGAAGACTGTAGCCAGGCCCGGTGGCGGGCACTAGCTGCACACTGTGATAAAGCTGACACCACTGAGCCTATGGAGTTAGAAAAAAACACCGATTCTGCTAAAGAATCAGACATGTGTAGAGTGCAGTTAGATAGAAGTGCAGCTAGAGGGAGCAAGCAAGGACTCTCACGAGGAAAGTTGACACACCCTAGAGTAGAGGAGGCAAAGCCTAATTCAAAGAGTAATCAAACACACCTGTTTAGAATGCCAGGAACTTTAGCTGAGGAACGCTCTTATAAGCAGTCCCCAATTAGGAGAGAAAGAAGTCCTCAGGAGGGAAGCCCTCAGGAAAGAAGTCTTCAGAAGGGAAGCCCTCAGGAAAGAAGTCTTCAGAAGGGACGTCTTCCAGGGAGAGGAGCAGAAACCGTTGCTGCTGTAGAGAGGAGGAGAGCTCCTACTGATACTGAGGAGAGAGAAAGCAGAAGGCTCCAATTACAAAAGGAAAGGCAGCTGAACTGGAAGTCCTTACAGGGAAAATACAAGTTCCAGGAAGGACAGTCTCATATTGAAGAGCCCCAGAGAGAAGTCTTCAGAGGAGACAGAGAAAGCAGGAGAGTGCCTTGCAGACGATACGCTGGAGCTCCACAGCTCAGAGAGCCAAGGTACAGATACAATTCCTTTCCTAGATCTGAGCCAGGTCTTAGAGAAGCCTGGAAGTCAGGGAGCCGTGGCTATAGCAAACCTAGTTGGCAGAAGTTGTGGAAACTTGTACAGAAAGTACTAGCCAAGGAGCACATTACCTGTTTGCCAGAACAGGCAGAGCAGGGCTGGCAAGTCCTGGAGAGAACCACTGACGTATTGCCAGACATACTGAAGGGAAACCCAGGCTTAGCAATTAACGTAGCAGAGCCAGAGGCTATGCAATTGGACTTTGTGGAACCTGAATTAGCCCAGTTTGAATGTCCTATGGACTGCACACTATGTATTGCAGGGAGCGTGGAATCCCTACCTGAAGTATAGTGGCTAAGACATACTTGAAAACACTGTTTGTTTAAGCTGAAAAGAAGAAGCTTTGACTTTGATTTATTTGACCTGTTTGTTTGCTTTCAACCTGCTTAAGTAACAAGAACTGTGAAACACATATAACAGCTTGGACTTGGTAAATGTTTGGAGATAATCCAGAATAAGGTGAAACCTGTTTGCTTTCATTTGGAAACCTTTTGTGCTGTATGGGAATAAAACCCTTTACCTTACCACTTATATTGGCATTCACAATTATTCATTACAAAGAGGTGAACTACTAGTCCCAGAATCCCTCTGGGCAAAAGAAGTTTCTCATTTCAAGAAAGAAATAAATGTCCACCCTGACCTCCAAGCACGTTGCCAAAGGGAGGGGCTGTGACAACACTCAAAGCCCTCATAGGACACCTGAGTCATAAATTTGGAGCACTCTTTGACCATGGAGGTCAGGGTCCAGATCCACTGAAGAGGTTCATCGGAGAGACCAGCCAAGACCCCAGCGAATCCCTTTGCCAGGTCCGGCAAGTACATGCCCATGTACAGCTGATAGGGCCTGGATCTGGCTGATGAGCATTGAGCCCTAGAAGCACTTCCTTCCCAGGACATCCATGGCATAGGCCTCCATGCACCGAGGAGTGCCTTTTCTGGCTCTTGAGCCTACACATGGCCAACTCCACCACCATGGAGTTGTGAAGCAGTTGAAATTTTTGGAAGCCAGGGCTCCAGTGGACTTGGTAGATTGAGTCCAGCCACCTGCTCACAATAGGCACAGAGGCCAGGGTTTCCCACATTCGGAAGAGCAGCTGTTCCAGGATGGGGGGAAATAGGCACTGTGAGATCCTCTTTAGGGGGAGCCTCGTACTGGAGGATCTTAAGGTTCTCCACCTGAGGCTCATCCTCGGACTTAGTAGTGAAGACAAGAGCCTTTGCCATATCCTGGACAGAAAGGCCAAGTCATTGGGTGAGGACTGGTGCCGGGCATCAGGAGGGGAAGGATCCGAGGGCACATCCCTATGGAGTCGAGTGTCCGGAGACATGTCATTCTCTGTCTCCCAGTCCGACCCAGAATCGGAGAAGATCTTAACGGTCCTCCAGGCCTCAGGCTCGTGCGCTAGCCCTAGCCCAGATGGCCGAGGGGCCCCGACGCTATAGTGCTCCCAGTCAGGAGTGCTGTGTGTTGGCCCCGAGTGGGACCAGGACTGGTGCCGAGGTGTCTCTCGAGGCTGGTGGTGCTTGAGAATCAGCTCCATTTTCGAGGACTCCCTTGCTGTGGAGGGGCTGGTAGTCGGGAGTGATGACCTGGAGGAACCAGGCATCAGAGCCCACTTTTGGTACATGAAGGCAGACAAGCTGCATTCGAAGGCTGCCATCCTGGCCAGGAGGCCAGAAGGCTCCGCAGTCACCGGCGACCTTGGGCCAGGTGCTAGCACCGTCAAGGGGGTGTCCTCAACAAAGATGGCCTCAGAGGACCGAGACTAATCCCTGGATGCTGATGGCATTTTCTTACGCCGGGGCAGCTTCGAGGGCTGCTCCCAGCCATTGCCCTCAGCCTCGCATTGAGGGCTCTGAGACCAGGGACCCTGGGACTTCCCCACAGCCCTAAACTCATCACCCAATGAGGCTACTGACATCCGACTCTTCAAGAGGCATCCCTTCCTAGGGTGCCCTGGCTTAATGCCCCGTAACCTTGAGACTCTGCAGTAGTGCAGTTGCCATGAGAGGCTGAGGTGGTCCTTGAGGGCGCTGGTCCCATGGACGACTCCGGGGCTGAGTCAGTCTTATGAAAAATAGACGTGCTGCTTCTTAGGCCTTGGAGGGCCTAGGGGGTCATCTGCTGGCAGAGGCCTCAGGCAAAGGTATCATGATCTGGCCCGAAGCACCGAAGGCAACAGTCATGCAGATCTATGCGTGACATATTATGTACACAATGGTTGCAAGGCTTGAAGCCACTGATCTAGGCCATGGCAGGGAATACAGCCCTTGCGAAGTCAAACTCTCTTGGCTCAGGCCAGAAAGGGAGCGAAAACCTGTGCACCAAGGAAAAACCTGAGAGAAAAAAAGAGAACCTGAGAAAACCGTGACGCTGAGGCAAGCAGACCCGGGGGTGTGTGGGGTGAGAAAGGTACCGGTATGCAACCGGAGAAGGAATCAATTCAAGAACTGAAGGGAAAAGACACACGTCCGATTGGCTCTTCAGAAAAACGGAGACTGAGGCAAGATGGCACCCTTAAGTGGGAAGGGGGCCACGCATGTGTGGTGCATCTCCCAAAAGCTTTCTTTGAAAGCTGGGGAGAGGTTACCGCACGGGCTCCATCTGCACCGATGTCACACATATCTGAGGACTAACTTCCTGTTTGTTCCCGGAGAAACCCCAAATTCCCCTTTGTGAGTGTTTTATCAGAATTTTCCTATTATAATAAAAAATCAGAAGACCTGCATTTATAAAGCCTCAATATTCTTTTTAAAAAGTAAATGGTAATGAGAACAGAAAGCCACCCCTGTGCTCTGTCTTTTGACTAGCTAAGAGATATGAAACAGTTATGAACTCACAAAGTAGATAACTACTGAACAAGGAAGAGAAACTATAATGCCATCATTGCTAATGTGATAGGCGATGGCCTAGTATGTAGCAGAGCTAGGTCTGAAGCCCTTTTTCCTGCTTTAAAATGTTATTGCTGATTTTGGAAAATTACAGAATGCCGTTAGCTGTTAGAAAGAAATACTGTTCTATTCTGGTTTGATAACAGGTTCTGCTCTCCTGGAGATAAGAGAATTAAAACTTTTACTGTTTATTGTTTAGGTAAGCCAGATGTCTGCTTTAGTAGGAATGTCCTCCACTGTATCTTTGCTGATTGTGCACTGACCTCGTAATTAGGATGAAAATATAGCAGAGAAGCCGAACAGTGTAAGAATGTTTTGTCTAGCATTATGAAGATTGTTTAGTGTTTTGAGCCAAGGCTAGAGATACGTCTTAGCCTTGCTTTGTTTGGCCTCGCTTTGTTTTGCTTTTGTTAAGAATGCTTCTGATATGCCTTCCACTATCTTTGTGGCTAACTGACCTTGCAGAAGTAGCAAAATATACTGTAGTAAAAGTATTATGTTTAGTGTTATGTCTAATTGCTGACCCGTGGCTAGTAAGACCCAAGCAGGGGGAGCGAGTCCTGGACCCGGTCAGAGATGTCTATTGGATGAGAGTAAGTGGGCCACTGTGGCCAATGAGGAGTTTTGCCTGTATTAGACTGGAGAAGAAAAGTATATAAACTGTCATTTTTCTGAGCTCTGTGCTCAGACCATTTTGAATGCTACTGCAATCTGAGTCTGTGCACATTAAATTGGCTTGAATCTTTGCCTGACTCCGGGTATTATTTATTGCATTCTTATCAGCTACTACATATTTCTGGTGCGTTGGGCCGGTAATTTGCGAGTGGGGGATGGTATGCAAGTGAATATGCCCCGACATCTCGCCTCACAGGTTTGGTCCGGCTGGAGCTGAGCCTGACTGACCGCAGGAGGGTCTCTGGCGCCCCTGGTCCTTTTGTATCAAAGGAGACTCCTCCTTGCCTCCGCAGGTTGCTGCTTCTGGCCGGCCAATACCTCGAACCCGAGGGGAGTCCAGGATTCAACCCAAGGAGGGATTGGTTGCGCAGCGCATTAGCTACCGGATCCGGTGAGTATTGATTTTTCTGGTTCTTAGTCAGATAGCTCTGGGAAAGTCTCGAGACATCTCTGGTACAGTAACAGGTAAAGGAAGTCTGATCAACTTCCACGGGCGATCCTAGTACCCCTGCAAGTAGTGCGCGGGGCGAACCCATCAGCCCTTTTGGTTTCAGTAATTCTGGTTTGTCAGTCAGCCCGGGAATTCGGAATTTGGAAAATGCTAGCATGTTTGTCTGTGTGAAGAATGCTTGTGAAAAGGAGGAAGCGTTGGGAGTTTGTCTTTGTTATCTGTTGAAACCACGAGTTTCCCTTCTAGTATAAGGGTAGGATTATATTCCGTTGGGTAATTTGTGACACTTTACCGCATATGAAATAGTAAAAGTATAGTTAAGAAGAGTCACTGTAAAAGCAAGAAGCTGTCTCCCTCATTCAGCTGCAGCACAGCGTGAAACTGACAGGAGACGTGTTTGTGCAGAGGAATGTTTTAACCCTATGAAGGCATGTTTTCAACGTTCTGCTGCTGGGCTAATGGGTGCTTATTTTAGGGAATTATACCTGAGGGAGGAGTGGCCTAGTGGTTGGGGCAAGGTACTACAGGCCGGAAGGTCAGTGGTTCAAATCCCACTAGAGGACAGCAACCTTGGGCCGGAAGGACTGGGGTTTCTAGTCCCGCAGGTGCTCCTTGTGGTCTTGGGCAAGCCACTTAACCCTCCATTGCCCATGTTCCCTGTAAGTATTAGTTTATGTGTCTCATATCCCCTTGTGTTAAATGTATCCCCCAACCGCTTTGACCCGGTGAAAAGCGGGATATAAATGCAGCTAAATAAATAAATAAATAAATTTTTATTCAATATTTTGTAATAGTGATGTGCCTTCTGCTATGGTCATGTATTATATATCATTTAATAAGAATGTTTAGTCAGAATTGTGGATCTTGATAGTATTGTACTTAGCCTGGAAAGGGTTACATTCCTACTCGAATTCCTGTGCAGATCAAGTGAGCAGAAATCTTGTAGGGCTCAGGTTTCAATGGGAAAGGATGCTTGTATTTTCCCTTTGCCCTACGAAGCCTACGAACTAGGAAGGAAAATGTGTATATGTATTTTAGATGTCCACCCGCTTTATGGAAAATGTATCCAGAATGAATGTCTTTTTGAATCTCTGCTTCCTAGAAACTGTAAAATTGAAAGTAATTTCTTTTGTAAAGCCAAGCTGATTACGGCTGGCAGTTAGTTTTTTTGCCAAGTAATTTTATTCCAGTTATACGTAACAGCTATGTAGTCTTCATGTTATGAACTATAGTTCTTTCTGTTAGGATTTGTTATTATAACATGTTGCAAAAGTGTAGTTTTCTATTGTAAGGACTCTATCTAGATTGTTCCTCTGTCTGTTGACAAGCAGCACATGTGGGGGCTACAGTCCACCGCTGACACTGCAGGCAGGGATTCATTTTACCAGTTCAGAGTCACCCACAGTCAGCGCCCGAGAACATGAAGTGGAATCCAAATAGTGCAGGCAGCCCTCACTATATGCCCCATGAAATCCAGCAGCCCAGGAGAATTTGTGCATGGTAAATGCAGTTTTTGTCAAGTCAGTCCCAGGGAGATATAAAACAGAACTTGCAGAAACGGGATGGATTTGCGGGCATGAATACAGCACGATTAAGTTGTTTAGAATGTCTGTGAATTGTGGAGATAATGTGACAGAGAAAGTGAATGTAAGATGGAGAAGAGAGCAGTTCTTCTTGCTGATACTTTAGTTGAATGATGTGGAGGAAGTTTTCCTAATCGAAGGAGCTGGATTGATAGTGCTGACTGTTCCCCGAGAAGAAGAGTAGCGGTTCTATAGTGCATCTCCAATCAGGCCAGCAAAATTCCTGTATACTTACCAGCATTGCAGCCCCACCTGGAGTATGGGCAGAGAATAATCCACCTGGCCTAGCAAAGAATATAGCTCCTGTACTTGTCACCCTTAAGCCAGGAGCAGAACCAGTGCATGTGCATCAGTATCCCCTCCCGAGACCAGCAATTGAAGGCATTCATCGCCATTTGAAGAAATTATTGCAGTATGGACTTCTCAGAGAATGCCAGTCACACTGGAACACCTCCCTTCTCCCAATCAAGAAGCCTGGGACAGGTCACTACCGCCCAGTGCAGGATCTACGTCGAGTGAACAGTGCAGTTGAAACCATACATCCAGTAGTACCAAATCCTTACACCCTCCTGGGTCTGATTCCAGCAGAAGCCACTCACTTTACTGTTTTGGACTTAAAAGATGCCTTTTTTTTTCTGTATACCCCTGACAGAGGCCAGTCAGCTTTTGTTTGCATTTGAATGGGAAAACCCTACCACAGGATGGCGAGGGCAACTTACTTGGACTCAATTACCACAAGGATTTAAGAACTCACCCACTATCTTCAGTGCAGCCCTCAGTCAAGTTTTGTCAAGCTACTCTGTAACTTCGGGAAAAAGAATTTTGCTCCAATATGTAGATGATTTGCTCATAGCCACCAACAACAAATCTGATTGTATACAAGCTACAAGTGACCTCTTGCACCATTTGAATGAAGCTGGCTACAAGGTTTCCAGAGCCAAGGCGCAGCTGTGCCAGACAGAAGTGAAATACTTAGGGTTCCACCTGTCCAAAGGAACCCGGAAATTAGGACTTGAGCGAAAAGAAGCAGTATGCCGCATCCCAACCCCCACTACTAGGAAACAGGTGCGAGCTTTCTTGGGAGCTGCAGGCTACTGCCGAATATGGATACCAAATTTTGCGCTCATGGCGAAACCCTTGTACCAAATCACACAGGGAATGGAACAATCTCCCCTGGAATGGGGCTCAGAACAAGATAAAGCATTCAAATCACTGAAAACAGCATTGATGTCATCCCCAGCCTTGGGCCTACCAGATGTGCAGAAACCATTTCGTCTATATGTCCATGAATCAAGCGACCTGTGGCCTACCTGTCGAAACAATTGGATCCTGTTGCCAAAGGCTGGCCACCTTGCCTGAGAGCTGTAGCAGCCACAGCCCTCTTAGTGAGCGAAGCAGATAAGCTCACCTTAGGACAAAACCTTCAAGTTACTGTACCACATTCTGTTTTAACCCTGCTGGAGCACAAAGGAAGCCATTGGCTCACCAACGCTCGAATGTTAAAATATCAAAGTATGCTATGTGAGAATCCTAACTTGCAATTAAGTCTCAGCCAAACTTTAAACCCAGCCACCCTATTGCCCGTCGGTCCAGGCCCTCCTGACCATGATTGCTTGGAAGTAATGGACATTGTGTGCTCAGGTTGCCTAGACTCAACTGATATCCCCTTGGACTGCCCAGACAAAACTTTCTTTGTGGATGAAAGCAGTCTTGTCATCATTACTGGACATAGTTGTGTTAAATATGCAGTGGTGACCCTTGATCTAGTAGTTAAGTCCTCAGCCCTGGCCCCAGGTTCTTCCTATAGCCCTTCATAGGATATACTTAGCCCCTGCTAAGTCTTTAGGAGTTTCCCCTTTTGAGATTCTGTAGCCTATTGTATAGAGAGTAAAAGGAGATGTGTGACAGATAGGATCTGAAATTACTAGATAAGCACTATTGGTTTTAAGTTCTGTTTTGCAGGGTCTTCATGTGTGGGTACGAGATCAGCCCATCCAGGCCCCTGCATCCTTTCAAGCCTGGAGCCTCGGTGTGGGTGACAGAGTAGAAGAAGACACCGCTGGCGCCGTATTGGAAAGGGCCATATATCGTTTTGTTATCAACCCCAACAGCAGTTAAAGTGGCAGAGATCGACTCCTGGAATCACCACAGTCGTGTAAAACCAGCAGCAGTTCCTGAGAGTTGCCCCTGGACCTGGATCGCTAATCCTGCATCACCGTTGCGACTCACACTGCAAAGAAAAGATCCGTCATCATAAGAACTTTACCAACCTGCTCCTGGACGTCAAGGGAACAGACGTCCTCCAGTTTTGCATTCCAGCAGCCGCTTCTGAACTTGGTCGTGGACTTCCATAAATGATCCTGAGACTCCATTGCGCCTCACCCTACGACAACAGCCACGGACCTAAGACTTATTGGTCCCTCGGAAACTGCACTATTTCAAGACTGTTTGTTTATCCGAAGTTAAGCCTCGCATCTGGAGAAAGCTGAAATCATCAGAAATAGACTGTGTTGTGTTAAGAAATTGAGTCTTCTACGAGACTGTGTTCAAATGCTCCGAAACCCCCCCCCCCGAAAAAACTGTATTGATCTCCTAAAAAGTGAACTGCTCTAAGGAGGCACTAATAGCCTGAGAGACTGTATTATGATATTTTACGAGCCTGAGACATCCCAGAGGACAGTGATACTTTGGAATCTACAGCCCTACTCCTGCCACAAAGCTGGTAGGTCTACGTACGGCAGAAGCTTGAGGACCTACAATCAACGCTACGTCTGCTACCTGTTGTGGATGCTGACAGTTCCACCAATTTTCCAGAGACTATGCTCATTATGAATTCTTATTATTGCTTCATTCTGGCGGCAGCCTTGGGGTGCTTTGAATTGACTCTTGCCCTACTTCCCCGTGCAGCCTACAAACCTAGTATTTGCACAACAGGGAATACCCGGACTTGTCTCAACCCCCCGCCAGAATCTTTCCTCTCCTGTTATGGGAACTGCGATGGAACAATGAGAACGGGCCTATTGCTATGATGAACAGTATATATGTCATTTGTTCCTCCTATGTCTCCTGCCCCTACGCTTATACACTAGGCATGCTATATGATTTGTATTACAACAAGTGCCCTCAAAAATTGATGAGAAATTTAGCTAGATAGGTTATTTACTGTAATGTCACCTCCTACAATCCTACTAACTTTCTTTCTATGCGCTTTTTTTCGTTTTTTCCTTTTTATCTTTTCTTTTTGTACACTTATTTAAAATTTTCACTGGGGCTCCAATCTCTATAGATGTCAAAACAGATAAAGTGCAGGTCTCAGACTAGCACTGGCAGCGCTTTTTGCATAAATCAAAAACGGCATACCTTCACGCATCAATGACCTTTGAAGCACTTATCTATTCGTTGAAGAATTGTAGTTTTTCAACACTCCCTACTAGACGTTTTCTTCAATCATTACCAACATATATTTATTCACGTTGTTATTTAGTATAAGATTGTGCTTATCTTTTCAATTGGTTGGTGATTAATCTCCCCGACGCCACCAAATGGGTACCGCAAACATGCGTTTCGTTTTCTTCCTCAGGGGGAATAAATTACATCACAGCACGATCTTGGAATGGAACGCGATTTCTTGCTCTCTGTATCATCAAGGCTTTACCATACTAAAACTTTTTTCTAACTTGCAAAAGAACGCCGCACGTTAGAAAAAGTTTTGCTTTGTTTTGCTTTTGTTAAGAATGCTTCTGATATGCCTTCCACTATCTTTGTGGCTAACTGACCTTGCAGAAGTAGCAAAATATACTGTAGTAAAAGTATTATGTTTAGTGTTATGTCTAATTGCTGACCCGTGGCTAGTAAGACCCAAGCAGGGGGAGCGAGTCCTGGGCCCGGTCAGAGATGTCTATTGGATGAGAGTAAGTGGGCCACTGTGGCCAATGAGGAGTTTTGCCTGTATTAGACTGGAGAAGAAAAGTATATAAACTGTCATTTTTCTGAGCTCTGTGCTCAGACCATTTTGAATGCTACTGCAATCTGAGTCTGTGCACATTAAATTGGCTTGAATCTTTGCCTGACTCCAGGTATTATTTATTGCATTCTTATCAGCTACTATACTTCCACATTGTGTGGACATACTGATTGATTCTGGTTTTTGTGTGCAACAATATTTTGCTTAACAGAAACATAGAAAATGATAGCAGGTAAAGACCATACAAAAATTTGTCTTGTAAGTCCAGTGAGTCTGTAGGAATCACAGAAGATAGAGATGACTGGTTCACTAGTTCTCCATGTCCTGAAGCCCTTGGTGTTATGGTTCTTGAATACTGCAGCTGCATAACCATGTAATTATCTTCAATCTCATTTTGTTTCTCTCTCTTCCTTCTGAGAAACAAAAGCAGAGGCTGGCCCTGTAGTTAGGGGTAGGTATCTCAAATGATTTCGACCAATTTAACTAGTCTACCAATGCTACCTCTTATTCAACTTTTCATCCTGGGGAGGTTTTCTAGGTGGCAAACCTGTATGGAGTTAACTTTTATGGAATCAAATTTAAATGAAGACAGAACAACTATGGCCTGTACAGTTTGTGACAATTCTGCTGAAAGTTTCAAGGACACAAACAATGAACTACCTGCAGAGGGACTGATTTCCAAACTTAACCAGAATATTGTACACAGGTCTTTTGTGACATCTTTGAAGGGTTTGTCAAATTTACTGTGGTACATACCAGTGATCTATGCCACTTCCAATTTTGTGCCAGTGCACTGTGAGATGAGGCCTGCTTCTCCACTTGTAGGGAACTTCTCTGGAAGGAATGATACATTCCAGACACCTAGCACACTGTAGGCCAAATGTAATCTAAGCTACAGAAAACTAGTAGACCTGTACTCGTGATTCTAACATCTTTCACTGACTGAAGCAACTCCTGATCTGGCAAAAAAAAAAAAATCAAATGCATACACACATTTTAAATGCATTCACATTCCAATGAAAGCATAAGTTTCATTGTTACCATTGGATACTTTAAAGGCACAGAGTGATTATTTTCTTAAGCAACTGGAAATGAAATTAGAGGATGAAACAAATCAACTGTGTGTCATGGGATTCCAAAACCACTTTTACGTTCAGTAGAAATAAATCCACTGCTATGGATACATCTAGTCCCTGTACATTTGAAATTCAGTTTAGCTTAATTATTTGAAATACTGTCTGTTTCATTGGCATTCTTTGAACTCCTTTCTTCACACGCCACCAAGCAGCAACTGTAGGATTTCCTACTGCAACATTTTTCAGACTAGGAGAATCAACAGTTAATCAATGAAGGACTTGATCCAGCTCCACCAAAGGATGGCTACAAATAATCTCATTTATTCTGACACTTACATAGATGGAAGAGAAATTATTAAAACATATGTTATCTTCAGTAGGACGCAATAAATGTTTTTTTTGTTATGTTTTACATGATAAGCCTAGTTTGACATATAAACAACCTCAAAATGAGACTACAATACAGTAAGCAAGGTAAGCATGGTGGGGGGGGGGGGGGGTGAAAGGGTGCCAACTTCTGGGGAGACACCAAAATGCTGAAAAATAAAATTGCAAAAAGTGAAGAACCATTAAAAACTAAGGCATTATCAAAAACAGCATTGTGGATGTAGCCACGGGTCATTGGCTAATGAGGAAGGAGGGCACCAATCTATAGGCTGCAGGAGGGTGCCAGAAACACTTCAATGCCCACTGACAGATAAAGCAGAAGAGGTTGATACTGAACAGAGTATGGGTCTGGGACTACCTTGTTTCAATTACTTTGTCTCTTCAGAACTGCTTATACATCAAGATCTGGATTGCATGTCCTTTTTTATGATGTGCATCCAGAAATGGTGACAGATTTTGTTATTCCTTTTTGCATATCTTATGAACATCGCCTTACTATGTCAGGGTATTTAAAGTCTGTAAACCATTTGCTTCTATAGTAACTAAATCAAATTCTATTTGTTAGCTGAAGGAGGGGTCAGTTTTTATTCATGTGATTTGATAAAAATAATGACTTTTTGTTAGTGCTTTTCAATCCATGTAAAAAAGGGCACTATAACACTCAGAAGGGGGGAATGGAAGCTGAAGAATGGGCCTGGCTTATCTTATTGACAATAATCTTGATTCTATAAGAGATAAGTAATTTTTAATAGAATAAAGGTTTGAAAGCCTTCCAGTCTACATATGGTACTATACAGAGCAACATTCCCAAAAGCATGGTGCCCTATGGTAGGGATGAACAAACTGGTTAGGTTTCCAGGATACCCTCTGATACAAAATTTTAAATGGAAAACTAAATAAAGTATTTTTTAGCTGTGCTGGAAAGCTTGTGTTGCTACACTTGGCTGATCCTACTATAGAGAGCTATGTTTCATAAAGGAACCCCTTTAAACTCTAGCTCAGGATGCATGAAAGGGGAGGTGAGGGGTCAGGCACAATCAGCTTAGGAAATAAGAGCATCTATGCTTTTCTCACAATACTAAAATTCACATTTGGTTTGCTTTTTTTTTTCAACGGCAGTGGAATGGAGTGGGCCACAGCACCATCAATATCTTGCCTAACACAACAGCAGCAACTAGAGAGCTTGGGGATAAGGCTGGAGGTTGGTTTGTTTGGCCCTTCCAACCAAAAAGATGTTTCGCTGCCCCTGATTTTTTCCACCTGATATTCATATGCTTTTATCTTAACTCTGAACTGTATTATCAAATGAAATGGGACATACAAGAGAAGAAAATAAAGAGGAAAGGAAAGAATAAAAGGATGAAACAGAGAGGTCAAGAATGGACATTCTCTGCTGTTAAGTGTGTACAGTTACAGGACAGCACTACATGTATGTCTCGATCTAAGAAAATTAAAGCGACACCCTTCCAAAGACTAATCCTTATAAGATAGTCAGTATAACAAATATTTCTTACATAAGACAAGGGAACTCACTGATTACTCTTTTATAAAGCGGGATTGGTATTTGGTAGAATACTGAGCTACATGCTGCTATGTAGGAAACAGGTACATGTATGCTTCTCTCTTCCTGGAGCATGAACACATGTTGAGCAATTACATTTGATGAGTTGTGCCCATGCAAATTTAAGGTAGACACAGAGCAGCAAAAATCAAATGTAATCTCCAAAATAGTATTTTCCATTGTTGGCAGAAGTGTTGATGAAAACTTTCCTCTCCTGTTGCTATGGGCAAGTGTTAAGACAGTCAGCCCTGACAGATGGCTACAGCAAAGTTTCCAAGTACCCTCCAGCTGAGACCCACAATCCTTTCCCCTTCCCTTCTCTGTGATGAAGAGTCTGACCCTTTATTTTCCAGCAAGCCTGATATTAAGAAACCCTTAACCAAAAGATATATTAAAAAAAAATCCTTTCCCTATCCCAAACAATATGTACATGATTATGAATGAACACCTGAACACTATCCCCTCTTAAAAATAAGGCCCATCCACCCAAGACTGTACTGCATTTGACACAATCAGCTCCAATTCTGAGATAATCCAGACACTGTGAGCACTGTTCCCATGCCTTTTCTTGCATGTTATCAAGCAAATCTGATGATTTTATTTCTGACATGATTGTTGCAGACTCTTATCAGCCTCACCAAAAAAGGAACAAGTCATTTGCATGGCTGATGATATAATGGATGAGTGTCTTCTTCTGAAAGATGGCAATGTTTAAAGCAGAATCACAATTGTTCCCTCTTGTGTTATTGTATCCTCATGAATTTGGAATGGCAATGACTCCAGAATACTCTTATTGGTTACAAATTCAAGATGATCAAATCCCTTTCTCTGGGCTTTCATTAGGATACATTCAGAGACTTTTAGCTGCAGCAAACAAATTGGGGCTGCAGTGGGGGGAATGTAGTGCAGCTGATTCTACACAATCTTGTTTTCTAGCACTCTCGGTGGCACTGACAAGTAGCAACTGGCCCTGGGCAGAGAATGGAGGTGATGTGTCCAGTAAAGTGGAAAGATAAGAAGAGAGTGAAAATTGGTGGACTCTTCACTCTATCTCTATAATGAGATCATCGCCTTCCAGGTGCATGTCAAGCTTCACATACACCTTCTTGATGGTGCCAGACATGGGCGAGTTGACCACGGTCTCCATCTTCATGGCACTAAGGACACAGAGTGGCTGACCTTTCTCTATTTTGCCACCTTCCTTTACCTTGATGTCAATAACCTTGCCAGGCATAGGGGCCCCGATCTGTCCTTTCACATCTTTCAGGGCTTTTGGGTGGAAATGCATCTCCTGCAGCAAAAGATAAGAGAGGAATTAGGAAAAAAACCATGCAAATAGCATGTAGTCAAGACTATGAATCCCTGTCTTCAATCAGGCCACAGTAATATGAGTTCCTCAGTCCATATTACGTTATAATACCTTTTTTATGAAGATAACCAAGTTCTGTTTTAATTAAATGATCACTGTATCTTAACTGTGCTCTGATAAAACGCTAAATGAAAAAAAAGAGTAGGTGCTCAATATGAATTTGGTGTTGATTTTCCTCCTTATACTTTTGACTGGAATAACAATTTCTATGGCAGAATGGTAACAGATTGCTCTTCATATGAAGTATCAGGCATAATTAGACTGTAAAGACTATCAGTTACTATGGGTTTAAACCATTCTTGAACCAAAGGGTAAATAAAGAATTGACAATGCTGTACAACTGCAAATCTCTTCTATGGACAATTGCAGCGGATCTTCAGTAGTGAAGAAGATATCAACAGAAAAGGCCCACACGGTCCAACCAATCTGCCTATTTACTGTAAGTCTGAATTTATGGTTTTCTCCTTAACTCTTTAAAGAATGCTCCCCTTTGGAACATATGAAAGATTTAGCCAGGCAAATCTATCCATTTAAAAATGGGCTCCTTTAAGCTGCTAAACTTGTGAAAAAGGGGCCACGTCTGAGTTGTTCCTGGGACAAACTTTTAGATGTAGTCAATAATATCATATTCAGTAATAAGCAGGTTAACCGAGCTGAGACATAACCTTACTGCCTAAGTTTGTGGGGGCATGCCCATATTTTATAAAACTGGTGCATCTCTCATAACTATACCCCCAGAAATGCCTAATCATCTATCACTTAAAAGTATGAGTTATTAAAGAATAGCACATATTTTTATGCATATATATTCCAGGTATTTTTGTAAGTGCCTACTTCTGCACATAAAAACACTTTACATATAAAAAAGTTTATAAAATTTCTTGAGTATATACTTGCATAGAAGTATATTTTACCAACACACAGAATGTACTTTCATGTGATATATTGTACATGCAAGCATTCTCAGGACGAGAGGCTGGAAGCAATTGGAAAAAACACACATATTATAAAATGCATGCTTACCCAGGTGTAGCATTGTTTGAAAGTTTTCAAGAAAGCATTTTAGAAAGGCACATAGGTGCATATGTTGCCTTTATCGTATAACCATAACATATGCGCCTATATGCCTTGTTGTAGTGTTGTTAAGTGCCGTCAAGTCGGCGTCGACTCATGGTGACCTTCTGGATAGTTGTCCTTCCAGGTCATCCTGCTAGACCAGTCCAGACAAGTGGGTAGTATCCCCCTGCCAGCAGATGTTGGAGACAGAGAAGGTACCAGAAGATTGACTAACTCAGTCCTGGTACCTGTAGCCTTACCCCTAGGTGTTGCCTCCAGTATTTCTCTGTCTCCAGCAGATGATGGTTGCATGTTCCAGCTTCTCTCTGAGTTCTTAGTTTTTAGAGGCTTACTACAGCTCATAGCTCCAAGGCACACATGAGGTGCCCCTCTGGAGCTATCAACTATTCCCATTGGTTGAAGCTACTGGTCAGGACTAGCCCCACTTCCCTGTAAGGGGAGATTAGCTCCTGATCAGTTTGACCAGTTGGGCCTGGTACAGTGGGGAGCCTTCCTTGCTTCGGTGGCAGATCAGCAAGCAGTCCATTCCTTTAACAAGTGGAAATAAAAATAAAATAAAAAAAGAAGATCAAACGGAAATTAGAAATCTTCTATGTTGCTAGCACGCTGTGAAGTTGAGCTGATTTTTGTCATTCGGCTCTCACCCGAGTGCTTCAGGGATCCAATATGCTCCCCACCACCCGGGGCACTGCATACTGGCATTAGGCCCCCATGGTTGGTGTGGGTGAGCCCATCTGCCTCTGCACCTTGCCGTTCACGCCTTTTTTCCTGCACTTCGTGATCACTCGTGTGCCTCAAAGTACTCGTGGCGGCCATTTTGAAGACGGGACCTTTACAGTTTTTCCCTTAGTCACTGCGGCTGGTTCAGATTCTGCAGTCGGGCCCTTTGCAGTTACGCAATGCTTGCCACCTTGCATCGGTGCGTAGTATGTGGTTGTAAATGCCAGTTCCTGATTGACCGGTTGTGTTCCCTGTGCTCATCGCATTCGGGGGAATCGTCTTCAGCCACGCACAGCATTTTGATTCCGGCAGCTCACACTGCTTCTTCTTCTCCAGATTTTGCACCAGCTATGGAGCAAACTGCATCCGCTGATGCTCCCATCCCACCTCTTCTCCTGCCTCAGCAGACTGAGTCGCCTACGGTACCACAGTCAGATCCTGATCCGGATTCAGGACAGTTTATGGCCCTTTTTAAACAAGCATGGGCACTGTGGAGATCTGATCCGGTCCCATCTCACTCTGCCGGATGAGTCAACTGACAGGCCTCCCTTGGTATATAAGCATCCATGGAAGGATCTCGCTGCTTGAGAGAGGGGGTTTGCTCCCAAGGACAGCGTGTGGGCCTCATAGAATTGGGAGGAGAGGAGTGCAATCTCTCTTCGGCTGAGGATAGCCCGGGAGAGTCTGACAGGGAGGATAGGGAATGGTCTCCTTCCGAGGAACGCACCGATATTGATGAGGCTCTGGACGTTTGGCTGTTCTGCAAGGAGGAACTGCCTGCACTATAGCGCAGGTCGTAGAGACTTTTCGCCTCGCGGAGGCTGAGCAAGACCCCGGGAAAAGTAAATCTTATGCAGACCCAATCCTGGTGGGCATCCGAAAGCCTTCCCAAGCTTTTCGCTTCCCGCCAGAGCTATAGTAGATGGTTTCCCTTGAATGGGATTCGCCTGATTCTTCACTCCGGACAGCCAGATGCCTCGGGCACTGTTATCCCTGATCTCCGCCTGACTTGGAGAGGTGGCTGCAATATTTTAAGGTGGACACTGGAATTACAGGCATCACCAAGCACACCACCTTCCCTGTGGAGGGCAATTAAGCAAGATCATAAAGTAAGACTGCATTTTCGTCCTCATCCTTGGCCCTTCAAGCGTCTGCCTGTGGGGACATGGCAGCACGAGCCCTTCTCCGATGGATCCAGCTGTTGCCAGACAATCCAGTTGCTGTTCGTCTAGAATATGTCTCAGCCTTTCTAGCCAATGCTTGTTATGATCTCCTCTGGCTGACAGTGGCGGCAGTCACCTTGGCTCGCTGCTGGCTCTGGCTTCGCCAGTGATCCACAGATGCGGCCTCCAAGGCCCGGCTGGCTAAGCTTCCCTTTAAAGGTAAGCTTCTCTTTGGGGAAGACGAGAAGATCGTCAAGGATTTGGGTAAGGTCAAGCCACAACGTTTACCGGAGGACAAACCAAGATCCTGTCTTCAGGCTCTGGGGTGAGAGTACATCGTCAGCCCCTGCCTCTTGGTCCCGTTTCTGGGACTCCAGATGCTAGCAGCCTGGAAGGCCCGCAGGAACGTCAATGACAGGTTGTTCCAGCTCTAAGACTCAGTGTTTTTGGGGTATCATGCGGAATAGGGACCTGTATTCCACCCCCACCAAGTTCACAGGTCCCGCTGATGGACTCCAACCCCACTTCGGCACCTCTCTGGTGGGGGGTCGGCTGGCCCTGTTTTATCGCGAGTGAATGCAAATCACCACCGATCAATGGGTGCTCAATATTGTTCACCCCAGTTATGTCCTCAAGTGCCAACAGCCCATCAAGGATACTTTCATGATTTCTCCATGCTCACCACCATCCAGCGCCTCCTGCAGTTACAGGCCATCTGCCTGGTATCTCCTTTGGAGCAATGTTCCGGGCACTACTTCATCTACTTCATTGTTCCCAAGGACGGTTCCTTCAGGCCCATCCTGGATCTCAAAGGTGTCAACTGATCCCTTCGAGTGCCGCATTTTTGCATGGAAACCCTTTGGTCGGTCATTCAAGCAGTGTGAAAAGGGGAGTTCCTAGCCTCCCTTGACCTGGCAAAGGCCTAATTACATATTCCTATCCACGAGGATCAGCAGCATTTCCTCCACTTTGCAGTGCTAGATCATCACTTTTAGTTCCGCGCTCTGCCCTTTAGCCTTGAAACAGCCCCGTGGACCTTCTCTAAAGTCATGGTGGTGGCTGCTGCTGCATTACAAAAGCAGGGCATTCGGTTACACCCTTATCTGGAAGTTTGGCTTATCCGAACAAAGTCGAGTGAGGAGGCCTGGCAGTCGATCTCTCGAGTGGTGGCCTTCCTGGAAGGTCTCAGCTGGGTGGTCAATTATGCCAAGAGCTGTCTGCAGCCCGTCCAGTCCCTGGATTTTCTGGGGGCATGCTTTGACTCCCAGAAGGAGTGTGTTTTCCTGTCACCAGAACGGGTCCGCAAGTTGTTCTTCCAACTGCACTGATTTATAATGCAGCTCAGACCCACCATATGGGACTATCTCCAGGTCCTAGGAGCAATGGTGTCAACTTTAGAGGTGGTCCCATGGGCTTGGGCCAACATGCGGCCATTACTCCCTGCTGTCCCGTTGGTCCCCAGTGTGTCAGCAGTACGATATTCACCTCCTGCTTCCTCGCACACTTCACAGCAGCTTATGCTGGTGGTTAGCCCTGGAGCATATTCTCCGGGGAGTTTCGCTAGAGACCCCACACTGGATCGTGGTCACAACAGATGCCAGTCTGTCAGGCTGGGGTACCCATTGCCAAACACAGACGGCACAGGGCTCTTGAAGCACCCAGGAATCTGTGTGGCCGATCAACTGGCTCGAGGCCCGGGCAGTCCGACTCGCATTCCTAGCCTTTCTGCCACGCCTTCACGATCAGGCAGTGCGGATTCTCTGCGACAATGCCACGACAGCTGCCTACCTCAACTGGCCGGGGGGGCAAAAAATGTCAGGCATAGCCAAAGAGATGGCTCTTCTATTTCCTTGGGCAAAGCGGCACCTGCAGGCACTCTCAGCACATCGCGGGGGTGGACAATTGTCAAGCAGACTTCCTCGGTCGCCATGCCCTCGATCCTGGGGAGTGGGAGCTAGCGCCCTGGGCATTCTGCAGGATAGTTGCAGCTTGGGGCATGCCCAGCTTTGATTTGATGGCAACGAATGCCAAGACTCAGGCCTTCCTCAGCCGCAGAAGAGAATGAGGGTCACATGGGCTGGAAGCATTGGGCCAAGACTGGCCCCTCAATGGCTTGCTATATCTGTTCCCACCGTGGCTGCTGAGTGGGCACGCTCTCCGCCGCATCGAGGCCTACCCCGGGCGGGTGGTCCTGATTGGCCACGGTGCCCATGGTATGCGGATCTGATACGGCTCCTACAAACCAATCCTCTGGTACTTGGTACCCGGCAGGGGCTGCTACGGCAAGATCAGATACTGATGGACGATCCAGCTCCTTACTCGCTTACGGCCTGGCTCTTGAAAGGCACCACCTAGTCCGGAAAGATTATTCCCGTTGGGTGGTAGCCACCCTGCTGAAAGCATGCTGCTCCTCAACTTCCCTTGCATATGCCAGGGTCTGGTTCCTGTTCGTATCTTGGTGTGCCCAATGACACCTCTCACTGTGGCGAGTGCAGATTCCAGAGATCTTGGCCTTTCTATAGGATGTTGTCGACAAAGGCCTCGCCCTGGGCTCCCTCTGTGTGCAGGTTGATACACTTACCTGTTTCAGAGGGCCTACAGTGAGCCGCTCAATTACATCCCATGTCGATGTCGGTTACTTCCTGCGGGGCGAGGGGGGGGGGTCCGGACCCTCCGTCTGCTGATCTGACCACTGGTCCCTGCCTGGTACCTCTCCTTGGTACTCAAGAGCCTCATGAAGTCGTCCTTTGAATCCTTGAAATGGGCAACCCTTCACGATCTGTCGTTTAAGGCCACCTTTCTTGTAGCCATCACCTCCGCATGACGGGTGTTGGAACTACAGGCACTCTCCTGTTGGAAGCCCTATTAATTCCTTCTGGAAATCAGACCATCTTTTGTGCTCTTTGCAGGCCACGAAAGGGCCTTGCAGCCTTTAAGGCTACTATCGCGTGCTGGATTTGGCGCACTATTGAATCCACTTACATCGTCCATGGGAAACCAGTGCTCCCAGGCCTTCAGACTCATTCCATGCAGGCGCAGGTGATGTCATGGGCGTAAAGAGTAGTTACTCACCTGTAACAGGTGTTCTCCAGGAGCAGCAGGAATCAGTCCTCACATATGGGTGACATCGACGTCGATGGAGCCCCCGTTTTGAGCATTTCCCCAGCTTTCTAAGAAAGCCTTTGGGAATACTGCACGCATGCGCGGTTCCCTTCCCACCTAAAGGTGCCATCTTGCTCAGTCAAATGACATAGCCAAAAAACAGCACACAAAAATGTAAAATTGAACTATATACAACTGCAACTCCCAGGGGAGGATGGAGGGTTGTGAGGACTGATTCCTGCTGCTCCTGGAGAACACCTGTTACAGGTGAGTAACTACTCTTTCTCCAGGACCAAGCAGGAAGTCAGTCCTCACATATGAGACTCCCCAGCTTCAGGCTACCAGGGACCCAGAGCTGAAAAATGAGCTCCCTCTAGCCGCAGCATCAGAGAAAAGATTTCACTGAAAACATACCCCCACCGGTAGCCCAACCAGAGGGCTGGAGGGTAGGAGTTGCCTAAACCTCAAAGAGATTCCGGAGCACTGCCTGACCGAAAGCACTGTCCCTACGGGACTCCCTCTCCAGGCAGTAAGGGACCGCAAAAGTCTGGCTTGAGGACCAAGTTGCAGCCCTGCAGATGTCTGCCAACGGTACAGAGCGGAGATGAGCTACTGAGGCAGCCATTGCCCTGACACGGTGGGCCGTGACCTGACCCTGCAAGGCAAGGTCAGCTGCCCTGTTAGCCCAGGTGATACAGTCAGCCACCCAGATGGACAAGGTACGCTTGGAGACAGCTAACCCCAAGTTATTGGGGTCAAAAGATACGAAGAGCTGAGTAGCCCTCCTATGCCCCTGCGTACATTCAATGTAGAAGGATAAGGCGCTCCTACAGTCCAGGGTATGCAGGACTGTCTCAGCCCTGATGGCATGGGGCCTAGGGAAGAACGTTGGAAGAACCACCTCCTGGTTGAGATGGAAAGAGAAGACAACTTTTGGGAGGAACTTTAGGATGAGTCCTAAGGACTACCCTGTTCCTATAGAAGCGAGTGTAAGCCCTGTCACAGACCAGGGCTTGAAGCTCACTCACTCGCCTGGCCGAGGTAAGGGCCACGAGGAACAGAGTCTTTCAAGAAAGGAAGCGGAGAGGACATGTAGCCATCAGCTCAAAAGGTGGGCGAGTCATTCAATTCCCACTCAGGGGCCGGTGGACGGAGAGGAGGCTTAAGCAATAGCAAGCCCCTGAGAAACCTGGACACCAAGGGGTGAATCGACAGAGTGACCCTCCACCAGTGAGTGGTGAGCTGCTAGAGCAGAGAGGTGGACCCGAACAGAATTGGACTTAAGGCCCTGATTGGACAAATGCAGTAGGTACTGAAGAACTACAGGCACAGTGCAGGCAAAAGGATCTTCCTGTCGCTGCTGACACCACAAGGAGAACCTTCTCCACTTCAGGGCATATGTTTTCCTGGTGGATTGCTTCCTAGAGGCCAAGACCACCTCTTCCACTTCCTGAGGCAGGCCCCAGGGAGCCAATACTACCCTTGCAGCCTCCATGCCATCAAATTGAGACATTTGAGATTGGGGTGTAGAAGGGAACCCTGATCTTGAGAGAGAAGATCTGGTTGCAACCCCAGAGGTAGTGGTGTGTCCACCACCAGTTGAAGCAGAAGTGGGAACCAGGGCTGCCTCGGCCACCTCGGAGCTACCAGAAGTACCGAGGCCTTGTCCCTTAGAATCTTGAACAAGGTTCGGGCCACCAGAGGTGTGGGAGGAAACGCATACAGGAGGCCCTGGGACCAAGAAATCAGGAAGGCATCTGCTGCTAACCTCAGGGGATGCGGTTGCCTGGAACAGAACCTGGCAAAGAGATCTATGGATGGCAGTCCCCATTTCAGGAAAATTTGCTGAACCACGGCCGGGTGCAGTTGCCACTCGTGGGGCTGCAGAACCCTGCTCAGCCTGTCTGCCAAGAGGTTCTCTTGGCCTGGGCGATAGACAGCCTTGAGAAACATGTTGTGCTTGAGAGCAAAAGAGCAAAGGGCCTGCGCCTCTCAACACAGAAGCCTGGACCCCGTGCCTCCCTGTTTGTTCACATAGAACATGGCCACCTGATTGTCCGTCTGTACCAGAACAGACTGGTGAGCCAAGGTGTGAGAGAAGGTTTTGAGGGCTAAACGAATAGCCCGGAGTTCTAGTAGGTTGATCTGTTGAGTGTCCTCCCATGGAGACCACAGGCCCTGGGTGCACCCGTTCAAACAATGGGCACCCCGGCCTTGCAAGGAGGCATCGGTCGTTAACTCCACCGTTGGAATAGGCACCTGAAAAGGCACCCCCTGTAGTAAGTTGGGGGGGTGTAGCCACCACTGTAAGGAGTTCAGGAATGGTTTGGACACCCGTACTTTGTCTGTGAGGCTACCTGTGGCTTGACTCCACTGAGCTCTGAGACCCCACTGTGCAGACCTCATGTGGAGGCGGGCATTGGGGGTCACAAGCACTGTCGATGCCATGTGGCCCAGGAGCCTTAGACAGAGTCTGGCGGATACCCGTGGCCTGCTCAGAAACTGGTTTGCCAAGTCTATGAGCCTTTGAGCCCTGTCCCTTGGCAGATAAGCCTTTGCTTGCAATGTGTCCAACCTCGCCCCTATGAACTCTAGGTTCTGGGAGGGGAGCAAAGTGGACTTTGCAAAGTTTATGACGAATCCTAGGTGTTGAAGAAGAGAGACAGTTCTGAGGGTGGCTTGCCTGGCCTCCTGGGAAGTCTGACTCCTGATGAGCCAGTTGTCCAGGTAGGGGAAGAGAAAAACACCTTGATTCCACAAGCAGGCCGCAACCACTGCAAGGCACTTTGTAAAGACCCTTGGGGCGGAGGTTAGGCCAAAGGGCAGTACTCTGTACTGGTAATGGTTTCCTCCCACAATGAACCTGAGGTACTTTCTGTGGTCTGGATGAATGAGGATGTGAGTGTACGCATCCTTGAGATCTAAGGAGCATAGCCAATCTCCCTGCTGGAGGTAGGGCAAAAGTGTTCCAAGAGTAAGCATCTTGAACTTTTCTTTCTCCAAGAACTTGTTGAGGTTCCTGAGGTCTAGAATAGGCCTGAAACTACTGGTTCTCTTTGGCACGAGGAAGTACCTGGAGTAGAAACCGTGCCCCTGCAGGCGAGGAGGTACAGGCTACACTGCCTTGTCCAGAAGCAGACCTTGAAGTTCTTGAAGGAGGAGGTCTGTGTGTAGAGGAGGCCTTAGAGGCTCTCCTGGGAAGTAGGCAGGGGGCAACTGCTGGAAATGGAGCATATAGCCTCTGTGGACTATGCTCAATACCCAAGCATCCCCTGTAATGGGTGGCTACCTGTGGGCAAACAGGGCTAGATGACCTCCTGTGCAGGAATGGGGCAGCAGAGGTGGAAAGGCTATGCTGTGGGAGTCAAAAACCCCCTCCCTGCTGAGTAGGAGCAGGAGCCGGAGGCTTGGGGGTCTTCTGCCTACGGGGCTCATGTCCCTGCCCCTTGGCCTGCTGACCCTGCTGGGGAGCTGGGGAGGCCTGGTACTGAGGGAAAGGTTTGTAGGCAGCTGCCTTTCTTGGGTAAAAGGGCTTCTTACCCGAGCCCTTCTTTTTGTGAGAAGGGGCAGACGTTTTTCTGGACAGCCTTGTCCTAGTCAGGTGCTCAGTTTCGAGCTCAGCCGCCTTCTTGGCCATGGGTTTGCCAAAAAGGTTTTCACCTCAGCAAGGGACATCGACCAACTTGTCCTGCACCCAGGGCTCGAGGTCCGATGACTGCAGCCATGCCTAGCGTCTGACTCCGATGCCGGCTGCCGCTACATGAGCCTAAGCCTCGAAGCCATCGTAGGCTGCTCGGGACATAAACTTCAAGCAGTCCTGGATTCCTGAGGACAAAGTCTGGAACCTCTGCAAAGGTTCCCCGGAGAGGCCAGCAGAGAACCCGGCAATCTCTTTCGCCAGGTCTCGTAAGTTCATGCCCATGTACAGCTGGTAGGACTGGACACGGCAAGCAAGCATCGAGCCCTGGAAACACTTTCTGCCGAAAGCATCCAGGTTCTGGGCCTCCCTGCCCGGAGGCACCACAGAGTGCATCTTCTGGCTCTTCAGACAATGCATGGCTGATTCCACCACCATGGAATGGTGCGGCAGCTGTGCCTTCTGGAATCCAGGACTCTTACGGAGTCGATAGATAGAATCGACCCGCTTGCTTAAAACCGGCGCCGAGGCCTCCCACATCCGGAAGAGGAGCCGTTCCAGCATCGGAGGAACCGGCACAGTAAAGGCCTCCTTCGGAGGAGAGTCATACTGAAGGACCTCGAGCTCCTTGGCTCGAGGCTCCTCCTTGGGGTCCGCGGGAATCGGCAACGCCTAGGCCATGTCCCTGACGAATTCCGAGAACCTGGTATCCTCCGGTGGGGACCTACCCTGAGGCTCAGACTGCGGTGAGTCCAAAGGGACGCACCGAGTCCAAAAAGTATCGGGGGACTCCTTGTCCTCCGTCTCCCATGCAGACTCATCCGAAGAGGAGTCGGGGGCTCCGACCGCGCGGGTCTCGGTGGCACCCGCCCCGACGCCGAAGGCACCGGCGTCAATGCCCTCGGTTCTGAGCGGGAGGTCGAGGGTGACCGTGACCGAGGACGACTTCGAGCCTTCATGGTCTCGAGTATCGGCTCGGTCTCCGGGGGCGACTTCGACATCGATGTCCCGGTGGTCGGGGCAGATGCACCAGCGAGGCTGGCCATCAGTACCCGCTGCTGATCCATGAAGGCAGACAGTCTGCACTCCAAGGCTGTCAGCCTGAGTCCAAGCTCAGGAGACTCAGCAGCCACCGACTCGGGCCCTGGCAGCACCGGGCCCGACGTCGACTCCCTCGGAGGAGAGTCCACGAGGACTACAGGACTTACGTGTCCGACGGGTTCCGGCTCCACGCGAGACATTTTGGACGGCTTTTCCTGCTCCAAGGGCCCGTGGCGGTGGTCGGGGGTCTTAGACCTGGCTCTCGAGGAACCAGAGACCTCTTCCGATGCCGCCCTCACGAGCCGTTTCTTCCTCTTACATTCCCGATCGGGGGACCCCTGTCTGAGGAACCCCGGCGATGCTCGGGATCAGACTCCCGAGACATCGAGGCCTCAGACGAGGTCCGGGCCCGGCCGGAGGCAGAGTCTGAGAAAATCCTCTCTTTCTGATGCTGACGGCTTCAAAGTGCCTTGGTGGATATTTTGCCACACGGGCCACATATCATAGGATCAACTTTCGAAAGGGAGACTATGATAAAATGAGGAAAACAGTTAAGAAAAAACTAAAAGGAGCAGTTGCAAAGGTTAAAGACATACATCAAGCTTGGGTGTTGTTGAAAAATACTATCTTGGAAGCCCAGACCAGCTGTATTCCACGCTTTAAGAAAAGTGGAAGGAAGTCCAAAAAACTGCCAGCATGGTTTAAAGGTGAGGTCAGAGAGGCTGTTGTTGCCAAAAAAGCATCTTTCAGGAAATGGAAAAAAGAGCCAAACGACGAAACCTGGAAACAGCACAAGCACTGGCAAGTCAATGCAAGGCATTGATAAGGCAGGCAAAGAGAGAATTTGAGAAGAAGCTTGCTGCGGAAGCAAAAACGCGAAATAAAGATCTTTTCAAGTACATTCGTAGCAAAAAACCTGTGAAAGAGTCAGTTGGTCCATTAGATGATAAAGGGGTTAAAGGAGCACTAAGAGGCGACAAGGCGATAGCGGAGAGACTGAATGAATTCTTTGCTTCGGTCTTTACTGAGGAAGATGTAGGGATGTTACCCATGACTGAAGTGGTATTTAAAGGTGCGGAAGAATTGAAGGAAATATCGATACATCGGGAAGATGTCTTACAACTATTAGATAAACTGAAGAGTAGCAAATCACCTGGGCCGGATAGTATACATCCAAGGGTGTTGAAAGAACTGAAATATGAGATTGCAGACCTGCTATCAGTAATCTGTGAACTATCATTAAAATCATCTCTAATACCTGAAGATTGGAGGATCACCAATGTAACACCAATTTTTAAAAAGGGTTCCAGGGGTGATCCGGGAAACTACAGACCGGTGAGCCTGACGTCAGTACCAGGAAAAATGGTAGAAACCATCATAAAGAATAAAATTACTCAGCATGTAGATAGTCACAACCTAATGGGAGACAGCCAACATGGCTTTAGACAAGGAAGATCTTGTCTTACTAATCTGTTATGTTTTTTTGAAGGAGTGAATAAACAGGTGGACAAAGGTGAGTCGGTTGATATTGTGTATCTGGACTTTCAGAAAGCCTTTGACAAGGTCCCTCATCAGAGACTTTTGGCAAAACTAAAGAGTCATGGGATAGGAGGTAGTGTACTATTGGCTAAATGGCCAATTTTCCCAATGGAGAAAGGTGAATAGTGGTGTACCCCAGGGATCTGTGCTGGGTCCGCTGCTTTTTGACATATTCATAAATGACCTGGAAAGTGGAATAACGAGTGAGGTTATCAAATTTGCAGATGACACAAAACTATTTAAAGTTGTTAAAACCCAAGAGGATTGTGAAAAATTGCAAGAGGATCTTGATAAATTGGAAGACTGGGCATCAAAATGGCAGATGAAATTTAATGTGGACAAGTGCAAGGTTATGCACCTAGGGAAGAACAACCCAAACTATGGTTACACGATGCAAGGTTCCACATTAGGAACCACCACCCAGGAAAAAGATTTAGGCGTCATTGTGGATACCATGTTAAAACCCTCGGCCCATTGTGCAGCGGCGGCCAAGAGAGCAAATAGAATGCTAGGTATGATAAGGAAAGGAATGGAAAATAAAACAAAAGATATTATAATGCCTCTATATCGTTCCATGGTGAGACCGCACCTTGAATATTGTGTGCAATTCTGGTCGCCGTATCTTAAAAAGGATATAGCGATTTTAGAAAAGGTTCAGAGAAGAGCCACCAAAATGGTAAAGGGGATGGAAGGATACTCCTATGAAGAAAGGCTAAAAAGGTTAGGGCTCTTTAACCTGGAAAAGAGACGGCTGAGGGGAGATATGATAGAAGTCTATAAATTAATGAACGGAGTGGAACGGGTAAACGCAGATCGATTGTTTATGTTATCAGAATATAGAAAGACTAGGGGACATGCAATGAAGCTACAGGGTAAACTATTTAAGACTAATAAAAGAAAATATTTTTTCACTCAACGTGTAATCAAACTCTGGAATTTGTTACCGGAGGATGTAGTAAAGGCTGTTAGTGTAGCTGGGTTTAAAAAAGGTTTGGACAAGTTCCTGGAGGAAAGGTCCATAAACCATTATTAAGAAGTGACCGAAGATATCAATGCTTGACCCAGTACAAGCATTGTGGAACTTGTGTCTCTTGGGGAAACTGCTAGGTACATATGACCTAGATTGGCCACTGTTGGAAACAGAATACTGGGCTTGATGGACCTTGGTCTGACCCAGTATGGCATATCTTATGTTCTTATCATGATCCGGGCCTAGGCACTGAAGGCAGCAGTCGTGTATGTCGGTGAGAAACATCAGTTTCTTGCACCAATCACACTTTTTGAAACCACTGGAAGGCATCGGGGAAAAAAGGGCCCCCCGCAAGGTCAAAGGACCGGCTTTCCAGGGAAAAGGCAAAAAAGGGTGCGAACGCCAGCCACGAAGGGCAAAAACCGAAAAATAGAAGACGGGCTCGATACCGGTGTACCGAACCTGGCGGGAAGGGGAACCGGCGTTGAACCGGAGAAAAGAACGAAGTAATCGCAAGAAGAAACGTCAACTTTTCCGGGTGACACGGACAGACGTCCGATGGGCTCCACGGAAAAAGAAAGACTGAGCAAGATGGCACCTTTAGGCGGGAAGGGGACCCGCGCATGCCTGCAGTATTCCCAAAGGCTTTCTTAGAAAGCTGGGTAAATGCTCCGCACGGGGGTTCCATCGATGTCATCCATATGTGAGGACTGACTTCCTGCTTGGTCCTGGAGAACAGTCGTTACTGTCCCCCCTAGAGATCTGTAGGGCGGCCACCTGGTTCTCCCTGTCTATATTTGCACGCCATTATTGCCTTGATTTGCAGGTATGTGATGTGGCGCAATTTGGAGCCACACTGTTGGAGGTGGCTATCTCATCCTGCCCAAGGATGGGGTAGCTATGGTACTACCCACTTGTCTGGACTAGTCTAGCAGGATGACCTGGAAGGAGAAATTTCACTTACCGTTAATTTCCTTTCCTGGAAGCCTGCTAGACCAGTCCAGAGCCCTCCCGTTCTGTGATTCTTGGACAGTCTTCTGAGTGGAGCCTCATTCAGAATTACAGCTTAACTTCTCAGCTTGCCTCCTGTTACAGCGGGGCAGGTTGTACATAGTTGCACCCTCGGCGCATGTATATATGTTTCTATTTTGTTGCACTTGTGTGCGTATTTATTTATTTAGTTTACACTTATATACCGCTACTTCCAGCGATCAGCAGCGGTTTGATTACAAATGTGGGATATGTCAAATCAAGACAGGAAAATTGGATCATATATACATAGATTTAGGGTTAGGCACAACATGCATGGTTAGACACTTCAAAAATTAGGTTTACAATATTTACATAATTACAGTTCTCTATTAATTACATTTACACAGGTCGGCATCATGGTTTCACTTTTTACATCAGGTTATAGTGACATTTGAAAAGATGGGTTTTTATTTTCCTTCTAAAGTCATTTATGTCTTTTATAGCTCGCAGTTCATGTGGTAGATGATTCCAGGTTATCGGGGCTGAGAATGAGAATGCTTTGTTGCTGGTGCTTGTTTTTACTGATCTGATATTATTAGGAACTTGTAATGTGTCAGAGTTAATAGTTCGCCTGTCTCTGTTGGTTGGTTGCTTGTTGATCAGTGTTGAGAGGAATGAGGGTGCTATGTCATGTATGAGCTTGAATGTGGTTACCAAAGTTTTGTATTGTATTCTGGCCACAACTGGTAACCAATGTAGATCGATCAGTACAGGTGTGATGCGTTGAGTGATTCTTGTTCGTGTGATGATCCTTGCCGCCACATTTTGGGCCAATTGCAATATATTTAGCGTTTTCTTTGGCAGTCCCTGTAGTATGGCGTTACAGTAGTCTAAGTGCGGCATAATGAGTGCTTGTGCCACCGTCCGAAAATCACAGGGTTCGATTAAGTTCCTCAGTGGCTGTAGGACTCTGAGCTTGTGGAAGATGGCTTTGTTTGTTCTTCTCAGATGTTTTTCCAGTTGGAGCTTGCTGTCCAGTGTGACACCCAGGTATTTGATCTCGTTTTTTGTGTTGTATGTGTTGTTGCAGAGGGTAACCGTCGGAGGGGGTTCAAAGTTCGGTTTACTTGATATATACATTACTTCGGTTTTCTTATGGTTAATTGCCATGTTGTTTTGCTGGAGCCATGCTAACATCTCGTACAGGCATGCTTCAAGCTGTGTATACTTTGGGTTATTAGTGTCCAATTGAGTGTATAACATAATATCGTCTGCATAGATATGGTAGTTGATGTTATGTTTTTTGAAAATGTCACAGAGGGGCTGCATGTAGATGTTGAAAAGTAGAGCCGAGAGGGCTGATCCCTGGGGTATTCCTTGTGTTTGAGTGAACCCTTCAGCTTTTTCTCCATTGAATTGTACCTGTGGACTTCGGTTCGTGATATATAGGAGGAGAACCATTTAAGGGTGGTTCCCGAGATTCCTATTGATTCCAGTTTTTTTAGCAGGATACCATGATGTACAGTATCAAAAGCGGCAGAGATGTCAATGAAGATTAGTAAGAAAGTTTTCTTCCTGTCTTCCAAGCCTTTGTGGAGGTTATTGAGTAGTGCTATTAAAAGCGTTTCAACTCCATGGTTTCGCCTGAACCCGTATTGTTGCATGTCTAGTATGTTGTGGTCATCTAGATGCTCTTGCAGTTGTATGAGGGCTGCTTTTTCGATGATTTTTGCTAAGAAGGATATGCTGGAGATGGGGCGATAAGATGTTGGGTCTGTTTTGTTAAGTTTATTGTTTTTTAGTACTGGTCTTATTATAGATTTCTTGAGCTGGTCAGGCATAATTCCTTGATGCAGTGATAGGTTCACAATGTGAGAGACCTGGGGGACTATATCTTTTTTCGCTGCCTTGACCCAAGCAGTGGGGCAGGGGTCAAGTGGGGAGGTGGTGGTGTTGATGCTAGTTATTATGTTGCTTGTTTGTTGCTCATCGATCTTGTGGAAGTTTCTCCATGTCAGTTCTTGCTCAACAATAGCTTCCCGGTGTACCTCCCCCCTGCAGGGGTCGGACAGAGTTGCAGTATGTTATCCTTTCTTGATGGGCTCCTCTACTTTGCAAATATATACTGAAGGTGACCCCTAGTGGTAAAGGCTACAGGTATCATGGCTGAGTCACTCAATCTTCTGGTACTTTCTCTATCTCCAACATCTGCAGGCAGGGGGACATTACCCACTTGTCAGGACTGGTCTAGCAGGCTTCCAGAAAAGGAAATTAATAGTAAGTGAAATTTCTCCTAACCACCCACAGCTACTATTATTGTTTCGATCCATCTCATTGCTGGCTTTCCCCTTTTGCGTTGACCTTCTACCTTGCCCAGCATGTTGTCTTTCTCTAATGATCTCTCTCTTCGCATGATGTGTTCAAAATATGAAAGTCAAAGTCTTGTCATCTGAGCTTCTAAAGAAAGCTTAGGTTTGACCTCCTCTAGTAGTAACTGTTTTGATCTTCGGGTAGTCCACACAGTATTCGTCGCCAGCACCATAATTCAAAGGCATCAATTTTCTTCCTATTTTTTTCACTGTTCAGCTTTCACAACCATGTGATGTTACTGAAAATACCATGGCTTGAACATGTCAAATCTTTGTCTGGGTCCTTCATAGCCATTCTACCAAGAGCAATGCGTCATCAGATTTCTTGACTGCTTGTCGTTTCTTTACTGATAGTTGATCCAAGCAGGCTAAAGTTGTCAACTATTTCAATTTCTTCTCCATCAACGATGAACTTATTGATTTTGCCAGTTGTCAGGATCTTTGTCTTCTTTACAATAAGGTGCAAGCCCTTTTTAAGACTATGTTCCTTGATCTTGAGAAGCAAATGTTTCAGATCATCTTCACTTTCAGCCAGTAATGTGGTATCATCAGCACAGCAAAGGTTGTTGAGTCTCCCACCAATCTTCACATCTCTGTTGTCTTCATACAGACCTGCTTCTCTGATGATTAGGGTAGGGGGAAGTATGCAACCTTGTCGTGCACCTGTGCCAATTTTAAACCATTCTGTTTTTGCTTGTTCTGTTCGAACTGTTGCTGCTTTTTTTTTTTCTCTTTATTATTTATACAGATCAACAAGTAGATGAACCAAGCATTACAGCCATAACATTTTGTAACCCCCCCCCGTTCCACCTACTCCCCCTCCCTCGCCCCCCCATCCCCCTGCACATAGATACAGACTTTAAGAAATTTGGCATCTCACATTTCTTTACCGTGCCCCGCACCTGGGGATTATGGGTATATACCCTAACCCTCCCCTCAAGCACCCATAGTTGTTAGCTTGATCACTCCCTAACAACACCTACCATGCTACACTAGCTCCTATTCAATCCTTCCATATCACCCGTATCCAGTATCAAGGCCCCCAACCCTCCACTTAAGATATGGGTCCCAAGTATTTTGGAAACGCACCATACTATGTTGATGCACAGCTGTAAAGCGATATATTGAACAAAAATGCTCCATTCTCCCCTGGACCTCCGCCAAGGTCGGCACCAATGCCGACTTCCACCTTTTCGCTATCAGTTGCCGGGTTGCCGTGCACACCAGGCCGCACCAACCTCGGCCTTCCTTTCTCTGCCCTACAGCCTCAATATTAAGCAGCGCTAGACAGGCCCCCATTCCCACCTCTTCCCCACAGACCTCCTTTAACCATCCCGCCACCACTCTCCACAGCATGTCTAGCCTTGTGCACCCCCACCAGATGTGTAAGAAAGATCCCACCTCTCCACAACCACACCAACAGTCCCCGTTACCCCCCTGCCATTTCTGCAGCCGCAGCGGGGTCATATACCATCTGTACAACATTTTGTAATTATGTTCTAGAATACTGCTTAAAATTACCCCTTTAAATAACCCCTTACATATACGTTCCCACTGCGAACTGTCCCAGCTCTTATCCAAGTCAGACTCCCACGCTTTCTGGTGTGCCCATATCTTCCCCGGCTCTTTATCCATTACCTTATATAGCCTGGGATATCAGTCCCTTAACTCCTCCTCTCCCAAAAAGCCCATCTATCACCTCCCCCTTAGGGCCATTGCCCCTCTGCACTATCGCCTTACAATAATGCAGGGCCTGCATATATTTAAACCGATCTTTGTTTGGCAGTTGAAATTCCTCCTGCAACTCCTCAAATGTCACCCAGTCTCCTTCTTTAAATTGTCCCACGACCCTCAACCCTCCCTCTGCCCATCTCTTAAAAGCCGGATCTGTCATACCTGGCAGGAACTCTGAGTTCCCCACAAAGGGTATGTGTCGGGATCCTCCCCCGGCCCCATACCATCTCCTTTGCCATTTCCTCCAGTACCCCAATGTTAGCATAACGTAAGGATTCCCCTGCTCCTTCCTAGGCGGAACTCCTCCCTTAATCCAGATACTCTCCTTGGCCACTGCTTCCAATCGCTGATCTCCTCTCTCTAACCGCACCCATTCCGTCGCGCCTCGTAGTTCCCATTCGAATACTGCCCTCACTCGTGCCGCCTCATAGTATCAAGCCAACATGGGAACAACCATACCCCCCGCCCCCTTACCAGCGCATAAGATCCTCTGGGCCACTCGCGGTCTCCTACCCTTCCATATAAATTTCATAATTCTATCTTGCAACTGTTTGAGAAACCCCTTCGGTACTTCCCCTCCTCCCTCCCCCCACCCCTTCCTGCTACCGATACCACCCTCGGATCCCTTCAAGTGACCTCCAGCCAACCACCTATCCTATCACCTAGTCTAACCCCCCCCCTGCAGGACTTATCTTCCCCCCGCCATCCCCCCACCTCCTCTATCAACCTTAACCTTTATCTTCTATGATCTCCCTACACATCCCCTTCATCCCACTTTACCCCTCCATATATACACATCAACTCAAATGCGGAGTGTACACCACGCCCCCACTCAACCCCCTCCCACCAAATTCCCCCCGTGCACTTAACCCCTCCATGACATTCTTATATTAAGCATTTACATCCACCCGCATTCATTTTAACAGTCTCTGACTTCTTAATCTTTTTTCTTTGCCCAGTACTCTACTCCACTGATTCGTCTGCTCCTTCTCCGCTCCTGCTTCACCATCCTTCCTCTGATTCAGCTCCGTTCCATGCGCCACTGGAAGATTAGTCCAACTGGCTTTCTGCATACTCCTAATTGCCACCTCCACCGAGTGCACCGTCATGGTCCTCGCATTGATAGCGAATTGTAGTCCCACCAGAAACAACCATCTGTACCGCACGTTCTCCTCCCTGAGCCTCCTAGTCACTGCTTGATAATCTCTGCGCTTTTTGATAGTTAGGCTGGATATATCAGCGAATACCTCCACTTCAGATCCTTGCCATTGGATTTTACCCAGCTTCCGTGAGGCCCTCATCACCAGCTCTTTTGACCGGAATTCGTGTAGGCAGATGACCACATCTCGCGCCTTGTTCTCTCTCCTCGGCCCCCGTGCTCTATGCGCTCTGTCTACCGTTAAGCAAACTCCTTCCACTTCCATATCCGCTGTCCGGAGTGCCGCTCTGCAGAATTCCTCTGCCAAGGAGATATAGTTTACGGCTCCCTCTCTCTCGGGCAGGCTTCTTATCCTGATGTTCGATCTCCTTGACCTGTTCTCTAGGTCCTTTTACCTTTTGCCACAGCTCCTCATGCACGCTGGCCAGTGAATCCATCTGCTGATCCTTGGTGGCCCATCTGCTTTCCTGTTCCTCAATCCGATTTTCCACTTCCTCCACACGGGCCCCTATACTGTCCATATCCGATTTTATCTCCTGAAGCCAACCATGTACTTCTTTCTTTAGTGCTCCCAGCTCTGATCTCAGGGACTCACCACTCCTTTAAATCATTCCTTAGTGCTTGTATATCATTGGATGCCCCCCGACACCTCCAGCTTCATCTGTATCTTTTTGTCCACCATTGCCTCCCGCCGGTTTTGCCGCAGGGCTCTTAGCACTCCCTGTGCTTTTAAAGGTAAAGGACTTGAGGTCCACGGCGGATTTCCGCGCCGCCATCTGCTGCACACCTCCTTTTCTCTCCAAGGCACTGCAGTGGCCCACTTCCCCTTTCTGTTCCCCCTCGCCACTTGCCACTCCTGGCAGCAGGATGCTGGGTCTGCTGGGCCTTGCTCCGATCCTGTAGGATCCCTCTTAGGTGCTTATGTCCTAATTACCCTGCCCCAGGGCCTCGGGCTCCACTCTCCAGCGATTTACCTGCTCCTGCCGGTCCCAGGCGTTGTTTATTATTTTTTCTGCCTCAGAGGTGCACCCTCACCGGCCTTATGCTCCGGATCTCCCCCAGGCCCCAGAGGGTTGTCTGCATATACCCGTCTTATTTCTCTGGCCTTTCTGCCACGTGCGTTCACTCTGTGCGTGTTCCTGCTCCTTCTCCTGCCGCTGCTTTTCCATGCTCCTGCTTTCCTTTATATATACGCTGTGGCCGCGCCTCCGCAGGTGCCTGCCCTGTGGTCCACCGAACTGCACCGCCCGTCCCGCACAGCAGAGCTCTGCTCTCACCTACAGCAGGGAGTATTCCTCGCTTCTCCGCTCCGTGCGGTCGCCCCGTCAGCGGTCTGAGAGGGTTGGGTCTGCAAACACTTGCGGCTTCCGCCGTTACTTCAGGGGTGCACTCTCCGGTTGCTCTCCTCTCTCCACCACTTCAATCCGGCTGCTCACAGGGATATTTTAATCCATTACGGGGGCTTAATTTTCGCTTTTGATGGGCCTCGCGGCGGAGCCTGTTCAGAACGCCGCCATCAGGTCAGCCGACGTCACCGGAAGTCGAACTGTTGCTTCTTGATCAATGTAAAGACTATGCAAGAGAATGATCAGGTGTTCTGGTATACCCATGCTCCTTAATGTGGTCCAGAGTTTCTCATGGTTTACACAGTCAATAATCCAAACTCCTTTTAGGGCAGTTTTTCTGGTTAATTACACAGTCGATAAAACATATACAGATATACTTTTGGCATTCTTTAGTCTTTTCAAGGATATATCTCACATCCGTGATAATGTCTCTCATTCCTCACCCTTTCCTAAACCATGCTTGCACTTTAGGAAGCTCTCGTTCCAGGTATGGTTGTACTCTCCGCTGAGTAATCTTGAGTAGAATCTTGCTGGCATGGGAGCATCAGATCTATTGTGCGATAATTTCCAGTCACTTGGATCACCTTTCTTTAGTATTGGTATAAACACAGATCTTTTCCAGTCAGTTGGCCATGATGCTGTCTTCTAAATTTCCTGGCAAAGCCTTGTAAGTATGGTAACAGCTGCATCAGATTGCTGTAATACTTCAATGGGAATGCCATTAATGCCAGGGCTTTGTTCTTTGATAAGGCTTTCAATGCTGCTTTGACTTCTTCTTTCACCACCAATGGTTCCTGATCATAAGGTACAGGTTGAAATGGCTGTTGGACCACTTGATCTTTATGGAATAATGACTCTGTATAGTCCTTCCACATTTTCTTGCTCTTCTCAGCATCATTCAACATGGATCCTTGAGGATCTTGTAACATTACAATTTGAGGTTGGAATTTTTTCTTTAACTCTCGTAGCTTTAGGAAAGCCGATCTTGTTCTTCCTCTAATAGTTTCTGCTTCTATTTCCTTGCATGCATCATTGTAGTACTTCTCCTTGTCTTGTCCTGCTGCACATTGGAAATTTATTTTAACCTGTTTTTTATACCGCCTTATCCTGAAATCAAAATGGTTTACATTAAACTCAGAACATGAACAGGATACATTATAATTGGTTTGGGGTAAACAGGGGAGAAAGAGTAGTTGCGGGGCATTTCCCCAGCTTTCCATGACAGCCTTTGGGAATGCAGGCACGCATGCGCGGTTCCCTTCCCGCCTAAAGGTGCCATCTTGCTCAGTCAAATGACATAGCTAAAAACAGCACACAAAAATGCAGGGGAGGAGGGAGGGTTGTGAGGACTGATTCCTACTGCTCCTGGAGAACACCTGTTACAGGTGAGTAACTACTCTTTCTCCAGGACCAAGCAGGAAGTCAGTCCTCACGGCCCCCAGCAACCTCCCTCTGGCTCACTGGCAACTGATCTCCAGCCCCCAGCAACCTTCCCTCTCCCCACCCCCAACTCGCCCATCTCCTGCCCTATCCGCATTGGCTTGCTAACACAACTGTGGGAGCATTTCCCTTTGTTAGACTTCCGATGCTGGCACTGCATGTTTTGGGGTGGTAAACAGAAGCGCTTCCCATCTTTAGCAAGAAACAGGAGGTGCTTCTGTTTACCTTCTTGGAATGTTGCATTCCAGCATTGGAAGTCTAGCAGTACTGCAGGAGCAAGGTGGGGAATTCTGTGCAAATTCTGCATTGCATAGTTCAGCAGAATTCCCCCAGGAGTATAAGCATAACCATTATTAAAAGGGACCCAGTATATCATTGCTTGACCCAATACAAGCATTGTGGAACCTGTGTCTTTTGGGGAAACTGCTAGGTACTTGTGACCTAGATTTGCCACTGTTGGAAACAGGATACTGGGCTTGATGGACCTTGGTCTGACGCAGTATGGCATATCTTATGTTCTTATGGGTGACTCCTTAGTTCTGGGCTACCAGGGAACCCAAGATGAACAAGAGAACTTCCTCTAGTCTTAGCATCAAAGAAAGGCTTTTCACTGACAGAACCTCCACCGGTAGCCCAACGGAGGGCTGGAGATTCCGGAGTACTGCCTGGCCAAAAGCACTGTCCCTACAGGACTCCTTCGCCAGACAGTAATGGGTCGCAGAAGTCTGGCTTGAAGACCAAGTTGCAGCCCTGCAGATGTCCACCAACGGTACAGAGCGGAGGTGAGCGACTGAGGCAGTCATTGCCCTGACACGATGGGCCGTGACCCGACCCTGCAAAGGAAGGTCAGCCGCCCTGTAAGCCCAGGTGATACAGTCAGCCACCCATACGGACAAGGTACGCTTGGACACAGCTAACCCCAAATTATTAGGGTCAAAAGATAGGAAGAGCTGAGTAGCCCTTCTATGTCCCTGCGTAAGGTCAAGGTAGAAGGATAAGGCCCTCCTACAGTCCAGGGTATGCAGAACTGCTTCAGCCTAGCTTGCATGAGGCCTAGGGAAGAATGTTGGAAGAACCACCTCTTAGTTAAGGTGGAAGGAGGAGGTAACTTTTGGGAGGAACTTTGGATGAGTCCTAAGGACTACCCTGTTCCTATAGAAGCGGGTGTAAGGCCTGTCACAGACCAGGGCCTGAAGCTCACTCACTCGCCTGGCCGAGGTTAGGGCTACCAAGAAGAGAGTCTTCCAGGACAGGAAGCGGAGAGGACAAGTAGCCATTGGCTCAAAAGGTGGGCGAGTCAGTTGCTGCAAGACCACATTCAACTCCCACTCAGGAGCAGGACGACGGATTGGAGGCTTGAGCAAGAGCAAACCTCTGAGAAACCGGGACACCAGGGGGTGAACCGACAGAGAATGTCCTTCCACCAGTGAGTGGTGAGCTGCTAGAGCTGAGAGGTGGACCCAAACAGAATTGGACTTAAGTCCCTGATTTGATAAGTGCAGTAGGTACTGAAGCACCACTGGTACAGCACAGGAGAAAGGATCTTCTGTACGTAGCTGACACCACACAGAAAACCTTTTCCATTTCAGGGCATAGGTTTTCCTAGTGGACTGCTTCCTAGAGGCTAGGACAACCTCCTCAACTTCCTGAGGTAGGCCCCAAGGAGCCAAAACTACCCTTGCAGCTTCCAGGCCATCAAATTGAGAGCTTTGAGATTGGGGTGCATAAGGGAACCCTGATCCTGAGAGAGAAGTTTGGGTTGCAACACCAGAGGCAGGGGGGGGGGATCCACTGCCAGCTGAAGCAGAAGTGGAAACCAAGGCTGTCTCGGCCATCTGGGAGCCACCAGCAGGACCGAGGCCTTGTCCTGAAGAATTTTGAACAGAGTTCGGGCCACCAAGGGTGTGGGAGGAAATGCATACAGGAGGCCCTGTGACCATGGAATCAGAAAAGCATCTGCTGCTATCCGCAGAGGGTGCGGTTGCCTGGAGCAGAACTTTGGCAGCTGTTTGTTCAGTGGACTGGCAAACAGATCTATGGATGGAAGTCCCCATTTCAGGAACATCTTCTATACCACCAAAGGATGGAGCTGCCACTCGTGCGGCTGCAAAATCCTGCTCAACCTGTTCGCCAGGTAGTTTTCCTGGCCAGGTAGATACACAGCCCTGAGGAGCATGTTGTGTCTGACAGCAAACAAGCAAAGGCCCTGTGCCTCCTGACAAAGGAGCCTGGACCCAGTTCCGCCCTGCTTGTTCACATAAAACATGGCTACTTGGTTGTCTGTTTGAACCAGGACAGACTGATGAGCCAGTGTTTGAGAGAAAGTCTTGAGGGCTAACCGAATAGTCCTGAGTTCCAGTAGATTGATCTGCTGTGCGGCCTCCCAGGGGGACCACAGGCCCTAGGTGCACTTGCCCAGACAATGTACCCCCCAGCCCTGCAGGTTGGCATCCGTGGTCAACACCACTGTGAACCCAGGAATCTGAAAAGGCACGCCTTGCAGTAGATTGGGTGTGTGCAGCCACCAGCGGAGGGAGTTCAGAAATTGTCTGGACACCCTTATTCTGTCTCTGAGGCTGCCTGTGGCCTGAGACCACTGAGTTCGAAGGCACCACTGTGCAGGCCTCATATGGAGCCTGGCATTGGGGGTCACATGTACTGTCGAAGCCATGTGGCCAAGAAGCCTCAGGCAGAGTCTGGCAGAGATCAGCGACCTGCTGAGAAACTGGTTTGCCAAGTTTATCAGTCTTTGGGCTCTGTCTTCTGGCAAGAACGCCTTTGTGAGCAGAGAGTCTAACCTTGCCCCTATGAACTCCAAGTTCTGGGAGGGGAGCAAAGTGGACTTTGCGAGGTTTATGACAAACCCCAAGTTTTGAAGAAGAGCAATAGTTCGGAGGGTGGCTTGTCTGGCCTCCTGGCACGTCTGACCCCTGATGAGCCAGTCGTCCAGATAGGGGAAGAAAAAGACTCCCTGATTTCTCAGGTAGGCCGCCACCACTGCCAGGCATTTGGTAAAGACCCTGGGAGCAGAGGTGAGGCCAAAAGGCAGTACCCTGTACTGATAATGGTTTCCTCCCACAATGAACCTGAGGTACTTTCTGTGGTCTGGATGAATGAGGATGTGAGTGTACGCATCCTTTAGATCTAAGGAGCATAGCCGATCTCCCTGCTGGAGGTAGGGCAGAAGTTTTCCAAGAGTAAGCATCTTGAACTTTTCCTTCTCTAGGAACATGTTGAGATTTCTGAGGTCGAGAATAGGCCGGAGGCCACTGGTTCTTTTGGGTACGAGAAAGTACCTGGAGAACCCTTAACCTTGGAGGTGGGGAGGCACAGGCTCCACTGCCTTGTCCCACAACAGACCTTGGAGCTCCTGAAGGAGAAGATCTGTGTGCAGGGGAGGCCTTGGAGGCTCCCCTGGAAAGAATGGAGGAGGCAGCTGTTGGAAGTGCAGCATATAGCCCTTGTGGACGATGCTTAGCACACAACTGTCTCCAGTGATGAGTGGCCACTTGTGGGCAAACAGGGCAAGTTGACCTCCTGTGCAGGGTTGGGAGAGCAGGGATGGAGAGGCTATGCCTAAGGAGTCAAAACCCCCCACCTGGAAGCTTGGGAGTCCTCTGCCTACGGGGCCCATTACCCTGCCTGCTGACCCTGAGGGGGAGCTTGGGAGGCCTGCTGACCCTGAGGGGGAGCTTGGGAGGCCTGGTACTGTGGGTACTGTTTGTAGGCAGTGCCTTTCCTCGGGTAAAAGGGCTTTTTACCCGAGCCCTTCTTTTTGTGAGAAGGGGCAGAAGTCTTTCTAGACAGCTTGGTCCTCGTGAGGTGCTCGGTTTCGAGCTGTGCGGCCTTCTCAGTCATGGGCTTGCCAAAAAGGTTCTCACCTCGGCAAGGGACATCGACCAACTTGTCCTGAACCCATGGCTTGAGGTTCGATGACTGCAGCCATGCCTGGCATTGAGCCGCGATGCCGGCTGCTGCCACAAGGGCCGAAGCCTTGAAGCCATCGTAGGCAGCACGGGACATAAACCTGGAGCATTCCCGTATCCCTGAGGACAAGGACTTGAACCTCTGCAAGGGTTCCCCGGAGAGACCAGCAGAGAAGCCGGCCAGCTCCTTGGCCAGGTCCCGCAAGTACATGCCCATGTACAGCTGATAAGACTGGACACGGCAAGCAAGCATCGAGCCCTGGAAGCACTTTCTACCAAAACCATCCAGGTTCCGGGCCTCCCTGCCAGGGGGCACCGCTGAGTGCATCATCTGACTTTTCAGGCGATGCATGGTCGATTCCACTAACATGGAATGGTGTGGGAACTGCGCCTTCTGAAAGCATGGGCTCTTCAAGAGTCGATATATAGAATCGACCCGCTTGCTTAGAACCGGCGCCGAGGCCGGTGCCTCCCACATCCGGAAGAGGAGCCGTTCCAGCATCGGAGGAACCGGAACAGTAAAGGCCTCCTTCGGAGGAGAGTCATACTGTAGGGCCTCGAGCTCCTCGGCTCGAGGCTCCTCCTCGGGGTCCGCAGGGATAGCCAACGCAGTGGCCATATTCCAGACGAACTCCGAGAACCGGGTATCCTCCGGAGGGGATCTACTCCGGGGCTCAGACTGCGGTGAGTCCGACGGGAGGCACCGAGTCCTGAAGGTGTCGGGGGACTCCTCGTCCTCCGTCTCACAGGCGGACTCTCCGATGAGGAATCGGGATCCGACCGTGCGGGGCCTGTGAGCACCCGCCCCGATGCCGAAGGCACCAGCATCGACGCCCTCGGTCCCGAATGGGAGGTTGAGGGAGACCGCGACCGAGGTCGATCTCGAGCCTTCATGGTCTCGAGTATCGGCTTGGTCTCCGTGGTCGACTTCGATGTCCCGGTGGTCGGGGCAGATGCGCCAGACAGGCTGGCCATCAGTGCCCGCTGCTGTTCCATGAAGGCAGACAATCTGCATTCCAAGGCTGTCAGCCTGAGACCCAGCTCAGGAGACTCAGCAGCCACCGACTCGGGCCCCGGCGGCGCCGGGCCCGACGTCGGCTCTCTGGGAGGGGAGTCCACGAGGACTACAGGACTTACGTGTCCAGCAGACTCAGACTCCACACGAGGTACTTTTGGAGGCTTCTCCTGTTCCACGGGCCTGGGGCGATGGTCGGGGGTCTGAGACCTAGCTCTCGAGGAGCCAAGGACCTCCTCCTCCGACGCCCTCGCGAGCCGCTTCTTCCTCTTTCGTTCCCAGTCGGGGGGACCCCCTGTCCGAGGAGCCCCGACGGTGCTCGGGATCTGATTCCCGAGATGTCGAGGGCTCAGACAAGGTTCGGGCCCGGCCGGAGGCCGAGTCAGAGAAAAGCCTTTCTTTTTGTTGCTGATGACTTCGAAGCGCCTTGGAAGACATCTTTCCACATGGTCCACAGATCTTAGGATCGTGGTGAGGACCCAGGCACCGAAGGCAGCAGTCGTTGTGTGTCGGTGAGAGACATTAGTTTCTTGCACCGATCACACTTTTTGAAACCGCTGGAAGCCATCGGGGAAAAAAGAGTCCCCGCGAGGTCAAAGGACCGGCCTTCCAGGGAAAAGAAAAAAAGGGCCCGAATGCCAGCCACGAAGGGCAAAAACCGAAAAAATAAGATCGGGCTTGATACCAGTGTACCGAACCCGGCGGGAGGGGAACTGGCGTCGAACCGGAGAAAAAATAGCGAAGGAATCACGAAAAAATCCAACTATTTTCCGGGAGGACTAGGACACACGTCCGACGGGCTTCACGGAAAAAGAGAGACTGAGCAAGATGACACCTTTAGGCGGGAAGGGAACCGCGCATGTGTGCCTGCATTCCTAAAGGCTTTCATGGAAAGCTGGGGAAATGCTCCGCAAGGGCTCTATCGACGTCGATGTCACCCATATGTGAGGACTGACTTCCTGCTTGGTCCTGGAGAACTATTTACAACTGTCGAAGTCTGCGATTGCCTCTCTTTCTCCCTCTGACTTTAGCTTTTCTGCATTTCTGGGCAATTTTCAGGGTTTCTTTGGTCATCCATTTTTGCATTTTCATCTGTTGTAGAGATTTTTCACTTTCTTCCAATACAACTTTCTTGATGTCATCCCATAACTCTTCTGGAGCTGTCATTTGTATCTAAAGCAGCAAATTGATTTTATTTTATTTATTTAAAGTCTTTTCTATACTGCGCTTTTTCAAATTCAGCTTGGTTTACAAGAAATATTAACTTTGTCCAGTCGTGGAGGCCCATACTGGACTTACAGAGAACGGGGATGGTACACTTGGGTTTAACTGGGTAAACTATATACAGGGATAAGCTGGGTATTTACATTCTAGGATAATATAGACATTCTTAGATACTATATACAGGGTCATGCTCAGGTTCTGGTAGAGTTAACATGTTGTGCTAGAGTCCTGAATAATGGGTGGCGTGGGGTGGCTGTTTAGTTGATTGGAGATGACTGGTCGATGAGAGGAGCCATAGTGCTGCATGAAGAGGTGATGTTTCAGGGTTTTTCTGAATGTGGTGAGGTCTGTAATGGACCGGATGCTAGGTGGGAGAGTATTCCAGCACGAAGGAGCGTAGTACACAAAAGCTCTCTTTTTTGTGGCCTGTGAGCATTTTGTAATCTCACTGGGGATACTCAGAGTGTTTACTGTGAATGATCTTCTGGCTCTATTTGTGGGAGTGGGGATGATGAAGTCTGTGATAGAGGCAGAGGTGATTCTATTGATGGCTTTGAGTGTCATCAGCAGGGTCTTGAAAGTGATCCTACAATGAACTGGTAGCCAGTGGAGTTGCTTCAGGATTGGTGTTATGTGGTCCCTCCTGGATGCACCGTGTAGGATTCTGGCTGCAGCATTCATGGCTAGTTGTAGTGGGATCAGCGCGTTTTTTGGTAGCCCCTGTAGGATGATATTGGCATAATCGAAATGGGGCATGATTAGTGCTTGGTAGACTGTCCTAAAGTCATCCGGGTCTAGCAGAGGTCGTAGGTGGCGGATTGTGCGAATCTTAAGGTATACTGCCTTGACGGTGTTATTTATATGGGCTTTCATGTTCAGTTGCTGATCGACTGTTATCCCTAGGTAGCAGATGGTTGGCTTGCTTTGAAGTTCGGCATCTCCTACTTTTAGTACAGACGGTGGAGTAAAGGATTGATCCCTGGAGATGAATAGTGCTTCGGTTTTCTTTAAATTTATCCTTAGGTTTTGGGTGTAAAGCCAGTCTGCTATGGCGCTGAAACAGGAGGTTAGTGTTGAGAAATCTGGTTGGTCTGTGGTGAACGGCGTGTAGAGTAATATGTCATCAGCATATGCAAGGCATGAGATGCCGATGGCTTGCGCAAGTGTGCAGATGGGCTGCATGTATATGTTAAAGAATAGCGCTGAGAGGGATGATTCCCTGTGGGACACCTTGTGTTTGCTGGAAAGCTTTAGACGTTGTGGATCCTGTCCTCACATGCTGCCATCTGTCTGAAAGGTAGAATTCGCACCATCTCAAGGCTGTGTCCTGGATCCCTTTCTCTGCCAGCCGCTCAATGAGTAGTGTGTGGTCCACAGAATCAAACGCTGCGGCGATGTCAAGGAAGATAAGGGCATATCCTCTTCTAGATTTGTTCAGGCCGGTGGTTAGTGTGTTGAAGAGGATGATTAGTAGTGTCTCGACCCCATGTGCTTCTCTGAATCCATGTTGACATGGGTCTAGGGGTGCGTTGGTCTCGATGTGATCCTGGATTTGTTGTTGAGCAATTTTTTCAATTATCTTGGCCATTAAAGGGATACTTGAGATCGGCCTGTATGACAACTTTTTGGGTATCCAACTTGCAGTTTTTTATTAGTGGTCTGAAGGAAGTTTGTTTCAGTGTCTGTGGGAATGCTCCCTTGCTGAAGGAGAGATTAATGATTTTGGTTAGGAAAGGGCTAAATTCCTTACACAGTGTCCTTATCCAGAACGCTGGGCAGGGGTCGTTTGGCGCTGTGGTGGTGTTGATTACCTTGATTGTGTCTTCAATGTGCTTCGCTGAGGACGATGAGAAGGCGGTAAGTGGTGTAGGGTGCTGTGGTCTGTTCACAGTGGTGGGTGGTGGTGTCTTCACAGTCTGAATTGTTTTTGACTGTAGGTAGTCCGCATATTCCTGTGGTTGTGGCATGGTTTGTTGGGCATGGGAGGTTTCCTTTGTGAGGGTCCTTACAATGTTAAATAGGTCCTTTGGTTTGGCCATATTTTGCAAGCAGTTTTTATATTCTGGTGGTATATTCTCAAGGTCATATTTTGATACATTCATGAGTGGCTTGCTCTTTTTCAACTTTAGCTTGAGTTTGCAGAATAGTAGTTGATGATCTGTACCACAGTCAGCTCCAGGTTTTGTCTTTGTTGAAGTTATAGAGCTTTTATTTATTTGCTTTTATGTACCGCGCTCTTTGGAATCAGTGCAGTTTACATATAACGAAAACAGTATAATGGTTTACATGCAACAGTTTGTATAGAACAGTTTACATTGAATTAGAAACAAGTATAGATCAGTTTACATTAAACTAGAACAAGTAACAGTAAATAACAAGAATAACAGGCAGCTACATTGTTGACTTCCACAGATGCAGTCAATTTGATTTTTGTACAATGCAGTGGGTGAAGTTCATGTGTACAGTCGTTGCTTGTGTTGCTGGAAGAAGGTGTTTGAGATGAACAGATCGTTGGACTTGCAGAATTCTATCAGTCTTTCTTCAGCTTCATTTCTGTTGCCAAGGCCATATTTTCCTATCACTTTGCCTTCTTCTTTGTTGCCTACTTTTGCATTCTAGTCACTCATGACTATCAGGATATCCTGTTTGCATGTTCTATCAATTTCAGCTTGTACTTGTTCATAGAACTCATCAACTTCATTCTCTTCTACAGCTGTTGTTGGGGCATATACTTGAATTATAGTTGTGTTGATGGGCATTCCTTGTAGACGAATAGAAATTAAGTGTTCACTGATTGCACTGTATTTCATTACAGTTCTTATAAGTTTCTTTTTAATTATAAATGCAACACCATTTCTTCTTTGTCTTTCAATTCCAGCATAGTAGACTATGTGATCATCAGATGCAAAGTGCCCAATGCCAGTCCATTTTAGTTCGCTGACACCCAACAGATCGAGTTGTACATGTTCCTTTCATTATTATTGACCACCTCTAACTTCCCTTGGTTGCATGTCCCAATATGTAAGACATTTTTGCAGCTTCTGACTCTCATTTCATGCACAGCTACATCAGCAGTCAGACGTTCCGAGGGCTTTAATCCAACCACATCATAAATGCCGGCTTTACTCTGAAAAGTCTTCAACTCCTCCCCAGTAGCCAGTTTAATGCTTTTTGACCTGGGGGTCTCATCTTCCTAGCACTATAGTGCAATTTGTTTTGTTGTGACTATCCATTGGGTTTCGTAGCAAGATATGCAGGTAATTCTAGTGTTGTAGCCATTGTCACAGAAATGTGATCCTCCACTGCCAACACCATCCCATTCTGCTGCTGCCCAGATGGGTGATTTGCCTTGGTCTGGCACCTCAGCTGAGGCTTGTTCATCTTGGGAGACCCTGCCAATAGTTAAGCTACCGATAGCTTAGCCCTCAGCATCACTGATGCACACAAGCCCTCACAGCATGACAAGCTGCAAACCAAGTGAAGGATAACACCCTAAATGACCTCTTATAAAAGTATACTCAGTGGTATCAATATTCAAGAATCGATTGTGTGGGCAATATCATTGGCTAAATGTATCTGGTTATCTTTATATTATGCTCAGCTGCAGTTACCCAGATACTTGTGTAGTTGAATATCCAGTTAATTTACTTGCTCAAAGTTTAAACATCATATTTAAAGACCTTTGATTTACATGATTTACCTCAATTCATTGGCGCTGCCCCATGGTTTCTGTCCTCTACTATGTCTCTTTTGCCCTTCTCCGACACAGACTTCAAAACAGAAAGACTGTGTTGGAGGAGGGCAGAAGAGACATAGAGGGCACAAACTGTGCTGTCCTGCATTTTCTGAGCTATTGCCACCACTACAGGCTGCAGAGAGGGGTGGCAGTGGCAGTAATGCAGGCAGCAGAATGGAGGGGCCCGCCTAGGATGTCTCCAATCCTTGCACTGGCCCTACTCCCAGTCCACTCTATTGAATTGCTTTTTAGCATCCATTGCTAGCAGCATAGTCAGCACCTTCCTCCTCTATGTCACTCACAACAATCTTTCTCTTAATACTGTCTGTCATTTGTCTGCTCAGGATGAATCTCGCATGGTGTAAGAGTTTTAAAATTGCCACTTCTCTCTGTGCCAAAATCTGTGCTAAACTTTTTACGCCTCCTAGCCAATATCTTGCTTGGTTTATTTCCAAACTCAAACTTTTTGCTTTAATATCCTTACTTAAAACTCACTTTCTTCCAATTGGAAAACCTTAAGCTTTCCCTTCACCTGGATAAGATCTTTAAGCATTTGCTGCACTGGAACCTACTTGAGCCTTCTCTTCAAGTATGCAGGTTCCTCAAACAATTATAACCCCTCCAAGCCCTCCTCCTTTTCTCTCTAGCTCCCCATTTAATGAATCACACCTTGCCACTGCCTTAAGGGCATCCCATACTAGGCCTACCCACACCTCCCCCTTATTATTAAACTCTAAATATTCACACATCTCCTTTTTAATACCTACTACTACTTTATTATCTTTGAAGAGACTTTTGTTTAATCTCCAGAAAAGTTTTTCTTTCCCTCCCCATGTCCAATCCTCTCATTTCAATTCATATAGGGGCATGGTCCAAAACCAAAATATTCCCCACCTCTCAAACTGCACTCTGAGGAAGAGATTCCTACTTATTAATATAAAATCAATTCAGGTGTACATCCTTTGCACATGCGAATTAGCACATATAATTTAGACTCTGCTCTCTCAAAGAACAAGTTAACTCTGTCTTCAGTTTTCATTCTTCACTTTATGTTGAATCTGCTCCACTCGTTCTATTCTCACTCAGTTTTAATTTCTTTAGTCATTTCCCATCTCGGCTATTACAACACACTCTATACTGGTTTCCCTTTATACTCCATCAAATGTCTTCAACTTAGCCAATCTATGTCAGCCAAGCTCCTCTTTGGGCTTCTCGTTTGACCACACCACTCCTGTGCTTATCTCAGTTCATTGACTCTCACTTCACTGACTCCCACATCACCGCCCAGCTGAAATTTAAGATTTTGGTTCTGGTCCATCGTGCCTATTATGCTTCCTCACCCCCTCTATCTTGCCTCCCTCATCACTGCTATCACCCACCATGCACCCACTCTTCCCAAGCTATGCTCCTGGTCCTCTCAGCACCCTCTTCCCTTCATTTAGAATTCTTTAAGTACTCTGAATCTGCTTACCTTAGTCAATCCCTTTGGAATCCTCTCTCACTTCCCCTTTATCAGGAACCTTCCCTCCCAAAGTTTAAAAAGAGTCTTAACCCATTTTGGACCAGCGTATGTTTTACATACATAAGGTTTCCATACTTACTACTCAACTGTTTACTAATTAATGGTTATAAATTCAATGGAACTATGTTTAGCTATTATCATTATGTCAAAAAGTGTTATATACAGATTTTTTATCTGAGATCTAGTTAGTTTAATAGGTATTCAAAGTTTGCTGATTTTGACGGTACTGGCGGCTCAACATAAAAAGATCACAAAAAATAGTAAGCAGCTTATAATGCTTGTAATAGCTACTATTTTGCAAATAAAAGTATTTGTAGACTTTAGAAAATAGGTTTAGATAACTATAAATTACTTAGTGTCAGAGTTATTGGTGCGTATATTGGCCTTGTATGTTTTTCATACGCTGGGCTAATATGTTGTCAAAATTAATTGCTGTCAAGCATTCTGTTCTAGGTGTTTCAATGGTGCAATATCAACGCACTGCATCAGAAGTGTTTTCATGTGTATCATATTCCGCCGTCAGAATGGACTGTTGACAAACTATATTACATCATAATGAAGTGTTTTATATGAAAACTGCAGTTTCAATAGTATCATACAGTATGCTTATGTCAATGAATATTGGAACTGAATCCTATTCTTTTCTGAAGACGGACAATATACTATATTGGACCAGTGTATGAAAAACATACACTATGTGAAACTTCTATTTTCTGCAAAGTTTTAATATTTTTTATTATTGCTGGTATTTCATAGTTGTTTGAGTGTAACAAATCTAATAAATCATCCAGAACAGAGAAAGAATATACGAGCTGTCCAAAATGGGTTAAAACCTAGTTGTTCCAACTCTCCTTTCTTCAAGGCCCTGGATGATAACCCCTGTTTTTTCCCTTTGGGGGCTACATCTGCTTCTTTTCCCTGTACCCACCTCTTGATGAATTGAAGTCCCTCTCCTCTTTCTTTTTGCCACTCCCCCTGTTTTCTTCCTCTCTGTAATGTTACTTCTTTTTACTGTAAACCACCATGATAGCTTTCAATCCAAAGTGTGATATAGTAAGCTCTTCCAAAACAACCAAGAAGGGCTGCTACTGCTGGGAAGGAATCTGCACATCTATGTACCTGCTGGGAAATTCTCTAAATCTTGGGGAAAATGGTTTAACTGATAAAATCTGTATATTTTCAAATTCAGTATTTCATTAAGTCAGGACTTCATATTACAAGCCAACTTTCAGTTAAATTACAGTCAGTTAGGGCATAGAAGGCAGTAAAATTGTGGCAGGTGTAGGCCTGTGATCCACAGTGTCTGACATAAGCAAGCCTAACTAGCTTGACCTGTAAATGAAGCATGTGAAGAGGCCCATAGGAATTGCACATCCCCCAATATGCTGCTATAGAATTAAGAACTCAGTAAAAGTATTGAATTAGCTTAGACAAGCAGAACAGATGGAAGAATACAGAGAAATGTGTTTAAAACTGCTGACAGAGAAATTAGAGCCCTGCTTCCCTACACGTAGCAACTAGCCCAATAGCCTTGAAAGTAGGAAAGTAACAAGTTAGTGAACTGGCCATTGTAATTGGGACTAGAAGGGGGGTGAGCAGGTGCTGAGCCCACCCAAAGAATATAATTGGATAACCATATCAGTACCGGGACCAATAGAAGGGGTACGGGAGGTACGGGAGGTTACCGGGACCAATGAAATGTTTTCCTATACCTAGAATGGAGCAAAAGTCTATAAAACTTGTTGTATTGCCAAAGAACATTGCTCAGCCATTTTGAAATTGACTTTGCTTGAGACTTGTGCACAAATAAATGATTTGGACCTTCTGAACAGACTCCTGGTATCATTGGTTTGTCTGCGCTCTGCTGCTACATATTCTTGGTGCGTTGGCCGGGAAGTTGTGGAATCAGAGTGTATATAGGGCAATATACCACGACATTCCGCCTCTATAGGCTTGGTCCTGCCGGGATCGCGCCCTACCGACGGGGGCTGCTTCCTGGCGCCACCGGTCCATTGCATCGGAGGAAGTTGGTCGGACCTCGGCGGGTGCCGGGCCCGGCTGGAGCCAACGCCTCGAACCCGAGTGAGGGGAGTCCGAGGTCCAACTCATGCGCCTGCTTGGGGAAGTTTGAGGACCGGATCCGGTGAGTATAGTTTTGATTTGTTGTCTAGACAGATATAGAAAGAGCAGTGCTGCCATTGGAACTTGTAATCTCGAGAATTTGGAACTTGGAAATTGGTAAGAGAGCTTGATCACCTCTCAAAGACGGACCGAGTACCCCCGCATGAGTATTCGCAGGGCGAAACTCCCGTCTTCTTGTATTTTGGTAATTGAACAAGACTAGTCAGAATAGATAGAAACGAATGCATTCTGGGATACGTTGCTAGCATGATTGTGTGAATGAAGTGTGTATGAGAGGTCTGGCAACACAGACCAAGCGAAGGCGGACCCCTGACTAGCGCATTTCCTGACCGGGCGACCGCGTTCAGGTCGCGAAAAGGGGGAAGCGATTGTCGTCTTGTCTTGTTATTTGTTTCCCTTATACGTTTCCAGGACCGTGAGGACCCCTTACCCACGGTCCGACTTCCTTTTCCCTTCTGTCTGTTGTTGCGCGCACACATCGAAATGGGAGGGGCGGGGTCTACTAGGAACACTCCATTAGAATGTATGATCGCACATTTTAAAGAGGGATATTCAGGAGATTATGGTATTAAAATGACTGCAGCCTGTTTACAGATTTTGTGTACTAGGGAGTGGCCCGATCTAGACCCTACCTGGCCCCGAGAGGGAACCTTTAATGTAGGAATTATCCAGTTAGTGCACCGTAGAGTGCGGATAGCGCACCCCGATCAGTACCCCTATATAGATTCCTGGTTAAGTATTTGTGAAGATCCGCCCCCTTGGGCGCAGCGCTGCTATGAAGAGCAGTGCAGAATAATGTTAGCGAAAACAGATCATAGTCAGAAAACAGAAAATAAACAGCCTAGTAAGAAAGGGAAAGATGAGAAGTCCAGGAAAAAGCCCATCCTGGTCGATCCTGAGTCCCCAGAAGTAATTCCCTGACAGCCTAGAACCCCGGGCCCAGTAAGAGTAGCCCGGCGTCCTGCCCCAGAGCCCCGAAGACAGCGGGTGCGGGACCCAACCCCCGAGCCACCTCCCGAAGAGCAGGAAGATGAGCTCCCTTTAGTTGAAGAAGATGATTCTACTGAAACAGAGACAGAGAAAGGCGAGTCAGATTCAGAAACAGAGAGGGAAGAAATTGAGAATTCCCTGAGTGAGACTGACAGTATAGAAGCGACCGCCAGTGTTAGCCTGCCAGTAAAAAGTAAATCCAAGACAAAGCATATAGAAAAGAAAATAACCCGTGATAAGCCTGCAGAAAAGAAGAAAAAGCACCCTGATAGGAGAAGTACGAAAATATCGCTTAGATCCCAAAAGACCTCTACTGCTAAGATGATGCCCTTACGGCAAGTCCCGGGAATACCTGTAAGAAATGATGATAATGAGGTGGTAGCGGGACCCCTAAGCTATGTATATGTCCCTTTCTCTACAACTGATTTGTTAAATTGGAAGTCGCATTATGCCTCATATACTAATAAACCCCAAGAGCTTACAGAATTAGTGAATACTATTATGGAAACCCATCAACCCACATGGGCAGATTGCCGTCAGCTCCTGTCCACCTTATTTACTACGGAGGAGCGGACACGAATTAGAAAAGCAGCAATAGACTGGCTGGCAGATAACCCTGTAGCTCCAGAACGAGGAGAAGAAAGAATAGACCATCGGGAAGCGGCCCAGAGGCAATTCCCGAATGAAGACCCCCAATGGGATCCGAATACTGAAAGAGGATCCAGAGCCCTAGCCCGTTTTCGCCAAGGCTTGTTACAAGGCCTGAAAAGGGGGGGCCAGAAAGCTATGAACCTTTCCAAAGTTACTGAAGTTAACCAAGGCATAGATGAGAGTCCAGCAGTGTTTTATGAAAGGTTAACTGAAGCATACAGAATGTATACTCCCTATGATCCCGATGCACCAGGAAGTTTATGCATGGTGAATTCTGCTTTTGTAAATCAGTCTCAACCAGACATTAGACATAAATTACAGAAATTAGAGGAGTTTGCGGGCATGAATGCAACACAGCTATTGGAAGTCGCTCATAAAGTGTATGTGAATCGTGATAATGAAAGACAGAAAGAATGTGATCGAAAGATGAAGAAGAAAGCTGATTTTCTGGCTGCGGCCATAGTTGAACAGAAAAGGGGAGGTGTCCCTAGTCGAAGGAGCAGAGGAAGGGGGCGGGGCCGAGGTGGAAGCCGGCCCCAGCAGCTAGGCGTAAACCAATGCGCCTATTACAGAGAAGAAGGACATTGGAGAGATGCATGCCCGCAACTTGAAGACGCCCACGAAGATGACGAAAGCGATCATCAATGGAGAGAAGAAAGACGAGGCCTTCCCGACATCGCGGAGGAGCCAATCGAGAACAATTCCAGCGAGAAAGAGGAGAAGCCGTGCAAGCATTGGCGGCAACAGCCTATGATGAAAATGACGTGGATTAGGACAGACCGGGCTCCGAATTTGCTTTAGGTCTCCAGGAGCCTATGGTCGGAATACAAATAGGAGACCAAGTTGTGAACTTTATGGTTGATACTGGAGCAGAACATTCAGTAGTGGACAAGAAAATAGCCCCATTTTCTACAAAAGCAGTCACCATTATAGGAGCAACTGGTGCCAAAGCTACAAAACCTTTTCTTCAGAATCGCATATGCAGTCTAGGAGGACAGCAAATAACTCATCAATTCCTTTACATGCCAGAATGTCCAGTGCCACTACTGGGACGAGATATGTTAGCCAAGCTACAGGCCCAAATATCCTTCACTGAAAGAGGAGAAATGCAAATGACAGTTAATTCACAAGCCAAACCAGCAGGAATAATTCTGCTCACAGTTCCCCGAGAAGAAGAATGGAGATATTACAGTGATGATTCTGTCCAAGACACCTATTTTGAACAAACCTTGAAAAGCATTGATGCCCCACCTGGAGTATGGGCAGAAGGCAGTCCCCCAGGCCTAGCCAAACATATAGCTCCAGTAATTGTGATTCTCAAGCCTAGTGCTACACCAGTACATATCAAACAGTACCCTCTCCCTAGAGCTGCAATTGAAGGTATCCACCGCCACTTGCAAAGATTACTGGAACATGGTCTACTGAAAGTATGTCAATCCCCATGGAACACCCCACTTTTGCCAGTGAAAAAGCCTGGAACAGATGACTACCGCCCGGTGCAAGATCTAAGAAGAGTGAATGAAGCAGTTGAAACTATACATCCAGTTGTACCCAATCCTTACACTCTTCTAGGACTGATTCCTGCTGAAGCCACCCACTTTACTGTTCTAGATTTGAAAGATGCATTCTTTTGCATAAGATTAGCCCCCGTGAGTCAGATATTATTTGCATTTGAATGGCAGGACCCCATCTCTGGAAGAGGGGGCCAACTTACCTGGACACGATTACCCCAAGGATTTAAGAATTCACCTACCATCTTTAGTGCTGCACTGAATCAAGACCTTTCCAGCTATCCAGTGGCCCCGGGGAAGAGAGTGCTTCTCCAATACGTGGACGATCTGCTGATAGCTGCTGTATCAGAAAATGAATGTATACAAGCCACCAAAGACCTCTTGCAGTTACTAGATGAAGCTGGATACAAAGTTTCCAGAGCAAAAGCACAACTATGCCAAAGCACAACTATGCCATTTCAACTCCCCCTGCATCGGGGTAGAGCATCACCACAGCTGACCTGCCTAATTGCTCCAGCTCAATCGGAGCTGTGGGAGGAGGAGCAGCAGCTCACAAAGAGCAGCCCGCGATCGGCGGGAAAATCGCCATTTCAACTCCCCCTGCATCGGGGTAGAGCATCACCACAGCTGACCTGCCTAATTGCTCCAGCTCAATCGGAGCTGTGGGAGGAGGAGCAGCAGCTCACAAAGAGCAGCCCGCGATCGGCGGGAAAATCGCCATTTCAACTCCCCCTGCATCGGGGTAGAGCATCACCACAGCTGACCTGCCTAATTGCTCCAGCTCAATCGGAGCTGTGGGAGGAGGAGCAGCAGCTCACAAAGAGCAACCCGCTCTCAGGCAGGCCCGCGCCTGTCGGGCCCGTGCCGGAGGGCCTCGCCAGAGGGCCCTTTGGCGTGGCCCTTAGGTAGTGGCCATCCACATAGGCATCATTCTATCTTAAACAACCTTGGAAAGAGTAATCACCCTGCACGCACCAGTTTGAAAAAGCTACAAAACGCTTCTAGATCATCGATTCTGCCAAAAATCGCAAAAGAATTACCACAAATAGAAAAAGAGACTCCACAAGGAGCTCCTTTAGAGTTGAGCTTGCAGGGAACCACCGTTGAGACACCCCAGCAACTTACCATAAGTATTTTCAGCCAATATTGTTGCTTATAAACGAATTAACTTGAATAACCAAATCTTGCCGGACTATCCTAAACATTATATATTATTGTGCCACCTTACTAATTTTGGTAACAGTTCAAATCCTTTATACATAGATGCACTAATATTATACTGCTTAAATCGATCACAGTACTCAGCATTACTTATAGAAGAATACCTCACTATTAGCAATACCAACACAATTTAAGCTTTAACATTATCCTGTACGAACTTAGCCTTGTGTTTTAGCTACTGTTGCCAGTAGCTCTATTTAGATATACTCCTGAGTTTGTGTTTTAATTACTGTATTTTAATTACTGTTGTCAGTAGCTCTCTTTAGATATACTGTTTAGATATACTTTTAGATATACTGTTGTCAGTAGCTCTCTTTAGATATACTCCTGCCACCTGTGATTCATCGCAGATATATTACTGTTGTCAGTATTAGGTCTCAGATATATTACAGCTATCTATAACTCACTTTAGATATATTCCTGCCACTTTTGACTCACTCTAGATTTATTACTGTTGTCAGTAACTTAATTTGAAATATCACTGCTATCTGTGTATCACACCAGATTTATTACTGTTGTCAGTAACTCACATCTACTTCTGACGTGGCCTCTATATCAACCTACCACTACCTTCTAATATGTAACAACTGATTGTTCTACTGAGCAAGCCAATTTACATCTCTACACTAGTCATTAACTGTCCTTCCTACTGTTGTCAGTAATTATTTATATTATCCCATCAGAGAATACCACACCTCCTCTACACAACTCAACACCCCACCGAATCAGACACATTGGCTAACATACCTCTGATCCAGATTCAGAAAATGGCACACTCCAACATCATGTTTCCAAGAATATTATACACATTTATACTATTGACAATAATAACTAACCTATCACTAAGTCTAAACAGCAAAAATTACAGGACCATCCCTATAATACACAATCATACTCAATATGACAACCATATTGGACACACTCACCCAAACAACTACCCAAAGATAAACTACCATAGACTAATACACATAAAACAAACAAGTTCACCTCAAATTTGCAAGGAAACGTCCTCAAACTTATCCTCCCTATCATGCATTCTTATTAATGCACGATCAATGAAAAATAAACTCCCCATATTTAATGATCTAATAACAGATTCCAAACCAGACATTTTATGTGTCACAGAGACTTGGCTTTCTGAAACGGACACAGTCTACCTAAATCAACTTGATAATGAAAACTATGACCTTTTTTACAAACATAGGTCTAACAAAAAAGGCGGAGGAGTCCTAATGATGACGAAAAAGATATTAAATGCTAAATCAATTCAAACAAACATATCTAATAACATAGACACATTATTAATAAAAATCGGCCTCATGAAAATCTGCTTAATTTATAGGCCTCCAGACCAAAGTGCAGATTGCCTAGACTCCTTTATTGATCTCCTTAGCTCATCCACTGCACAAAACCCTGTAATCATGCTAGGTGATTTCAATCTCCCATCACTATCAACACATAACTCCAAATTATTTCTGGATGCTATATCAGATATAGATTACCATCAAATAATAAATACCGCAACACATATAAAAGGAGGAACACTAGACATGATTTTTCTTCCCGATGTACTCTTCAAACTAATCAACCCAAATTCCATAGCACTCACAGAGACACCCTGGTCTGATCATTATACTATCAAAATAGACCTCAAATATCATACTACTAATGTCAAAAACTATACATTAAGTGGCCCCACGTCAAAATTTAAAAAGTTTAATGAAACGGAATTCCTTGACTCTACAATCCCCCACCTCTTGCCATCCACATCAGATCTAGATGACGCTGTCAACAACTGGTACGAAACCATCAATAATGCAGCCAAAAGCAACCATACAAATAAACAAAGAAAACACCTCAAAACAAACAGTACACCATGGTTCAATAATACACTAAAACAAATGAAAAAAGAACTAAGAAAACACGAAACTAAATGGCGAAAATCTAAGTTGACTATACATAAGGAAATATATAATAACCATCTCATAAAATATAAAGAAGCACTAGATAGTACAAAGAAAAACTACTACGCAGCAACATTATCAAAATCATTTAACAGACCTCGAGAGCTATTTTCTATTGTCAGAAATCTTACCAATAACGCTCAAACTTCTAGCAATGAAATCACTGACATCTCAGTACAAACACTAGCCAATCACTACCAAAACAAATCAAAAAAACCTCAAATGTCACTAGATACAATTAACACCTTTCAGCAGCCTATTGACGAATGGTCAGACTTTTACCCCATTTCAAGAACGTCATTAAAAACTATCATATCTGGTCTCAATACCACAACTTCATACTTAGACCCATGCCCAGTATCATGGATAAAAAACACACTACCAACTCTTCTATCATTCATTCTTCCAATAGTCAACCTCTCATTAACCCAAGGTTACCTTCCACAATCACTCAAGCACGCACAAATACGCCCAATTCTAAAGAATAGCAAATTAGATAAAACATCCCCAATATCATACAGACCCATCTCTAGCATACCATTTTTGGCCAAAATAATAGAAAAAGTTGTGCAATTACAGACACAGGAATACATAGACACATCTTATCCACTTGATGAGCAACAATATGGATTTCGACCCCGCCACGGAGTTGAAACACTACTTACTGTATTAATTGATACTCTCCTAAGAGGAATCGACAACCATAAACAAGCATTCATCCTCCTCTTCATTGACATATCAGCGGCCTTTGATAGTGTACATCACTCAATAATGCTCAGAAACTTAAAACAGATAGGCATAAACTCTACAGTATATAAATGGTTCACTTCCTATTTAAACAACAGAACTCAAAATGTACGAATAGGCAATCAAACATCAACTACATATAACCAAGAAATAGGTTTACCACAAGGATCTGCTCTATCAGCCCTACTTTTTAACATTTACATAAAACCGGTCTGCAATATCTTAAAAAAATTTGGAGTACAATATCACCTCTATGCAGACGATATTATGATGTACATTCCATTTACTATCCCTAACCTACCATTACAACTCCTCTCAGACTGTTATAACGAAATCACAATTTGGCTAAAAACTCAAAACCTCCATATAAACCATGCTAAAACCGAAGTCCTAATTGTAACAAAATATCAATCATTTATTCCCCCAACGCATATAACTCTACAAGATAAAGAAATTAAAATAAAAAATGAAATAAGATATCTAGGTGTTATAATAGATACACACCTTACAATGGAAACACACATTAGAAACACCACAAAGAAAATCTATTTCAAACTTAAAATTCTCAAACAACTACGCCCGCTAGTATTTGTACAAGATTTCATTAATATAACACAAGCTATTATAACCCCTCACTTTGATTTTGCCAACCTAATACTTATGGGCATTTCAAAACAGAACATTAAAAGAATTCAACTAGCCCAAAATGCAACGGCAAGGATTATATTAAAAATAAACTCACTCCAACACATAACACCAATACTAGCATCCCTTCATTGGTTACCAATACAGAGTAGGATAACATACAAAACAATAATTACCTCATTCAAAGCATTAAATGATATGGCGCCAACTACACTATGTAATTTAATATGCAAAGAAACACCTAAGACTACCCACAGAAAAGAACAATTAAATAAACTAAAGATTCCGAAGGACTTCATAAAAGCACATAAATTAACCAACAATAGAGCCTTCTCTCATATAGCTCCTACTATCTGGAACTCCCTACCAGAGGATCTACGATCTCTAACAGAGATCATGGAATTCCGCAAAAAATTAAAAACTTATCTATTCACCAAACACTATAACACCATGGAAAACCTTACACTCAACTTAGATAAAGGCTAAACAAGTAACCGACAACATAAAGCACAACCCTTCCACATAAATAGACCTCACACATAGCGCAAATGAAAAGACCTTCCAATCTCTTATGCCCTAATACCTTCATCTTGTATATAGTTGTATCTGTTATGTACTATATTATGTACGTTAACACCATTTTCTGTTAGTTAATTGTTTTAACTCAGTTCCAGTTAAATTTGTTTAATTTATGATACTTTAAGATGTTCTATGTATATCTAAGATGTTCTATGTAAAACAAATTTCGATTTGTTAATAGTTGTTATTTGTACACCGCAACTGATCTCTGGAAGATGCGGTATAAAAATGAATGTTAAATAAATAAATAAATAAATAAATAAAAAAAGAAGTGAAATACTTGGGCTTTCGTATAACCCAAGGAAGTCGAAAATTAGGCAGAGAGAGAAAAGAAGCAGTATGCAGAATTCCAACCCCAACAACCAGAAAGCAAGTCAGAGCCTTTCTGGGAGCAGCAGGATATTGCCGAATCTGGATACCCAACTTTGCCCAAATTGCCAAACCACTGTATGAAGCCACAAAAGGAGAAGAAAAGTCACCACTGGAGTGGGGACCTGAGCAGGATACAGCCTTCAAGACGTTGAAGGAAGAATTGATGTCATCACCAGCCCTTGGACTACCAGATGTTCATAAACCTTTTCACCTGTTTGTACATGAAGCACAAGGAAATGCCTTAGGCATGTTGACTAAGAAATTGGGAAATTGGGAACGACCTGTAGCATACCTATCGAAACAATTGGACACTGTGGCCAAAGGATGGCCACCCTGCCTGAGAGCAGTTGCAGCTACAGCATTGTTAGTGAGTGAAGCAGACAAGCTCACACTAGGACAGAATATACGAGTCACTGTGCCACATGCAGTCCTTGCCCTTATGGAACAGAAAGCAAATCATTGGCTCACCAATTCCCGAATGTTGAAATATCAGAGCATGCTATGTGAAAACCCACAGATACAATTGGAAGTGAGCCATGCCTTGAATCCAGCCACATTGATACCCATTAGTGAAGAACTCCCAGAGCATGACTGTATAGAAGTCATGGACACTGTATTTTCAAGCCGACCTGATTTGACAGATGTGCCCATAGACAATCCTGACCAAATCTATTATGTTGATGGAAGCAGTCTCATCATCGATGGACGACGCTGTGCCGGATATGCAGTAGTCACTCAACATGAAGTTGTTGAATCATCAGCTCTAGCCTCAGGCACATCAGCCCAAAAAGCAGAATTGATAGCACTCACCCGAGCACTACGACTAGGTGAAAAACTTGTGTTGAATATATATACAGACTCTAAATATGCCTTCACCACCTTACATGCCCATGGAGCTCTCTACAAAGAAAGAGGACTTATCACATCCGGAGGAAAATCAGTTAAGTATGGCCCCGAGATACTGATGCTACTTGACGCAGTATAGGCCCCAACTCGTGTAGCTGTCATGCATTGCAGAGGACATCAAGCAGGAAAAGGAGAAGTTGCCCGAGGAAACAGATTTGCAGATGCCTCAGCACGACAAGCAGCTATGACAGGACAAGTTTTGCCACAAGCCACACCGATGCAGGCAGCATTGTTTCCAGTACCCTTGAACTCATGGACACCACGATATACCACCAAAGAATTAGACTACTACTGTAACAGAGAAGATGGAGTACTGAAAGATGGGTGGATTGAACTGCCACCAGCAGAGGACAGTCAACCCCCAGGACAAATAGTAATTCCTGAATTGTTAGGACCGGCCTTTGTCAAGGCTTTCCATGAAACCACACACTATGGGAAGACTGCTATGGAAAAAGCACTTAGACCACATTTCTATATTGCCAAGTTACCAGCTCTATCAGCCTCAGTAGCACGCCAGTGTCAAATTTGTGCCAAAAACAATGCCAAGCAAGGTCCCACACCACCACCTCGAGTTCAGTCAGGAGGTGTAACCCCCATGCACCACCTGCAGATTAATTTCACTGAAATGCCAAAAGCCAGTGGATACCACTACCTATTAGTATTAGTTTGTACTTTCTCTGGGTGGGTAGAAGCCTTCCCAACCAGAACCGAAAAAGCCAGAGAAGTCACCAAAGTTTTATTGAGAGAGATTGTCCCTAGATTTGGAATTCCAGCAGTAATAGGGTCAGACAATGGACCCTCATTTGTTTCTCAGATTACCCAACAGTTAGCAAAAGCCCTACAGATACAATGGAAACTCCACACTGCATATAGACCCCAGAGTTCAGGGAAAGTTGAGCGAATGAATCGTACCTTAAAAGCCCAAATGTCTAAGCTCTGCCAGGAGACACACTTGAAGTGGCCCCAAGTGCTCCCAATAGCTTTACTCAGAATACGCTCAGCTCCTGTGAAGTCAACAGGTTTTTCCCCTTTTGAAGTTCTGTATGGTAAACCCCCACCAATAGTGCAAGGAATTAAAGGAAGTCTAGCCCAAATTGGTTCAGAAATAACCAGGCAAGAACTCCTAGCTCTTAGTTTTGTTCTGCAGACTCTCCATGCGTGGATCCAAGACCAGTTGCCTATCAACTTGACTGAACCCCTACATCCCTACCAGCCTGGTACCTTGGTGTGGATCAAAGATTGGAAGAAGACACCGCTGGAACCCCATTGGAAGGGACCATACACCGTCATCCTGTCTACCCCAACTGCAGTAAAGGTAGCGGAGATCGACGCCTGGATCCACCACAGCAGAGTCAAGCCCGCAGCAGCTCCAGAACCTGAGCAGTGGACAGCGGAGCAGCATCACGATGCACCTTTACGAGTTACTCTGAGACGGCAATCAGCAGCATAGACACTTTGTCACAGTGCCTTGCAGTAGCCAAGTCTTTCGAAGAGGATTGCTGTTTTTCCATACAGCACTAATTGTGTTTCAACGAACCCAATCTGCGTGTGATTTTGCACACTACTTTGGTACTACTTTAACTAACCATACTTCAAAAGCCAACTGAAATTGCTAAGTTGGTTACTGTGTGATGGACAACTTGAGGATCTTCAATCAACACTCAGCACCCGTTGAAATTGCTTAATTAGCGCACGGGACGAAGAAAAGATCGTCGTGGTCAAGATTTGCAAGCTGAGGATTCAGAAGAACTCCAATCAACATGTATTTTTATCTGTGCTTACCCCTGGTTGCCTGTTTTGGAGGTTTTGAAATGACTCATGCTTTACCTCCATGCACTGCTTGCGTTACTTCTACTCGAACTGGACTAAAAGTAACTCAGACTTTGGTTTATCATTCTCACTATAAATGCACTGGTAAAGTGACTCGGTGTGTTTATAACACCATGAACTAAATATTTGCATTAAAGGTAGCTCCAGAGTATGCTATAACCCGCATCAGAACCCATCATATTATACGTTGGAAATGCGATGGAATGATGCAGACGGACCTATAATTAATGCTACGCGACCACTTAAAGATGCTAGTATACCTGCTGTTTTATATTTTGATGCATGTGATGTTATAAATAGAGATGGTCGTTACAGATGTGGTACCTGGGAAAAAGCTTATCGTAATGATCATAAGTATATGTGCCCAGAAGGTGCCACGGGATGGAGAAAGTGTACTGGTAAGAAAGAGTCATATAGTACTGCCCCAGCTGCAGATTACTATTGCCCAAACTGGGAGTGTGTTTTTTATGCTACATGGAATGCTGGTATTACAGATGAACAGAGAGATAAATGAGTTGCCACATTGACTAAGTCAAAGACAGATGACAAATGTAAGAAAGGTGCTTGTAACCCTTTGCAATTAAGGATCCGTAATCCTAATGCATGGAAACAAGGATATAAGTTTGGTTTACGTATTGCAGGAGGAGCAGTAGATCCAGGAACTATTGTGTATATAAGATTGAACACCCAAGCTTATAAGTCATCTAAATACCACATCCATTACACTTTTTATGAAGCTATGCATGTAAATAAGTTTGAAATTCCCCATCCACCCCAGAATTTATTTTTAGAATTAGCTGGAGCAGTAGTATCCAGTCTGAAGATTTCAGATTGTTATTTCTGTGGCGGAACCCAAATGGGTGACCAATGGCCATGGGAGGCCCAAGAATTGAATTATTCTCTGACTTACAATCAGACTAAATTACACAAGACTACTAGCGAATGGGTGTTAGCACACTCAATTATTGGACGTCTTTGCTATGCTAGAACTGGACCACAGTTCACCCAACTGGTAGGACAGCTGGTCTGTCTTAGCCAGAAGTTTTATAATGCCACTACCAAGAAGACATCATGGTGGTCAGGAAGTAAAGAACCTGAACCTCCTAACCCATTAGCCAGATTTCCTGAACTTGCTAGTTTATGGACTAACCTTGCCAAAACTCATGCTTGGCAAGCCCCACCTGGCCTGTATTGGATCTGTGGAAACCGAGCGTATGCTCAACTCCCATCACACTGGGGAGGAGCATGTGTCTTAGGGACCATCAGACCTTCTTTCTTTCTCCTACCCACAGAACATGGAGAACAATTAGGATACCCAGTGTATACTACCCACAGACACAAAAGAGCATTGCGACAGAAGAGAGCACCCCTCCAAATAGGCAAATGGGAGAAGTGGGAGGGTGATGATTGGCCACCAGAAAGAATTATTGAGTATTATGGGCTGCCACTTGGAATGATGATGGTATGTACGGTTATCGGACACCAATCTATATGATTAATCGTATTATTCGCTTACAAGCAGTAGTTGAAATAATAACTAATGAAACTAGCCATGCTCTCACACTTTTAGCTAGACAAAGCACCCAAATGCGCACTGCCATATACCAGAATAGTTTAGCACTTGATTATTTGTTAGCAGCTGAAGGAGGAGTATGTGGTAAACTGAATTTAACCAATTGCTGTTTGAAAATAGATGATAAAGGTCAAGTAGTTGAAGAGATTGCTGAAGATATGCGCAAACATGCTTATGTGCCAGTTCAGACTTGGCACCCACTAAGGTTACCTAACTGGTTTGCTAACCTTTTCTCATGGCTAGGAGGACTGAAGACTTTTCTAATACTAGTATTACTGATTGTTGTTGTTATTTTTCTATTGCCATGTATAATCCCATGCTGTATGCGTTCCATACACAGTGCTATTGATAGTACAGTAGAGCGGAAGACCGCAACTAAAATAATGGCCTTATATCAATCTCGTCCTCCTGGATATAGCCGAACTCCTCTAACCTCAGTATAATTATTGTAAAGTGATTAAATTCTCACACCTTATTAACTAATAGGGTGAGATTAATCAAAGGGGGGAATGTGGCAGGTGTAGGCCTGTGATCCACAGTGTCTGACATAAGCCAGCCTAACTAGCTTGACCTGTAAATGAAGCATGTGAAGAGGCCCATAGGAATTGCACATCCCCCAATATGCTGCTATAGAATTAAGAACTCAGTAAAAGTATTGAATTAGCTTAGACAAGCAGAACAGATGGAAGAATACAGAGAAATGTGTTTAAAACTGCTGACAGAGAAATTAGAGCCCTGCTTCCCTACACGTAGCAACTAGCCCAATAGCCTTGAAAGTAGGAAAGTAACAAGTTAGTGAACTGGCCATTGTAATTGGGACTAGAAGGGGGGTGAGCAGGTGCTGAGCCCACCCAAAGAATATAGTTGGATAACCATATCAGTACCGTGACCAATAGAAGGGGTACGGGAGGTACGGGAGGTTACCGGGACCAATGAAATGTTTTCCTATACCTAGAATGGAGCAAAAGTCTATAAAACTTGTTGTATTGCCAAAGAACATTGCTCAGCCATTTTGAAATTGACTTTGCTTGAGACTTGTGCACAAATAAATGATTTGGACCTTCTGAACAGACTCCTGGTATCATTGGTTTGTCTGCGCTCTGCTGCTACAAAATAAAAGCAAAAACAAAAAAACCTAGTTAAGGAGAAAGGAGTGATCTTACTCAATTTCAAATTTAACTGATTAGGCCTGAAGGAGTAGATTAACTAAGTCCTTTCAGTTCACCTTGAGATGAACACATAAGAACATAAGATATGCCATACTGGTCAGACCAAGGTCCATCAAGCCCAGTATCCTGTTTCCAACAGTGGCCAATCTAGGTCATAAGCACCTAGCAGTTTCCCTAAAAGACACAGGCTCCTCAATGCTTGTATTGGGTCAAGTAGTGATATCCCGTGGCCCTTTTAATAATGGTTTATGGACCTTTCCTCCAGGAACTTGTCCAAACCTATTTTAAACCCAGCTACACTAACAGCTTTTACTATATCCTCCGGTAACAAATTCCAGAGTTTGATTACACGTTGAGTGAAAAAATATTTTCTCTTATTAGCCTTAAATAGGTTACCCTGTAGCTTCATTGCATGTTCCCTAGTCTTTTTATATTCTGATGACAAACAAACAATCTACGTTTACCCGTTCCACTCAATTCATTAATTTATAGACCTCTATCATATCTCCCCTCAGCCGTCTCTTTTTCAGGTTGAAGAGCCCTAACCTTTTTAGCCTCTATTTATAGGAGCATCCTTCCATCCCCTTACCATTTTGGTGGCTCTTCTCTGTACCCTTTCTAATAATGCTATATCTTTTTTAAGATACGGCGACCAGAATTGCACACAATATTCAAGGTGCGGTCGCACCATTTATTTTATTTATTTAATGTCTCTTCTATACCGCGCTATTCCCATCAGTGTGGTTTACATTTAACAGAACCTTATACAATGCAGACGGGCTACATTGTAATTCCAAGGAAACAGGAGACAGAACTTGGACCTAACTGGGGTAACTTTCTACAAAATTATTTACACTAATAAATATTGTACATACTGATATTTACATGGGCTGCACCTAAGAGGCTAGCTGCTCTATGGCGTGCTGGGTGTGGTGTTAGAGAGGTCTTGGTGATTGGGGTGGCTGTTTGTGAGCTGTCCCTTGAGTAGTACCTTCTTGGTGATTGGGGTGGCTATTTGCGAGCTGTCGTCTGCGTAATGTCTTATGAATAGGTGGTACTTCAGTGCCTTCCTGAATTGTGCCAGGTCGGTGATTGCTCGAATGGCTGTAGGGAGGGCATTCCAGCATCTGGGCGTACAGAGCATGAACGCCCTATTGGATGTTGCCCAGGTGCATTTCGTTGTTTCCTTTGGAATTAGCAGAGTATTGAGAGCTGCGATTCTTCTGGATCTGTTTGGGGGGGGGGGTGGATTAGCTCGGTAATGGAGGTGGAGGGTTGGTTGTTTATGGCCTTGAAAGTCATTACTAGGATCTTGAAAGATAGTCTGCCGTGGATTGGTAACCAGTGAAGATTTTTTAGGATTGGTGTAATGTGGTCCGTTCTTGAGGCTCCGTATAGAATTCTGGCAGCTGCATTCATTGCAAGCTGGAGTGGATTCAGCGATGCTTGTGGGAGCTCATGTAGGATTGCATTGGCATAGTCGAAGTGTGGGATTACGAGGGCTTGATAGACTGTTCGGAAGTCATTTGGGTCGAGTAATGGTCGTAGATGCTGTAGTGTCTGTACTTTATGGTATATTGCCTTGACTGTGTTTCCAATGTGGGTTTTGATGTCCAGCCGTTGGTCCAAGTGACCCCCAATTAGCGAATTGTGGGTATGGCTATCAGCTCGGCGTCCCTCAACTTTAAGGCTACTGGAGGGATGAAACCTTGGTTCCTTGTGATGAAGAGGACGTCTGTCTTGTTGTGGTTTATTCGGAGGTTTTGAGTATGGAGTCAGTCAGCAACAGCGTCAAAGCAGCTTGTTAGTGGAGAAAAATCTGGCTGGTCGGTTGCAAATGGCATGTATAGTAGTACGTCATCTGCGTATACCAGGCATGTGACGTTAAAGGAGCGAATCAGGGTACAGATGGGCTGCATGTATATGTTGAACATCAGTGCAGACAGTGAGGATCCCTGAGGCACACCTTGTTTTTGCTGGAAAGGTTCCGAGGTTGCAGTGCCGGTTCTAACGTGCTGCCATCTGTTAGTCAGGAACGATACAGAGGCATTATAATATTCTTTGTTTTATTTTCCATTCCTTTCCTTATGATACCTAGCATTCTATTTGCTCTCTTGGTTGCCGCTGCACAGTGGGCGGAGGGTTTTAACATGTTATCCACGATGACACCTAAATCTTTTTCCTGGGTGGTGGTTCCCAATGTGGAACCTTGCATTGTGTAACCATAGTTTGGGTTGCTCTTTCCTAGGTGCATAACTTTGCACTTGTCCACAATAAATTTCATCTGCCATTTGGATGCCCAGTCTTCCAATTTATCAAGATCCTCTTGCAATTTTCCACAATTCTCTTGGGTTTTAACAACTTTAAATAGTTTTGTGTCATCTGCCAATTTGATAACTTCACTCATTATTCCCTTTTCCAGGTCATTTATGAATATGTCAAAAAGCAGCGAACCCAGCACAGATTCCTGGGGTACTCCACTATTCACCTTTTTCCATTGGGAAAATTGGCCATTTAGCCCTACCCTCTGCTTTCTATCTTTTAACCAGTTCCTGATCCACAATTGTACATTGCCTCCTATCCCATGACTTTTTAGTTTTGCCATACGTCTCTGATGAGGTACCTTGTCAAAGGCTTTCTGAAAGTCCAGATACACTAGACTAGACTGTAAGTTCTAATTAGCAGGACTTGCATATGTCTGTACAGCACTGTGTACGCTTTGTAGTGCTATACAAATGATCAGTAGTAGCAGTAATAGTAGTAAGTTAAGAGTTTACATCAGGCATGGGCGTTATTTAAAAATACTATCCCGAAAACCCATTCCATGCTTTAAGAAAGGTGGAAGGAAGGGCAAAAGACAGTCAGCATGGCTTAAAGGTGATATCAGGGAGGCTGTTATAGCAAAGAAAGAATCTTTCAAAAAAATGGAAAAAACAGCCAAATGACAAAATAAGGAAATAACGTATAAATACTGGCAAGTTAATTGAAAGGTAGTGATAAGGCAGACAAAGAGAATATTAGAATTTGAAAAGAAGCTTGGGGTGGAAGCAAAAGTTTATAACAAAAACGTTTTCAAGTATATTCGTAGCAAAACACCAGTGAGTCAGTTGGACTAATAGATGACAGAGGAATAAAAGGGGCACTAAGAGGACAAAGTCAAACTGGAGAGACTGAATGAATTCTTTGCTTCAGTCTTTACTGAAGAAGATGTAGGAAACTTAAATGATATTTAATGGTGATGTATCAGAGGAAATGAAAAAATCTTGATAAATCAGGAAGATGGACTACAGCAATTTGATAAACTAAAGAGTAGCCACTTAAATGATATTTAATGGTGATGTATCGGAGGAAATGAAAAAATCTTGATAAATCAGGAAGATGGACTATAGCAATTTGATGAACTAAAGAGTAGCAAATCACCTGAACCAGATAGCATATTTCAGGGTGCTAAACGAACTGAAATATGAGATTGCTGACCTACTTTTAGTAATATGTGAACTATCATTAAAATCATCTATAGTACCTCTACATTGGAAAGTGGCCAATGTAACACCAATTTTTACAAGGGTTCTAGGTGTGATCTAGGAAACTACAGACCAGTGAGTTTGACATCAGTGCCAGGCAAAACCATTATAAAGAACAAAATTACTGAACAAGTAGAAAATCAGGGTTTAATGCCACAAAGCCAACATGGATTTAGCCAAGGAAAGTTTGTCTCACTAGTCTCTTATATCTTTTTTGAAGGTGTGACTAAACAGATAGATAAAGACCTACACTGAGCAGAGCAACCTCTTGTTTACCATATCATAAGCTCATTGTAACATAAGCTCATAGCACCAGAAGCTCACTGCTGTGTCATAAGCTCAATGTAACATACGTTCTAACGTTATAATGATCCTATATGCCCCCTTAATCCCCATTACTTTCTGTTCTATGTTTAATAAGTTTGATGTAACCTTGTATGCCCCATTCCTAACAGGGGCTATACATTTCAAGCAAAGGTAAGAGTTTGTGGCTTTTTAAATTATTAACTCTCTGCTGGGAGCTCTTAAAAGGGTTTTTGTAGATTTTTAAAACAAAGTTACATTCTTTTTGGTGCTTTAGTTTAAAAGGAGAAATATTTTCTTTAGTGGGGTAGATTTATTTTATTTATTTTAGCTGTATTTATATCCCGCTTTTCACCGGGTCAAAGCGGTCAATTGGGAGATACATTTAACACTAGGGGATATGACACACATACGTTAATACTTACAGGGAACATGGGCAATGGAGGGTTAAGTGGCTTGCCCAAGACCACAAGGAGTGCCTATAGGACTAGAAATCCCAGTCCCTCCGGCCTGAGATTGCTGTCCCCAGGTGGGACTTGAACCCCCGGCCCGAAGTACCTTGTCCTAACCACTAGGCCACTCCTCCCCCCCATTTAAAACTATACTTTAGTATCTTTCTCAGCTCTTTGAAGCTACTGACACCTAATCAGGAGTTAGTGGGCCTGATTAGCCTGTGAAAGAACTGAGAGCAGCTGAGACCTGCATAAAAGGCTTCAGAGCCATGCACTGTTGAGGCATTCCTAACAGGGGCTATACATTTCAAGCAAAGATAAGAGTTTGTGGCTTTTTAAATTACTAGCTCTCTGCCTGGGAGCTCTTAAAAGGGTTTTGGTACATTTTAAAAACAAAGTTACATTCTTTTTGGTGCTTTAGTTTAAAAGGAGAAATATTTTCTTTAATGGGGTAGGGATAAAATTCTGCTTTAGTATCTTTCTCAGCTCTTTGAAACTACTGACACATAATCAGGTGTTAGTTCCCTCCCTATCCCCCCACCCCCAACTACCACCAACCTCTAGTGAGCAGTCTTGCTTTATAAGGCACCTCCCCAATTAACTACACACAGGGACTTGGAACAGCACATTTTGAACATACTTAAGGAGATTTAACTGCTTTTTCTCTGAAAGGACAGCTGAGAATCCGGCTGGTACTTTGGTAGATCACTCTTTTTTGTTTTGACAGATACCTAAGTTCCATGAACTGAACAATGACTGGGAAAAACTGTTGCCCCCATTACAGCTTCTGCCTCTGTCCAGACAGAGGTCCCAATGCCAGTTGAAGGACCGGCTCCATGTGCAGGGTGCCTGCATGCTGAAGCTCTCAGGAAACAAGTGGAGGAACTCAGAGAGGAGGTGGCGAGGCTGAGGAGCATTCAAGACAGTGAGAAGTACATTGATGAGATGCTTCTTGCAACATCCAAGCTCTCCAGCAGAGGAGAAGATGGGTGCCTACAGAATGATGAAGGTTGGACACAAGTTACCAGGACCTGCAGAATCACCAATCCAACTTCTCCAGCTCTTGAATTAAAGAACCATTATTCCACCCTGGAAGTGGAGGAGGTGAAAGCATCCCTGGAAAGTCCCCCAAAGTTGCAGAATCAGTGACCACAAGGAAGCGAAGGGTAGTGGTGGTTGGTGACTCTCTTCTGAGGGGTACTGAGGCATCCATCTGCCGACCAGACTTGATGTCCAGAGAGATATGCTGTCTGCCAGGTGCCAAAATCCGAGATGTTACAGAGAGTTTGCTGAGACTCATCAAGTCCACTGACTATTACCCAATGTTGCTAATCCATGTCGCTACAAATGATACTGCCAGGTAACACTCTGAACATATCAAAAGTGACTTCATGGCTCTGGGACAGAGGGTGAAGCAGACAGGTACACAGGTAGTATTCTCTTCAATCATCTCTGTTGAGGGTAAAGGCCAAGGCAGAGAAGCTCGCATCCTAGAGATGAATGCATGGCTGCATGGATGGTGTCATCAAGAGTATTTTGGTTTCCTGGACCATGGGATGCTGTTCCAAGGGTTGCAGAGCAGAGATGGCATCCATCTGTCCAAGAAAGGTTGACATGTCTTCAGTAGCAGACTGGCTAAGCTACTGAAGAGGGCTTTAAACTAGATTCACTGGGGATGGGCGAAGAAAGCCCCAGGTAGGTGAAAGCCCCCAGGTAAGTGAAAGAGTAGTTACTCACCTGTAACAGGTGTTCTCCAGGAGCAGCAGGAATCAGTCCTCACATATGGGTGTCATCGGCGCCGATGAAGCCCCAGCGGAGCATTTCCCCAGCTTTCTATGAAAGCCTTTGGGAATGCAGGCACGCATGCGCGGTTCCCTTCCCGCCTAAAGGTGCCATCTTACCTCAGTCAAATGACATAGCTAAGAACAGCACACAAAAATGAAAAATAAACTATGTACAACTGCAACTCCAAGGGGAGGAGGGAGGGTTGTGAGGACTGATTCCTGCTGCTCCTGGAGAACACCTGTTACAGGTGAGTAACTACTCTTTCTCCAGGACCAAGCAGGAAGTCAGTCCTCACATATGGGTGACTCCCCAGCTCTGGGCTACCGAGGAACCCAGGCTGAACAAGAGAACTCCCTCTAGTCTCAGCAGCAAAGAAAGGTTTTTTAAGGACACAACCTCCACCGGTAGTCCCACAGAGGGCAGGAGGGCAGGAGTTGCCTAAACCTCAAAGAGATTCCGGAGTACTGCCTGGCCAAAAGCACTGTTCCTACAGGACTCCCTCTCCAGGCAGTAATGGGCTGCAAATGTCTGGCTTGAAGACCAAGTTGCAGCCTTGCAGATGTCTACCAAGGGCACAGAGCGGAGATGAGCCACTGAGGCAGCCATTGCCCTGACACGATGGGCCGTGACCGTACCCTGCAAAGGAAGGTCAGCCACCTTATAAGCCCAGGTGATACAGTCAGCCACCCAGATGGACAAGGTACGCTTGGACACAGCCAACCCCAACTTATTGGGGTCAAAAGATACGAAGAGCTGAGTAGCCCTTCTATGCCCCTGCAGGGAATGCAGGACCGCTTCAGCCTGGCTAGCATGAGGCCTAGGGAAGAATGTTGGAAGAACCACCTCCTGATTGAGGTGGAAAGAGGAGACAACCTTAGGGAGGAACTTTGGATGAGTCCTGAGGACTACCCTGTTCCTGTAAATCCTGGTGTAAGGCCTGCCACAGACCAGGGCCTGAAGCTCACTTACTCGCCTAGCCGAGGTAAGGGCTATCAGGAAGAGCGTCTTCCAGGAGAGGAAGCGTAGTGGACAAGTAGCCATCGGCTCAAAAGGTGGGCGAGTCAGTTGCTGCAAGACCACATTCAGCTCCCACTCAGGGGCAGGAGGACGGATGGGAGGCTTGAGCAAAAGCAAGCCCCTGAGAAAACGGGACACCAAGGGGTGACCAGATAGAGAGTGTCCCTCTACCAATGAGTGGTGAGCTGCTAGAGCTGAGAGGTGGACCCGAACAGAATTGGACTTAAGTCCCTGATTGGATAAGTGCAGTAAGTACTGAAGAACGACTGGCACAGTACAGGAGAAAGGATCCTCTGTACGTAGGTGACACCACACAGAAAACCTTTTCCACTTGAGAGCATAGGTGTTCCTAGTGGATTGTTTCCTGGAGGCTAGGACAACCTCTTCAACTTCCTGAGGTAGGCCCCAGGGAGCTAAAACTACCCTTGCAGCCTCCAGGCCATCAAATGGAGAGACTTGAGATTGGGGTGCAGAAGGGAACCCTGGTCCTGAGTGAGAAGGTCGGGTTGCAACCTCAGAGGCAGTGGATGATCCACCGCCAGTTGAAGCAGAAGAGGAAACCAAGGCTGTCTCGGCCACCTGGGAGCTACCAGCAGGACCGAGGCCTTGTCCTGGAGAATCTTGAATAGGGTTCGGGCCACCAAGGGCGTGGGAGGAAACGCATAGAGGAGGCCCTGAGACCACGATATCAGAAAAGCATCCGCTGCTGTCCGCAGAGGATGTGGTTGCCTGGAGCAGAACTGTGGCAGTTGCTTGTTGATGGGGCTGGCAAAGAGATCCATCAAAGGGACACCCTATCTCAGGAAGATCTTCTGAACTACTGAAGGATGAAGCTGCCACTCGTGGGGCTGCAGTATCCTGCTCAATCTGTCTGCCAGGTAGTTGTCCTGGCGAGGAAGGTACACAGCCCTGAGGAGCAAGTCGTGCTTGAGGGCAAAAGAACAAAGGTCCTGAGCTTCCCGACAAAGGATCCTGGACCCAGTTCCGCCCTGTTTGTTAACATAAAACATGGCAAATTGGTTGTCTGTCTGAATCAAGACAGATTGTTGAGCCAGGGTAGGAGAGAAAGCTTTGAGTGCTAATCGAATAGCTCTGAGTTCGAGGAGATTGATCTGCTGTGCAGCTTCCCAGGGAGACCAGAGGCCCTGGGTGCACTTGCCCAGACAATGTGCTCCCCAGCCTTGCAAGGAGGCATCTGTTGTTAGCATCACTGTGTAATCGGGAATCTGAAAGGGCACCCCTTTCAGCAGATTGGGTGGGTGTAGCCACCAGTTGAGGGAGTGCAGAAATTGTCTGGATACCCTTATCCTGTCTCTTGAGGCTGCCTGTAGCCTGTGACCACTGAGACCGAAGGCACCACTGTGCAGGCCTCATATGGAGCCTGGCATTGGGGGTCACATGTACTGTCGAAGCCATGTGGCCTAGAAGCCGCAGGCAGAGTCTGGCGGAGACCAGGGACCTACTGAGAAACTGACTGGCCAAGGCCATTAACCTTTGGGCTCTGTTTTCTGGCAAGAATGCCTTTGCCAGGAGAGAGTCCAACCTTGCCCCTATGAACTCCAAGTTCTGGGAAGGGAGCAAAGTGGACTTTGCGAAGTTTATGACAAACCCCAGGCGTTGTAGAAGAGCAATAGTCCTGAGGGTGGCTTGATTGGTCTCCTGACAGGTCTGACCCCTGATGAGCCAGTCGTCCAGATAGGGGAAGACAAAGATGCCCTGATTTCTCAGGTAGGCCGCCACCACTGCTAAGCACTTTGTAAAGACTCTGGGGGCGGAGGTGAGGCCGAAAGGCAGCACTCTGTACTGATAATGGTTTCCTCCCACGATAAACCTTAGGTACTTTCTGTGGTCGGGATGAATGAGGATGTGAGTGTACGCATCCTTTAGATCTAAGGAGCATTGCCAATCTCCCTGCTGGAGGTAGGGCAGAAGGGTTCCAAGAGTAAGCATCTTGAACTTTTCTTTCACTAGGAACTTGTTGAGGTTCCTGAGGTCCAGAATGGGACGAAGGCCACCGGTCCTTTTGGGCACCAGGAAATACCTGGAGTAGAATCCATGACCTTGCAAGTGGGGAGGCACAGGCTCCACCGCCCTGTCCACCAACAGACCCTGAAGCTCCTGACGGAGGAGGGCTGTGTGCAGAGGAGGCCTTGGAGGCTCCCCTGGAAAATATGGGGGTGGCAGTTGGTGGAAATGGAGGGCATATCCCTTGTGGATTATGTCCAGCACCCAACTGTCCCCGGTGATAAGGGGCCACTGGTGGGCAAAGAGGGCGAGACGACCTCCTGTGCAGGCTTGGGAGAGCAGTGGAGGAGAGGCTATGCTCAAGGAGTCAAAAGCCCCCACCCTGCTGAGTGGTAGCAGGGGCCTGAGGCTTGGGGGTCCTCGGCCTACGGGGCCCATTACCCTGGCCCTTGGCTTGCTGACCCTGGGGGGCAGCTTGGGCAGCCTGATATTGTGGGTACTGTTGGTAGGCAGTGCCCTTCCTCGGGTAAAAGGGCCTTTTACCCGAGCCCTTCTTTTTATGAGAAGGGGCAGAGGTCTTCCTCGACAGCCTTGTCCGGGTGAGGTGCTCGGTCTCGAGCTGAGCGGTCTTCTCGGTCATGGGCTTGCCAAAAAGGTTTTCACCTCGGCAAGGGACATCGACCAACTTGTCCTGAACCCATGGCTCGAGGTCCGATGACTGCAGCCATGCCTGGCGTCGAGCCGTGATGCCGGCTGCCGCAACTCGGACCGAAGCCTTGAAGTCATTGTAGGCGGCGCGGGACATGAACTTCGAGCAGTCCCGAATCCCCGAGGACAAGATCTTAAATCTCTGCAAGGGTTCCCCGGAGAGACCAGCAGAGAATCCGGCCAACTCCTTGGCCAGATCCCACAAGTACATGCCCATGTACAGCTGGTAAGACTGGACACGGCAAGCAAGCATCGAGCCCTGAAAACACTTTCTACCGACGCCATCTAGGTTTCGGGCCTCCCTGCCAGGAGGCACCGCGGAGTGCATCTTCTGACTCTTCAGACGATGCATGGCCGATTCCACAACCATGGAATGGTGTGGTAGCTGTGCCTTTTGAAACCCAGGGCTCTTCCGGAATCGACAGATGGAATCGACGCGCTTGCTAAGAACCGGCGCCGAGGCCGGTGCCTCCCACATACGGAAGAGGAGCCATTCCAGCATCGGAGGAACCGGGACAGTAAAGGCCTCCTTCGGAGGAGAGTCATACTGTAGGGCCTTGAGCTCTTCAGCTCGAGGCTCTTCCTCGGGATCCGCCGGAATAGCCAAGGCAGTGGCCATATCCCGGACGAACTCCGAGAACCGGGTGTCCTCTGGAGGGGACCTACTCCGGGGTTCAGACTGCGGTGAGTCCGAAGGGACGCACCGAGTCTTAAAGGTATCGGGAGATTCCTCGTCCTCCGTCTCCCAAGCTGACTCGTCCGAGGAAGAGTCGGGGTCCTGGAGCACCCGCCCCGACGCCGGAAGCACCGGCATCGACGCCCTTGTTCCCGAACGGGAGGTCGAGGGAGACCGCGACCAAGGTCGACTCCGAGCCACGAGGGACTCGAGTATCGGCTCGGCCTCCGGGGTCGACTTTGACGTCGATGTCCTGGTGTTCAGGGCAGATGCGCCAGACAGGCTGGCCATGAGTGCCCGCTGCTGCTCCATGAAGGCAGACATTCTGCTCTCCAAGGCTGTCATCCTGAGACTCAGCTCGGGAGACGCAGCAGCCTGGCCTGACGTCGGCTCCCTGGGAGGAGAGTCCACGAGGACTAGGGGGCTTATGTGTCCAGCAGTCTCCGGCTCCATACGAGGAACTTTGGCAGACTTCTCCGGTTCCACAGGCTCGGGGCGATGGTCGGGGGTCTTAGACCTGGCCCTCGAGGAGCCAGGGACCTCTTCCGATGACGCCCTCGCGAGCCGCTTCTTCCTCTTGCGTTCCCGGTCGGGGGACCCCCTGTCCGAGGAGCTTCGACGGTGCTCGGGATCGGAATCCCGAGATGTCGAGGCCTTAGACGAGGTCCGGGCCTGGCCAGAGGCTGAGTCCTAGAAAAGCCTTTCCTTTTTCTGCTGTCGACTTCGTAATGCCTTGGAAGACATTTTTCCACAGGCCCCGCACAACTTAGGATCGTGGTCGGGGCCGAGGCACCGAAGGCAGCAGTCGTGTGTGTCGGGGGAGAGACATTAGTTTCTTACACCGATCACACTTCTTAAAGCCAATGGAAGCCATCGGGGGAAAAAAGAGTCCCCGCGAGGTCAAAGGACCGGCCTTCCAGGGAAAAAGAGAAAAAAGGGCGCGAACGCCAGCCACGAAGGGCAAAAACCGAAAAAGAAGAATCGGGCTTGATACCGGTGTACCGAACCCGGCGGGAGAGGAACCGGCGTCGAACCGGTAGAAAAAAGAGCAAAAAAAAAAAAAATTGCTAAAAATCTGATTTTAACCGGGAAAACGGGACATACGTCCGACGGGCTTCACGGAAAAAAAGAGACTGAGGTAAGAAGGCACCTTTAGGCGGGAAGGGAACCGCGCATGCGTGCCTGCATTCCCAAAGGCTTTCATAGAAAGCTGGGGAAATGCTCCGCTGGGGCTTCATCGGCGCCGATGACACCCATATGTGAGGACTGACTTCCTGCTTGGTCCTGGAGAAACATTAAATACCTTTATGAAAATGGGTAAAAGAGGTAACATATGGAAAGCGGTATGTTTAAATGCCCGTAGAATGGAAAATAAGATCCCAGATGTTGAAGCTTTAATGGGAGTTGCTGACTTGGATTTAGTGGCAGTTACAGAAACATGGTTCACAGAAAACCATGACTGGGATGTAACTTTACAAGGCTATACTTTATTCAGAAAGGACAGGGTAGGAAGAAGGGGAGGAGGAGTGGCACTATATGTAAAAAATAATATTAAAACTTTGGAATTACAGAGTTTAAAAGGGATAGAGGAGGCACTGTGGGTTAAACTAGAAAGGGAAAGAAAAATCTATTTGCATTGGCGTGATATACAGACCTCCCTCACAAGAGGAAGAGGTGGATGGAGAGTTAATTGAAGACATACGCAGCATTGCTAGGAAAGGGGAAGTGCTACTAATAGAGGATTTCAATATGCCAGATATTGATTGGCGCATTCCTGCTGCAGTATCATCTAGAAGTAAGGAGATCCTGGATTCTCTACAGGGAGAACTATTCAGGCAATGGTAACAGACCCCACACATGAAGGGGCCATACTGGACTTGGCGCTTACCAATGGTGAAAGTATTTCTGATGTTATAGTGGGAGATCATTTTGCATCCAGTGATCACCAGATGATGTGGTTCAGTATTAGGACTAGGGCTGTTAGAATCCATTCAAAAGCAAGGGTCTTAGACTTTAGGAAAACTAATTTTGCCAAGATGGGCCAATACCTCAGGGAGTCGTTAGCGGGACGTGAACAGCTGAGGGATGTAGACTGAAAGGGGATATTTTAAGGGCAACCAACCTTTTTGTTAAAATGGTAAATAAAGGAAAAAGAAAAAGAAGACTGCTGTGGTTTTCGAAATAAGTAACTGAAAAGGTGAAGAAAAAGAGGGAGGCCTTCATGAAATACTAGAGATCACAAAGAGAGGAAGACAGGCATCTATATTTGGAAAAACTTAGAGAACCTTGCAAAGTAGTCAGGAAAGTAAAGATTCAAAAAGAGAAGGAAATAGCCAATGCAATAAAATGGGGGGATAAGACATTTTTCAGATATGTTAGTGAGAAAAGGAAGGGCAAAAGTGGTATTGTCAGACTCAAGGGTGAAGGGGAGGAATATGTAGAAGATGATGCCTAAAAAATATTTCTGTTCTGTGTTCACAAAAGAAGAACCAGGAACAGGACCTCAGAAAACACCCACAAACAGGAACAGAAGCGAGGGGCATCTTGAACAATTTTCAGAAGACTGTGTTCGTGAGAAACTCGCTAAACTTAAAGTAGACAAAGCGATGGGACCGGATGGGATATACCCTAGAATAGTGAGGGAACTTGGAGACCTTCTAGCAGCTCCACTAAACTGACCTTTTCAATGCCTCGTTGGAGTCGGGAGTGGTGCCAAAGGGCTGGATAGAGGATCATATGGTCCCTTTAAACAAAGGTGGAAGTAAGGATGTGGTTGAAAACTAAAGGCTGGTTATTTTAACTTTGGTGGTGAGTAAATTATTGGAAACGCTGCAGAAAGAGATAATAGTGAGGTTTCTGGAGTCCAGCGGATTACAGGACCCGAGGCAGCACGGATTCACCAGAGGTAGGTCTTGTCAGACAAATTTGATTGATTTCTTTGACTGGGTGACCAGGGAGTTGGACCAAGGGAGAGCCCTAGATGTGGTGTATTTAGATTTCAGTAAAGCCTTTGACACCATTCCTCACAGGTGACTTATAAACAAACTGAGCACCCTAGGGATGAACCCTAAAGTTATTGCTTGGATTAGAAATTGGTTGAGTGGGAGGCGACAATGGGTACAGGTAAATGGAGCTCACTCTGAGGAGAAGGAAGTTACCAGTGGTGTGCCTCAGGGATCTGTCCTTGGTCTGATTCTTTTTAACATCTTTGTTAATGATATAGTGGAAGGGCTGTCGGGTAAGGTTTGCCTTTTTGCGGATGATACCAAAATCTGCAATAGAGTAGACACCCAGGAAGGTGTAGATTACATGAGGAGGGATCTAGCTAAGCTTAAAGAATGGTCTAGAATTTGGAGGCTGGGATAAAAAATGCAAGGTCATGCATTTGGGCTGCAGCAATTCAAGGGAGCAATATAGTATAGGGGGTGAAGTACTTTTCTCCACTAAAGAAGAGCAGGACCTAGGCATGGTTGTGTCTGATGATCTTAAAGTAGCTAAACAGGTATAAAAGGTGATACCAAAATATAGAAGGATGCTTGGGGGCACAGGGAGAGGAATGGCTAGCAGAAAAAGCGTAGTTACTCACCTGTAACAGGTGTTCTCCAGGGATAGCAGGAATCAGTCCTCACTTATGGGTAACGTCGGCTCCGACGCAGCCCGCACTGAGCAATTCCCCGGCTTTCAAAGAAAGCCTTTGGGATTTCTGCCACGCATGCGTGGTTCTCTTCCCACCCAAAGGTGTCATCTTGCTCAGTCAGTTCCCTTAACTCGAGCCCTACCAAGCAGATGGCAATGGAAGGATAAAAATCCAGCAACTCATCAGGGGAGGTGGGAGGGTAGTGAGGACTGGTTCCTGCTGTCCCTCGAGAACACCTATTACAGGTGAGCAACTACGATTTCTCCAGGAACAAGCAGAAAGTCAGTCCTCACTTATGGGACTCCCTAGCTACAGGCTACCAAACCTGTAACCAAAAAATGCCTCCGCGAGGTTGTGAGCAAAAGCCGATGCCCGAAGGAGCCCGTGTCCTCGGGTCCCTGGGGCGAAACCCTCTGTAGCTGTTGAGAAGAGTCAGAGGGCAAGAGTTGCTTATACCCCAAACAGATGACGGAGTACAGCCTGGCCGAAGGTGCTATCCTGGTGGGACTCCCTTCTCCAGGCAGTAGAGCGAAGAGAAGGTATTCGCTGAAGACCAGATCGCAGCCCGGCAGATACCCATCAGAGGCACTGAGCACAGTGAAGCTACCGAGGCCGCCCTGGCTCGGATGCCGTGTGCGGTGACCCGCTGAGCCAGTGGGGCACCTGCCTTCGCGTGAGTGAAGGCGATGCAGTCCGCCACTCAGATGGAGAATGTGCGTTTTTTGACTGCCTGCCCAAGGCGATTGGGATCGTAGGACACAAAGAGCTGGCCAGACCTGCGATGAGGCTGGGTGCGCTGCAGATAGAAGGAAGAACTCTCTTGCAGTCGAGTGTATGCAAAACCGCCAATGCCTGGTCGGCAAGGTAGGTAAGACTATCTCCTGATTGAGATGGAAATCCGAAACAACCTTCGGCAGGAACTTGGGGTGGGTACGGAGAACCACCCTGTTCTTACAGAACCTAGTGTAAGGGGCATCAGCCATGACAGCTCACTGACTGCTGGGCAGCTAAGAAGGCAGAAATGCTGCGCTCTACTGCCAGCATTAGGGACTCCCACGCGGGCGTGGGGCCCTGCAACACCGACACAGGGGTCACCGGGTCGGGCGTCGAGGAGGAGATGGGGTCCCTCACCGGGATGGCGTTCAGGAGGCCTCAGTGTCTGTATGAGGTACCTTGCAAGGCCGCTTCTTGTTCAACTCTCGGGAACGCCGAGGGGGGCTGAGCGACTGACCGCGGGAGCGCCCACGCTTGTCCGGAGCGCCGGACAGCAACTTCGAGGCCTTCTTCTTCTTACGCCGCTCCACTTCAGGGGACCCATGGTCGGAGTGCCACCTTGAGCATGGGGCTGAGGTAGGGGATCCCACCTGCTGAGAGACAACTGGGGGCGCCACCAGGGATTCTGAGGTGGACTTATGGAAAATGTCGCCAGATGTCTGCTTACGAATTAGCAGGGCCTTGGAGGACATTTTCTTACCAAGCGAGCAGAGCTCCGGATCATGGTCGGCCCCGATTCACTGCAGACAGCAGTCATGGGTGTCCGTAAGTGGCATGTTCTTGGAGCACCTGTTGCATTTTTTGAAACCAGTGGCCATCGGGGCAAAAAGGGCCCCTGCGAGGTCGAAGACCCACGTGACCCGTGGTTGGGGGAAAAGAGGCCATGAAGCCCGCAAAAGGGAAAAATGCTACAGAAAACGTCCCTTTGCTCAAAAGGAAAGAAGAGCAAGGGGGGACTGGTAGAGGATCGGTGCAACCAGAAAAATAGCAGGCCAGAGGGAGAAAAAAGAAATACTTTTTTCGATGGACGAGGACGTGTGTCTGAAGGGCTCTGTGAAAAAAGGGAGACTGAGCAAGATGACACCTTTGGGCGGGAAGAGGACCACTCATGCGTGGCAGCAATCACAAAGGCTTTCTTTGAAAGCTGGGGAATTGCTCCGCGCAGGCTCCGTCGGTGCCGACGTAACCCATAAGTGAGGACTGACTTCCTGCTTATTCCTGGAGAAAAGGAGGTGATAGTGCCTCTGCATAAATCTTTGGTGTGACCTGATTTGGAGTATTGCGTGCAATTCTGGAGACCGCACGTTCAAAAGGATATAAACAGGCTGGAGTCAGTACAGAGGGAGGCTACTAAAATGGTTAGTGGTCTTCATTATAAAGCATATGAGGAGAGACTTAAGGATCTTATTATGTACACCTTAGAGGAAAGGTGGGATAGAGGTGATATGATTGAGATGTTAAAATACCTCTGTGGCACAAATGCACAGGGGGAGAGTCCTTTTCAATTGAAAGCAAGTTCTGCTATGAGGGGACATGGGATGAGGGTGAAAGGAGATAGATTCAGGAGTGATATGCGGAAATATTTCTTTACAGAAAGAGTGGTGGATCCGTGGAATAGTCTCCCAGTGGAGGTGTTAGAGATGCGGAAAGTATTTGAATTCAAAAAAGCATGGGATAAACACAGAGGATCTCTAAAGGAAAAAAGGGGACTGTTGTAGTTGTTGATATGGAAGGACAGACTAGACAGGCCATGTAGTCTTTTCTCTCGTCATTTTTTCTGTGTTTCTATTGTTCAATGTATACCGTTTTGATTGTTAAATGTAAACCGTTTTGACTGGTAGAAAAATGGTGTATTAAAACCACTTAAATAAATAAACTAAATAAAGGCACGCCAGATGATATAGAAACATTTTTACTAAACCGGGCTATCTGCAACTAGGTCCCATTGAATAGCGTCGGGCCTAATTGCAGATACCCTGGGTTAACCGGGCTAACTGTAAAAATACCCAAGATATCCCAATATCTGAATTTTTAGAAAGCCTTTGACAAGGTCCCTTATGAGAGGCTCTTGTGGAATTAAGACGTCATGGGATAGGAGGCAGTGTATTATTGTGGAGTAGAAAGTGGTTCTAAGATAGAAAACAGAGAGGGCTAAATGGGCAATTTTCTCAATGGGGAAAAGTGAATAGTGGCGTACCCCATGGATCTGTGCTGGGCTTGCTGCTTTTTAATATATTTATAAATGACCTGGAACTTGGAACAAGTGAGGTGATCAAATCTGCAGATGACACAAAATTATTCAAAGTTGTTAAAACACAATAGGATTGCGAAAACTTACAAGAGGACCTTGAAAAATTGGGATACTGGGCATCCAAATGGCAGATGACATTTAATGTGGACAAGTGCAAAGTTATACCCGTAAAGCCCCATTCCAAGCGGGGCACATCCGGGCCACTGTCCCATCCAAAAACTGGATGGCCCGAATGCGTACCCGATTCTGCACATGCGGGAGTAGACGTTCCCATGAATGCTGAATCTTCCATCAGATTCCCGAGCTAGCCCTCCCTATGTTCCTGCTGGAGCCCCAGTGCCATGGTGTCTTGTTGCCATGGCACTGGGACTCATGCAGGCAGGCATTGGTCCCTCTCTTCCTTCCCTGTCGCTCGACCACTGGCAGGGGCAGCCACGCCCGGGATCGGGTGGCGGGATCCTACCTTGCCGCTGCCGTGCCACTTTGAGAGTCTGCATGACTCAATCTCCGCAGCCCCAGGAACTTATTCCACTTTCGAGGTGGAATAGACTCCCTGTCCTTCATGTCTCCTGTGGACATATATAGCCACGACCGGAATTGGCCCTGTAGGTCCGGTTGCATAGGCCCACCCTCGCTCCGCCTCTGGCCCTCCCCCTCTCGCCCCCATCCAGTGCTCCAAGCACACTGGCACACTATGTGTGGGGAGATGCTGCCACAGAATAGCGGTGATTGCACATCCACCCGCATGTGCAACCCCGCTATTAGCATCTTGGAACGACTCCCTAGGGAATAACAACCTAAAATATGGCTACACGATGCAAGGTTCCACATTAGGAATCACCACCCAGGGAAAGGATATGGGTATTATCGTGGATAATTCATTGAAACCCTCTGCCCAGTGTGCAGACGAGGCAAAGAAAGCAAAAAGAATGCTAGGAATCATAAGGAAAGGAATGGAGAATTAAACCAATGAAATTATAATGCCTCTGAATTGCTCCCTGCTGCGCCCGCACCTTGAATATTGTATGCAATTCTGGTCACCATATCTTAAAAAGGATAATGCAGAAATGGAAAAGGCACAGAGAAGAAACCAAAATGGTAAAGGGGATGGAAAGATAGCCCTATGAGGAAAGACTTAAAAGGTTAGGGCTCTTCAACATGGAAAACAGACGGCTGAGGAGAGATATAAAATCTATAAAATAATGAAGGGACTGGAATGAGTAAATGTAGGTTGGTTGTTTACTCCCTCAAAATGTAGAATATCTAGGGGACAGGCAATGAATCTACAGTGTAGCACATTTAAGACAACTTGGAGAACATATATTTTCACTCAACATGTAATCAAATTCTGGCAGAGGATGAAGTAAAAGCTGTTAGTGTTGCTGGTTTTAAAAGAGATTTGGATGCATCCTGAAGGAAAAGTCCATAAATCATTATTAAAGTGGACCAGGGAAATCCAATGTTTACCCCTGGGACAGGCAGCATGGAATCTGTATACCTTTTGGGAACCTGACAGGTACTTGTGACCTGGATTGGCCATTGTTGCAAACAGTATATTGGGCTTGATGCACCCTTGGTCTGACCCAGCATGGCATATCTTATGTTCTAATAAATAAATAATAATTTTGTCCCATTTGCTGTGATCTTCAAATGTCAACCATGCTAAACCTACCCAACAATTTTTCTATTCCCCTCCTCCCCCTGATCCAAGTGCTCATCTAGAGTCACGTTGAAATCCTTCCCTATCACCACTTACCCCTGAATAAACTCAATTAAGTCTTGTGCTACACAGTTTATGAGCTCTTCCTTATTGACATATGATGCAAAGTGATATCCATTTGGCACATTCCCTCCCATTTTTATCTTTATAAATCCCCTCTAAATGAAAACAAAAGGCTTTGTTAAATAATATAAAGCCCGCCACAACTTTTCTCCCATTTCCAATAGCATTAAAATATATTTGATTGTAGTCCAATGAAAAGGTATCATATTATTTTCTTTTTTATCTTTTTATTTAACTACCATTAAATTGGACTAGTACAGCTATCACACTACGCTATTTATCCCAAAGAAAAGAGGCATACTCAATTGCGCTGAGTAATAATGTCTAAAAGAGAGCAGAGGGGTCAGGAGAAAAATAATAATAAATAATAGATAACTAATGCTTGCTAATCAATACTTAAAAGCCAAGCTAAAGGATACAAATACATTAGCACTTTATTAGAGCAAACATATAAATACAACACAGAGATATGTGTATATGTGGAGTGTGATTCTGTAACAGCCATGTTCGGCCGGCAGAAACGTCTAACCTGAAAATAGGCAGGTAAAAACCTGATTCCAAAACTGTGGGTATAGATGCATCTACGGTTCCGGAATCAGAGAGATAAATGTCACGGGTGCGGCTTACGTTCCTGTGCCCACCGTATTCTGACAAGAAAGACAACTCAGATGTTTCCCATCTCTGTGCGGCCATGCTCCCGCTGGCAAAATGTACATCTCCTAAGCTGATGCTCACACTGACAGTGGTGTGCTCTGCAAACAACACATTGTTGTTGTTAAGTGCCGTTGAGTCGGTGTCGATTCAGGTGACTCTCTGGATAGTTGTCCTAAACTGTGTTTAATCTTCAGTCAGGCACCCATAGCTGCTGTTATTGTATCGATCCATCTAATTGCTGGCCTTCCTCTTTTGTATTGACCTTCTACCTTGCCAAGCATGATGTCTTTCTCTAATGATCTCTCTCTTCGCATGATGTGTCCAAAGTATGAAATTCGACATCTTGTCATCTGAGCTTCTAAAGAAAACTTAGGTTTGATCTCCTCTAGTACTGACTAGTTTGTTCTTCGGACTGTCCATGGAATACACAGTATTCGTAACTAGCATCATAATTCAAAGGCATCAATTTTCTTCCTGTCTATTTTTTTCACTGTCCAACTTTTGCATCCATATGACGTTATTGAAAATACCATAACTTGAACGAGTCTAATCTTTGTATGGAGATAGACATCTCTGCTCTTGAGAATCTTGTCTAGGTCCTTCATTGCCATTCTGCCAAGAGCAATGTATCTTCTGATTTCTTGACTGCTGCTTGTTTCTTTATTGATAGTTGATCCAAATAGGTTAAAGTTGTCCACTATTTCAATTTCTTCTCCATCAACAATGAACTTATTGATTTTGCCAGTTTTCAGGATCTTTATCTTCTTTACATTAAGGTGCAGGACCATTTTAAGACTATGTTCCTTGATCTTGAGGAGCAAATGTTTCAAATCATCTTCACTTTCAGCCAGTAATGTAGTATCATCAGCATAGAGAAAGTTGTTGATGAGTCTCCCAACAATCATCACAGCTCTGTGGTCTTCATACAGTCCTGCTTCTCTGCTGATCTGTTCTGCAAATACAGGGGTGGTTCTTCCATTAGGCAACCTGAGGCGATGGCCTCAGGTGGCACTCTGATGGGGGCGGCACTCCGATGCAAGCACTCTGGCTCTGTTTTAATTTTAGATTTTGCAGCCTCTGGCCTACCTCTGATTTCCCACGCAGGAAGGCAGAGGCAGGCCAGAGGCTGCAAAATCTAAAATTAATACAGAGCCAGAGTGCCAGCATCGGACAAATCAGCCTGATCGCTTGCAGAAACCCTGCAAGCGATCAGGCTGATTCATGTGGCGATGGCACTCCGGCTGTTTTCATTTTACATTTTTCTGCCTCTGGCATGACTCTGCCTTCCCGCCGCTGTTTTCTTTCTTGCTGCAAGCATTCTTGAAGGAAAAAAAGTGGCAGGAAGGCAGAGGCAGGCCAGAGGTGGCAAAATCTAAAATAAAAACAACAGGAGTGCCGCCGCCACCACTTGATGAGAGGTGCAGGTGGAGGAAGTGGGGATAGCAGGAGGACAAGGAGAGACAAAGGGGAGAGACAGGGGGGCACATGCTGGACAAAGGGGGAGACAGGGAGACATACTAGACAAAGGGGAGAGACAGGGGGCAAGTGCTAGACAAAGGGGGAGACAGGGGGAAAAATGCTGTGATTTCAGCCTTCAAGTTAGCAGCGGCACAGCTATCTCCTCCCCGATTCAGCTAACCACCAATCAGGGACTGCAGAGGCATCATTTAAATTCCCCTACTCATCGGGCATGCCCGCACCTAAGGGCCTCACCAAAGGGCCCTTTGGCATGGCCCTTAGGTGCAGTACTATAAGAGGTACGATAACAAACAATCTGCTACAAATAATGTCTACTGAATATATGACGATTCCCTCAAGCATTCTAACAAGCCTTCATGATGCCACACCACTAATGAAATCTGCATAAGTCTTAAGGGAAGGTAACATTTTCATTTCCCTCTCCCCAAACAAGTCACTTCAGTTGGTCCTGAATGCTATCCCTCTAATCTAATCCTAACATGACCACCTTACACTACCTCTTTGTTACTACAATTTCTGCTTATCCTCTCCCTTAAACATATATTAGCCACTCACCCTTATACTAGCTACTATTTTTATATTAACAATTCCATACAATCATATCACTACCAGCCTATAATGTACCTTTATAAATCCCATTGGAAATCTTCTAACAAACGACATAACAGAAGAAACTTAACTGTCATTCAATCTAACACTTCGAAACAAACACACACGGTACATTCACATATTTTGCTCCAACACCAAATAAACATCGAATTGATCAATGCCAGATCTATTAGGAATAAGATCAACATTATTGCAGACCACCTACAATCCCAACAAACTGACGTCCATTGTATTACTGAAACCTGGCTATCTCCCACTGACCAGGTCTTGCTTAACCAACTTACCCCTCCTACTCACACTGCATTCAACTGCCCACGCTTTCATAAACATGGTGGCAGGGTCTTAATCCTAGCAAGAAACACACTAAAATTTAAAATCTTAACCTCTTTAAGTACAACACAATGTAATTTGATTATTATACATAATCTGCATATGGCCATCTCTTCAACTTATAGAGCACCAAATGCTCATACAGATCAACTTTCTGCAACTCTTGCATCAGTCTGTGCAACAAACACTTCACACAAACCCATGCTTTTGTTTGGAGACTTTAACCTTGGATCCACTCCTTCCAAGCTACTACCTTCCTTGAAGCTATGGATTCATTGCAATATACACAACTTATAAATGTTCCAACACACAGATCAGGATCATCTCCTGATCTAATCTTTGTACCTTCTCAACTCCTCCACTACAACAATATTTCAGTACCTAAAATAGTTCCAGTACCGTGGTCTGATCATCATATGATACAATTAACTCTTCAGATTGATTCTATCAGACCACACATCCTAATTCTGGTAGAAGATTCAAAAGTTTCAACAATGAAAAGTTTCTTAATGAAACCCTTCCATTCCTAAACCAAGACCTTAAGGATCTCAATGACCTTATAGCGAACTGGAATGAAACCATTTTAGCTGCAGCTAGACCAGTCAATCACAATAGCTCAATACCCCCACGTAGAAACACTAAAATCAGCTCCATGGTATTCAGAAGATATAAGAAGAACTAAGAAACTTTTAAGATGACTTGAAAGCTCTTGGAGGAAATCTAAATACCAAAGAACTCAGTTTCTCTACTACCAAAAACAAAAAGAATATAATAACCTCATTCACCAGCACAAACAAGAATACCATACAAACCTTATTCTTAAATCCCTTAACAAACCCAGAGAGCTATTTCAAATAGTTCAGATCCTTACTAATGATTCTGACCTTAATGATCAAGCAATGATACACCCTTAAATATCTGCAGACTTCCTACAGTCAAAGAATAGATACCCTCCTCTTACAACTATCACCACTAACTACATTAAATCCAGTCAAATTGAATACACCTGGGACAATTCAACATCCCTTCCATCAAACAGATAGCACAAATTATCACTTCATTGAACACAAGCACTGCTGCTACAGACCCTTGTCCTGTAACTTGGATAAATGTTATGTTATACATAACATTTTAAATTTATAATTATCCCAAGGATCTATGCCTGATACACTCAAAACTGCCACAATTCGCCCTTTACTTAAGAAGACAACTCTAAGCAAAAATGATCCAGCTGCATATCGTCCTATTTCATTACTTCCTTTCCTCTCCAAGATCTTAGAGAAAGTAGTACAACTTCAACTACAAGATCACCTTGACACACATGCTCCTCTCGACCCCCACCTGCATGGCTTTCGACCTAATGAGGAAATTAGACTTACCTGCTAATTGTAGTTCCTGGAGGAACTCCAGTCTAGTCTCAGAATCTCTGGGTTGTCATCCTCATCCAGCAGCTTTGGAGACTGAGAAACGTCATCACTTTTGATGACCCTGGTATATATACAGAGGGACCACCTCCTCACACCAGTAACCTATTGACAAAGCCTACTCACCGGAGCAACAATTAAGTAACAATTCATATTCCAAACAAACATAAACCATCTGACCTAGAAACTAAGAAGGGAGACCCACTACCCTCTTGATCCCCCTTACCCAAAACAAACTATGGGTAAAAACTGCGAGGCCCGCTCTCTACCCTCCTGGAGCAAGGCAATCTCCTTACCAGTGTCTAGAATCGACACCCCTGTTTGTGATCAGCCCCCCTATAAGCTTACATTTGCTTACCTGCGACAACTGCTTGCTTCAGGCTCCAGTTCACCCCTGAACTCCTGGGCGGGATACGGGACTAGACTGGAGTTCCTCCAGGAACTACAATTAGCAGGCAAGTCTAATTTCTTCTTCCTGATCGTCCCTCCAGTCTAGTCCCGGAATCTCTGGGTATGTAACAGAGCAGTGCAAACTATCAATGGGAGGGACCTGCTATCCCCGCCTGAAGCACTGCTGAGCCAAAACAGGAATCTCTCTTCGCCTGTACGTCTAGACGGTAGTGCCTGACAAATGTATTTAAGGATGACCAGGTGGCCGCCTTAAAAATCTCAATCGCCAGGACCAACCTGCTCTCTGCCCAGGAAGCCGCTTGGGCCCTAGTCGAATGAGCCTTCAGCCCTTCCAGCACCCGTTTACCTTTTAACAGATAAGCAGACACTATTGCCTCTTTAATCCATCTGGAAATGGAAGCTTTTGAAGCTGCTTCCCCTCTCCTTGGACCACCAAAGAGAACAAAAAGCCTATCCGACCTTCTGAAATCAGCCGTCCGCTTAATATACTTCTTCAGGGCCCGGTGCACGTCTAGCTGATGCGAACTCACCGTTGCTGAACCCTCGGCACTCTCCCTGAATACTGGCAAAGACACTACCTGATTCATATGAAAAGGAGAAACTACTTTGGGCAAAAAGGACGGAACCGGCCTCAAAACCACCTTCGAATTGAAAAAGGACAGAAAAGGCTTCCGGCACGACAAAGCCTGCAACTCTGAGATTCTCCTGGCTGAACAAATGGCTATCAAAAATGCCACCTTCAGTGTGAGATCCTTCAAAGACGCCCTTGCCAAGGGCTCAAAGGGTTCTCGCCCTAATGCCTCCAAAACTAAGGACAGATCCCAAGTCGGAACCACCTGCCAATCAGGAGGCCTCATCAGCAACACTGTAGAAACCGCTTCACATCCAGGTGTGCTCCCATGGCCACCCCCTTAATCCTACCTCTATAACAGGCTAGCGCTGCCAGCTGCACCTTCAAGGACAAAGCCACCAACCCTTTCTGAACCCCGTCCTGTAAAAACACGAGAACCTGCGGAATTGAAGTCTTTAAGGCATCTACTGCCCTTTCTGTGCACCACGCTTCAAACATGCGCCACACTCGCACATACGCCAAAGAAGTAGACCGTCTCCGCGCCTTCAGTAATGTGGAAACCACTGCTGCGGAATATCCCCTTGCTCTCAACCTCGCCCTTTCAAGAGCCAGGCCATAAGCGAGAATCGATCCACTTGAGGCATGAACAGAGGACCCTGTGCCAATAGATCCCTCCTGGCTGGTAGATGCCAGGGGCACTCCACCAACAGCCTCCTGAGATCCACATACCAAGGCCTCCTTGGCCAGTCCAATGCTATCAAGATCACCAATCCCTTGTGTAGCTCGATCCGCTGAACCACCCGGCCTATCAACACCCACGGAGGAAACAAGTACAAGAGTTGCCCCGTTGGCCAATCCTGAATGAGAGCATCCAGACCCTCTGACATCCTTTCTCGTCTTCTGCTGAAGAACCGATTGACCTTTGTTGAGTGAAAGGTTGTCATCAGATCCATTACTGGCGCCCCCCAACGATGAACTATCATGTCGTAAACCTCTGGATGAAGAATCCACTCTCCGGGATCCACCTTCACCCGGCTCAAGAAATCGGCCTCGACATTGTCCACTCCTGCCATTTGAGCTGCCAACAGGGCTTCAATGTTCAGCTCGACCCACTCGAACAACTCCTCCACATCGGCTTCCAGTGCCATACTGCTTGTGCCTCCTTGGTAATTGATGTAGGCCACCGCGGTTGCGTTGTCGGAGAATACCCGAACCGCTTTCACGTGCACATAAGACTGAAATGCCCTCAAGGCTAACGTTACTGCTCTGAGTTCCAGCCTGTTGATTGCCCAATGTTTTTCCTGTTCTGACCATTGCCCTTGAGCAATTCTTCCTTGGAAGTGCGCCCCCCAGCCCAGTAGACTGGCATCCGTTGTCAGGTCTAACCACTTGGGCGGTTCCAAGGGCATCCCCTGCTGCAGGTTTCCTGGAACCAACCACCACTGCAGTGCCTTCCTTGTCTCACTTGGACAGGGCAATCTCTGGGAGAGGTCGTCGTCCTGGTGAGACCACCTCCTGAGCAACGCCTTCTGTAACGGACGCATATGGGCCCTTGCCCACGGTACCAGCTCGAGCGTCGCCGCCATTATCCCGAGCAACTGTACGTAATGCCACGTTGTGGGAACCGGCCTGTGCAGAAACTCGTGAACCAACTTCCTGAGATTTGCCGCTCGCTGGGGGGGAAGGAACACCCTGCCCACTGCCATATTGACCCTTGCCCCCAGGTAATCCAGATCCTGCGACGGCGTAAATACACTCTTTGCTCCACTGACTAACCAACCCAGGTCTTGGAGACATGCCACAACCCTGGCCGTGGCCCTCTCGCTCTCGGCCCTTGACTTTGCCTGGATGAGCCAATCGTCCAGATAGGGATGAACTAGGATGCCTTCCTTTCTCAGAGACGCGGCCACCACTACCATCACCTTGGTGAACGTCCTTGGTGTGGTGGCCAATCCGAACGGTAGCGCTCGGAACTGAAAATGTCCCATCAGCACCTCAAACCCGAGAAACCTCTGGTGTTCCTGCCGAATGGGAATTTGTAGGTACGCCTCCGACAAGTCTAGGGAGGTAAGAAACTCTCCTTTCTGTACCGCCACTATCACGGACCTCAATGTTTCCATATGGAAATGCGAGATTCGGAGACACCGATTCACTCTTTTCAGATCTAGGATTGGGCGAAAGATTCCCTCTTTCTTTGGTACCACAAAATAAATGGAGTATTGATCGGAACCACATTTGCCCACGGGAACCGGCACTATTGCCTTGAGGGCTAATAGCCTCTCTACTGTCTGTTTGATTGCTTTGAATTTTAGATCTGCTTTGCAGGGGGACTGAACGAATGAGTCTGATACAGCCCATAGAAACTCTAGGGCATAACCTTCTCGGATAACCTCGAGGACCCACTGGTCCGAAGTTATCTGGACCCAGGCAGGGTAGAAATCCCATAACCTCCCTCCTACCGACACTACTGCTGCCTGGGTCTCCCTCGCTTCATTGTGACTTTCTAGGATTCGAAGAGGAGGCCGCAAAACCTCTGCCTGCTCCCCGAAACCCTCTAAACAACTGGTTTTGATAGGGAAACTGTCCTTTCTGACCCTGATTGAACCTAGGGGCCCGGAAACGTCAAAACTCCCACTGCGGGGCTTTAACAGGCATATTTGACCGCCCCTGCTTTTGCTTATCCTCCGGGAGCCTGCCTCCCTTGGACTCCCCAAGGTTCTGCACCAACTTATCCAAATCTTCTCCAAAAAGCAGCTTACCTCTGAACGGCAGCTTACTAAGCCTAGCCTTGGATGAACTATCCGCTGCCCAGTTACGGAGCCACAAATACCAACGCGCTGCTACCACAGAAGCCATACCATTAGACAATGCCCGGATAAGGTCATAATGGATATCTGCCAGATAGGCCGTCCCCGACTCAAGTCTGGATGCTTCAGCGCTCGCTGTCCCCACCTGGTCCTCTTGAATCTGCTGAGACCAACGCAAACAAGCTCTAGCTACCCAAGCTCCACAAATAGAAGCTTGCACTGATAACGCACTCACGTCAAACACCTGCTTCAGCAAGGTATCCAACTACTTATCCTGAGAATCCTTAAGAGCTGCGCTACCCTCTACCAGAATAGTAGTCTTCTTGGTAACCGCAGCCACCAACGCATCTACTCTCGGGGACTGAAACAACTCCTTATCCTGCTCCACCAGCGGGTACAGCCGAGACATAACTCTGGAGCCCTTGAGAGCCGCCTCCGGCAAATCCCATTCTCCTTGAATCATCTCCTTTACAACCTTGTGGATCGGGAACGCCCTCTGCATCTTCCAAAAGGTCTGCAACAAGGGACCTTCCAACGTCTCCTCCTCTGCTGACCCCACCACCGGCATATTCAATGCCTTAAGCATTTCTGCGATAAGAGCAGGTAACTCCTCTCTGCGGAAAATTCGGACCACTCTCGCCTGGTCCTCTTGTTCTGCAATCTCTCCTTCCTCTAACTCGTCCTCCAACTCTAGGTCCTGATCACCCTCGTTGGAAAGACCTACTTCAGACCCTACAGACTGATCTGCGTCTCTGTCTAACCTAGGCCTCTTAGCCGGACCCTTTGCTAACCCAACAGCAACCGGCCTACCTGGCCTCTTATCCGCTGACTCCGGCTCCACAGATGGAGACAGAAAAGCTCTCTTAACTCTCCCAAAGACCTGTTGCATTAACAGAATGAAAGCCGGGGAAAAAATTGCTTCCAGGCCCCCTGGCAAGGGCGCCGTGGCCAGGGGCCCATCCGGAGCCGAGGAAGGCCCCGCCACGGGCTCCTACGGCTGAACGGCTGGAGCAACTGGTTCCTGCGAAGGCTCTACCCTGGCCTTGGGACTGTCCCCCTCCAAGGCCTGTTCCATCGCAGTCGCCTTGTGATAAGGAAGCTTATCATAGTTCAGGAAGGAGCTATAATAGAGGTGAAGTTACTCTGAACAAGCAACCTGTCTGTTCTGGTAGAAATAATAAAACAGAATGTTTCCATAAAAGACTACCAGTTCCAGAATGCACCAGGTTTCCAACAGCCATTAGAAGAGCTGAAGTGGGGAAACGTGTGTTCAATCAGGAGGGCTATGAGGTAATCCCCAAGCACTCATCTCCAAGGGCAGGGCTTGATTCAGCACAGCTGTGCTGTGCTGTGCTAGGGTGGAGCATTCATCTAAGCAGGATAAAAGAAAAGCTTATTCTACAGAGAATCATCATCTTGATCATCATCTGGATCAGAAGCATCTTGATCATCTTGAAGATCATCATCATCAGCAGAAGCCAGAGCTGACGGACAGAGAGAGCAAGAAACACTTTGGAAGAAAGAAGAGAAAAGCATTTGGGAGGTCTAAAGGAGTCCATAGCAGTACGTATACTGGGAGGCATTCCAGAGGCAAGCATACACCATTGGACTGGGGAAAGCCAGAGGAGTGGGGTTGCAGAGCCAGGAATCCCCGGACGGCACCTGTGAGGGAGACGGCTGCACTTGGAAGGGACCCTAAGACCAGTGCAAGAAGGTATGTGAAGAGAGATCCAGTGTCCAGGGATCTTGATTGGAAGGCTGGACATAAGAACTGGACTACATACTGGCCAGGATATTTAGAGAGGAACTCTAACAGCAATGGAAGCTCAGGTATGAACACTGATCTATGCCCTAGCTCTTCACTGGGAAGACAGCAGGGAAACAAGTATTGTCCTGAGAGTGTTCCATTGAGAAATTCCTCTGTGCCAATCCATGATATTGAACCCATGATAGTTGAAGAAGGGGAAGATGTTATAAATGGGGACTTTGAATACATGGATTGCTCTCTGTCTAAACGTCTGTGGTAATATGCTGTTACAAAATACAACAACCATCACAAAGAAATATAAACCTGTTCTTTAATCTACTCAGAAAGGCTTCTGAGTAGGATTTGAGCCACGTAATAGAAAGTAAACCAGCCAAGAGGTTTTCAGCTGGTAATTGTTAGCAATTGAGCCTTGCCTAATTGCCTGTGAGCTCTGATGGGACACTTCTGAGTGTGTGTGCAGATACAAGAAGTTATCCCTGGAAAAGAACAGGTTTTTTTTCTACTTTGTGAGTTTTTGTTTGTTCTTTGAAGCACTGCTAAGGAGAGATTAGCAGGAGCCTACAGAAAAGACCTTTCTGTTCCCATCAAGGTCTTTATGCTTTGATTTGATTGCTTAACAAGTTCAGCTGTTGTTTTTCCTTATTTGTTTTTCTAAGTATAATACTGAAAGCAAGTATTCCTTTTTATGTGCTACCAAGTATATCTGTGTTGGGAGAAATAACCCCATAAATAAAATATCTTCTTTGCTTTACATTCGAGCAAGCACAACTAATTTATTGTGAACGGCTGAGTCTGGTATGAATGGACTACATTTCCCACAATCCTTTGCAAGTCATATTAATATTTGCCTTTGCCAAGACTGTGGACATTCTCACCCAGCGCCCCCGTTTACAGCCTCCAGCATACAGCCTCTGCACACCCCCGTGTCCGAGACCACCCCCCTCTTTGCACCACAGAGCACACACTGTGGCCTAGAGGGTATCCCTGTCACTAACCAGGACAACAGACCTAAATAAGGTACAGGACACTCTTACCCTGTACAGGTTGAATCTTGAAAGCACTCTTGTAACAAAACTTATTTTCCTTTTTTATTTTTTTAAACCTCTCAGCAAGTAAGTATACTCCCCTCAGAAGTCCTAGCTGAGAACTGAAGACAGAATCCAAAAACGAAGCTCCTGTTTCCAACCCAGAGCCCTTTCAGATCCTCTTAAGTCAACGGCGCTTCCCACGCTGCACCATGCGGTCGGGCCTGCCGAGACACACGCGCTCCACAGTCTGGCGTCCCAACACCCGGCGGCTTACCTCAACTAGGATCCACTTTCCCTCCGTTGCCTCAGTCCCTTTGGGCACACCGCCGCTGACCAGCCTGATCGCCCCCGAGGCACAACTCACTTTTCTGCCACTGCCGCTTCTGCCGCTCTCCTGCCGACGGCTCTGCACACTCTCAGGAAAACCAACTTCTGGCGCGTTACAGAGCCTCTGGGGGGGGGGGGGGTGCCGGCTCCTCACCAAGCAATGTGGTATCGGGAACTGGGTTTCCACTGTCTTCCCCTCCAAAGGCTGAATCGCTGCACTGTCTGTCTCCCGCAAGCTAAGCCGGAGGGGAGGGGGAGGGCCTCACACACTGTACCAAATTTAAAGCTACGGAGCCCCAAAATAAAAACAAAAATACATTTAGAATTTTAAAGAAATTTAAATAAATTCCTCCTCATCTAACCTCTCTAAAAAAACACCTTAATTGCTCCTCTAGTGAACCCCTAACCTCTGGGCTCACTACTCTCCAGCTGCTTGGAGAATGAGAGAACTGGTGTGAGGAGGCGGTCCCTCTGTATATATACCAGGGCCATCAAAAGTGATGTTTCTCAGTCTCCAAAGCTGCTGGAGGAGGATGACAATCCCAGAGATTCCAGGACTAGACTGGAGGGACGATCAGGAACAAAGTGTTAAAACACTCCTTGTTCACTTGTTTGACTACCTTAAAAAAGGAATAGACAATATAAAGAATGGATTCCTTCTAATCTTCTTAGATATATCCTCAGCTTTTGACATGGTTTCACACAACATCTTACTGAACAGACTAATTGACCTAGGGCTTCTTGGAAATACAATCAAATGGTTCTACTCCTACCTTAATAACAGACACCAAATCGTAAAATCTGGAAATAATACCTCGTCACCATTCCTATCTACTCAAGGTGTCCCACAAGGATCTTCACTGTCAGCACTTTTGTTTAATATTTACCTTCAACCTATCTGCAACATTATCAAAAAACATAAATTCCTCTACAATCTATATGCAGATGATATTATGATCTACACTCCTATAATTCTTGATAAACCAGACTACTCAGTAATTACTACCTGCCTGTAGGATATGACAGCTTGGTTATCGGAAAACAACCTAAATATTAGCTATAGCAAAACTGAAGCTCTCTGTAACTCGAAATAATCAATTTTCCCCCCCCAAGGTCATTACTTAAAACATTACCATACCTATCAAACCTGAGGTAAAATATCTTGTAATTATACTGGACTGTAATCTAAATTTATATTCTCAAATCAACAAAACAGCTAAAACATCCTACTATAAAATGCAAATCCTCAGATGATTAAAACCACTGCTTAATCATGATCATTTCTGTACTGTTTTTCAGACAATTATCACACCACCTATTGACTACTGCAATTCCATCTATCTTGGATTACCTAAACATTCAATCCGCCCCCTGCAAATGGTACAAAATACTGCAGCTCGGATACTAACTGGCACCTCTAGAGGGGATCACGTCACTCCCCTTCTGAATTAACTTCACAGGCTACCCATCATTTCCCGCATTAAATATAAGGCTATTTTGTTCATTTTTAAAATATTACAAGACTCTACTGCAGGCATACTTAAATCTCTTATCACAATTGAATCAAATAGTAGACCCAGAAGACTGTCCATTAGTTTCACTTTATCTGTTCCTAAAGATTATATAAAAACCAAGCAAGTCACCTCAAGAAGTGCTATTTCATTAGCTGCTCGTTCCCTCTGGAATTTACTCCCCGATCAACTCAGAGTCATTACAGATGCTAAGGATTTTAAGAAACATATGAAAACACTCTACTCTGAACACTTTGATGACATCACATGATTATTTATTTTTATTTCTACCTCTTTGTTATTTTCCCCTTTTTATTTTCTTTATGTTCTTATTTAAGCTTTGTAAATAAGTTAATTTAATATAATCCCTGTTTGTTCCTTCCCTTGTTTTTTGTAAGTTTTTGAATTTCATTGTAAACCTCTTTGATTTTAGGATAAAGCGGTATATAAATCCTGTTAAATAAATAAATAAAGGGGGGAGACAGGGGGCAAGTGCTGGACAAAGGGGGGAGACGGGGCAAGTGCTAGACAAATGGGAGAGATGGGGGGAAAATGCTGGACAAAGGGGAGATACACGGGGCAAATGCTTGACAAAGGGGGAACCGGGGGACATACTGGACAAAGGGGAGAGACAGGGGAGAAATGCTGGACCAAGGGGAGAGACAGTGCAGGTTAAGGGTTATAATGGGCTGATGGGGGGGGGGGGGCTAGTACTGGAAATTGGCAGATTGGGGGGGCTAGGACTGGTAATGGGCTGATTAGGGGGGCTAGCACTGGTAATAGGCAGATTGGGGGGGGGGCTAGCACTCGGTAATGGGTTGATTAGGGAAGACTAGAACTGGGAATGGGCTGATCGAGGGGGGGCTGGGACTGGTAATGGACTGATTAGGGGGTCTAGCACTGGTAATGGGCTGAGGGGGGACTAGCACTAGAAATGGGCTGATCGGGGGGGGAGGGGCCAGGACTGGTAACGAGCTGATTAGGGGAGGCTAGGACTAGTAATTGGCTGATGGGGGGGGGGGTAGGACTGGTAAGGAATTAGGGGGGCTAGCATTGGAAATGGGCTAATTGGGGGGGGCTAAGACTGGAAATGAGCTGATTAGTGGAGGCTAGGACTGGTCATGGGCTGATGGGGGGTAGGAATGGTAATGGGCTGATTAGGGGAGGCTAGCACTTGAAATGGGCTGATGGGGGGGGCTAGCACTGGAAGTGGGCTGATTGGGAGAGCTTCGACTGTAATGGGCTGATGGCAGGGAGAGGAGGATAGAGCTACTGGCCCTGGAAGAAAACTGGGGACTAAGGGCTACAAATTGGCTGATGCAGGGGAATGGGACTGGAAGGGAGTGAATGTTGAGAGGGGCTGCCATGGTATCTGGACTAGAAGGGGCTGGACAGTGGGGAAGGAGGGGGACTGGAAGGGAATGGACAGCAGTGGCAGTCATGGGAATGCAAGTTGACACAAAGGTACTGGGAGGGAGGACTGGAAAGGGGCTGATACTGGGAAGGATTACTGGGACTGGAAATAGGCTGATGGAAGGAAGAAAACAAAAGAGATAAGAAATAACAGATGGACTATAGACCATAGAAAGAGAGCCAAGAGAAGATAGGAAAGCAGAAGCTCAGATCGGGACCAGCATGATCAGAGTATAAAATGGTCAGACAACAAAGGTAGAAAAAATAATTTTATTTTCATTTTAGCGATTGGACTTTGCGCTATCTTTATACTTTACACAGTATGAGGAACTGCATCTCCATCTGATGTTGCACTGCATGCAGAGTCTGGCTTCTTGGGGTTTCAGTTTAAATTTTGTCTATATATTTTTATTTTAGGTTGTAGTCACTTATTCTGTACTTGCTGAGGATCTGTGTTCCGAGTATGTGACTGAGGTCAGGTATTCTGTTAAAATGGAGTTTGTACATAGGGATCTATACTGTACTGTAGTAATTTGGCTTGTTCAGCTTTTCAAACAGGGACCTCTGCAATATTTATGGTGTTGCCCTTTTCTGGGTACACTCCATGTTTTGTGAGTTTTGGAAGTCAGTGCTGTTATGAAATAGTAGATTTTCTCTATGGATCTTGTACTCTGGGTTCTTGGTGAGGTCAACTGTAGGGTGTTGGTTGGGGGGAGGTACTGGAATATGTAGTGTTTTTGAGATTTGCAGTTTCGCGTTCTTTATGCTGCCAGACTGAAATTTAAAATATTTTGTCAATTCAGATTCAAGGAAATTTTAATTTTTCAGGGACCGTATCAGTTTAATTTGATTTAGTAGCCTGATAGCTTCACCGCTGCTGAATTCCAGACTTTTCCAGCTCTAACACAATCCATTCCCGCGTTTGAATTCATGGCCACCAGGATTAGTTTCTCATTTTATATCTTCCCTCCTCATCAATAATCAGGTCATAGCAAAATAAATCTGATGTGCAGATACTTATAATGGTTTGACCGGGGGGGGGGGGGGGGGCGTGTACGTGACTTTTCATTAATCAAATTTCATTTTTTATTATTATGTTTTATTTTATTGTAACATTGTTTTACTAAATTGCATGTGTATGTTTAGAAGCCGCTTGGGATTTTAGATGGGTGGCATATAAATTTTAAAATAAAGTATACTAAATTTATGCAAATGATGCCGCAGTGAGTCTCTACACATGGCCCTGCATCACCCTCATGCAGTCTCCGGGGGAAAGTAGACAGGACGGTGCACTGGGAGACGAGAAAAGCAGAAATCTCAGATAGGGACCTACATGATCAGAGAATAAAATGGACAGACAACAAAGTTAGAAGAGAATTTTATTTTCAGTTTAATGACCAGACTTGGTGCTATCTCTATATTTTATACAGTATATGGAAATGCATCTCTTTCTATTTCTCTGGTATTGCACTGTATGCAGAATATGGCTTCTTGAGGTTGCAGTTTAATTTTTATCTACATATGTTTATTTTTCGGTTACGGTCGCTTATTCTGTACTTGGTGAGGGTCTGTGTTTTAAGCGTGTGACCAAGACCAAGTGTTCTGTTAACATGGAATTTGTATGTAGGGATCTATACTGTAGTAATCTGAATTGTTCAGCTGTCCAAATAGGGGTTTAGATGTTCCAGGGCCCACTACAGTATTTACAGTGATGCTTTTTTTCGGATGGCCTCCTTATGTGGGTTTTGGAAGATGGTGCTGGTATGGTATGGTATGGTATGATAGATTTGCTGTATAGATACTCAGTGACTTTGTTGTAGGGTGTTGTATTAGTTCACAATATGCCTGGTATTGGATAATGTTTGTTTGTTTGTATGTGTTTTTAAGATATTGAGTTCTCTGGGTGAATGTCCTGGTTCTGCTCTGCACCCACTGTTGAGGAAGGGGGTTCTGTGGATGCAAAATATATGTTCAAAAAGAAAAAGCAAGAACCATAACATAGTTTATAACGACAAAATAAAAATTAGTTATAATTTCATTTTATAAACTGTGCTTTGGTTCTCACTCTTTCTTTTAGTTCCTTGGTGTGCAAACTCTTGCATTTCCTTAATCTAATCTAATCTAATCGGTGTTTTGGTTTGGTTCATACCTGACTGAAGTTTTGAGAAAGCCTCCCCCCCTACAACGGGGTGGGGGGGGGAAGAGGGCGCTATCTCATCCCTCGCATCAGGCAGCAGATTGCCTTGAGCCACCCCTGTGCATATAAATTAAAGAGGTAGGGGGAAAGTATACAGCCTTCTGGTACATCTTTGCTGATTTTAAGCCATTCTGTTTCTCTTTGTTCCATTCAAACTGTTGCTTCTTGATCAATGTAAATGTTGTGCAAGAGAATGATCAGGTGTTCTAGTATACCCATACTTCTTAATGTGGCCCAGAGTTTCTCATGGTTTACATAGTCAAAAGTCTTGCTGTAGTCAATAAAACACATATAGATATTCTTTTGGTATTCTTTAGTTTGTTTTAAGGATCCATCTCACATCCGTGACGATGTCTCTTGTTCCTCGTCCTTTCCTGAACCCTGCTTGCACTTCAGGCAGCTCTCGTTCCAGGTATGGTTGTACTCTCTGCTGAGTAATCTTGAGTAGAATCTTGCTGGCATGGGGGGGATCAGAGCGATTGTGCGATAATTTCCACAGTCACTTGGATCACTTTTCTTTAGTATTGGTATAAACACAGATCTTTTCCAGTCAGTTGGCCATGATGCTGTCTTCTAAATTTCCTGGCAGAGTCTTGTAAGTATGGTAACAGCTGCATCAGATTGCTGTAATACTTCAATGGGAATGGCATCAATGCCAGGGGCTTTGTTCTTTGATAAGGCTTTCAAATGCTGCTTTGACTTCTTCTTTCATCACCAATGGTTCCTGATCATAAGGTACAGGTTGAAACGGCTGTTGGACCACTTGATCTTTATGGAATAATGACTCTGTATATTCCTTCTACCTTTTCTTGATCTTCTCAGCATCATTCAACATGGATCCTTGAGCATCTTGTAATATTCCAATTCGAGGCTGGAATTTTTTCTTTAACTCTCGTAGCTTTAGGAAAGCCAATCTTGTTCTTCCTCTAATAGTTTCTGCTTCTATTTCCTTGCATGCATCACTGTAGTACTTCTCCTTGTCTTGTCTTGTCTTGCTGCATGTTGGAAATCTCTGTTGAAGTTTGCGATTGCCTCTCTTTCTCCTCTGGCTTTAGCTTTTCTGCATTTCTGGGCAATTTTTAGGGCTTCTTTGGTCATCCATTTTGGCCATATTTGCTTTTTTCATCTGTTGTAGAGATTTCTCACTTTCTTCCAAAACAACCTTCTTGATGACATCCCGTAACTCTTCTGGAGCTCTGTAATTTGTATCTAAAGCAGCAAATCAATTTTGCAGGCAGCCTTTAAATTCTGGTAGTAAGTTCTCAAGGTCATATTTTGCTACATTCATTGTTGGTCTTGCAGAATCAGTTTTTCTCCAGCTTCATTTCTGCTGCCAAGTCCATATTTTCCAATCACTTTGCCGCCTTCTTTGTTGTCTACTTTTGCATTCCAGCCACCCATGACTATCAGGATATCCTGTTTGCATGTTCTCTCAATTTCAGTTTGTACTTGTTCACAAAACTCATCAACTTCATCCTCTTCTGCAGCTGTTGTTGGGGCATATACTTCAATTATATTTGTGTTCATGGGCATTCCTCATAGATGAGTAAAAATTAAGCGTTAACTGATTGCATACTATTTCATTACAGTTCTTGCAAGTTTCTTCTTAATTATAAATGCAACACCATTTCTTCTTTGTCTTTCATCTCCAGTATAATAGACCATGTGATCATCAGTTGCAAAGCGCCCGATGCCAGTCCGTTTCAGTTCGATGACACTCAACAGATCGAGTTTTACATGTTCCATTTCATTCTTGACCACCTCCAACTTCCCTTGGTTCGTGCTTCGTATGTTCCATGTCCCAACATGTACGGCATCTTTGCAGCTTCTGACTCATTTATGTGCAGCTACATCAGCAGTCAGATATCCCGAGGGCTTTGATCCAATCACATCATAAATGCCAGCTTTACTCTCTTCAGTTCCTCCCCAGTAGCCAATTGAATGCCTTCCGACCTGGGGGTTTCATCTTCCAGCACTATAGTGCAATTTGTTTTGTTGTGACTATCCATTAAGTTTTCATGGCAAGATACAGAAGTAGATTGCCAGGCTTCTCTTCCGCGCAGTTTAATTTAGAGTTGTTGCCATTGTCACAGAAATGTGATCCTCTGCCACCAACACTGTCCCATTCTTCTTCTGCCTAGATGGGTGGTTTGTCTTGGTTTGGCAGCTCAGCTGAGATTTGTCCATCTTGGGAGACCCTGCTAGTAGATAAACTACCAATAGCTTAGCCCTCAGCATCACTGATGCACACAAGCCCTCACAGCATGACAAGCTGCAAACCAAGTGAGAGAAACAACACATTAATACGGATGAAACAGATACGGTCATACAAACCAGACTATATATACTAGTTGTTGCATGCCCATAACACTACAAGGTTATGTACGTGCACCAAAGCTATTGTATAAGCAAGTGGAAAGTAAGATATTTGTCCAGACAGACCCTGCAGCAAAACAAACAAAGCATCTGAAGAACACCTTAGTAATTGCCGTCACAAATAACATGGTGCAGTCAGATATGTATTAGTGCTGTTTGCACTACAGCATGCCTCCATCAGAGGGTCCCCCACCATTTACAGGGATATGCTCTGTTATGTTTTTGCAGAGCAGCTTTTCAGAATATACTGCCCATTCACACTGGCACCTCGTGATACTGCAGTCAGCCCCATGGTCCAGGTAGTGACCAGGCATACATGTCCTCCCAGGGTTGCAGATCAGCACACCAGTTCTTTCCCTGCACCCCTATACCACACATACACACACTCCTGCTTGCAGTCACAAATAACATACACCAGCAAAAATCATGCCCTGCACCTATAAACAACTGCTGGTAAGACATAATAGTATGGTGTCTCAGGACAATACATCTTCTCTGCATTTCTCAGCCAAACACAAATCTGCTCCATACTACCTCACATACCATCCCTACATCTACATTCCCATCTTTCCGAACACTGGAAATATTTAGCACATGCAGCAAATGTCCGCATAGTCAGAATAAAGACTATTGCGGTGCTTTATATTTCTGAAGGGGTGTTTTTTATTGCTCTCTAATCTTACAAATGTCCCTCACCTGCACATTCTATTCTTTTCAACTGCATCTTGTGCCCTTCCTGACAGAAGACATACCAGTTCAATTCATCTATATGGGACGTGTTGAAGATCAGAGCAGATATTTTTTCAAGTGCTGGCCTTATTCCATGTTGCTGCTGGTATAACGCAGGTGTCCACGAGAAACACTCAGGATGTACACGGCCCTTTCAAATATGCTATCTACTTCTCTGTGGCTTGCCACGCCCCCATTCTGTCCCCTCCCAACCCCGTTCTAAGATCCCCGTTTTTGTGCCATGTATATGCAGGGCCATGTGATTTAGGAATACTGGTCTAGACGTTTTTGCAATGAAAACATCTATCCCGTACATGAAGGTGGCCTATTTACATTTTGGAATGATCGCCCGTAGGGAACTGCTAAAATTAGCCACTCCAGTACATAAAAGTTACAAATCACAAACAACCATCTGACATGGTTTGGCAAAAGCCTTCATTTGGGATCTATCAGATATCAAAGTTTTTGATGGCATATACAGGTAACTCATGTAAACAGTGAACCTAAAAAGACCACAAAACTAATATATATTGAAACAACCACTTATCAAAGAACTTAGAGGTGGGAGGGGATAAAAAGGGGAAGGGGGAAAGGATGCAAAAATGGGAGGGAGAAAACATGGAGGGAAAACGAGAAAGGGGGTAGTGGGAAAGAAGACAATAACAATGAATAAGAAGAAAAGGAAAAAGAACATACCAAGAAGGGCCAAAGGAAATTTCTACAGTCCTTAGGCATCTCCCAATTTTATTTTTTTAAGTGCTATCAAGTCAATGCCAACTCAGCAGCCCTTGGGTTTTCTTGACAAGATACTGTATAACAAGGAGTTTTAAAATAAAAAATGTTTTTGTGTTATGCTCATCGTATACCAGCTACCATGCACTTCTTGTATCACGTACAATGGAAGCCCTGCCATTTATCAGGGTCAAAGATGGAAAGAGATCCACTACAAGACCAAATAAACATATACAAATGGTATGTGCAGGTACTGAGGGGAGTGGAGGTAAAGGATGCGGTGAAGGAGTGTCAGGACTTTGAAGTGGATACGAGATTTGACGGGAAGCCAATGGAGGTGGATGAGTAAAGGTGTAGCGTGGTTGCGTGGAGAGGAGTGAAAAATGAGACGAACAGCGGTGTTTTGAATGCGCTGAAGACGGTGAAGTTGGGTGGTAGGGAGACCTGCTAGAATTGAATTACAAAAGTCGACACGGGATATAACCAGGGAAAGGAGAAGGGTGGTAACTGCTTGTGCAGTGAGAAAAGGCCTGATGGCACAGATCTGTCGGAGGAAAAAGAACGAAGTTCTTGAAATGTAAGCAAGGTGGTCGCGGAAGGAAAGGTGAGAATCAAAAAGAACCCCCAGATAGCGGAAGGAAGAGACCAGAAGGACAGATGAGCCAGAAAAAGAGGGGGGCAATCTGGGGAGAGGTATCATCATGGGAGAACAAGACGGCAAGAGTTTTTGTGAGGTTGAGGTGAAGACAATGGGTAGTGAGCCAGATGGCAACAGCTTGAAGGCAAGTGTTTAGAGGGGAGAGATCAGGAGAGTGAGGAGAGGTATGATGGAGAAGAACCAAGTCATCGGCATAATAAAACACGGAAATCCCATGTTGCTGAATTAATAACGCTAGAGGGGTGAGAAAGATGTTAAAGAGGAGGGAGGCCAGAACTGAGCCCTGGGGGACACCGCAGGGGAGAGGAACGGGCTCGGAGGCAGAAGAGGAGGAGGATGAGGGAAGGATGGAGTAGGATCTGGAAGAAAGGAAGGAATGGAACTAGTGGAGGATAGTGCTACAAAGACCCGCTTCCCGAAGTCGAGCCAACAGAAGGGAGTGATCAACGAGATCAAAGGCGGCAGAAAGGTCAAGAGACACCGCCACCGACAAGTCACTGCGATCGTGAGCTGTGCGAAGTTCGTTCAGGAAACCCAGAAGAACCGTCTCAACACTGTGTCTGGACAAAAACCAGATTGGCGGGTTGTGAAGAAAGTGAGTGGAGTCAAGGAAAGAGGATAGCTGAGCAAAAACAGCTTTCTCGAGGACCTTAGAAAGGAAGGAAAGCACAGTTACTTACCTGTAACAGGTGATCTCTGGGAACAGCAGGAATTAGTCTTCACATATGGGTACGTCGGTACCAACGGAGCCTGCACGGGAACGCTGCCCAGCTTCCAATCAGAAAGCTTTTGGCAGCATCCCTCGCGCCTGCGCGCTGACTTCCCGCCTTCTCCAGAGCCTCTCTTCAGTTGAGTTTCAAAACTGAGACAAAGGCGAGGAGAGGAAAGGAAGAAGAAGAGATGCAACTCCTAGGGGAGGTGGGAGGGTTGTGAAGACTAATTCCTGCTGTTCCCAGAGATCACCTGTTATAGGTAAGTAACTGTGCTATCTCCAGGAACAAGCAGGAATGAGTCTTCACATATGGGGACTCCCTAGCTACAGATGCCAGGGGGAGTTCCCATAAACATGCAGGAACCTGGACCAGGGGTGCATTTTGTCTCCAGGAATCCCCGGCATCCGATGTGGGATGGAGGGTAGGAGTTGATAATAAAAGAGCTGTGAGGATAGGAACAGCATATCCAAGGACTAGAGGGGAGAAGTCCTTGGCAGATATGATAAGTGCATTAAAAAACATTTAAGATACACTTAAAATATGCAGCTTACCTACTGTATTGTAGGAAGTAGAGAGCATGATGGAGTCTACTGGATAAGCAGTGGCGGAATCTTCAAGGTGACCGCACAGCAGTAAGGATGAAGGTCCAGACCTGGAGGTAGTAGACAATCCAGGTGGCAACTGGGTAGGATTAGACGTCAGGTCTTCAATGGAAAGCTTTATGGGAAAAAGCTGAAAACTCTTTTAGGCATAGGTCATTAACATTGAGGACTAAAAGAAGAAGACTGACGGAGTTGGAGAACTAGCTCAGTTCTGAAGGGAAGAGGGGTATTGGAAAAAAACCCGTATTCCCAATGAAAACATATGTGTACTCAAAGATAAAGATGTACACCATTTTTCCTAGCTGTCAAAAGATAGGAAAAATTATTGAAGCTTAATGCTTCAAGGATTTAAAAAAAAATGGAGAATGTTAGCACCACAGTAGTCATTGCGAAGTAGGACGATAGACTGTCTAAAACCTTTAGAAGGTAAAACATTTAGTATAGACAGTAAGGGTGATAGTGTGTAAGACATATCAACCCCTAAGAAGCCCCCCAACAGACACATATATAGACAGATATATATATATATATATATATATATATATATATATGTATATATATATATATACACATATGTCCATATGTGTATATTAGGATATGGGTGGAGAAATGTATCAAAATACCGTGCCGTTCTTGATATTATTAAGACTCTATTCTGTTCTATGTAATTATCTCTTGTATATAGTTTACCCCGGTTCTCCAAGTTTGTACTCCTGTTCGATGTAAACCAAACAGCTTGTTGTTATGGTCTTTATGTTATAATGTAAACCGCGCTGATGCCGAATAGTGCGGTATATAAGAACTTGTAATAAATAAATAAATAAATAAAATATATAAATATGATATATCGAAATATATATACATTTGTGGGGCATGGTTTTGCACCACCAGAGTAATGATATAGGTATGTAGACATATATGGAGATGCTACATACAAGATAACAAGTTGAAGATACATGTCTACCACCCAGCCCCATAATTGTACATGGGGAATATAAAAGATTCTTCGCTCTACAAGAGGGTGAACCCACTTGGGATATGCATAGAGAATCTATTTCTGTGGATTGAGGGATGCAAGAAGGCAATCCAACAAGATAACCGTGATGTTTGCGTGAGAACAGATGATCATATGAATCTGTAAGGAACAAGGCGGGAGTTCCACAGAACACTGACATGGCAGATGTGTAGAAACGCAGAAGAAGATACCAGAGGGACGTACTGGAGGGACCCAGAGGTAGCATGCGTAAACCTCAGCGTTGGATTTTCACGCAGAAGAACTTATATTTCATGTTAACATCCCAGGCTTGAGGGTGTGGAAAACCCTCACAGGCATGGGAAAGGAATATAAGCTTTTCCCTACTAATAGAGAAGCTTTAGAGACAAGGTCAATGCTCTATAGCAAGGCCCTCATAGTAGAAAGCTTTTCTGAAGACTGCAGAGAGCATTGTGCAGGAGAGATATGAGATAAACTGACTGAAGTCAGGTGTGTTACCATATCCTAGGAGAGGAGATGGATAGAATAATGTGAGAAAGCCTAAAAGAGTAGGAGGATCCAAGATAGCTGACGAGTAGCTTGGAATCACTACTGAGGCTAGACAAAATTTTGAACAAGGAACTGGAACTTATAAAAAGTACCAGTAATACAATCATTGTAACTCCTGCAGGCACAGCTGCTGACAGAAACAGCAGAGAGATTGTCCTGTGCCCAATAAAGAAAAACAGACAAGAAAGGAGAGGAGATATACCTTCTCCCTGTCTGAGGAACGAGCTTGCTAGAGAAGCCTTTCAGTATGGTACCCCTCAGTTAGGGAAAAAAGCCCGGCTGAGAGGGTAGAAGAAGTAATTGGAGGGTGACGCACCCATAGGGCAAGTCAACTGAAGGAAAAAATGTTCAGTTGGGACAGAACTATCAGGGGATAGTTGCAACTGCTCTTCTAGAGAGTAAGAAGAGGAGAAGTCTGTAGTCCCTGAACAAAACTTTTCCGACAGCTTAGTATACTGAAAAAGAAAAGTACAGTGAATAAACTTCTAATGGGTAGAAGTGAACTGTAGAGTAGAATTCCCAGCCCCTATGGTTGCTGGGCATGCTGAGACTGGCCAGAGCTAGAGGACTTCAGACTTAGGTACAGCCGAATGATGGGCAGAAGATGAATGAAACTTTCTTTTCCTAGGGAAAGAAGGTTTGGTAGGACATTTCCTACCTTTCGAAGAAGGAGGTGGCTTAGAATGGTCCTTAGTGGAAGGAGAGTCAGCGGAGCATTGAGCAACCTGACATAAAGCCTCCTTATTGAAGAGACCTTCTCCTGTACAAGGAGAATGAGCCAATACAGTTTGTGCCCATCTGCTCAAGTCTGAAGCTTCGAGCCAGGCTCTGCGACGTGCTGCAATGGCAATAGTAGAAGATCTGCTAACAGACTCAAAAGAGTCTATAGAAGCACGAGAAAGGAACCAAGATATATTCCGGCTATGATTGAGTAGCAAGGAATAATTAGTAGCCTTGGGCTCTGGCATAAAAGGGGTCAAAAGAGATAATCTCTCCGTGACCTCCTGGAGTGTGAGACTCATGTGGAAAATATATGAAAGAATTCTGGAGGCCAGCATAGATGTTTGGAAGGCTTGACGACCAAACGCATCGAGTGTTCTTGAAGAACGACCTGGCGGAAAAGAAGAATGCTTCTTTTTGCTCTTAACCTTCCTCAGTGCTGATTCCACTACAAGGGAACGATGAGGAAGTTGAGGCTTCTGAAATCCTGGGGAGGGAGGTACCCGGTACCGAACCTCAGTGGCTGTAGAAGGTAGAGGAAGCCGTAAGGGTGATTTCCAGACCCTCAGAAGGAGATCCTGCAGAGCAGGATGCAAAGGAAGCATCATATTTTCCATTTGTGCCGGTGAGCCAGAAATAGCATCACAACCAGGGATAGAGATATTAAGAAAGGTTGCCATATCCAGGAGAAAAGCCTGAAAAGACTGATCTCCTATGGGAACCTTCCCTGGTAAGGCTAAAGAAAGAGGCTGAGCACCAGAGGATGTACCGTGGTGTAAGGAGAGAAACCTAGTAGATGGACAAGGATACTGGTATGGTAACTTAGAGGCAGTGAGTACTGCATCAGCAACCCAAGGTATCGGTTCCAAACTAGGCATCGGTGCAAGAACAGGCATCGACATCGACACTGACACAGGGCCAGCAGTTGAAATTGCCATCGGGAACTGCTGCAATGGTACCGAGATCATGCAAGAGTTATGGCTAGGATCCTCGGAACTGCTTATCTGGAAACGACGGGAGTCGGTTCCGGGATGCGTCGGTACCCAGTCCTCGAGACTAGATATCGATTCATGTCTCGAGGGTATCGACGTCGGTGGTAGTATCGACGATGCCGATACCGGTAAAGCAGTCTGGGTTACATCGATCGGTCCCGAAGGTACAGAGGATGCCCGATGACAACTTCTCGATGGGAGAACGTTATCCCACACCGGTGTCGATGCCGGGGTATCGGAACCGATCGAAGCCGGTACCGTCCCGGAGCATGGCTGAGATATGGAAATGCCCATCGGTATCGTATCGCCCGGCCCTGAAAGTGCCGAGGATGCTAAAGGACGATTCCTGGTGAAGAGTGAAACACTCGACACCGAAGCCGATGCCGGGGAATCGGTACCGCCGGAAGCGGATACCCGTACCGTGCACGGCTGGGATCGAGGGAAGTCAATTCGGGGCATATCGATCGGTCCCGAAGGTACCGAGGATGCCCGATGACGATCCCTGGTGAAGAGTGGAACACTCGACACCGGTGCCGATGCCGGGGGATCGGTACCGCTGGAAGCGGATACCACCCCCGGACATGGCTCAGGTATGTTCTGTGAGGGGTGAGCCCCAGGAACAACCTGAAACCCCTTTAATGCTTTGGAGCCCGCAGACTCCCGCAGGGGTAATGCCAATGGATTCTTGAGGGTAAGGCCGGAGCTGTCACCATGCTGGGCATGGGACATACCACTCAAGCATTGACTAATCTTAACAGACTGTTTGTAGGTTACCTGATCCTGTGAAGAGGAGAAACCGGGTTCCCTCACTGCCGAATAAAAAACAGTATCGAGGGAAACTCTAAAAACTGAAGGTTTCCTCACAAAAGTATCCCCTGACAAGTCAGGGGAAAAAGGGTCAGGACCCACACAGTTGAGACACCAACGATTGGAGTCTAAAAGGAAACAGGTGTTTCCACATCGAATGCACTTCTTAGGAAAAGAAGGCTCCATGAGGAAGAGGCCTGGTAGGCCCAACAAGTTAAGGCAAAAAACTGAAGAAAAAGTTTCTCAGAAGTTAGGCAAAAATCCACCGGCGGTACCGGTGGCGGCGGGAAATACAGCCGCGACCACAAGAAAACAAAAATGTAAAGTAATTAAAGTAAGTAAAAAGAAAAGTTTACTGAAGAGAGGCTCTGGAGAAGGCGGGAAGTCAGCGCGCAGGCGCGAGGGATGCTGCCAAAAGCTTTCTGATTGGAAGCTGGGCAGCGTTCCCGTGCAGGCTCCGTCGGTACCGACGTACCCATATGTGAAGACTCATTCCTGCTTGTTCCTGGAGATAGGTTGGAGACAGGACGGTAGTGAGCAGGAATTGTGGGGTCCAGTGAGGGCTTTTTAAGGATAGGACGGACCGAGGCGTGTTTCCAGGGTTGGGGAAAAACACAGAGGGAAAGGCTGGTATTGATAATGGTGAGAGCTGGTGGAATGAGAGCTAGAGAGGGAAAGAGCAGCCAACAGGAGGGAATGGGGTCAAGTGGGCAGGAGGTTTTTTTGGAGGAGGAGAGTAATGCAATCAACTCGGGAGAAGTGAGTGAATGGAATGAATGCCAGGCATGAGAGAGCTGAGAGGAGGGAGGAGGGGAACAGGGAGGGGAACTGGGGATAGGAGGAGGACAGTGGGGCAGAGATTGATGAAGATCAATTATCTTTGAACTGAAATAGGTTGCCAACTGAGAGGGAGTGGGTGAGAGAGGTGAGGGGGGAGATGTAGTGCCAGACTGAAGAGAAGTGAGAGACTGAAGAACTGAATAGAGGTGGCGCGTCTGATTGGGTGCAGAAGAGATAGCAGTGGAGAAGTAATTCTGTTTGGCTTTGTGAACCTGGGTTTGGTACTACACGTGAGTAGACTTGAAACGTGAAAGGGTGTCAGGACAGGGGGACTTGCGCCATAAGCGTTCGGCTCGGCGGAGCTGAGTGCGCAGAAGGTAAAGACCAGAGTGGTACCAAGGTTGAGAGGGATGGGGGGCGGGGGCGAAGAGGAGCTATGTGATCAAGGGCAGTAGAAAGAGCGGAAAACCAAGTGGAGGCCTGAGAGGAGGGAGAAAGTAGGGAAAAATTGGAAGGAAGAAGATCAGAAGCGGGAGGGAACTGTTGAGGGGTCTGAAAAGTTAGATGGCGAGAACAGGGAATAGAGGCGGGGGGGGGAGGGTTGCGGAGAGGGGGAAGGGTCCGAGAACCTATTTTCAATCAAACCTGCTTCAAACTTGATGGCAGGTATCTGCAACAGCACTACAAGCCATCAAGAGTGTCACAAATCCCCAGCAGGACCAGAGGAGGGGCAAAAAATGCTGACAGTGGCAGGATGAGTACCAGAAACCACCATCAGTAGGGCAAAGCAGTTCAAAGAGCACAGTGAACACTTTAGATAGGAGAAGAGAGCAAAACAGCACCACAACTGGTACAAGCATATCAAGGCACTTGTAAAATGACAAGGAGACCAACACAGCACCCAGATTAGCTGCAAAGCCCTAAATTATGCCAAGAGGAACAGCACAGCAACCAGATCGGTTGAAGGTGTTAAAACAGCAGAGGAGAACCAACACAAGAGCAGAAGAAGTAGTACAAACACAGGCCGCAGGAATGGGGTGAGTTCAGCTAAACTATGTGCCTGCGAATTAGTTAAGAGTCCTGGCACAGAGGACTTTGGTCCCCGCACTGGAACATTAAGTACAGAGGAAGTGGAAGTCCTGGAGTTGAAGAAGCATTCATGAAGTGCTCTCCTGTCATTCATAACTATTTAAGGGTTCCTTAGTTGACAACTCGACAAGTACAGTTTTCTTAGTTGACAAGTACAGTAATGGCGAATGGTCTTTGAGGATCATCTGTTTCCTCATGATAGCTAGGGCTATTTCAGCTATCAGGATAGCTAAGCAGAGGTCCCATTCCTCCATTAGTGCTCCATGCTCATCCCTCCTGATAGAATTTCTGTTTGTTGATCAAGGCTATAAAACTACTGTATATTGTCTTTGTATCCCACACCTTGCTTTTATATGTAAATGACATATCCAGACAGCCCAGAGCCTAGATGAGTTTGTACTATTTAAACCCAGTGTAACAGCATTATGTCTTCATAGACCTGATGAAGAGAGTGTAACTACTGAAAGCTTGTCAAAAATATGTTAGTCCAATAAAAAGGTAACAACTATAACGTTTGTTGACCTTTATTTGCATTTGTTTGCATATATGTTTATATATGTTATATGTATACCTCTCAATGTCAATCCCCCTGTTCACTGTAAAGATGTTGAAGTTGTAATGTAAACCGCCCTGAATGGAAGATATGGCAGTATAGATAACCTGTTAAATAAATAAAATAAATATGGGCTGCAAAAAAACAAGGGAGCGGTACAGTACAGGGAGTGAAGCATTTTGGTCCATGAAAGAAGAAAGGAACTAAGGGTGGTTGTATCTCATGATCTTAAGGTGGCCCAATAGGTAGAAAAGACAACAGCGAAAGCTAGAAGGATGCTTGGGTGCATAATGAGATGAATGGACAAAGGGAAAAAGGAAGTGATAGTGCCTTTATATAACTTTCTGGTGAGATCTCATTTGGAGTAGTGCGTGCAATTCTGGAGACCACATCTTCATAAAGATACAAATAGGATGGAGCAGCTACTAAAATAGCCAGAAGTCTTTGTCATTAAGCATATAGGGACCTAATGATCTCAATATACATATTTTGGCAGATAGGCAGGAGAGAGGAGATATGATAGAGACACTTAAATAGTTTTGTGGCATAAATGCACAGGAGATGGGCCTCTTTCAATTGAAAGGAAGCTCTAAAATGAGGGGGCATAGGAAAAAGGTGAACGAGGATAGATTCAGGAGTAATCTGAGGGAATATTTCTTTATGGAAAGGGTGGTGGATTGATGGAACAGCCTCCTAGATGTGGACTGCATCTGAATTCAAGAAAACACAGATGATCTCTAAGGGAGACGAAGGGATTGGAGAGCTTAGTTGGTATGGTTAGGCAGACTAGATAGACATTATGGTTTTTATCTGACGACATTTTCTATTTTTCAGATATCTTTAGTTGCAGAGATTTTATGCCACTATTTATGCTCTACAGCAGGCCTTGACCAATTTTCTTGGAATCTAGGAGACAACTAGGAGCTGGCCACAGAGACTTTAGCCATAGTGCTCCCTCTCCTGCTCCCCCAAAGGGTTATCACTGCTCTGTTTTTTGTTGTTTTTTTTTACCGTTTTCCCATTTTCTATGGGAAAAGAAAGCTTCATAAATCAGGTCCTTGGGGGGAGCTCGTGAGCCCGCGCCAAGATTGTCGGCTTCTCATGAAGCTCTGGGCCGAGGTCCTTTCCTCCCCTGTAAATGTCTGCATAATGGACCTTTTCCTCACCAACGATGATCCGCAAAGAGAGTAGAGGCAAACTATTGCCCGATTCCTCTGAAACCGTCAGGTTTCTCTTTCTTCTTGTATAGTTATGCCTGCTTCTCTGTCAGCACGAGCAGACCCGCTAGAATGAGGCTTCCGCTCACTGCCCCAACGCGAGGAGAATGATCGCGTTGCACCAGATCGCCTGAGACGCACAGAAAAAAATCACTGGCTCCTACCTTAACATCTGTTACCTGTGCAGCTGCGGGATCTGGATCTACATGGTTGATCTGCGGAGAATATGTGAGTGATCCCTTTTCCTGCTTGTATCCGGTACTGCTTGGGGGGAATTGGGGCCAGTCCACTTCACTGCGTTTCGCTGGTACCTGAGGGCAGCGGCAATCGGAGCCAAAATTGGATGTGGATTGTGTTCCTCAGAGCGAATACTGCTATGACTCCCTTGACGGCCATTACTGCGTGTGGCTGGAATGCAAATTTGGAACGCAGCTAGGTCCTCCTGAGGTGGGAACGAATGTCACTTCCGGGATCCGTCTTGTCAGCAAGCTATCATCCTTGACTCTCTCAGACAGTATCCGTGTCTACTATTATAGTCCCAAGTGCCTACAGGAAGATTGTGTGTGGTGTCTCCTCTGTGCTGCCTTGGGGATCCTAGAGAAGAAAAGCTATGTGTTGATGATCTGCCGTTCTTCTTTCTAAGTAGCATAGTAATTTAAGCCAGCAGAGAGCTCTATCTAGTGGACATTTTGGATAATTTATATCATCTCTCACTCTTCAGTCAATATTGAGGGGCTTCTGTTTCAGCATGTTTGTCTCCCAAGATACTGGTCGGCAAAAAAGTCTGACATACCCTGCGGAGGTTCTACAGTCATTTGTACCTGCGGAAGAACCACCCTGATCTGATCTCCAACATCATTAGTAGAAACACCTATTAAGGCATATTTTGATTATTGCTGTGCTGATCAATATGTCTTCTAAAAACCAGTATGCTAGTGCGCTCTCTAAGTTCTCGAGGAAAAATGATACTACTGGGTCCAGTCATACTTCAAGAACTCAAGGGATACCATCTAACTCATCCGACACGAGTGCAGACCCAGTTACGGTATCGTAGCCTGCATCTAAAGCGGATTTGATGAAAGTACTACAGGAACTTCGCTCATTTAGACTGGAATTCTCTAAAGCAATTTCTGATCTTCGATCACACTTTAAATCTTTGGATGAAAGAGTGACTCAAAATGAAATCAATATAGGAGAACAAATTGATGCTACAGCTGTGTTCCAATCTAAGACCCATAAACTAGAACAACTGACCACAGATTTGAAAGAACGTCATGATAGAGAATAGGCAGAGAAGAAATAATATAAGGATTTGCAGAGTGCCAGAGTCCCCTAATACATCCAGTAACATTATGGGGATTGTACAAGAGATCTATGCCTTTTGTGTCCCTGAAAGGTCTAGTCCAGTCAGTTTAGAATGAGCACATAGAAGTGGCAGTTCTAGAGCAGGAGGCGACATGAGAACTTGCCTCATAATTGTCTGTTTTCAGTGCTCTGAGGACAAGGCGACACTAATGCGAGCACTCCGGGGCAAGAGAACATTAACCTTCTGAGATTGGGAGCTTCAAATTTACCACGACCTGTCTGCTTTTACGTTGGAAAGATGACGTAGCTTCAAACCACTTACACAGATTTTACAAAAGAAGGCAATCAAGTACCGCTGGAACTTTCCATTTGCGCTGTTTTGAGTGGAACAATACTCTACAGAAGATATCCGATATATCTGCATGCACGGACTTTATCGATCACATTCAGTATGAGGGTAGTTGAACTCCGTGACAGAGGGGATTGCACCCTGAGTGGGAAGTATCAACACCGAAGCGCCGGAAAATTCCACGTTCATGCCGACAATCAGAAGCGGAGCCATATGATAATACAAACAAAGCAATGGATATGGAAGCACCACCTTAAAAACTATATGGGTCTTTTTCCTATAGTCTTGCCTGTTTGGTTCTTATTACACAACTGCTGTATTTTGTAAATGCCTCTTTTTCTACAATGGTAGAGGTGATTCCGTCTGGTGTTATTAGCTTAGTTACAATTCTTATAGCATCTCAAGGTAGGAGTTGGGGATATCACAAGCTTATACTGTATTTTGGGCGGAAAAGGGGTGGGGTGGGAGCTGGAATGGTACTGACAGATCATTAACTTTTGTGGGAAAAGAGGAGAGTTGGGAGGGGGGATGGGTAAGGCAAGGGCCTGTTAGTCTCTTCTTTACCCTCAGAGGCTTGTATGTCTCTTCTGTTTTTTTTCCAGTGGAGTGGGGTAGGTTGGCCCTCTAAATCCAGGGCCAGGGGCAGGAGGGGGGGGGGATTTAAGGGGGATTTTAGAAGGGGGGGATAATTTAATGTCTCTTTGGATCTGGGAGAACCGCAAAAAGATTTGTTACCTCCTGGCATCGGGTAGGGATTTACGATATAGGAGGAAAGAAGAAGTAGCGCTCTGGACTCTGTTCTGTATTCAGTATCAGCGGAGCTTTTATTGGACCAATGATTAGACTCATTTCATGGAACATTAGGGGGCTTCATCACCCCATCAAGAGACGTAGGATTCTTGACCAAGTAATCAGAGAACGGGCTGATATTGTGTTTCTTCAGGAAACACACTTTGCGCCTGGGGCACATTCCCACTTAATTTAAAGGAAGTTCCTGCAAGTATTTTCTTTAGCTTAACTTCCCACAAAAGAGGGGTAGCCATCTTGATTTCCAGCACCTGCCCTTTTCTTGTTTCAGATCAATTTTCGGATCCTTTTGGCAGCTTTCTCATTGTCTCTGGGTCAATAAATGATGCACCCATTTCATTGATTAACGTCCATATTCCACCCAAAGAAATAACTAGCACTTTGAGGGATCTACTGGGAGCAATCAGAGCCCATACTACAGGAGAAATATTGTTGGGTGGGGATCTTAACAGTGTTCTCTCAGAGTTGGACAGATCAGGCTCGAAGGCTGGTTATACTGGGAGCTCCCAAGCGTTAGGGGATTTTGTCTCTGACTCAGATTTAATAGATGTTTGGAGGGTAATGCACCCTGGAGAACAGGATTATACTTTTTTTCCCCCGGTGCATTATTCTCACTCTAGAATTGATATCTGGTTGGTTTCTAAATCTTTGCTTCCTCAAATCTCACAGGTTCACAATGGGGCTCTAGGACCATCTGATCATTATTTGATATCCTTGGATTGGATGCTTAGTGATACTGAGATACCTCCTAAGGCAGAGGTTTTCAACCTTTTTTGTACTGTGGACCCCACAGATACTTCAAGCTCGGGTGGCGGACCCCCATAACACAAGGCGCCCTGGCCTCAACTTTTCGTACCTCAGATTGAGCCAAAATATGTCTTATTTATTTGCATGCAATCGACTTTGAATTTTGCTAAACGGTATAGGCCTATAGTAACTCTAGTTTAAGTTACGCGCGCAACATGTAAAAGTCAGTTCACACACCGGAATAGCTATATTTATTCAAAAAGTGAAACAGTCACCGATAATATATTCCAATGGTATGATTAATTACACACAGTGTTCTGTTCAGTGTGAAGGCTGTGCCTGTTTTGCGCTACAGAGTTTGTCCAAACGTGGTGATATGCGTGATAAACACACGCGTATGTCATGTTCAATGTCCAGCCTGGACCTGTACTTTGTCTTTATCGCAGTAACAGCAGAGAATGCAGTTTCGCACAAGTACGTCGTTGAAAACGGTAGCAGGACATTGATGGCTTTGTCTGACAGCAGCGCATACTCCTGGACACAGGCTAGCCAGAATGACAACAGTGGCAGTCTGCTGAACTGCAAGCGCAATGTCCTGTCAGACGACAATTCAGCCAATTGTTCCTGTTCGCGACCAGTTAAATCGGTCAGCTCGCATTCAAAGGGATTTCGAATCCAATCAAATGTGCTGATATCATCGTCGCCGAAATACTGATGAAAGTAATGCGAAAGCTGCTGTAGGTGGTTCAAAACCGTGTCAGAAATGACGCTTGTCGAAATATCGTTCACTGTAAGAAAGTCAGCCAACAACGGAAACATATCGTAGGTGCCCTCTTCACATCTTTTCTTCCATATACGAAGTTTCTTCCGGAAGGCATCGACTTTGTCAGGCGTTTTCAGAACATTTGTGTCAGGTCCTTGCAATGACAGATTTAAACTGTTGAAAATGTTGAAAATATCTGCAAGATAAGCTAGTCTGGCAACCCATATTTCATCAGTAAAGAAGTGTGCCATCGATTTGTTATGCCATCTATTGGTTAGCAGCAAATTAGCAGTTAGCTCAGTAGACCCATGTCGTCTTGACAATTTTTCTTACTTACTCATACCTGCGCTCTGACGTCACCGTTAAACCATCCGGATGTGCGCAAACGCGGCAAGCATTGTTTGCACCCGACATGTTGCAACAGTTGCCGCCACTTCGCCACAATTGCCATCGCTACTACCACTTGCACGACGATTGACTTCTTGATTGAACAACGGTGCTCCATGCAGCAGTGTGTGGTGAAAACCATTGCAAGCAACGCGGCAAGTGTGTGCATTGTTGATATTTTTTACCATTATTTTGTTTATCAATATTTGTATAAGTGTCCAAGCCCACTAACATGAATAAATTTGTGAAGAGGAAAGCTGACCAGGATTTGGAAGATTCTGATGATAACGCAGCCAAAGATGAACGAAAAATATTCCTTCGGTTTACTGGCAAGGGCCGAATGCATTGTAGTTAAATGGCGCCTCAATTTCGCAGGCTTCATCGCATCGTTCGATAATGTTTGCAAACACACGACACAAAGAGGTTGCTCAGCATCGGTCCCCACTGCGATGAAGCCGAATGATATATATTCCGGATCATACTTGCGTCGTTTTCTTTTTCGTTCATCTTTGGCTGCGTTATCATCAGAATCTTCCAAATCCTGGTCAGCTTTCCTCTTCACAAATTTATTCATGTTAGTGGGCTTGGACACTTATACAAATATTGATAAACAAAATAATGGTAAAAAATATCAACAATGCACACACTTGCCACGTTGCTTGCAATGGTTTTCACCACACACTGCTGCATGGAGCACCGTTGTTCAATCAAGAAGTCAATCGTCGTGCAAGTGGTAGTAGCGATGGCAATTGTGGCGAAGTGGCGGCAACTGTTGCAACATGTCGGGTGCAAACAATGCTTGCCGCGTTTGCGCACATCCGGATGTTTTAACGGTGACGTCAGAGCGCAGGTATGAGTAAGTAAGAAAAATTGTCAAGACGACATGGGTCTACTGAGCTAACTGCTAATTTGCTGCTAACCAATCAATCAAGCAAGAAATTGCAAGAAAAAATCTATCGTTTCCTTGGCTTGTCCACGGACCCCCTGGAAGCTCCTCGCGGACCCCAGGTTGAAAACCTCTGCCCTAAGGTATGGACGCTGAATCGACAGTTATTGAAAAACCAAGAATTCGTTGAACAATTACAGCATAGCTGGAAAGAATATCTACATTTTAATGATCAAGCAGATACCCCAAGTTTTCTCCTATGGGAAGCGGGGAAAGCTGTGCTGAAGGGACAATTATTTCCTTATCAAAGGCATTCAAGAATAAAAAAGTGGCAAAACAAGATGAGTTGCGAAAGCAGATATCTATTCTAGAAAAGACACACAGGAACGACCATAATATAAAAGTGTGGCGCCGGTTGTTAGCTTTGCGAGGAGAATTAGCAGCATTGGAAATGGAAGAGATAGTCTCACGACTACAACGTACTAGACATAATTTCTATGAGCAAGGAAATAAAGTGGGTAAGCTGCTTCTATGGCAGCTAAAACGTCAGTGGTTGCAGAAAAAGGTCTCCAATATTATGGATGAGGTAGGGCGCAGGCATAGGAAATCAGTAGGTATTGCACAGTGTTTCACACGATTTTATGAATCTCTATATGCCTCCCAATTGTCTGTGGGTGATCAGAGTATCAACAATTGGCTCTTGGAGGCGAACTTACCCCAAGTGTCGACAGAAATGCGAGAGGCACTAGAATGTCCGATTATACTAGCAGAGGTTCGTGGGGCTATTCGTCAAATGAAAAATGCTAAAGCTTCATGTCCAGATCTTTTCTCTGCAGAATTGTATAAGGTTCTCTCTGACCTGATGGCTCCTATCCTGGTTAGAGTCTTTAATGATGTCTTGCCTCATGATGCCCTCCCGGATTATATGTATCAAGCATCAATCATCGTGATTCCGAAAGAGGGCAAGGACTCTTCATTGTGTAACAACTATAGACCGATATCATTATTTAATTTAGACTATAAAATCCTGACCAAGATACTCTCGATACGCCTTGACTCTAAAATTCAGGAGATAGTGCACCCCGACCAAACAGGCTTTATAAAAGGACGTTATGGCTTTGAAAATGTACGTCGGTTAATAAATATATTATTTAGTCTGCGGCAGAAAGTGGGAAGATTTGCAGTACTCTCACTAGATGCTGAAAAAGCCTTTGATAGAGTAGAGTGGCATTATTTATTAGAAACTCTACAACAATTTGGATTTGGGCCTTGCTTCTGGGAGTGGCTCTTTATAAATCCCCAAGGGGAGTCGTGCAGGTTAATGGATTTTGCTCTTCGCCTTTTTTTTTTTTTTTTTTTTTAGAACGTGGTACAAGACAAGGCTGTCCTCTCTCCCCGCTTCTCTTTGCGCTTGCTCTAGACAGAGCCTCTTGCATCTCAATTACGTAATCAGGCTGCAGACATCGGGATTCCTTTGGGGAATCAATATCATGTTGTATCCCTATATGCCAGTGACACTCTTATCTTCCTTCGGGATCCGGATACTACACTGCCTAAAATTGACCTCTGGGATACCTTCTCACGCCTGTCGGGATTTAAGGTGAATTTTCATAAATCGGCTTTATTACCATGTTGTACTGCTTCAGAGGGTGAAGGAAGATTAAACGCCAATGTTTTTTCCATTGTGTCCCAGTTTAGATACCTGGGGGTCGTGATTCTTCGAAGGCTGGAAGATTTGTATGCTCTGAATTATCAACCACTGCTGTTAGCCCTGAAGGATGACGTACAACACTGGCTGCCTTTATCGGTTTCCTGGTTGGGAAGAGTTATTATTATTATTATTATTATTAAAGACTTATAAAGCGCAGCAACCTACGAAGTGCTGTACAAACATAGAAGAGAGACAGTCCCTGTTCATCAGAGCTCACAATCTAATAAGACAGAAAACAAAATAAGTTACATAATACAAATAACAAAAATTTACAGGACAAAGTAAGCAAATGTTGATAGAGAGATCAAGATAGGGTAAGACAGGAACGGAAAGCAATAGTGAAGAGGTGGGATTTTAGTCTGGACTTGAAAATGGCCAGGGAGGACGCATGGTGCACAGAGGTAGAAAGATTATTCCAAGCAAGGGGTGCTGCCAGTTGGAAGGAGCGAAGTCTGGAATTGGAAGTACGAGTAAAGAGCACAGATAAACGAAGACTGTTAGAAGAGCGAAGCAACCAAGAGGGGGTGTAAGGAGAGATGAGAGATGAAAGATACTCGTTTAAATTGGATACGGAGTCGGATGGGAAGCCAATGAAGCGACATGAGGAGAGGAGTGATGTGGGAAAAACAAGACTGGCGGAAAATGAGTCGAGCAGCAGAGTGTTGAATTGACTGAAGATGATAAAGATGCTTTTCTTACCAAAATTGTTGTTTCTATTCCAACAGCTCTCGATTACTATTCCAAGATTTATTTTTGTAAAAGTGTGTCGGCTGCTTACGAAATTTATCTGGCAAGGTTGGGGTCCGCGGCTCAGCTGGCAAAGGATGACTCGCCCTAAGGTGTTAGGGGGTATCGGGCTCCCAGACCTTGAATTGTATTATGACTGCTCATGTCTCCGTATTATTCATTTTTGGTTAATTAATTCGGCTTCTTCGTGGGCGGCTATTGAAGCTGACTGGCTCACACCAATTCCGCTGCTGGCCACGCTTTTTGTTGGGGATCGCAAGGAAGCCCAGATTATTTTACAACATGTCTTTTTGGGTCCAGTGTGGAGGACGTGGAGGAAGATATGTAAGAGATCTGCGATGTCTCCAATTCTGTCTCCTTATACTGTACTTGGAACTTTGCCCTTCATTAGAAATCTTGGTGGGCCTTTGCAAGAGATCGGTTCAAAGACATGTTTCTTGGCTATGTATGTTCATTCTGTGTTTTTGACCAAACAATTGTTGGAGCCTCTATTTCTGATTATCAATATCATCAATTTAAACACTTGTTTTAGCGAGCAATCCAACATCAATGCAGGTACGCTATTACCAAAAACCTGGGAGAATATACTCTTTACTAGCTCCCGCTCCCGAGCTATTATGGCTCGCCTTTATAAAGCTCTCTCCATGGACTTACCTTCTTCCTTTTTGATGTCTAACTTCTGTAAACAATGGGAGTGACAGATTCCAAATCGATCAGAGGAGTTTTATTTATTTAGCTGTTTATTTATTTAGCTGTATTTATATCCCGCTTTTCAACGGGTCAAAGCGGTCAATTGGGGGATACATTTAACACGAGGGGATATGAGACACATACGCTAATACTTACAGGGAACATGGGCAATGGAGGGTTAAGTGGCTTGCCCAAGACCACAAGGAGTGCCTATAGGACTAGAAATCCCAGTCCCTCCGGCCTGAGATTGCTGTCCCCAGGTGGGACTTGAACCCCCGGCCCTCCGGCCTGAAGTACCTTGTCCTAACCACTAGACCACTTTTTCCTACTCCCATAAATGCTCCATACCCAACTGCGGATATTATTCCGCATGTCTATCACCCCTGAGAACTTATATAGATAGGGTAGAGTCGACGATTATTTATGTTGGCGATTATGCAGAAAGCGTGGAACCTTTAAGCATATGTGGTGGGAGGGCCGGAGGATACAGGAATTCTGGATTGCAGTTCATTCTCAGATTACTGGTACGATAGGGGTTGATTTTCCCTGCGAGCTGGATTCTTGTGTTTTGGGGCATCTTCCAGTAGAGATAATTTTTCCTGATGTTGCTGTGCTGATTAATTGCTTACTGCTAGCGGCTCGTTCAGTGATAAGCCGATACTGGAAACGATCTCATGCTTCTACCTTAAAAGAATGGCTGGTGAAGGTATGGGATGTTTATAAGATGGGAAAACTAACAGCTGAGTTACGGGGACACCCAGATAAAGTAATACGCCTTTGGGCACGTTTTCTTCCTTCAAGTAGCCAAACTTGAGATTCTTTTATCAGCTTACTTATTGTATTTACATACATGAGGGACAGCTAGTTATTACGTAAGTTTCTATTTCCAGGTTGCCCATCTCCTTAATGCTGTTTGAACGAGACGATATATCTCCTTCCCCTATGCCAGTAAATGTTCCAGGTCCATTAATGTGGGAGGTTGGGATATATTGTCCTTCCTGTCAATCCTACCTATGTTATTGCCGAGGGTGGGGGATGAAGGGAGGGGGGAGGGGAGGGTTAGGTAGGATAAGTGTTGAGATTTGTAAGTTGGGTATGTGCTCCTGTAACGTGTGCAGAATTCTGAACATGTGGTAACACTGATTAGTTATACTACCGGAGCTGCTTAGATTAAAAGTGCCTTATAGAGTCAGTTAGGGTTCTCATCTCTTTTATTTAGCTATTAAAGGAAATAAAAAATTTGATTTTCACATTTTGAGGAGCCATAGGTGGTTGTTATCATTCTTACTATGCTTGTCTCTTGGGCTGATACAGTGATTATGTACCACCACCACTATTGTTATATAGCATGGATATTTTACTTAGTAAACTCTGAACTCTGCAGCTATATTTCTTAGGTTTATTTTGACCAGTGACACACGGGACAGGGGATGTGATGGGGTTTTGCTGTATTGTATTGTATTATTCTTAAATCTCAATAAAATTGTTTAACAAAAAAAACCCAAACAATAAAAACATAAACATGCCATTACACAATACCAAAAAGAAGGCAGTATTCCTTCTCCTCCTCCCCTCTCACCACCCCCTATGAGTATGTTGTCAACAGCATATTGATGAACCTTTATAGCTCCACCTGAGGCAACTAGCAATTTCCTTTTTTGCTTCACACATCACCATGGTCTGGTAATATGTGAAGCAAAAAAAACCCCAAAACATAACACCCTGCCTTCAGCCACTCTCTCTTTCTCGTAGACTCCCCCAACCATTGTCCAGTGTCTGTCTCTCTCACTGACCCCCAGGCATCACCCCATGTCTCTGTCTCCATCTCACTGCCCCTCCAGCCATTACCCAGTTCCTCCCTCTCTCTCTCACTACCCCCTCAGCCATTACTCAGTGCCTCTCTCTCTGTCATTGCCTCCTTCAGCCATCATCAGATGTTTCTCTTTCTCTCTCATTGCCCCCCCAGCCATCTCCCAATGTATGTCTCTATCTCTGTTGCCCCTCCCAGTCATCACCAGATGTGTGTGTCTCTCTATTGCCCTCCCTGTCTTCACCCCATGTCTCTGTCTCTCTCTCTCTTTATAGCCCTCCCCAGCCATTACCTGATGTCTCTCTCTCTTGCTCCCCCAGTTATCACCTGATGGCTTACTGTTGGTTCCATTGTTCATCACTCTTTTACCACAGTCGGCTCTGCCATGTAGTTTGAGTCACGTGATAGAGGAAGTTTGTTAATCTCGCTGCTTTCAAGTCTTACAAGATTAGCAAACTTCCTCCACCACATGACTCAAACTACACACCGAGCTGATCATGGTGGAAAAGTGAAGAACGGAACAGTGAGAAATCATGATGGCTGGGGGAGTGAGGCAATCAAATCCCGTGCGACGGTGCAATTTATAGGTCACCATAGCAACCTGGCACCAGGGATTTGACAAGCCCTGTCCTCTGCCATCAATGCAACCCTTCTTGTCTCCTCTTTTTTTTTAAACCTTGTTTTTATTCAAAAGAGAACACACAACAAGAAAAATATGCTTCATATGTCTCAAAGATTCAGTTCCCACATCCGAACATTGCCACAATGGAGCTACACACGAAATAACTATCTCTTTCCTAGTCCTTGCTGATCCCTCATCTCTTAAATTGTTGGGCCAAAAGGATAGCCTGACTTTATAAAACCATAAGAGGTGCATTGTTACAGACAGTCATGAAAAAGAAAGCCATTAGAGAAAACAGGCAGAATTCTCCGCATCTGTGGCATTATGTAGATGTAAGCCTTTATATTAACACTAACAGCTTACCAAACTAACACATTAAGAATCAATATAATTCAATGAACAACGATTGCTCAGTGGATCTGTGAGATCTAATCATCCATACCCAGCTCAGCCAGACTTCTGTGTTCTGCAGCAGGCAATGGTGGTCTTAACCCTCCCCCTGGTCTTCCAAAATAACCCCCCTTAACTCCCTCAACTCCCATACTTTTGGACATAAGGTGCCCAAATTTTATGGAACCTCCACTCTTTCGCTTTCATGATGTTCGTTTATTGAAGCCTTCGGCTTCCCCAGCCTTTAATAACCAATCATTCAACTTAGGACCGCCACCTCCATTCTAATGCCAGCCTTGCAACCAACAACTTGGCCTCCCTTGGCTCTGATTGGAAAACCCCCAGCCCAGCAATATTATACTAGGGTCTCACTTCAAAGTCCCGCTTGTGATGTTATTAATATTCTGAATCATCACCTCTCAATATTGTTGGATCTTGGAGCACTCCCAAAGATTCCATCCTTCCCACATCCCCGCCAACAACCCCCCACTGCTCTCAACTTAGCTTTAAACATCTGATAGAGTTTGGCATAAAGTCAATGCACTATTTGAATCTGTATCTGCTTCCAGGTCATTACTTGCGTGCACTTACTAATCCCCAAATGAATCCTCGCCCACTCTCCGTCATTTAATTCTCTCCCCAACCAATTGTGCCAACCCTTAACATGGGGAAGAGAGCGACTCTTTTCCTTCTGCGACTGATCCTTATAAAGCTTCGAGGTCAGGGCCCTCAGCCCCCTACCTTGAAAAAGGATACTCTCCACTGGGGTGGATGCTCTGGTTATCTGTTTATAATTCTCCAGGTCCATTATAATAAAATGTTGAAAATATTGAAAGAAAGGAAACAGTCTTCTCACCTTTGCATCCAATTCCCGCATGGTTATGCACCCCCTCCCTTAAACAGGTCTGAAAAACTACCCAGGCCTACCATGCATAAATCCCGCAGTAGAGGTTCAAAACTCAATTGGGAAAAAGGCTGATAGTCTGCTACCTTATACCACCGTAACAACAACAAAGGGATCAGCCCCCTCCTCTTACAAACCCTCCCCTGCTTATAAAGGAGACACAAAAAAGGGTATTCAAGCAAGGTCCCACTCGCCTGTACCCCCAAATTCCCCCAGGATTCCATCCACTCAAACAACGATTGAAGGGCCATTAGAGTTCTCTCAATACTCATAAAGAGAGATTCCTCAGGTCTAGGATTATATATCCTGAGAGCCCGAAAGATCGCAGCCCAATAGTAGAGCTTTAGATAAGGAAACCGTATCCCTCTCTGCTCCCGCAGGCAGTACAACCATCATATCCCTATTTCGACTTTCTTTCCTCCCCATACAAAACTCAATAGCTTGCTCTCCCACTTACACATTAAAAGGGAAGGGGGAGGGAGTATATGTAGTGCCACTTGGTCAAATACAAAGTTGAACTTTGGAACGATATTTATTTTGACAGCCGCCACTCTGCCCTTCCAATTAAGGTTTAACAATGCCCACCTTTCAAAATCCATTACCAGTTTGGACAGGAGAGGGGTGTAGTTCAGACAAAATAGTTCCGCTGGATCTGTTGTTATAAAGACCCCTAAATATTTAATCTTTTGACCCACCTATTGAATTGGAAAGTTGTGGAGCAACTCCCATCTCATCCCTCCCAAATCCAACGCCTTGGTTTTGCTCAAATTAACTTTAAATCTCGAGAGCTTGGAAAACCACTTAATTCATTCAAAAAAAGCAAGGAGGGACTCTTGAGTGCACCATGAACACCAAGATGTCATCTGCGTATAACATGATTTTATGCTCAGACTTCCCAATCTTAATTGGATGTATAGATCTGTTTTGTCTGATCCAGGCAGCAAATGCTTCTATGAAGAGCAATGGCGACAAGAGGCATCCCTGCTGGGTACCATAATAGAGCTGAAATTCCTCAGATCTGCACCCATTGGCCAGGATCCTCACCATTGGGCAATGGTACAGGGCACGACCTCCTTGAACAAATCCAACTCCCAAAAGTGATTCAACAGAGCAAAGAGGAACCCTCACTCCACCCTGTCAAAAGCTTTCTCTACGTCAAGGGCAAAACATAATGAGTTTTCCTTGCGCTCTTTAATTATCTGCAACAGATTTATGGCCCTATGGACATTATCATAAATTGCTCTCCTTGCAATGAACCCCGCCAGATCCGGATGAATTACCTTGGGAAGAATCCACTCGAGGAACTGAGCCAATAATTTAGCATCACAGTTATTAAGGGCTATTGATCTATAACTACCACAGTTGTCCTTTGGCTTCCCCTCTTTAGGCAAAACAATTATATTGGTCTGGTACATCGTTGGGGGATAAAGCTTGCCTCGCAACACCTTACAGAATACCCTAGCTAATGCAGGAGCCAGATCTTCTTTTAATAAATGGTAATATTTTGCAGGAAACCCATCCTCTCCTGCCGCTTTCCCTTTTGGGAGTGATTTAACCGCTCCTACAATTTCTGCTTCCCCTATGGGGTGACTAGGGGCTTCCACTTCCTCCCCCTCCAACTGCGGCAACTCCACAGTCACCAAAAACTGGTCAAACATTTCCGGAGTATAGGTCCCTTCCGCCGTATAGCCATTCATAAAACCTCCAAAACTCAAGAGCAGATTCCCTCTTTAGAGCTAATCCTATCCCCTCCCGAGTGTATCTTGGCTACAATCGGATCCCCCGCTGCTTTTGGAGCTGCCAAGCAAGTAGCTTCCTAGCCTTGTTACCATACTCCATATAATTCCTCTTTGTTAACCGGAGCAGGTGAGCTATTCTATCCGATTCCAGCAAGTTTAACTGAACTCTCATGGCTAACAGCTGTTTACACAACTGCCCAGATTCTGTCTTGCTATGGTCCCACTGTAATCTCACTATCAATTCAAGGAGTTTTTGTTTCTCTCCTTTCCGTTCCTTTTTTTCCAGGCAGCTAGTTGGATCAACACCCTTCTCATATAGGCCTTCCTGGCGTCCCACAAATTACCATCCCCAACTTCCCCATTATCATTAGTAGACAAAAAGCTCCACCACTCCAGCTTCAGCTTCCAAATCACATCTTCCTTTTGGAGAAGAGTGATATTTGCCCTCCAACTGCCTCCCCCTTCCCCCTCTCTCGTGAACAATCTGAACCTGCAGGCACCATCTTCCTGTATTCATCCCATGATCTGAGATTCAAAAGCCCCCATCTGAGCTCTTTTCCTCAGAAGGTAATTGATACAAAAGTAGGTGCTAGTCCTTTGGGAGTGAAAATTATATTCTCTACTCCCAACATTTCTTTCCCTCTGGATATCCACCAAGTCCCACTTTCTCATTAAGTTCTTTTCTTTCCCTCTTGTGGAGCTTTTCAGAACAGTTTGACCTGTCTCCATCCCAATAATGTAATTCATGTCCCCTGACATAACCCAGTCTCCCCTCGCCACTTTCTCAAACTTCTCCAGTCAACATTTAAAGAAGGTAACCTTTGGCCCATTAGGAGCGTATAGGATGAGGAAGGAAACTTCTCGTTGATCCACTCTCCTAGTCACCCACACTACCCTTCCCTATCTCCTCCAGTCTCATGCCCTATAAAGGGCACCCTCTTATGTATAAGTATAATCAGTCCTCTCTTTTTCAAATTACAGGCCAAACAAAACGTCTGTTCATAACCCCTGCTTTGCAATTTCAATTACTCCTCCCTGGTTAGATGGGTTTCCTGAAGGTGCGCGACATCAATCTTTGCCACGTTCAGATAGGAGAGAACCCTTTTCCACTTAATCGGACTGTGCACCTCCCAGATGTTAAAGGAGACAATCTTACACCTCTCCATCCTCACTCTCATTCATATCCTGCCATTCACATACCACCAACCTCCCACTCCACACTTTTGTCCACAATCTCCCCTTCTTTCCCCGGCTCACACCGAGCATACAAACATTTAAGAAAACTATAACACAGCAAATTACAATCACCATCCACCTCCCAAACCAAAACCTCCTCATTTGTGTATTTTGGATTCCGAAAGACATCGTCCAAGTACCTCAGCTCCCCTCTCTCCTGCCTCCTGATATATCACCGTGTCCCAGGCCAGCCACCCATAATACCCTCCCCCCACACACACACTTCCCACTGTATCCCTTACAAAAAGGGAAAGCCTCCCCCACTAAATGGAGAAGAGTCTCCCTCATTGCCAAAACCACACCAAGGCGGAGGCCCAGGGCAAGCCAGCATACCCGCTGAGTTCAGTCACCCCCCAATAACAGTCACTCAGATGCATAGTTCATACCATGTCCTAACGGCCCCCCCCCCCCCCGGAACAGCTGTGATTTAAGATCATTCAAGCTTTGGCTGCCGCCACTTTTGTATCAAGACCAAGGGCCTCAAAAAAGCTCACACCCCGCCTTCAGACTCCATCCATGGCAGTCGGCATTGGATCCCCTATCTCTCAGGGTCATCGCCTTCTGTGCTTGTTGAGACTGCCTTTCCTGCTCTCTCTTTTTCTTCAGGCCGTTCCTCCCAGCTGAGTCTGGATCTTCACAGGCTGGTACCAAAGGTCCCTTTTCCAGGCTGCTAAGCAAGACTCCATTTTCAGACCTCGGGCTCTGCTCTCAGTGCTGTGCTGCTCCTCTGAACATGAAATGAGAAGTGTTCAAAAACGTCTCCAGGGCTTCTGGCAAAACCTCGCCTATCTTTAAGTGCAGGAGCTAACCAGGCAGCATGCAATATTGCTGCTGCCCGATTATCGACTTCAGCTGAGAGGCAGTGCGGCAATCCTGGATATTCAATGACCCCGGCATTGAATATTTGTGGTTAGAGGTCAGCGGGGAGGGCTATGTATCAAATGGGCGCACAGCCCTAGTAACTCAATATCAGGCCCAACATGTCCCGTTTGCCGTACTTTTCTAATGATATGCTCCCTGTCCTGGAAATGCAGAAGCTTAACCACGAAGGCCCTTGGCCTACTGTTCACTACCGAGTGTACCTGCAGTTCGCAATGTGCTTATTCTGTTTCATATAACTCCAATGATGGGCACCCTGGGAAGCAGGCTTCAAAGAATCTATGCATAAAAGCTTTTGGGTCTGCACCTTCCTTGCCCCCTGGTATCCCAAATATTTGCACATTCGATAGCTGATCTCTATTTTCGTGGTCTTCAACCTTCTCTTGCAACCAGCCCATTTGTTTTTGCAGCCTTTCAGGTCCACCTGCAAATCCTCTGTTTGGTTGATACAGACCTCGGCATCATCCAACTGCATTCCCACTGACACATACCTCTCCTCTATTTTCTAGAGTACCTGTTCCACAATCTCTTTTTTAGATTCTCGGATTTCCTGGAGCACTGCAGTGAGATCAGAATCTCTCACCACTCCTGCATCCTCGAACTTGCTTGCAGCGGAGGAGGCCAGTGATAGAAGCTGTGATGCCATTTCTGGCGCTGCGGTTCTGGATTTTGACACGTATATTTATTTTATCGTCTTCATCGCTTTCACCCTCAATGTTTTTGGTATGTCCTCTAAAGAGAAGAAGGTGACTACAAAACTGGCCAAATTACACCCAGTATAGGGAGGTGCCTGGGATCTGTTTCACATACATCTACTCTCCATGCTGGCCAAACCGGATGTCCCCCTTGGCTTCTAACAATTGCAATTCTCTTGAGACCCAGGGGCAGGCTGCCTCCTACAGTTGGCGGCCACAGAAAGCATAGTTACTCACCTGCAGCAGGTGTTCTCCGTGAACTGCAGAAATAAGTCCTCATTGGTAGCATTTAGGAATCTCCATCATGAATAAGCCTTCCCGCCTACCACGTTGCCATCTTATCTCCAGTATGAAAACCAAGCTAGTAGCCAAATACAACTCCACAGGAAGGTGGATGGATTATGAGGACTTAATTCTGTTGTTCACAGAGAATACCTGCTACAGGTATCTATGCTTTCTATGTGAGCAAGCAGGAAGTAAGTCCTCACATACGGGACTCCCAAGCTACAGGCTGACGAATACAAACAGCAGCCCAACCGGGCAACAAGAACTAGAAGAAACAGCAAGTGTAGTCCCTCTTGGGGACTTGCTGAGTCAGCATCCATAGCATACATCCACATCAGGAAGACTCTTTAGGTAGCCTGGACAGAAGAGTCAGTGGGGAGGAGCTGAACCTAAGTCCAAACAGATGATGGAGTACAGCTTGGCCGATGTTACTCTCATGCTGGGAATCCCCATCCAGACAGTAGTGGGCTATGAAGGTGTAGACAGAGGACCAAGTAGCAGCCCTACAAATCTCCTCCATGGAGACAGAGTGCAAGTTGTCCACGGAAGCAGCCATGGCTCGGACACTGTGAATTGTGACATGACCCTCAAGGCTCAGCAAGCGTTTGGAGATGGCCACACCCAGTTTGCTGGGATGAAAAGAGACAAAGAGATGGATGGAATGCCAGTGCACTCTCATCTGCTCCAGATAGAAAACCAGAGCACATTTAGAGTACAATGTGTGTAGCTGGGCCTCTGTCTTGTTAGCGTGAGGCCTAGGGAAAAAAATGAGCAAGACCACTGACTGATTAAGGTAGAAAGAGGAGACCCACCTTGGGCAGGAAACACTGGTGCATTCACAGCACTACCCGCTTTTGATGAAACCTGGTGTACGGTGGGTGAGCCATCAAGGCCTGAAGCTCACTGATACGGCGGGCCGAGGTGAGCGCCACAAGGGACACAACTTTCCACATCAAGAATTTCAACAGGCAAGACGCCCTTTAATCAGGGGCGGCCCAAGGGGGGTACGGGGCCATGTGCGGAGACTCGGTGTGGGCCTCATTTGCATAAATACTTGTATAATGTTACCATACACTAACTTTTAGTAAACATGCCTCTTAATGAGTGTATGGATAAAGAAAGACTAAAAGATTTCTACATTACTATAATCCAGTGCCTACTGCCAGGCACATTAGGAACTACTACAAGCACTGCCCATTTAGAACCCATAGCAAACCCACCGTATCGTAGCAGCACGACCAGGACTCACAAAGCACCATACTCTACCTATCAAAAGGCAACACTGCAAATATTAAACCAATACATTTCAGAGAATAACAATACATGACCTACTGTGGAAAGAGAACAAGTGGCAATGTCAAATAGGAATTACATAAACAGAATACCTCAGCTCAGTTACACATGCAGAATATAGACCATCACCAAACAAGGAATCACAATTTAGAAACAGGAAGACAATAATTAAACTGGAACCCCAAAAGCCAAACTTGGAATGTACAACACTGTAGAAATAAAACTATAAATTAATTTCCTCTTGTACTAAACAAAGCGCAGACGTTAATGATGCACATTTCTCAGAGCTGACATATTCCAGTTAATAAATTCAAAATAAGGAGATATTTTTCTACCTTTTGTGCATTTTTTTTTCAGTTGCAATTGCTCCAGCCACTTTCTTCTGGTTTCTTCGTGTCTTCTGCTATCTCTCCATCGTCTGCTGTCCATTTGTCCTTTCTTCTCTCTTCTAGTTTTTTTTCCATTCTCTCTCTACATCTGCTTTAACATACTAATCTTTCTCCTTTTACTCTTTCCTCATTCCTATTTCATCCACTCAAATTTTACCCCTCAATCCTCAATCCCCACTTACTCTCCCAACACCTGGTCAATTGTAGATTTTTCTTCCCTCCCACACAAAATATTTTTCCCCTCTCCATTTCACTTTCCCAGCCCCATCCCATTCTAATCCTCCTCAATCAGTTCCCTTCTAGTTCCAGCCCCACCCAACATCCGCTCCCTTCTAGTCCCCGCATCAGCCCATTTCCAGTCCTATCCTAGCCCCACCATCAACCCATTTCCAGTCCTAGCTCCCCCATCCATTTTCAGTCTTATCTGAGTCCCTCCATCAGCTCATTTCCAATCCCAGCCCCCATCAGCCCATTTCTAATCCTAGCTCCCCTCCACTCAGCCCATTTCCAATCCAAGCCCCCCATGAGCCTACTTCCAGTTCTAGCCCCTCCATGAGTCCATTTCAATCCAAGCCCCCACCACAGCCCATTTCCAATCTTAGCACCCCCCAAAAGTCCATTTCCAGTCATATCCTAGCCCTTCCATCAGCCCATTTCCTGTCCTAGCTCCCCCCCCACTCAGCCCATTTCCAGTCCTAGCTCCCTCCCCTCACAGCCCATTTCCATTCCAAGCCCCCCTCCCCATCAGCTATTTGCAGTTCAAGCCCCCTTCCACTCAGCCCATTTCCAGTCCTAGCCCCCCCATAGCCCATTACCAATCCTAACCCCCCATCACCCCATTTCCAGTCCTAGCCCCCCATAGCCCATTACCAGTCCTAACCAGTCCTAACACCCCCATCAGCCCATTTCCAGTCGTAGACACCCCCCATAGCCCATTACCAGCCCTAACCCCCCATTAGCCCATTTCCAGTCTTAGCCCCCCCATAGCCCATTAACAGTCCTAACCCCCCCATCAGCCCACCTCCAGTCCTAACCCTCCCCATCAGCCCATTTCCAGTCCTAATTCCCCCATCAGCCCATAGCTCATTACCAGTCCTAACCCACTCCCCCCCATCAATGCAATGCAATGTGTGCCTTCGAGTCAGTCCTGACTCCTGGAGACCCAGAAACTCCTGGGTTTTCTTGGCAGTGTCACCAGAAGTAGATTGTCAGGCCTTTCTTCCAAGGCAATGGAGGGTTAAGTGACTTGCCAAGGCCACAAGGAGTGCTAGTGAGAATCGAACCCTGGTTGCTTGGTTACCAAGCCAGTGTTCTAACCACTAGGCTAGTCCTCCACTCCCCCCCCCCCCATCAGCCCAGGGAAAATAAAAAAACAAAACAAAACTGGCCAGCAGCCAGTTTTCTTTTTAAATTTACCTGGGCTTTTAATTAAGAATGTTGTTTGCGTGGGGCCCCCTGAAACGCGGGCCCCTGTGCAAACATTCTTGCTCAATGGATGGGCCGGCCTGCCTTTAATTACTTCTCATGCATTCATCCCTTCCCTTCCCATTCCAACCCCTCTCTTGCTGTCCCTCCCTCACCCTTCAAACTCCCCCCTTGCACTCACCCCTGCCATCCATGTCCCCCACCTTTCAGTTCCTCACTACTACCTGTGCTACTCACCGATTAGCTTGCCGCTCTCTTATAAATAGTTACTAGCGGAAATTAGCAGTTGCTGTTAAGTTGTTTTCCCTTACCCCATCTCACCCCATGTTAACAATTTTTCATGTAAAATTGTTTAATGTATAATTCTATTAACTCTGCTTAATGTAATTGTTACCTGCTTTGAGTTCTATGTAAACTGCTTTGATTCAGGAAAGGCGGTAAATAAGCACAAAATAAATAAATAAAAATAAAGTTAGCGATGGCAGAAAGAGCTTCTCATAGTCTCCAACAGCCCTGGACGTTTTCACCAGAGACTGTGGTCTGGCATCTGCCTCTTGCTGGAGCCCCACCAAACAATATAAGGGAGCCGTCAGGAGCTGTGCCAACACCACATTGAGGTCCAATGCCACCGGTGGGGGCTTAATCGGAAGTTTAGAAAGAAGTAAGCCCCACATGAAGTGCGCTACCAGTGGCTGAACAGAGATGGGCTGTTAGGCACTGATTGCACTCAGGTGGACCCAAACTGAATTAGACTTTAGGCCTTTCCACTGAGCAGGAGAAGGGATCCATTGCCCTGTCAGTGCACCAACATAAGAACCTTCGCCACTTGAAGGCATACGAATAATGTGTCTAATTCCTGCAGGAAGCCAGAGATGTCTGTCATCTCCCTGGGCAGGTTAAGTTTGGAGAGAGCTACCCGCTCAGCATCCAAGCCATGAGGGCCAGGGATCAGACACTGGGATACAGCAAGGTCCCATCCTCCTGAGAAATGAGGTCAAGATCACAGCCCAGACATAGAGGCTCCCTCCGGAAGAGTTGGAGCAGCACAGGAAACCATGACTGCCCAGGCCAGTACGGGGCGATGAATATCATAGTGCCCCAGTCTGCCTGGAGCTTCAGCAGCATCTTCGCCATTAGCGGGACTGGGGGGGGGGGGGGGGTGTGTATGTATATCAGTCCCACTCCCCAATTCAGGAGGAAGGCATCAGAGGCCAGCCTGTCCCTGGAAGCCATCCAGGAGCAAAATCAATCCACGTGGGCATTGTGCGGCATAGTGAAGAGGTTCACAGTGAAGAGGTTCACCAGTGGACCAGTGGACCTCTAAAAAAAAATGTGGTCCTCTACCCTCGTGTTGAGGGTCCATTCATGTGGCTGGAGGACCCTGCTGAGGTGGTCCGCCATGGCACTGAGCTCTTCAGGAAGATAGGTCGCCCTTAGCTCAATCTCCTGGGCAATGGCAAACTTCTAGAAGCATACCGCTTCCCAGCACAGGAGATACAAGCCTGTGCCTCCCTGCTTGTTGATGTAAAACATCGCTAACTGATTGCCCATCTGAATCAGGACAACCTGGTTAGCCAGGTGTGTCTGAAATGCTCAGAGGGCAATCGCGATGGCTCGCAGTTCCAGGAAGTTTATCTGGTGCAGCTCTCTTGCTCTAACCACAGGCCCTGTGATCACAGACCATCCAGATAAGCGCCCAGTCCTCCCCTGGGAAAAGGTGAGGTGGCAGCTGAGCAAAGTGCAGCAGATACTTGCCCTGAATGATTTGCAGGACCCAGGCGTCCATGATGATGAGAGGCCTCCTGTGTGCAAAGTGAACGAGCTGTCCCCCCACCTGAGGGGCACCCCATTGGGAATCGGGTGCCTGACTACGTTCCTGATGAACCAGTCCAAAGCCCGCTCCCGGTTACGGCTGAGGTGTGGGTTAAATCTTCTGAGGCTTGGCGTGCTGCTGCTGGCGCAAAGCCTATGCCTTCGGCTGGGCACTCTGAGGGCTTTGATAGTACTTGTGCTTCATCCAGTAAAGGGACTTCTTTCCTTCATATTTCTTTTTGGAGGGGGCAACAGTCTTACAGGAGAGCCTGGAGATGGTGACCTGCTCTTTTTCAATCTCACCTGTCTTCTCCATCGGCTTGTTGAAGAGGTTCACCCACTAGTAAGGCACGTCTGCCAGCTTGTCCTGGACTCACTGGTCCAAGTCCGAGGACTGGAGCCAAGCAAAGTGCCGACCCCCAATGCCCACTCTGCCAACTGGCCAGCCAACTCGAAGGCATCGCAGGTGGTGCAAACTATGTATTTGGAGCAGTCCTTCCCATGGCCCACCAGAGCGCAGAAGCAATCAAGGAACTATGCTGGTATGAGGGAACAAAACTCGCTAAGGACCCCCCCCCCCCACATGATGTCCCTCAGGAACATTCCCATGTAGAGTTGGTAGGTGAGTATGCAGGCAACCAGAATGGAACCCTGAAAGCATCTCTTTCCAAACCCATCAAGGGTCTTGGTTTCCTGGCCCGGTGGCACTGAGAAGTGGGTCTTCGTGCTCTTGACACCCTCATAGCGGACTCCACCACTAAGGAATGATGGGGAAGCTGAGGCTTTTCGAAGCCGGAAGCCTTCTGCACACAATACATGGAATCAAGCCATTCACTGATGGCTGGCACCATCAGGGGTCTCTCCCACATCCTGAGCAGCAATCACTGTAGGATCTGGTTCACAGGCACCGTGACGGCCACCTTGGGAACCAAGGGGTATTGGAGGATCTCCAATTCCTCAGCCCTCAGCTCGTTCTTTGCCTCGAGCGAGGTGGCTTTCATCATGTTCCGGACATAGTCCTGGAAGAACATGTCCTCTGGCAGCGATTTCTCTCTCTCATATGAAGGGGAGGGGGATCTGAGGGTAAGTCCAAAGACTCCCGCTCAGAGACGAGCGATTCCTTCTCTGTCTCCCATCCCTCTCAGTCTTACTCTGAGAGGAAATCAAAACAGCGCCAGGTCTCCTCCTTGTGCTGCCATCGCCTGGATGGGGAAGGCAGATGCCAATGGGCCAATGGCAGTCCTCACGAGGACACCGGTACATTGGGGCACTAGAGCTCAATATGCTGGACAGAGAGATGGCGATCAGGACCGATGTGGAATGACCCAATGTCCCCGCCTTAGCTGGGAGGGTATGGGTCTTCAGGATCGGTTGCATAGCCTGCGGCGCTGTTGTCAAGGACAGCAGGGCCACCGAGGCCCATGCAGCTAGGAGTGCCACCATGTGTGCCTCAGGGCATGAAGGCACTCCGAAAGCACTGCAGTCTCTGAGGGCATCCGGGCTGGTATGATGACAAAACCCATCTCGGGGACTCTACGTTGGTTAGCGCATTGGAGACTGTCCGGTAGCTCTCTGGGGCCTTGAGTTGATTCTTCCCACCGGGGCACCATGGCAGGTCACACCTGGCCATCGTGACGTTGCATTGAGAAGGGCTCCAGTGCCGATGTCCATGGCCCTTGGCCAGGTTCTCGGCTGCCCTCTTCAATGTCAAAGGGGCGGATGATGGTTCCTTCTGTCGTTCCACCTTGAGGTAGATGGATAGCCTCTGATGCAGGGTACCAGGGCCCATCGTGTCTGAGTGAGCATGGGCACCGCGTGATGCTGAGGAACTCACACTGCTTCTTCTGGCCCTTGAGGCCCTTTCTGGTCATAAGAAAATAAGATATGCCATATTAGGTCAGAGCAAAGTCCATCAAGCCCAGAATCATGTTTCCAACAATGGCCAATCCAGTTCACGAATACCTAGCAGTTTCCCAAAAAGATACACAGGTTCTATAATGCTTGTATTGGGGCAAGCAGTGGATGTCCTGTGTCCTCTTTAATAATGGTTTATGGACCCTTCCTCCAGGAACTTCTCCAAACCTTTTTTTAAACCCAGCTACGCCAACAGCTTTTACTACCTCTTCCGGTAACGAATTCCAGAGTTTGATTACACGTTGGGTGAAAAAATATTTTCTCTGATTAGTCTTAAATGGGTCACACTATAGCTTCATTGCATGTCCCCTAGTCTTTCAACATTCTGATGGCATAAACAATCAATCAATCTACATTTACCATTCCACTTTATTCATTAATTTATAGATGTCTATCATATCTCCCCTCAATTGTCTCTTTTCCAGGATGAAGAGCCCTTACCTTTTAAGCCTCTCCTCATAAGGGTATCCTTCCATCCCCTTTACCATTTTAGTGGCTCTTCTCTGTACCTTTTCTAGTTCCGCTTTATCCTTTTTAAGATAAAACGACCAGAATTGTATCTGATCAGAATTATAATATTCAAGGTGAAGTCGTACCATGGAACGATACAGAGGCATTATAATATCCTTTGTTTTATTCTCCATTCCCTTTCTTACGATTCTTAGCATTCTATTTGCCTTCTTGGCCACCACTGCACACTGGATGGAAGGTTTCAAAGTGCTATCCATGATGACGCCTAACTTTGCACTTGTCCACATTAAATTTTATCTGCCATTTGAACATCCACTCTTAATTTATCAAGCTCCTCTTGCAAGTTTTCACAATCCTCTTGGGTTTTAACAACTTTGAATAATTTTATAGTAAATGAAATGACAGCAGATAAAGACCGGTATGATCCATCTAGTCTGCCCAGTAAGATGGCAGGAGTAGGTGCACCCCTCCCCATGTCTTTGTTTAGGGGTGCACCTGCCACTCTGTGCAGGTCACCCCTCCCCATGTCTTTGTTTAGGGGTGAACCCGCCGCTCCGTGTAGGACACCCCTATTTGTTGAGAAATTAGATGGTTTCGTTTATTTTGATTTTATCCTGTTGCTGTAAAGGGACTTCTGCAGATTTGACTACCTCACTCATTATTCCCATTTTCAGGTCATTTTCAAATATGTTAAAAAGCAGAAGACCCAGCACAGATCCTGGGGTACTCTACTATTCACCTTTCTCCATTGGGGAAATTAGCCATTTAGCGTACCCTCTGCTTTCTATCTTTTTAACCAGTTCCTGATCCACAAAAGGAGATTGCCTCCTATCCCATGACTTTCGACAACAGTCTCTCATGAGGGACCTTGTCAAAGGCTTTCTGAAAATCCAGATACACTACAGTATAGTGACCGGTTTACCTGTTTATTCACACCTTCAAAAAAATATAACAGACTAGTAAGACAAGACCTTCCTTGACTAATGCCAGTTGGCTTTCTCCCATTAAACCGTGACTATATACCTGTTCAATAATTTTGTTCATTATGATCATTTCTACCATTTTTCACGGTACTGACGTTAGGCTCACCAGTCTATAGTTTCCTGGATCTTCCCTGGAACCCTTTTTATAAACTGGCATTACAATGGCCAATTGTCAATCTTCAGGTATTAAAGATAATTTTAATAATAGTTCACAGATTGCTAATAAGTCTGTATTCTCATATTTCAGTTCTTTCAACACCCTTGGATGTATACAATCCAGTCCATGTGATTTGCTATTCTTTAGTTTATCAAATAGCTGTAATACATCTTCCCAATTTAACGATATTTCTTTGAATTCATTCGATGCATCACTTTTAGATACCATTTCAGTCATGTGTAATTTCCCTACATCTTCTTCAGTACGACCAAAGCAAAGAATTCATTCAGCCACTCTAATACAGGCTTAATGCCCCTTTTACCCCTCTATCATCTGACTGACTCTCTCAGTTATTTTTGCTACAAATGTACTTGAAAAAGTGTTTATTATAAATTTTTGCTTCCACGGCATGCTTTTTTTTCAAATTCTCTAGTTGCCTGTCTTATCAATGCCTTGCATCTAACTTGCCAGTGCTTATGTTGTTTCCAGTTTTCGTTATTTGACTCCTTTTTCCATTTCCTGAAAGATGCTTTTTGGCTATAAAAGCCTCTCTGACCTCACCTTTAAATCATGCTGGCAGTTTTTAGAACTTCCTTCCACTTGTCTTAAAGCATGGAATTCAGCTGGTCTGGGCTTCCAAGATAGCATTTTTAAACACCATCCATGCTTGATGTAAATTTTTTACTTTTGCAGCTACTCCTTTTAATTTTCTATTAACTATTTTCCTCATTTTATCATAGTCTTCCTTTTGAAAGTTAAAAGGTAGTACTGTGGATTTCCTCCATTTATTAAATCAAATGTGATCATGCTATGATCACTGTTGCCAAGTGGCCCCAACACCTTTATCTCTTGCACCAGATCTTGTGTTCCACTAAGGACTAGGTCCAAAATGGCTTGCCCTCTTGTCGGTTCATGAAACAGCTGCTCCAAGAAGCAGTTATTTATTACATCTATAAACTTTACCTCCTTAGCATGTCCTGCCGAGACACTGACCCAGTCGATACTGGGGTAATTGAAATCACCCATTATCATCACTGCGATGTAAGTTTTGTTAGCTTTCCTGATTTCTTTGAGCATTTCATCGTCCATTTGTTCATTATAGCCAAGTGGATGTTAGTACACCCCCACTGCAATTGCCTTCCCCTTTTTACATGGAATTTCAATTCATAGAGATTCTACAGTGTATTTTGTTTCCTGCAAAACTTGAATCCTCTGAGACTCGATGCCCTCTCTAACGGACAGCAACCCCTCCACCAATCTGATCTACTCTATCATTGCGATACAATTTGTACCCAGGTATCACAGTGTAACACTGGTTGTCCTCTTTCTACCAGGTCTCTGATCTCCCAATAATATCTAACCTCTCATTTAGTGCTATATATTCTAACTCTCCCATCTTAATTTTTAGACTACTAGCATTTGCACACAAGCTTCTTACAGGTTTATTTTATTCCTATTAAACTTGTTATCAGTAGACAGGAGTAATTTGGAATCCCTTAGCTCTGTCTGCTCTGCCTGACTTCATTCTTTTGCTAGTATCCTTCAAGGATACATCGTTCTGAACCATGTGCTCTTGGGCATCTGTCGGCTTTCTCCTGTTATCTGGTTTAAAAGCTGCTCTATCTCTTTTTTAAAGGTTAATGCAAGCAGCCTGGTTCCATCCTGTGTAAGGTGGAGCCCATCACTTCAGAAAAGCCCCTTCTTTCCCCAGAATGCTGCCCAGTTCCTAACAAATTCAAAACCCTCTTCCTTGCACCATTGTCTCATCTGCGCATTGAGACTCTGGAGCTCAACCTGCCTTTTTGGTCCTGCGCGTGGAATAGGAAGAATTTGGAGAATGCTACCCTGGTTTTTAGCTTCCAATCTAAAGCCTAAATTTGGTCTCCAGAACCTTCCTACCAACATGCACCAAGACAGCAGACTCCTCCCCAGCGCTATCTAAAACCTTGTCTGGGTGGTGCGTGAGGTTTGCTACCTTCGCATCAGGCCGGCATGTTACCAGGAGATCATGTCGTCCAGCTACCCAGATAGCTATATGCCTAATCATCGAATCACTAACTATAATGGCTGTCCTAATCCTTCCCTCATGGGCAAAATGGCCCTGGAGAATCCTCCTCAGTGCGAGAGAGTTTTAAATCACCTGGAGGATATGTCCTAGCTAAAGGATAACTTCCTGCCACACCAGGGTGATGCTCTCCTGTCACATGATCTCTTTCCTCCATGGCAACAGGGAGGTTGCCAGACTGGAGATAGGACTTCAGTACTATGTCCCTGTAGGTCTTGTCTATATACCTCTGTCTTCCTTATGTCCTCCACGTCTGCTACTCTAGCCTCCAGGGATCAGACTCGTTCCCTAAGAGCAAAGAGCTCTTTGTACCTAGTGTACACGTAAGACCCCTCACCAACTGGGAGAAAATGATACATGTGACACTCAATACAAAAGACTGGAGAGCCCCCATCTTGCTGCTCGACTGCTGCCTGCATCTTAGTTTTAAGGTTTTGTTTAGTTATTAAGTTGTTTACTTACTTAGGTTTGCTGGGAATACTTATACTAATACAACTATACCTAATATGTTCACCTCAAGATTAATCAATCTCAGGTCTTTAATTAATGTATTCCTGATGAAGATAACCAGCTGCACCTGAAAGTGAATATGGGCACCTCCTTCCCTTTAATAGATTTAAGAGCCTATAAAGCTAAGATTATCCTTGGTGGGAGGGAAAGACTTAATAAAAGCTGGTTTGCTGCACAGTGCCCTAACTTATGCTTCTACGGTAAAGTTTTTTTTTTTTAAATTCTTTATTTTCGTTTTATAACAACAAAGGAAAAGGAAGACATACAGCTAAAAGACAGATACCTAACGTGTAATACATACACCAAAGTAAACCCCTGCCACCCCCCTCCCCCCTGCTTCTTCTCTAGAAAACTAAGCATTCCCGAAGCGGGCGTGTACTTACATTATTGTGTTACAAAACCTAACGGTGATCTAAAACATGATGAGTGCACATTATACAGGCATGTTGGAACAATGAGCAGATTGTACATAATCATTAAGCATCTGCCATTTAGACAAGCGAGAGTGAGTTTGGACATGGGGAATAGCTCTCCGAGGTATCTGCTCATATTTACTATATAAGCAGACGAGGTTCCACCATTCATTGACAGTAAGTCGAGAGCTATCCTTCCAATTCCTCGTGATTAAGCATATGGCTATACCCAGCATGAAATCAAGGAGAAAGCGACCCTTCTTAGGAAGAGAGGGGACCTCCGCCACAGAGCGGAGTCCCACGACCTTCCAAGAGAGAGGTTCGTGAAAGTGTAAGATAAATTGAATACGACCCCAGACCCGCCCCAATAAACCTGTAGTTGAGGACATTCATAAATAACATGAGCGAAGGTTCCCACAGCAGTATGGCAAGACCAACACAGGTCCCTAGCATTTGGGTTCCATTTGGCTATTTTTTCTGGGGTATAAAAGCATCTGTGTGCAAAAAAGAAGAGAGTTTGGGTAACAGAGGCAGACCGGGAAACCCGCACTACTTTGCTCCAGAAAACGCTCCATTGCACAGGGGTTAAAGTGGTTTGCAGTTCGCGCTCCCAGGCTTGTTGGGCTCTGAAAGTGGCCGTGTCTGTACCCTGACATATTATTTTATAAAAGTTAGAGGCTACCCCATGTGTACTACTAATAGAGTGAACTATCTCTAATAGCCCATCCTCAGTAGGGGCAGAGGGCGGCATGATTCGAGCACTTTTGAGGCAGTGTTGAAGCTGCATCAATTGAAAGTAGTGTTTCGCTGGTAACGCAAATTCCTTTTGTAAATCAGAAAAGGTTTTCCAACGAGCTGCAGAGAAAAGCTGTTGGGGTGTCCAGATCCCCCTGGAGTACCAGGGTTTCCATGCTATTGTTCTATTTAGGACTTGAATTCTGGGGTTATTCCATAGCGGGAGTCCGTCCTGAGGACATACATTCGGGCCCAGTGATAGAATGAGAGTGTTAAAGGCCGCAAGAGTATCGACAATCATTGGTGGATGGCGGGTGTCTACTTGATAGGACATACCGGGGAGATGGGTCAACGGAATTGGGCTACTAAGCTCCTCTTCAATGTCCAGCCAAACTGGTCTGCTGTCAGTTGAGGCATCTAGCCATCGGGCACCTTGCTTAAGTAGGAAGGCTTGATGATATCTAAGAAAATCAGGAAATCTGGTACCCCCTCGTTCCTTTGCAGACTGCAGTTTATGTTTAGCTATCCTTGGTGGCTTGCCCTGCCAGAGATAACGGACGAGAAGGCCCTCAATATCTTTATAAGTATGTAACGGAAGTAAGCATGGCAGCATTTCTAAAATGTAGTTCACTTTGGGGACTATCATCATTTTCACAGTTTCTAAGCGGCCCCACCATGTGAGAGATAAGGGAGACCAACGATTTGTGAGTTCACGGACTTTGGAGACTACCTCTTTGGCATTAAAACTGTTAATGTCTTCTAAAGGAGAACAGTAATGGACCCCGAGATACTTCACCATGCGGGATTGCCAAAGGAAGGGAAAGGCCTGCATGTCAGCCTCATGTACCCAGCGGTTCAGTGGGAATGCTACAGATTTGGTCCAGTTAATTTTATAGCCCGATAATTGTGAGTATCCGTCAATCAGATCCAAGACAGCTGGAACCGAATCAAGGGATACGAAAAGCATAAGGTCATCTGCATATGCAGAGAGTTTAATCTCCCGATGATTAAAGGGGACACCTCGAATACGTGCGGACTGTCTAATAAGGAGGGCTAGGGGTTCAAGAGCTAGATCAAAGAGCATTGGTGATAGGGGGCAACCTTGACGCGTGCCTCTTTGGAGGTTAAATGGCTGAGATTTGATGGCGTTAACACAAATACTGGCGACGGGTTGAGTATACATGACTTGGAGATATCGGAGGAAGCCCTCTCCAAAGCCATACCATCGGAGAACTGCAAATAAGAAGGGCCATTCTAGACGATCAAAGGCTTTTTCGGCATCCAGGGAAAGACCCACCCATGGATGATCGAGATTGGCAGCACTGGATAGCACATGGCACAAGGTCCGAGCATTGTCAGCAGTTGATCTGCCGGGTATAAAACCGCATTGGTCGGGGTGAATTAGGGTAGCCATCATGTCAGATAGCCGGGTGGCCAAGATCGTTGCGAAGATCTTATAATCGGCATTAAGTAGGGAGATTGGACGGTAGTTGGCGGTCAGTAGCGGGTCTCTGCCTTCTTTCTCAAATACTACCACATTAGCTGCAGAAAAGGATCCCAAAGAGGATGTATCTACCGCAAGAGGGTCGGCCGCTGAATGCCAGAAAGCAATCGCTCGAATGTCTCTGACAAGAACGCACATTCAGATTGATATAGGCGGGTATAGAAATCCCGAAAGAGCTCTACAATGTCGGAGTCTGTGGTCACTATGCCCCCTCCCTGTGGAGCTCGAAGGGCCGCTACGCGTTTGGCTTCTTTTTGACCTTTCAAGGCGTTGGCTAAGATTCGACCGGCTCGGTTATTTTCACGATAATATGTCCCTCGCTGAAGCTCAATACTCTTAGAAGCTGCAGTTGAGAGGATTGAATTATATTGAAAACGGAGACGCTGTAATCGAATTAATACACATGGGTCAGTACGTGAAGTTAGAACTCGTTCGCCTGCTTTTATTTGTTGGTCTAGTATGAGCAGCTGCTGTTTGCGTTGTTTCCGCAGGCGGATTTGATAGCTAGTGATCGTTGCCCGAATGGCCGCTTTGAAGCCCTCCCACCAAGCCCAATTCGCAGTATCTTGGGGTAGATTAAAATGGAAGTAATCCTGTATGGCTGCTCGAATTTCTGACTGGAACTCTGGCTGAGTTAACAGGGCTCTATCAAAGAACCAGGCTCCCGAATTCCCCTGGGGTGCAGTAGTGTGTAATTGAAAGGAAATGGCAGCATGATCTGAAATGTGTTGGGAGTGAATCTTTGCAGTGTCCACCTGAGGAACTAACAGTTTTGAGATTAGAAAGAAGTCTATGCGAGACTGAGATTTATGAGGGGAGGAGAAGAAGGTGAAGTCAAGCTCATTGGGGTGTAGTAACCTCCATAGATCAACTAAAGCAAGATCCTTGATCAGGGAGGTAAGCGTGGCGTGACTCTTGGGGGGACCACTCGTCCTAGGCGGCTGTTTGTCAATCAGGGGATCAAGGACTAGATTGAAATCCCCCCCAATGATCAATGAAGTATTAGCAGAAGCCTGCGCAACCTGAGCAATGGTAGCAAAAAAGGCAGGGTCATCCACATTAGGAGCGTAAAGGCATATACATGTAACTTCAAGGCTACCTATCTTGAGGTGAACTCTAGACCATCTACCTTCTGTATCTGAGCTAGTCGCAATAATAGTAGCATGCAAAGATTTCCTAACCAGTATGGCAACCCCACATTTCTTAGAAACGGCTGGGGAATAGGCGGCCACCATGTAAGGTTTAATATTGAGTTTAAGAGTTTCCTTCGAATTTAAATGCGTTTCTTGGAGAAAAATCAGATCCGCTGCTTCCTGACTTAGGTAGCTTAGGATTTTCTTCCGTTTTATCGGATTATTGATTCCTTTTACGTTCAATGAGAAAATCTTACATGGTGCCATCAATCGGTAATAGACATTTTAGGTAAGGGCGCTTGATAACATACAACATAATCAGAATCTGTACAACAATGACATAATCACCGAGTATTCTGGCTAATACACCCCATATTGAAAAGTATGTACCAACGTATCTTAGAGAAGAAGCAAAACCCCCAAAGAATATGGCGACCATATGTCTGCGGGAGGAGGCCCTAGAGAGGAAATAGAAAGACATAAAAAAAAGAAAGAAACACCAGAGTCCATAATTAACACTGTCTCTGATACTCATCGAGGCTACTGTGGGTAGATGGAGTCGGGTCACAGATACCATCAAGAGTAAGGCAACAGACTGCCCACGCCAGACTCTTTGCTGGGCCGCGGCAGATCCAATATGGCAGGTACAGCGGATATGAGGAGACTTGCAGGAATATTCTGGAAGTCAGCGCATCAAGTCGGCTTCTTTGGAATCCAAAAACTCCGCTAGTAGATCAGGGTCCTCAAATGTTCTTGTCTGATTGTGAAGCGTGACTCGGAGCTTGGCCGGGTACATCAGGCCATAGCGTGCTTGTAGTTGTTGAAGCCTCGGCCGGAATTCCAGAAAGCGCTTTCGGCGGTCGACCGTGGGTTTAGCCAAGTCGGGATAGAAGGAGATCTTGTGGCTCTCAAACTCCATATGGCCCTTTGCCCGAGAGGCACTTAGAATTTGCTCCACGTGTTGATATCTCAAAAGTCGAAAAATGATAGGCCGCGGGGTCTTCCTGTTGAGCGTTATGCTTGTGGGTACACGATGAGCGCGATCGATCTCCAAATCTTTGGTAAAGGTGATTTGGAGCAGGGAAGGGAGGATTTTGCATAAAAACTCTTTCATGTCTCCCGATTCCGCTCCCTCCGGTATGCCCACGAGTCGTATGTTGTTGCGGCGCGCTCTATTATTGCCATCTTCCACCTCTTTCTGCAAGGCCCGCACCTGGCGTTCAACTTTGTCAAGTTTGGACAACCGGGCCGCATGGGAGTCCAATATGCTCTCCATTTTGTCCTGACGCGAAGAAAGCCCTTCTAGCTTGCTTTGCAGCACACCAAAATCTTCCTGCAGCGCTCGGAGTGCTTCACCGTTTGCCTGCACGAGGTTTTTGACCCCTCTAATCTCTACGAGGATTTCCTGCTGCATTTCGGGGCCCTCGCACAAGGCCGGCCCCTTCTGCGGGGACGGAGGTTCAGTTTTGGAACGTTTGCCGTGAGAAGCCGCTGGAGATCCAAATTCCAGGCGCGTTGGTTTGGTCCCCGCCATCTCACCAATGTGCCCCGGCAAGATCAGAGTAGAAATTCCAAGTATGTGAGGTGTTAATTCAGGATTCTGAGTAGGCCTCTCGGGAGCCTCAGCGTTATGCGACCATCCCGCTGGACATCAGGCTCCGCCCCCCTCTACGGTAAAGTTTTAATAATTTCCTGTGTGATTCACACAGCTCTTGGTTTGATAGAGAGGGCCTTTCAAATTATAGGAGGAGAGTTCGTTGTCAGAGCTAAGATGGTGCATGCACATCGAGTGCACGTTTTGAATCCACTGACTTGTTTAGACATGACCGCAAATCTCAAACCCCCACCCCCCCAAAATGGCACCGGCAGGCGTGCCCGAGCACCTGACAACAGATGGCAGACACAGGAAAATAAGAGAAAAACCTTAAGGACAAAAAAGAGAGATCAACATTTTCCAGTGACGACATAAATACATCCTAGGGGCTCCGTGGAAAAAGATAGCACAGTGGCAGGTGGGAAGGGGTACATGCATAATGGAGGCTCCTAAAAGCTTCCAATTGAAACTGGGGAGTGTTCCGTGTAGGGCTTCGTCAGCGACATCATCCATATGTGAGGACTTACTTTCTGCTTGTTCATGGAAAAACCTCCTTCACTGCTGGTGGATGCATGGAATAACCTCCCAGTGGAGGTGGTAGAAACGAGGACTATCTGAATTCAAGAAAGCATGAGACAAATACAAAGGAAAAGAAGAGATTTTAGAGTTTAGTAGTTGGTATGGATAGACGGACTGGATAGGCTGGATGGTCTTTCTCTGCTGTCATTTTTCTATGTTCCTGTGTTTCTATTCATCCGCCATCTCTCTCGTCTCAACATTCCGTATATCCATTAACCCTATAAGAACATAAGATATGCCATACTGGGTCAGACCAAGGTCTATCAAGCCCAGTATCCTGTTTCCAACAGTGGCCAATCTAGGTCATATGTACCTAGCAGTTTCCCCAAAAGACACAGGTTCCACAATGCTTGTATTGGGTCAAGCATTGATATCCTGGGTCCCTTTTTAATAATGGTTTATGGACCTTTCCTCCAGGAACTTGTCTAAACCTTTTTTAAACCCAGCTACACTAACAGACATCCTCGGTAACAAATTCCAGAGTTTAAATACACGTGAGTGAAAAAATATTTTCTCTTATTTGTCTTAAATAGTTTACCCTGTAGCTTCATTGCATGCCCCCTCGTCTTTCTATATTCTGATAACGTAAACAATCGATCTACGTTTACCCGTTCCACTCCATTCATTAATTTATAGACCTCTATCTTATCTTCCCTCAGCCGTCTCTTTTCCAGGTTGAAGAGCCCTAACCTTTTCAGCCTCTCCTCATAGGAGTATCCTTCCATCCCCTTTACCATTTTGGTGGCTCTTCTCTGTACCTTTTCTAATAATGCTATATCCTTTTTAAGATACGGCAACCACAATTGCACACAATATTCAAGGTGCAGTCGCACCATGGAACGATACAGAGGCATTATAATATCCTTTGTTTTATTTTCCATTCCTTTCCTTATGATACCTAGCATTCTATTTGCTCTCTTGGCTGCTGCTGCACATTGGGCGGAGGGTTTTAACATTTTATCCACGATGACGCCTAAATCTTTTTCCTGGGTGGTGGTTCCCAATGTGGAACCTTGCATCGTTAAACCATAGTTTGGGTTGTTCTTTCCTAGGTGCATAACTTTGCACTTGTCCACATTAAATTTCATCTGCCATTTGGATGCCCAGTCTTCCAATTTATCAAGATCTAGCAGTCTTCCCAAAAGACACAGGTTCCTCAATGCTTGTATTGGGTCAAGCAGTGATATCATGAGTCCCTTTTAATAATGGTTTATTTTCTAGAGAGCGGTCTTCTCGCGTTAGAGAACTTAACAATATTAAGCCTTTCCTTAGGTTAAATCTAAAATTGGTCAAGATATTCTTTGCCTCTTCAATTCTTCTGAAATACAAAACTGCACTGCATAATCATCAGACCAGGAAAGAAATAAGGTAGAAATGTCACTAATTCATAAAGGCACTTCTCCAGTAAAATGGCAAAATACCAGATCTAATGCATGGTCTGCTTGATTAGCAGGTTCAGTGATTTATGAAGAGCCATGTAAAGTTACATGCCATCAATGCATAAAGTTACCTATCTTAAATGATTTATGCATAGGAGTGGGCCTTTAAGCACATACTTTAGGCCAGTGGTTCTCAACCCAGTCCTCTGGGACCCCTAATCCGGTTAGGTTTTCAGGCTAGCCGCAATGAATATGCATGAGATAGATCAGCATACAATGGAAGCCATGCATGTAGATCTCATGCATATTCATTGTGGGTATCCTGAAAACCTGACCGGACTAGGGGTCCCAGAAGACTGGGTTGAGAACCACTGCTTTAGGCAGACGCTATTCTGTAAGTACGCACATTAGGCCAAGGGCGGGTACTTTTGGTGTGGGTATAGCCAGGGGCAGAGGGCACAGTTATGTGTGTCAATTACAAAATATCATAACTTGTGTGTGTTCTTGAAAAATCTAGTTGCAGGCATTTACACCTGCCATAGAGCAGGCATAAGTGCTCATAGCTAGTTTGCATGCATTTTTATACCTCGTATGCATTATCTTAAAAAATAGAAAATGCGAGTACTTTACTTTAAAAATAGGCCTCAAATATGAACATAAACTCCACACAAATTCATATTACCCTCCTCTTATACAAAGCTAAGCATCCAGGTTACTTTCTTGAGTCAAAAACCAGTAAAATCTGCTAGCATAGCAAGTCCATTGATATTAATGACAATACTGAAATAAATGTCAACAAATCCTGTTGAGATGCTATATTACTATCTGGTGCTTTGTAGACCAAGAAAATATTCAATCCATTTTCTCTCTCCAACTTCATTAATAAACATTCTGCACCTCCAGCTGATCAAACGGCCAGTATTCCTGACTTACATAGGCACAGATAAAGCCTGTTGAGCCATCTGGGTATAATCAATTAAAAATAACCAATTCTCCTCCCTCAACCAGAATTCTGTAAACAACATAACAGGTGATCTCCGGGAACAGTAAGAATCAGTCTTCACATAAAGGTGGATGTCATCGATGGAGCCTGTGCGGGAACGCTCCCCAGCATCCAATAGGAAAGCCTTTGGGAGCACTCCACTGCCTTCCCAACTCCTCTCCTCAGTTGAGTTTGCAGCTGAGAAGACGAAGAAAATAAAAGAACCCTACAACTCCTAGGGGAGGTTTGAAGACTGATTCCTGTTGTTCCTGGAGATCACCTGTTATAGGTGAGTAACTACACTATCCCCAGGAACAGCAGGAATGCAGTCTTCATATATGGGACTCACTAGCTCCCAGGTACCAGATTGGTATGGAGGGTAAAACAGTGCAACCCCTGAGGTAATAAAAGTTTAGCCAAAGAGTCTGGAAGAGCTGTGGACCACTGGACTCGATTCCAGGAGGTGATACTCACCCAGTGATAGTCTGGTATCTTGTAGAAGTCGAGGACGAAGGGTAGGAGTTGAGTTTAAGTCCCAAAGAAGTGCTGGAGTACAGCTTGGCCAAAGACAGCATCCTGACAGGAGTCTCTGTTCAAACAGTTATGTGCAGCAAAAGTATGAATGGAGGACCAGGTAGCTGCTCGGCAGAAATCCTCAATGGCTAGGGAATGGAGACTGCCACAGAGATTGCCATAGCTCGTGCATTATGAGTAGCGACATGACCCTCCAAAGAGAGAGTACTGCTTGTGCATAAGCAAAAGAAATGCAATCTGCTATCCATCTAGACATAGTATGTTTCATCTCTGGTAGACCCAGTGACTAGAATCAAAGGAAATGAATAACTGAGAGAATCTTTTGTGATCTTTAGTTCTACCCAAGCAGTAGGCCAGCACTTGCTTGCAGTCTAATGTGTGAACTGCTGCTTCAGCCCGAGACGCATGTGGCCTAGCAAAGAAAATGGGGAGGATTACTGACTGGTTTAGATGGAAAGAGGAAACCAGCTTTGGAAGGAAGTGTGGATGGGTGCGGAGAACCACCTTGTCATGATGGAACCGAGTATAGGGGGGATCCGCTAATAGAGTTTGCAGCTCACTGATGCGGCAAGCTGAAGTGAGGGCAATAAGAAAGATACAGATGCGCATTCCCTTCCATTCCCTTGATATCCAAGATGCTGTTCAAACTACAGGCCAACAGGGGGGCTCCATGATTCTCATAGCCCAAGACAGAAACTTCAGTGAAGTGGTGGCTAAAGGTTTGAAAGGTAGCTTTAGAAGTTGTGCCAGACCACATTCAGATCCCAGGCCACCAGAGGCAGTTTAATGGGTGGCTTGGACAGCAGGAGACCCCGCATGAAGCATGCTACAAAGGGGTGTGAGGAGATAGCTGTCCATCCACTGGTCTGTGAGAGTCCACAGTGGCACTAAGATGAATTCTCATTGAGTTAGTCTTAAGACCTGTCAAGAATAAGTGGAAGAAATACTGTAGAAGCGACTCCACCGGGCAAGAAAAGGGGACTATGTGCTTTGGGGAATACCAGAAGGCAAACCTTCGCCATTTGAAAGCATAAGATCGCCTGGTGGCATCCTTACAAGATGGAAGGAGGACATCCTTGACCGCCTGTGGTAGGTTGAGGTTGGCAAGCACTAGCCCTTTAGCAAACATGCTGTCAGGCATAGGGAGTGAAGATTGGGAATGGTGAGTGTCCTGTGGTCCTGAGAGAGGAGGTCGGGGGCACATCCCAGGTTGAATGGCTGAGTCTGTGTAAGGTGAAGAAACAGAGGAAACCACAGTTGAAGGGGCCTGAAGGGAATCATGGAGCCCCTGTTGGCCTGTAGTTTGAACAGCATCTTGGATATCAAGGGAATGGGAGGGAATGCGTAGAGCAGTCCTTGTCCTCAGTGGAGAAGGAAGGCATCTGGGGTCTGTCAATGCAGCGACGGAACCCTGGAGCAGAACAGTGGAAGCTGTATGTTTTGCAAAGTGGCAAAAAGATCTATGAGTAGGGTTTTCCACATTTGGAAGATCCAAGCAGCCATCTCCCAATGCAATGTCCGTTCATGTGGACGAAGGATACAGCTTAGACTGTCTGCTAGGACACTAAGTTCACCCGGGAGGTACACTGCTCTGAGGTGAATGAGGTAAGGGATGGCAAAGGACCATAGGCGAATTGCTTCCTCGCAGAAGGGGATGGGACTGTTCTCCCATTTGTTCACGTAGAACATGGCAATTTGGTTGTCTGTCCTGACTAGCACAGGCTGCCCTGAAAGTTGGGGGTTGAAAAACCCAAAGAGCATTTGTCAGTGCTTGTAGTTCTAGCAGGTTGCTCTGTAGGGTAGATTCTTGTGGTGTCCACAGTCCCTGTGTGGTAAAGTCATTCAGATGCGCTCCCCAACCCAACCTGCAAGCATCCATCATCAAGGTGCATCGAGGTGGAGGCATCTGAAAGGGTGACACGACAAGTAGGTTTTGAGGGGAACACTGCCACAAGGGACTTAATCAGATGAGGAGTGATGTGGCTCTTGTCTCTGAGACGCCCCTTTGCTTGCATCCATTATGAAGACAGAGTCCATTGTGCTTGTCGCATCTGTAATCAAGCGTAGGGGATGACATGGACCATGGAAGCCATGTGTCCTAATAGTCATAGCATCTCTTGAGCTGTTACTTGGCTTTTCTGTCGTACCTCTTTTGCCTGCTTGATAAGGCACCCTAATCAATCCCTCATTCTTTGGTAATTAAATCCAGCAAACAAGAATAAAATAATAGAATTACCAAAATGTGAACCCTTTCTATGCTCGTTTTCTTTTTGTTGGAAGAAACTGGAGGAGGAAGGAATCAATATCCAACCACACCAGACGGTTTTGTCCTTTTTAATCAATTTTTAAATTTATAACAAACTTATCTGTATATCCATATGTGCTTTAAGTCATCCGTTCGCGGTATTCATATCCAGCAAGCACGCACGATGTGCACGTTTCGGGCCCACTGCCCTGTTTCAAGTGCTGACTCTTCTTGAGTTAGTAGAAGCCGCTATAAAGTCCCAGCTGATCACATCCGCCAGTTATAAAGGGTAATACTTGTTGATTGGCCAAACAAAATGTCATTCATCGAGGAACACCTATAAGATGACAGGGAGACCCCCACTACAGTCGGGAAATCCCTTTACGTCAAGATGACCTCAAAGTAAGCTTAACCACTTGATTTCTTTATTGAGCCCTGATGGCTGAACTGTATTAAAGATCAAATTTTGTTCCCACTGTTGCAACAACGCTATACGATCCCTCCCCTAGGTCTCGGGGGGACATGATCCAGCACTGACCAGTTATCTTCAAATGTATGATTGTGAGCTACACAGTGCTCAACAACTGGAGCTGATATTACCTTTTGTCTGATTCGGGAAGCATGCTCACTCAGCCTAATCTTGATCATACGCGACGTTCTACCTATATATATTAGCGGGCATGGACATTGTAATACATAAACCACAAAGGTAGATTCACACGTGGTTGCCCATCTTCTTGTGAAAGTTTGTCCTGTATTGGGATGTGTCCAAAGAACACCAGTCAATGAAGTGGCACAAAATGTACAGAAGGCACAAATTGAATGTCCCCAATCTAGAGAATGTGAAGAAAGCGGTCGATCCTGCAAAACAGCAGATTTTACTAATTTATCCTGTAAATTATGGCCTCTTGAGTGGTGCGCTGACAGAGCACTGAGGTGGACCCGAACAGAGTTAGACTTCAGGCCTAGGTCTGACAGGTGAAGTAGATACTGCAGTACTACTGGCACAAGGCAAGAGAAAGGATCTTCATTGCGCTGAGCACACCATACCGTAAACCTATGCCATTTGAGGGCATAGGACTTTCTGGTGGACGGCCTCCTAGAGGCCAAGACCACCTCCTCAACCTCCTTAGGTAGAAGTAAGGGAGCTAGCACTATCCTTTCAGCAGCCAGGACATCAGATTGAGGGACCTGAGATTGGGGTGCAGAAGGGAACCCTGATCTTGAGACAGGAGATCGTGTTGCAACCCCAGAGGGAATGGAGTTTCCACCGCCAACTGCAGCAGAAGTGGAAACCACGGCTGCCTCGGCCATCTGGGGGCTACCAGAATCACCGAGGCTTTGTCGCGGAGGAATTTGAACAGAGTTCGGGCCACCAGGGGCGTGGGAGGAAACGCATACAGGAGGCCCGTAGACCAAGAGATCAGAAAAGCATCTGCCGTCATCCTCATGCGGCTGTTTGGAGCAAAACCTGGGCTGCTGACGGTTTTGTGGACTTGCAAAAAGATCAATGGATGGAAGTCCCCAGCGGAGGAAGATCTGCTGGACCACCAATGAATTCAACTGCCATTCGTGAATCTGGAGAATCCTGCTTAGCTTGTCTGCTAGGAAATTCTCCTGACCAGGTAGATAAACTGCTTTGAGAAACATGCCTTGCTTGACTGCAAAGGAGCAAAGGGCCAGTGCCTTCTGACATAGGAGCCTGGGCCCCGTGCCCCCTTGTTTGTTCACATAGAACACTGCCACCTGATTGTCCGTCTGAACTAGAACAGACTGGTGAGAGAGGGCATGAGAAAATGTTTGCAGAGCTAAGCGGATTGCTCGCAGCTCCAAAAGATTTATCTGCTGCGTGGCCTCTCGAGGAGACCAGAGGCCTTGAGTGCACGTGCCCTGGCAATGTGCACCCCAGCCCTTCAAGGAAGCATCGGTCGTCGGCACCCTTGTGTGTGCTGGAGCCTGAAAATGTACCCCCCCCTGTGAAGGTTTGGGAGATGTAGCCACCACTGTAAGGAGTCCAAAAGCGGTTTGGACACCTTTACTCTGTCTCGGAGGTCGCCTGTGGCCTGCGCCCACTGAGCTCTGAGGCACCACTGAGCAGCTCGCATGTGCAGACAGGCATTCGGAGTCACATGTACCGTGGATGCCATGTGGCCCAGGAGCCGCAGGTAGTGCCTGGCGGAAACATGAGAATTGCTCAGAAACTGGTTGGCCAAGTCCATCAGTCTGTGAAGACAAAAATTCCCTGATTTCTGAGATAGGCCGCCACCACCGCCAGGCATTTGGTGAAAACCCTGGGGGCAGAGGTTAGGCCAAAGGGAAGTACCCTGTACTGAAAATGGTTTCCTCCCACCACAAATCTGAGATATTGTCTGTGATCTGGATGAATGAGGATGTGAGTATAAGCATCCTTTAGGTCTAAGGAGCATAGCTAGTCTCCCTGCTGGAGGTAGGGCAGCAGTATCCCAAGGGTAAGCATCTTGAACTTTTCCCTCTCCAGAAACTTGTTTAGGTTTCGCAAGTCTAGGATAGGCCGGAGGGCTCCTGTCCTTTTTGGTACCAGGAAGTACTTGGAGTAGAAGCCTTGCCCTTCCAGGTGGTGACAAACACAAAAAGCAGGAGTTGTTGGAAGAACAGAAGGGTCTTTATTATTCAAAAACGAACCCCAACGCGTTTCGGCAATGCCTTCCTCAGGGGGAGTATCACCATAACACAATATCAACCTAATGTTGTCAGAGGCGTTCTTACGTATGAAAAAGCCACAGTGTTGTGTGTAAAATCAGACCCATTATGAAGCAGTATCGCAACAAGTGCCTTCTGTTCTTCCAACAACTCCTGCTTTTTGTGTTTGTCTGGACTACCTGCAGGAGTCTTGCTCCTCCTTGTGCATCCTTCCAGGTAGTGAGGCATCGGTTCCACCGCCTGTTCCTTTAGAAGACTTGCCGACTCCTGAAGAAGGAGGTTTCTGTGTAGAGGGAGTCTTGGAGGCTCCCCTGGAAAGTAGGAAGGGGGTAGCTGGTGGAAGTGGAGCACGTAGCCAATGTTCCCTCTAATTTTCTGTAAGCTGTGTGCGCATAAAGTATCAGCTTTGTGCAGCTTTTGAAGGAAGGTTAAATTTTTGTGCGCCACATAACGACACTCGGAGTTATATACTTTAAAATTTGACTACACGTCAGAATACAGTATGTACACCACATTGATTTTAATCAAATTAAATGAAAATAGATGATTACTAAATGAAGTGGGAAATTTCTAGTAATTACAATCATAACTTTTAAATTTTAAGATGTCTGTGCTGTTTTCTATCAGAATCAGAGACGTAATTTTTGTGCGCTCTGTTGTAAAGTATGTGCGCTCGCTCGGCGAGGTGTGCGCGCGCGCACACGCGCACAGCTTAGAGGGAACAGTGCACGTAGCCCTTTTGGACTATGATGAGTACCCAGGTATCCCCTGTGATGGTTGGCCACCTGTAGGCGTACAGGGTCAGCCGACCTCCTGTGCTGAGTGGAGCCAGCGGCAGAGAAGAGGCTATGCTGTGGGAGTCAAAACCGAGCTCCCTGCTGTGCAGGAGCCGGAGCTGGCGGCTTGGGAGTCTTCTGCCTATGGGGCCCATAATGCCCCTGCCCCTTGGCCTGCTGGCCCTGTTGGGGAGCTGGAGAGGCCTGATATTGAGGGTAGGATTTGTAGGCAGCACCCTTCCTCGGGAAAAAGGGCTTCTTTCCCAAGCCCTTCTTTTTTTGAGAAGGGGCAGAAGTTTTCCTGGAGAGCCTTGTCCTGGTGAGAGTCTCAGTCTCGATTTCTGCAGCCTTTTCAGTCATGGGCTTGCCGAAAAGGTTTTCACCTCGGTAGGGGACATCGACCAACTTATCCTGCACCCATGACTCCAGGTCTGATGACTCTAGCCAGGCCTGACGGTGTGCACCGATGCCGGCCATGGCTACCCGGGCCAAAGCCTCGAAGCCATCATAGGCTGCTCGACAGATAAACTTCGAGCACTCTCGGATCCCTGTTGACAAAGCCTTGAACCTCTGCAATCTCCTTAGCCAGGTCTCATAGGTACATGCCCATGTACAGCTGGTAGGTCTGGACAAGGCAAGCTAGCATAGAGCCCTGGAAGCACTTTCTACCGAGGGCATCCAGGTTCTGGGCCTCCTGGCCGGGGGGCACCAAGGAGTGCATCTTCTGACTCTTCAGATGGTGCATGGCCGATTCCACAACCATAGAGTTGTGCGGTAGCTGCGCCTTTTGGAACCCAGAGCTCTTACGGACTCGATAAATGGAATTGACGCATTTGCTAAGAACCGGCACCAAGGTTGGTGCCTCCCACATACGGAAGAGCAGCCATTCCAGGACCAATCCAGGAACCGGTACAGTAAAGGTTTCCATTGGAGGAAAGTCATACTAGAGGGCATCGAGCTCCTCGGCTCGAGGCTCCTCCTCGGCGTCTGCAGGGAAGGCCAAGGCTTTGGCCACGTCCCTCACGAAGTCCGAGAACTGGGTATCCTCCGGGGGGGGATGGGGGGGGGACCTTCTCCGAGGCTTGGACTCCGGTGAGTCCGAAGGGATGCACCAGGGCCAGAAGGTGTCCGGGTACTCTTTGTCCTCCGTCTCCCACACCGACTCCGGCCGTGTGGGCCTCGGTGCCACCCACCCCGATGCCGAGGGTATCAGCGTCGATGACCTCGGCCCTGCACGGAAGGTTGAGGGGGACCTTGACCGAGGATTGACTCGAGACTTCATTGACTCGAGAATCGGCTCGGTTTCCGGGGTCGACTCGGATGTCGAAGTCCCGGTGGTCGGGGTAGATGCACCAGTCAGACCGGCGATCAGCACCCACTACTGTTCCATGAAGGCAGCCAAGCTGCTCTCCAAGGCCGTCAACCTGAGTCCAAGCTCAGGAGACTCAGCAGCCCCCGACTCGGGCCCCGACGTCGGTTCCCCCGGAGGAGAGTCCACGAGGACAACAGCACTTACGTGACTCGGGGACTCCGGCTCCACGTGAGGTAACTTGGACAGCCTCTCCGACTCCGAGAGCCTGGGGCAGCGGTCAGGGGTACGCGACCTGGGCCCTCGAGGACCCAGGAGCCTCCACCAACGCCGCCCTCACGAGCTTCTTCTTCCTTTTGTGCTCCCGGGTGGGAGACTCCCTCTCAGAGGAACCTCGATGGCACTTGGGGTCAGACTCCCGAGATGTCGAGGCCTCTGACGAAGTCCGGGCCCGGCCGGACGCAGACTCTGAGAAAATTCTCTCACGTTGATGCTGACGGCTGCAAAGTGCCTTCGATGATATTTTGCCACACAGGCCACAGGCCAGCGAGTCATGGTCGGGCCCGAGGCAACAGAGGTAGCAGTCATGTGTGTCGGTGAAAGACATAAGTTTCTTGCACCGATCACAGTTTTTGAACCCGCTGGCAGCCATTGGGGGAAAAAGTGCCCCTGCAAGGTCAAAAGACCGGGCTGCCAGTGAAAACACAAAAAGAGCGTGAACGCTAGTCACAAAGAACAAAAATCAAAACTCAGGATGCGATACCGGTGTACTGAGCCCAGGCAGGAAGGGGAACCGACGTCGAACCGTATCAGAAAAAGCCAAAATAGCCGAAAAAATTCTACCTTTCCCGGGTGACACGAACTCATGTCCGTTGGACTCCGTGGAAAAAGAAAGACTGAGCAAGATGGCACCCTTGGGCGGGAAGGAGACCGCGCACGCACGCTGCATTCCCAAAGGCTTTGCTTGAAAGCTGGGGAAATGCTCCACGTGAGGGCTCCGTCGGCGCCAACGTCACCCATATGTGAGGACTGACTTCCTGCTTGGTCCTGGAGAACACCTGTTAAAGGTGAGTAACTACGCTTTCCACAGGAACAAGCAGGAAGTATGTCCCCACTTTGGAACTCCCTAGCTACAGGCTACCAAACCTGTAACCAAAATATGCCTCCATGAGGCCGTAAGCAGAAGCCGAAAGGAGCCCGAGTCTTCAGGTCCTCGGGGCGAAGCCCTCGGTAGCCGTGGAGAAGGGTCAGAGTGCAGGAGTTGCTTATACCCCGAACAGATTACAGAGTACAGCCTGGCCGAAGGCGCTGTCCCAGCAGGACTCCTTCTTCAGGCAGTAGTGTGCAGTGAACGTATTCGTGGAACACCAGGTCGCCGCCCGGCAGATGTCCATTAGGGGCACAGAGCGCAGCGAGCCCACCAAGGTTACCTTGGCTCGGACCCTGTGAGCGGTGACTAGACGATCCAGGGGGACGCCCGCCTTTGCATAGGCGAAGGCGATGCAGTCCGCCACCCAAACTGAGAGGGTGCACTTGGTGACTTCTTGTCCCTGCCGATTGGGATCGTAGGTCATGAAAAGCCTATCAGACTTGCGATGAGTCCGAGTTACCTGCAAGTAGAAGGCGAGGGCTCGCTTGCAGTCAAGGGTGTGGAGAGCTGCCGACGCCTGGTCAACGTGGGGCCTCGGGAAGAAGGTCGAGAGCACTATTCTCCTGATTGAGATGAAAAGCCGACATGACCTTAGGCAAGTATAAAACCTGGTGTAAGGGGCGCCAGCCATGAGCGCCTGAAGCTCACTGATTCGGCGAGCCAAGGTCAGTGCCACCAGGAAGGCTACCTTCCAGTACAAATGCCGAAGCGAACACGTCGCCATCGCCTCGAAGGGTGGACGGGTGAGCTGCGTGACCACCACATTCAAGTACCATTCCGCCGGAAGGACACGGATGGGTGGCTTGGACAGCAGAAGACCCCATATGAAGCGGGAGACTAACGGCTGCCCTGAGAGAGGTTTCCGATATGGCACTCAAATGAACTCTAAATGAATTCGACTTCAGTCCTTCCCTTGAGAGATGGAGGAGGAACTGAAGAACCCACCAAACTGGGCATGAGAAGGGGTCGATCTGGTGTTCCGAGCACCAGCTGGAAAAGCGCTTCCACTTAAAGACGTAAACTCCTAATGGAGTCCTTCCTCAAGGCAAGGAGGATGTCCTCGACCTCCTCAGGAAGGGCCAAAGAGGCTAGAGAGACCCATTCAGCCGCCAGGCCGTGAGGGATAGGGAGGTTAGGTTCGGGTGGCGAGGATAGGTTCCGTCGATAGCTGGAGTGGGAACCAAGGCTGCCGAGGCCACGAGGATTAACGATGCCCCATCCCATTGAACTTTGAACAGAGTCCTCGCAATGAGGGGAAAAGGAGGGAATGCATATAAGAGACTGGAGGACCAATCCAGGAGAAATGTATTGGGGGCCTCCCTATCCGGGTGCGGTACCGAGTTGCAAAAGCTGGGGAGCTGCGTGTTCTGAGGGCTGGCAAAGAGGTCTATCGCTGGAGTGCCCTAGCGGAGAAACAGCCATCCTACCACTTTTGGATCCAGTCCCCACTCATAGGGGCGAAGGATTCTGCTGAGTCTGTCCGCCAAACCATTCTCCTGACCCAGGAGGTACACTGCCCTGAGGGACATCCTCCATTGGGCGGTGAAAGAGAAAATGAGTACCGCTTCCCTGCAGAGGGAGTGCGACCCCGTGCCCCCCTCTTTGTTGATGTAGAACATTGCTACACGGTTGTTGGTCTGTATCAGAACTGACTTCCCGCTGAGGAGATTGACTAAGGCCCTCAGGGCCCACCAAATAGCCTGGAGCTTGAGCAGGTTTATCTGCTGCTGAGCCTCTGTGGGTGACCATTGCCCCTGCGTGTAGAGAGACCCGCAATGGGCTCCCCACCCTAACAGGGGAGCGTCTGTAGTCAGCACCACATCATGCTGTGGGGTCTGAAAGGGGGATTCCTGCAGGAGGTTGAGGTGGTTCTGCCACCAGTTTAGAGACAAGCGGAGGTCGATCTCCGCAGGAGGTTGAGGGGGTTCTGCCACCAGTTCAGAGACTAGAGGGGTCCCTGAGGTGTCCGAGGGACTGGCTCCATTGGGCACTGAGACACCATTGAGCTGTCCGCATGTGCAGGCGAGAGTAAGGAACCACATGCACGGTCGAGGCCATGTGGCCCAGGAGACGTAGGATGGAGCAAGCAGTAACCTAGTGGGCGCTTTGGACGCAAGCCACCAGAGCCCGGAGGTGGGTGGAATGATCCACCAGCAAGAAGGCCATGACCTGCCAAATATCGAGGTGTGCCCCAATGAACTCGAGAACCTGTACCGGCTTGAGGTGAGACTTTGGGAAGTTGACCAAGAACCCAAAGAGGAGAACAGTGCGCGACATCGCTTCCCGGGCCTCCTCATCGGAGGAGCCAGTCGTCGAGGTAGGGAAACACTGGCACGCCCCTGCGCCGCAGGTGAGTGGCAGCCATGATGAGGCACTTCGTGAAGACCCGCGGTGCGGACATGAGGCCAAAGGGGAGCACTCTGTACTGGAAGTTCTCTCCCTGCACCCTGAAACGCAGGTACTGTCTGTGTTGGGGGTGGATCAAGATATGGGCGTAAGCGTCCTTCAGATCCAAGGAGCATAGCCAGTCACCCTGCTGGAGGAAGGGCAGCAGCACACCAAGAGATAACATCTTGAACTTCTCCCGCACCAGGAACTTGTTTAGCCTGCGGAGGTCGAGGATGGGCCGCAGACCCCCCGCCTTCTTCGGGACGAGGAAGTACCGGGAGTAAAAGCCCCAACCCCGAAGGTGGGGAGGGACCTTCTCGAATGCACGTTGGGCAAGGAGGAAGTGTAATTCCTGCCGCAGAAGCTGGTGTGTGGGGAGTTGAGGAGGCTCCGCTGGGAAAAAGGGTGGAGGGAGCCCGTCGAAATGAAGGCGATAGCTCTCCCAAACAACCTGGAGGACCCACGTTTCCGAGGTGATGAGCACCCACGATGGGGCGAAACAGGACAGACGTCCTCCCACTGGCTGTTGCATCCCACAAGACGAGGGGCCATGCCGCTGGCATCAAAACCCCTGAGTGGGTTGAGGGGGAGCAGGCATTTGGGTCTTCGGGCCCTTTGGTTTGCGATGCCCTTGTCCAGGCTTTCCCTGGCGTGGGGGTAGTCGGGTATGGCGGATAACCGCGGTACTGGAGGTCTTTCCTGGGAAAGAAGGGTTTCTTGGCTGGCTGCCTCTTCCGAGGCAGTGTCAAGGTCTTGCGGGAGAGATGTGTCCTGGTAACAAACTCTGTCTTGATCTCCGCAGCCTTCTCCTCCTCCGGTTTCCCAAACAGTTTTTCACCGAGACAGGGCACGTCCAGGAGCTTCTCCTGCACCCATTGTTCCAAATCTCAGGATAGGAGCCATGCCTGACGGCGAGCCCCAATGCTCGCGGCCGCCACCTGAGCCGATTTCTTAAAGCCATCATAGGAGGCTCGAGATATATACTTAGAACAGTCGGCCACGGATTTCAGCAGAGTGCGGAACCTATCCAGGGGCTCCCCTGCGAGGCCCGCAGAAAACCCCCCGAGTTCCTTCGCAAAGTGGCATAGGAACATACCAATATACAATTGGTAAGCCTGGATGCGACAGGAAAGCTTGGAACCTTGATAGACCTTGCTGCCCAGGGCATCAAGGGCTCTCGACTCCTGGCCAGGTGGCACAGAGGAGTGTGATTTCGGGCTCTTCTGCTTCCGCATGGTTGATTCCACCATCATCGAAGTATGTGGGAGCTCAGAAGCCTGTCCCACGCTGCACCTTGTACATTGTGTCAAGGCACTTGCTCACAATGGGAACCGAGGCTGGGGCTTCCCACATGTGGGGCAGCAGCCAAGATAGAATTGGCGGCACCGGCAGGGTGAGAGATTCCCTGAGCGGGGCCTCGTACTGAAGAATATCGAGTTATTCAGCGCTAGGGTCCTCCTCGGCCTGGGTGACCAGGTTGAGGGCCTGAGCCATGTCCTGGATAAACACTAAAAAGGAGGTTCCTTGGGTGGTGAATGCCGCTGGAGACCAGGCGGCGAAGGTTCTGATGGGAGATCCCGGTGGGTGCGGATCTCCAGGGAGGCGTCCTCATCCGATTCCCAGTTCAAAAAGTTGGTTGAGGGATCTGAGCTGGGCAGTTCGCACTGTCCGATGGCTGGCAGCCTGGAGCCAGAGGCCCTGGACAACCTTGCCTCAGAGGAATGGGAGGGTGAACGAGATCGACATTGAGGACCCTCACGAGGCCCATGGCTCTCGGGTGTTTCCTGGACGGATTTGGGTGTCCCACGTGAGGGACCTGCGGTCTCTGGGCGCAAGTCAGCGAAGCTGGCCGTAAGCGCCTGCTGGGAAGCAATGAACGTACAAACGCTGCGTTCGAGCGCCAGCATACAGGACTCCCACGCGGGCGTGGGGCCCTGGGATGTCGATACCAGGGTCACCAGAACAGGCGTCGAGGAGGAGAGGGGGTCCTCACAGAGACGACCCTCAGGAGACTGGGCACCTTCGCTGGAGGCCTCCATTACCTTGCAGGGCCGCTCCTTGTCCGACTCTCGGGAAATTCGAAGGGGGCTAAGTGACCGGGCGCAGGAGCACTCGTGCTTGTTGGGGGCCCCAGACAGCAACTTTGAGGCCTTCTTCTTTTTGCGCCTTTCCACGTTGGGGGATCCCTGGTCAGAATGTCGCCTGGAACGCGGTGCCGCAGGGGGAGAATCCACCGGAGGGGAGACGACCAAGGGCGCCACCGGGGACTCCGAGGCGGCCTTTCAGAAAATGTCTTTGGACTTCTGCTTACAGCTGAGCAGGGCCTTAGAGGACATTTTCTTACAGAGCGAACAGAACTCTGGGTCATGGTCAGCTCCCAGACACCGTAGACAACAGTCATGAGTGTCCGTAAGCGACATGTTCCTAGAGCGTTTATCGCATTTTTTAAACCTGGTCGACATGGGGGCAAAAATGGCCCCTGCGAGGTCAAAGACCCATGCGGCCAGCAGTTGGAAAGAAAAAAGGGCGTGAAGCCTGAAAAGAAAAAAATTAGAAAAGGTATCCCTGTAAGCTCCAAAAGAGAGTAAGGGGAGGACGGGTAGAGGATTGGTGCAACCAGAAAAAAGGAATGAGAGCCTGTTAAGGCGAGGAAATGAAAACTTTTTCCCGAGAGACGAGGATGTGCATCCGAAGGGTTCCGCCAAAAAACGGAGACTGAGCTAGATGGCACCCTTGGGCAGGAAGAGGACCACGCATGCGTGGTAGCAATCCCAAAGGCTTTCTTTGAAAGCTGGGGAATTGCTCCGTGTGGGCTCCGTCAGTGCCGACGTCACCCCATAAGTGAGGACTGACTTCCTGCTTGTTCCTGGAGAAAGACCTTTTTATTCCCCAGTCTTGCAGAAGCTCTAACTGCACAGGAACACCGCTATCTGCTGGAGACTGAGAAATACTAGCTTGCTCAGATGTACACATGGCCCCCTTATAGTGTGCCATCATCAAAACCAGGGCTTCTCAGTCTCCATCTGCTGGTGAGGGGACATAACCCATGCATCTGGACTGGACTGGAGAGACGATATGGAAATATCTTTTACCTTCTTTTTTTTTAAGCAGTTCCTCTGCTGACAAGTGCTCCACAAGCTTAAGTACGAGAATTGAGTGGGCCCTCACTGTTAAAACTGTAATTATAGCAGTAGCCATTTTCTTCATTGTGTGTAGACAAAGGCAAGGAAATACCTAGCATACTTGAATGAATTAGTCTTCAACTACTACAGAAAAGGCATGAGATAAATCCAAAAAAATAACTAAATAAATAAAAATAAGGCAAATCTCAAGGTCATCTTTGAGGCCCATAAAACACCTTACACTGCCAAGTTTTATCTTCAATATATTGAAAGAAGGGAGAAAAAGCTGAACTCAATGACTCCAAAAAAAGAAAGAAAAAAGAAAAGAAAAGAAGGAGTTTATTTTTATTTTCCTTGGAAAAGCAGAAATAATCCTGAACAAGTAAAACTGATGAAAAAGTCACAGGGTGGGCAAGCTAAGAACATTTTCCTTGGCAGAGCAAATATGAAAAAACAGGAGGTATGTTTGCAGGATTGTACATTTCTAGTACTTTATGAGCTCTAAGAGAACTACTTTATCCTGTTGCTGTCAGAGTAAATCAACCCATCTGTGTGGCTGATTCATTCTGCTTGCTGATACTGTGAAGTTATTATTGGCCTTTCATGACATTAAGAGGGAGATTTTATAAGGGAGCTGCAGAAAATCCACACAACATACATATGCAAGTCAGTATTTTCTAGGACATGCACCTGGGCATGAGCTCTTCCATGCGTGCTTTGGCTAGGTGAATTCAGTAAGCATGCATGGAAGTGCCCAACGCCCCGATCTTGGGAAGGGATGGACGCAGGGGCATGGCATGGGTGGACCACAGGCACAGCCTCAAGGAATACATGTATGTTATGGAATACTATGATGTATGCATGTCCCTATGCTGACCTAGGCGCTGCCATCTACACTTGTTCTAGGGCAGGTGTAACTGACGTACCTAGAATATGGTACATCAGGATGTTGCTAATTTATAAAGTGAGGCACACGAGTGCTCCACTTTATAAAACAGAGTAGCTACACTTATGTGAGGGGGCTACAAAATTGCCTGGCAGTGATGTTTTTTTAATATAAAATCACAATCATGTCCTGGCTACATAGAAACATGATGGCAGAAAAAGACCACATGACCTATCTAGTCTGTCGTTCCAGATCAATCACTACAACAGTCCCCTTTTTTCCTTTACAGATCCTCTGTGTTTGTCCCATGCTTTTTTGAATTCAGATACTGCCCTCATCTCTACCACCTCCACTGGGAGACTATTCCATGCATCTACTACTATTTCTGTAAAGAAATATTTCCGCATATTACTCCGTAGTCTATCCCCTTTTACCCTCATCCTATGTCCCCTCATAGCAGAGCTTGCTTTCAATTAAAAGAGGCTCTCCAACTGTGCATTTATGCCATGGAGGTATTTAAACGTCTCAATCATATCACATCTATCCTGCCTTTCCTCGAAAATATACACATTAAGCTCTTTAAGTCTGTCCTCATATGTTTAAAACGAAGACCACTAACCATTTTAGTAGCAATCCTCTGCACCAACTACAACCTGTTTATATCCTTTTGAAGGTGCAGTCTCCAGAATTGCATACAATACTCCAAAAGAGGTTGCACCAAAGACTTAAATGGAGGCACTATCACATTCTTTCTTCTGTTGGCCATTCTTCCCCCTGGGCACTCAAGCATCCTTCTAGCTTTTGCTGTTGCCTTTTCTACCTGTTTAGCTACTTTAAGATCATCAGACACATTCACAACTAGGTCCCGCTCTTCTTTTGTGGACAGAAGTATTTCACCCCCTATACTATATTGCTCCCTTGGATTGCTGCAGCCTAAATGCATGACCTTGCATTTTTTTAACATTAAATCTCAGCTTCCAAATTCTAGACCATTCTTCAAGCTTAGCTAGATCCCTCCTCATGTTATCTACACCTTCCTGGGTGTCTACTCTATTGCAGATTTTGGTATCATCCGCAAAGAAAAGGAGAACAGCGGAAGGAATGACCACGGCCTACCAGATGATAATTAAAATTCTTTATTCTTTATTCTTTGGTTGTCTAATTGCGGAAGACTCTCTTCTTTTTCTTCCATCATCCGCAAAGAGGCAAACTTTATCTGACAGTCCTTCCGCAATATCACTAACAAAAATGTTAAAAAGAACCGGACCAAGAATAGATCCCTGGGGCACACCACTGGTAAGCTCCTTCTCCTCAAAGTGAGCTCCATTTAACTGTACCCTTTGCAGCCTCCCACTCAACCAATTTCTAACCCAAGCAGTAACTTCAGGGTCTATCCCTAGTGTGCTCAGTTTGTTTATAAGTCGCCTGTGTGGAACGGTGTCAAAGGCTTTACTGAAATTTAAATACACCACATCTAGGGCTCTCCCTCAGTTCAACTCCCTGGTCACCTAGTCAAAGAAATCAATCAGATTTGTCTGACAAGACCTGCCTCTGGTGAATCCATGCTGCCTCGGATCCGGTAATTCGTTGGACTCCAGAAATCTTACTATTTTCTCTTTCAGCAACGTTTCCAATTACTCACCACAGGAGGTTAGACTAACTGGCCTGTAGTTTTCAACTACATCCTTACTTCTGCTTTTGTGTAAAGGGACCACATGTGCCTCTCTCCAGTCCTCTGGCACCACTCCTGACTCCAAAGAGGCATTGAAAAGGTCGGTCAGTGGAGCTGCTAGAATGTCCCCCAGTATTCTTATGTGTATCACATCTCGTCCCATCGTTGTCTACTTTAAGTTTAGCTAGTTCCTCACAAACAGTCTTCTGAAAATCATTCAAGATGCCCCTCACTTCTGTTCCTGTTTGTGGGTGTTTTCTGAGGTCCTGTTCCTGGTTCTTCATCTGTGAACATAGGTCAGAAATATCTCTAGTCCTATTAGTGAACCACATTACAACATCCAAACGAGTTTCATATTACTGTATATAACATTAAGTTAATCTGTACATAGTACATTAAGTTAATCTGTACATAGTTCCCCCGGTTGTCCTATTGTTGAAGTTCCCTGTTTAATGTAAAACTCAATGTTACTTGTATGCATTGTAGTATGTTCTTGTTCATTGTACACCGCACTGATTGTAATAGCGCGGTATAAAAGAATTGTTAAATAAATAAATAAATAAATAAATAAATAAATAAATAAATAAGTGAGCGCCCCAACCCAACTTGGACGCATCTGTTGTTAGGGTGGTTTGGCATAGAGGCTGCTGGAATGGAGAACCCACGAGAAGATTTTTCAGTGACTGCCACCACTGTAGGGACAAAATGAGACGTGTGGAGTTTCTGATTTTGTCCGTTAACCGACCCAAGACCTATGTCCCCTGAGAGGATAGGGTCCACTGGGCTGCTCGCATATGAAGTCGAGCATGGGGAACAACATGGACCGTGGATGCCATATGCCCCAGAAGCTGAAGCATCTCCCGAGCAGTCAGGAAGACCTTCATAGCTGCTTGGGAGGCCAGCTGTACTATACGAAGACACCGTGGCTGTGGTAGGAAAGCCCTTGACTGTCTTGTGTCTAGACGAGCCCCTATGAATTCTAGAGACTGAGAAGGGGTGAGATGAGATTTTGGGAGGTTTATGACCAGTCCCAAGTATCGAAGGATTCGCATGGTACGAGAAAGAGTGAAACTGACTTCTGGAGCTGTTGATGCTCGAATGAGCCAGTCATCTAAGTAAGGGAAGACAAATATTCCTAGAGTTCTCAGGAATGCTGCTATTACTGCCATGCATTTCGTGAAGACTCTTACGGCTGAAGCCAGACCAAAGGGAAGAACCCTGTATTGGAAGTGTCTTCCCTGGAAAAGGAATCAATGGAATTTCCTGTGATCTCTATGGATGAGAATATGTGTATATGCATCCTTTAGATCTAGAGATCTATAGCCAGTCCTGACTCTGAAGGTATGGCAGGAGTGTTCCGAGGGAGATCATTTTGAATTTTCTTGGAACAGATACTTGTTTAATTCTCCAAGGTCTAGTATAGGCCTGTGTCCCCCTGTTGTCTTTGGTATGAGAAAGTAGGGGGAGTAGAATCCCGTACCCTGTTGGGGTATGGGTACCTCTTCTATTGCTCTTTGAGCAAGAAGTGATGCGACCTCCTGACCCAAGAGACTGATGGCAGGGACCTGAGAATTGAACTGTCTTATCATTGTAGGAGGCGGCATACTGTGAAAATGAAATCTGTTCCCCTCTTGTACAATGGACAGAGTCCAGTTTTCTGATGTTATTTGTTGCCATCTTCTGGCAAAGCATAGTTACTCACCTGTAACAGGTGATCTCCGGGAACAGAAGGAATTTAGTCTTCACATATGGGTATCGTCGGTACCGACGGAGCCTGCGCGGGAAGCTCCCAAGAGTCCAATAGGAAAGCTTTTGGGAGCATCCCACAGCACCTGCGTGCTGCCTTCCCGCCTTTCCCAACTGTCCCTCTCAAGTTGAGTTTATAGCTGAGACAAAAGAGAGAGGGAAACAGAGAAAGAGAGAGAGCTACAACTCCTAGGGGAGGTGGGAGGGTTCTAAACATAGAAACAGAAATATGATGACAGAAAAAGACCACATAGCCTATCTAGTCTGTCCTTCCATATCAACAACTACAACAGTCCTCTTTTTACCTTTAGAGATCCTCTGTGTTTGTCCCATTCTTGTTTTAATTCAGTTACTGTCCTCATCTCTACCACCTCCACTGGGAGACTATTCCATGGATCCACTACTCTTTCCGTAAAGAAATATTTCCGCATATCACTCCTGAATCTATCTCCCTTCACCCTCATCCCATGCGCCCTCGCAGCAGAACTTGCTTTCAATTGAAAGAGGCTCTCTCCCTGAACATTTATGCCATGGAGGTATTTAAACATCTCAATCATATCACCTCTATCCCGCCTTTCCTCTAAGGTGTACATATGAAGATCCTTCAGTCTGTCCTCATATGCTTTATAATGAAGACCACTAATCATTTTAGTAGCCACCCTCTGCACCAACTCCATCCTGTTCACATCCTTTTGAAGGTGAGGTCTCCAGAATTGTAAACTATACTCCAAATGAGGTCGCACCAAAGACTTATACAGAGGCATTATCACCTCCTTTTTTCTGCTAGTCAATCCTCTCCATATGCTCCCAAGCATCCTTTTAGCTTTCGCCATCGCCTTTTCTACCTGATTAGCTACTTTAAGATCATCAGACACAACCACGCCTAGGTCCCGCTCTTCTTTAGTGGACAAAAGTACTTCACCCCCTATACTATATTGCTCCCTTGGATTGCTGCAGCCCAAATGCATGACCTTACATTTTTTAACATTAAATCCCAGCTGCCAAATTCTAGACCAGTCTTCAAGCTTAGCTAGATCCCTCCTCATGTTATCTACACCTTCCTGGGTGTCTACTCTATTGCAGATTTTGGTATCATCCGCAAAGAGGCAAACCTTACCTGACAGCTCTTCCGCTATATCACTAACAAAGATGTTAAAAAGAATCGGACCAGGAAAGATCCCTGGGGCACATCACTGGTAACATCCTTCCCCTCAGAGTGAGCTCCATTTACTTGTACTCTTTGTCGCCTCCCACCCAACCAATTTCTAACCCAAGCAGTAACTTTACGGTCCATCCCTAGGGTGCTCAGTTTGTTTATCAGTCGCCTGTGAGGAACAGTGTCAAAGGTTTTACTGAAATCTAAATACACCACATCTAGAGCTCTCCCTCGGTCCAACTCCCTGGTCACCCAGTCAAAGAAATCAATCAGATTTGTCTGACAAGACCTGCCTCTGGTGAATCCATGCTGCCTCGGACCCTGTAATCCGCTGGACTCCAGAAACCTCACTATTTTCTCTTTCAGCAGCATTTCCAATAATTTACTCACCACCGAAGTTAAACTAACCGGCCTGTAGTTTTCAACCACATCCTTACTTCCGCTTTTGTGTAAAGGCACCACATGAGCCTCTCTCCAGTCCTTTGGCACCACTCCAGACTCCAACGAGGCATTTAAAAGGTCAGTCAGTGGAGTTGCTAGAACGTCCCCAAGTTCCCTCAGTATTCTAGGGTGTATCCCATCCGGTCCCATCGCTTTGTCTACTTTAAGTTGAGCTAGTTTCTCACGAACACAGTCTCCTGAAAATTGTTCAAGATGTCCCTCGCTTCTGTTCCTATTTGTGGGTGTTTTCTGAGGTCCTGCTCCTGGTTCTTCATCTGTGAACACAGAACAAAAATATTTGTTAAGCAATTCCGCTTTATCCTTATCAGCTTCTACATATTCCTCCCCTGCACCCTTGAGTCTGACAATACCACTTTTGCCCTTCCTCTTCTCACTAATATATCTGAAAAATGTCTTATCCCCCCATTTTATTGCATTGGCTATTTCCTCCTCCTTTTGAATCTTTGCCTTCTTGACTAAATTTCTGCTGTTCCCGGAGATCACCTCTTACAGGTGAGTAACTATGCTATCTCCAGGAACAAGCAGGAATGTAGTCTTGACATATGGGGACTCCCTAGCTGCAGATGCCAGGGAGATGGCCCCAGAAAGTTGTGTGCCCTTGTGAAAGGGCTCCACTTCCCCCCATGGATCTCTGGTATCCTACCAGGGATGGTGGGAAGGAGTTGATTAAGTCTGGAACAGGTGTTGAAGAACAGCCTGACCAAACAAGGCATCCCGACGGGAGTCCTTGTCTAAGCAATAATGGGCTTTGAAGGTATGAACCGAAGCCCAAGTAGCTGCTCAACAGATGTCGTTGATAGGCACAGAGTGAAGATGAGCCATTGAGGCTGCCATGGCTCTCACATTGTGAGCTGTGACATGGCCTTCAAGAGGAAGGTTCTTACTCTCATAGGCAAAAGATATACACTGTGCAATCCAGTTGGACAGTGTCCTTTTAGAAACTGGAAGTCCCAAATGACTAGGATCAAAAGCAATAAAGAGTTGAGAGGATTTTCTATGTTGCTGTGTCCTTTGCAAGTAAAGGCCAAAGCTCTTTTACAGTCCAAAGTATGAAGGTTCCTTTCTGCATTTGAGGCATGAGGCCTTGGAAAGAATACAGGAAGGTAAACAGCTTGGTTCAAATGAAAGGGTGAAACCACCTTTGGCATAAAGTGTGGATGAGTCTTAAGGACTACCTTATCATGATGGAACCTTGTATAAGGAGGATCATCCACCAAGGCTTGCAATTCACTGATGCAAGGTGCTGATGTGATTGCAATGTGAAAGATAACTTTCCAGGAAAGGAATTTCAAAGAGGTAGTCGCTAATGGTTCAAAGGGCGGTTTCATGAGCTGCCCAAGCACCAGATTCAAGTCCCATGCCACCGATGGTGGCTTAATGGGAGGCTTCGTTAAAAGAAGATCTCTCATAAATCTCGCTATGAGAGGATGAGAGGAAATAGTTTGTCCATTGAGAGGCTTGAAAGAAGCTGCAATAGCACTCAAATGGACTCTCACGGAATTAGTCTTAAGCCCTGCATTTGATAAATGAAGGAGGTACTCCAGTAATGATTCCAGAGGTATCGCAAGAGGGTTAAGACCTTTCTGCGAGCACCATATGGTAAACCTTCTCCACTTGAATGCATAAGAGCGTCTTGAGGAAGGTTTTCTGGAAGCATGAAGAATATCCTTTACCTGCTGGTAAAGGTTAAGACCGTGAAGTTCTAGGCTTTCAGCAACCAGACCCTGAGATGCAGAGACTGGGGATTGGGATACCACAGCATCCCATCCTCTTAAGAAAGGAGATCTGGAGCAGATCCTAACTCCAGAGGCGGAGCTTGAGAGAGATGTAGAAGCAGAGAGTACCACATTTGCTGTGGCCAACGTGGAGCTATGAGGATCATATGACCTCTGTCTCTCTGAAGCTTGAACAGGGTTTTGGGAATTAGGGGAATGGGTGGGAAGGCATACAGGAAGTCCTGACCCCAGTGAAGGAGGAAGGTATCCCTGGCCTGACAACCCTGAGCCAGAATTCTGGAACAGAACCAGGAATGTTTGGCATTCAGCGGACTTGCAAAGAGGTCTATGTCTGGGATTCCCCAAATTTGAAAAGTTTTGGCCACCTGGTCTGCATGGAGAGACCATTCGTGTGGAAGCAGAACTCGACTGAGTCTGTCAGCCCAAGAGTTTTGAATGCCTGGAAGATACACCGCAAGGAGATGAATCTGATGCTCTCTGGCGAGGGCCCATAGTTGCAAAGCTTTGTTGCAGAGCGACAGAGAGCCTGTTCCGCCCTGCTTGTTCACATAGAACATGGCTACTTGATTGTCCGTTTGAACTAGGACTGTCTTGTAGCTGAGCTGGGTGTGAAATACTCAAAGAGCAAGGAAGATTGCTCTGTGCTCCAGGAGGTTGATATGGAGATAGGACTCCTGTGGAGTCCAGGTACCCTTGGTAGAGAGGCCTTGCAGGTGGGCTCCCCAACCCACCTGTGAAGCATCTGTTGTTAGAGTGGCTTGGGGTGGGGGTTGCTGAAAAGGAGACCCCACCAAAAGGTTTTTAGGTGACTGCCACCATTGGAGGGACAAAAATAAGGCGATCTGAGTTTGCTATTTTGTCTGATAGGCAACTTGATGCCTGAGTCCACTGAGTGGATAAGGTCCACTGGGCTGCCCTCATATGGAGGCGAGCATAAGGAACCACATGCACGGTGGATGCCATGTGGCCTAGCAACTGTAACATTTCCCGAGCAGTGAGGTGAGGTTTTAGCACTGTTTGGGAAGCTAACTGCACAATGCGAAGGCAGCGGGGCTGTGGAAGGTAGGCCCTTGTCTGTATGGTATCTAGAAGAGTTCATATAAACTCTAGGGATTGAGTGGGAGCGAGGTTGGACTTTGGGAAGTTTATCACAAGTCCCAAATACTGAAGGATGTGCATTGTGTGAGACAGAGCAACCCTGGCCTCTGGCTCTGAAGGGGCTCGAATAAGCCAGTCGTCTAAGTAAGGGAAGACGAATATTCCCAGGGTGTGGAGAAATGCTGCTACCATAGCCATGCATTTTGTGAACACCCTTGGCGCAGAGGCCAGGCCAAAAGGAAGAACCCTGTATTGGTAGTGCTTCCCTTGAAACAGGAATCGAAGGAACTTTCGGTGAGTTGGATGGATGAGAACATGAGTGTACGCATCCTTGAGATCTAGAGAACAAAGCCAATCCTGACTCTGAAGGTATGGCAGCAGAGTTCCTAGAGAAATCATTTTGAACGTCTCTCTGATCAGGAATTTGTTCAATTTTCTGAGGTCTAGAATGGGTCTGTGTCCTCCTGTTTTCTTTGGAATAAGGAAATAGGGGGAGCAAAACCCTGTACCCCGTTGGGGAATGGGTACCTCTTCTATTGCCTCTTGAGCAAGGAGCACAGTGACTTCTTGACCTAACCGGTCGTTGAGAGAGGTCTGAGAATTGAACTGTCTTACCATTGTAGGAGGGGGCTTGCTGAGGAAATGAAGCTTGTACCCCTCTCTTACAATAGACAGAGTCCAATTTTCTGCTGTTATCTGACCCCATCTGGGGGAAAAAATGATATAACCTTCCTGGGATGGTGGAGGGTTCTGGGCCATTCAGGGCCAGGAAGGCAAAGTTCTCTAGACAGGAGTCAAAGCCCCTGTGGAGGCTGAGTCTGCTGAGCCGGTTGAGGCTTAGCTGCTTTTGGTTTCCTTTGTTGCCTAGGTTGTTGCTGCTGTCCCTTTTGGACAGACTGACCTAAACTATGTCCCTGCTGGGTATAGGAGGGATAAAACCTTTTCTTCTTGCTGAAGAATGGTTTCTTAGAGGATCTTTTCCTCGCAGAATCAGCTGTAGATTTAGACAATCTATCCAAAGTGATATTGTCAGCATCTATCTCATTAGCTTTTTCCTGCCAATTCTTGCCAAAGATATTCTCTCCTGTGCAAGCTATATTCCCCAGTTTGTCCTGTACCCAGATTTCCAAGTCAGATGCCTGGCAATTCTATGTGCACCTATGGCAATAGCAGAGGTTCTGCTTATGCATTCAAAGCAGTCAAAGGCTGCACGATTCACAAACTTGGAAACATCCTGAGCATGTTTAACAAGAGCAAGATAATCTTGCCTTTTATCATCAGGAAGGAGAGGACTCATAAGCTCTAAGTCTCCTGTGACCTCCTTAAGGAACATTCCCATATACCAGATATAGGAACTGATCCTAGCAGAAAGCATGGAAGCCTGGAAGGATCGACATCCAAAGGCGTCAAGAGTCCTACACTCACATCCTGGAGGATTAGATGCATGCCTTTTTGCACTCTTTATCCGTCTCATGGCTGATTCCACCACCATGGAATGGTGTGGTAAATGAGTCTTCTGAAACCCAGGACAAGGAGGAACTCGATACATACTGTTGAGTCTTCTAGAGTGAGGAGATGTGGTCGGAGATGTTTCCCACATCCTTAACATAAGATCATACAAGATCTCATGAATAGGTAAGATAGCTGCCTCCTTGGGAGCTTTAGGGTATTGTAGGATTTCTAATTCCTTTGCCCTAGGCTCTTTTTCAGGAGCCACTGTGATGGAAAGACCTCGGGCCACATCTTGGATAAAATCCTGAAAGGACATATCCTCTGGTGGAGACATCCTATGCTGAGGAGAAGAGGAATCCTTAGGAAGAAGTACTCTGGTATCGGCAGAGCTTTCAGAGTCTTCAGACTCATCCGACGATTTGAAGTATCTCCGATCCGGGTGATTGCGCAAGGCACAGTACCGGTAACGATCAAAGTCGGCATCGGAGTGGTCCGGTACCGACTTGTCGATGCCGGATAGAGACGCATGACTCGGTCCCGGTAGAATACCTGCTGATGTCGATGCAGTCGGTGCCGGTACCGGTTGAATTGTCTGAAGCGGTTTCAGGGGTATCGAGGCCGTGAGAAGAGCCGCCAGACTGCGTTCAATAGCGAAGAACCTCTGGTCTATCGATGCTGCCGATGCTTGGGTATCGGTGCCGGATGAAGCAGCCGGAACCCCAGAGCATGGCACCAGTAGTTCTGCCGAGGTTGAAGCCTCGAGAACATCCTGGAGTCCCATTAGTGCTTTGGAAGCCGAAGCCTCCCGCCGGGGCAATTTTGCCGGTGAAAGTTCCTCAAGAGCAACACCAGAGGCATCTCGATGTTTAGAAGGAGATCTACCCTTTGAGGACCGGCTAGATTTATGTTTAGTTACCTGAGATCCATGGGAGGAAGATAAAGTCCTGGAAGACGTCGATGCCACGAAGGCTGCATCGGAGGGAAAAAGGGTGCTAAGTTTAGCAGCTCGGATTTTCCGGCCCCTTTTCGACATCATCCCACAGGCAACACATTCTGAAATAGAGTGGTCAGGAACTAAACATTTGAGGCACCACTCATGGGTGTCGGTGACGGAAATGGTACCACCACACTTAGAACACTTTTTAAAACCCGAAGCGGGTTTTTCCATTTTGAGGGAAATAATTGGGCCTAGTGCCCAAAATGGTGCGTGGCACCCGAGAAGAAAATTACTGGAGAAAGACTCCAGAAACAAGGTTTTTTGGGGGTTTTTTCAGGAAAAAGAAAAGAAGAATCGGCAGTACCGGTATAGCATCGAGGGAAGGCAGATGCAACTACAATAAAGAAGAATAAGAAGGGAAATTTTCTGCGATGACAGGATGTGCGACCTGTCGGCTCCGCGGAAAACGAAGAACTGGAGAGGGACAGTTGGGAAAGGCAGGAAGGCGCTGTGGGATGCTCCCAAAAGCTTTCCTATTGGATGCTGGAGTGTGTTCCTGCGCAGGCTCTGTCGGTACCGACGATACCCATATGTGAAGACTACATTCCTGCTTGTTCCTGGAGATAATGGCATAACCTGCCTGGGATGGTAAGGGGTTCTGGACCTTTCAGGGGCAGAAAAACTAAGTTCTCTAGGAAGGAGTCAAAGCCCCTGAGGAGGCCGAGTCTGTTGAGCTGGTTGAGCTCTCGGAACTTGTGGCTTCCTCTGCTATCTGTTCTGTTGTTATCCCCTTTGGGGAACATGAACTGGACAATGTCCCTGATGGGTGTAAGATGGGTAAAATTTATTTTTCTTGTTGAAAAACGATTTCTTGACTGATGTTTTCTTTGCTGGGTTGGCTGTAGACTTTGATAGTCTGTTCAAGGTAGTATTTTTAGATTCAATCTGATTAGCCTTGTCTTGCCAATCCTTGCCAAAGAGATTTTCTCCTGTGCAAGGAATACTTCCCAGTTTATCTTGCACCCATTGTTCTAAGTCTGATGCCTGAAGCCAGGCAATACGACGTGCACCGATGGAAATAGCAGATATTGTGCAAATGCATTCAAAGCAATCAAAAGTTGCACAGTTTACATATTTTGAGACATCCTGGGCATGTTTGACCAGAATAAGGAATTCCCCCCTTTTTTCTTCAGGGAGAAGAGAGCTCATGAGCTCCAAGTCACCTGTAACGTCTTTGAGGAACATTCCCATATAGAGAATGTAGGAGCTAATCCTGGCTGCCAACATGGAGGATTGGAAACATTGATGCCCAAAGGCATCGAGAGTCCTCGATTCACGGCCCAGAGGATTGGAAGAATGTGTTTTAGCACTCTTAATCCTACGCATCGTCGATTCCATTACCATTGAATGGTGTGGTAACTGAGTCTTTTGAAAGCCAGGACAGCTTGGAACTCAGTACATGATATCGAGTCGTCGAGAGTGTGGAGACATCGCCAAAGGAGTTTCCCACATTCTTAGCATAAGATCATGCAAGATTCTGTGAATAGGTAGAGTAGCTGCCTCTTTAGGAGCCTTAGGGTACTGAAGAATTTCTAATTCTTCTGCTCTAGGTTCCTTCTCTGGAGTCACCCTGATTGCAAGACCTCGAGCTAAATTACGTATAAAATCCTGGAAGGACATGTCTTCTGGAGGAGACATTCTTTGTTGAGGAGAAGGAGATGGATCCTCCGGAAGGATAGCTCTAGTACCGGCAGAGTCATCAGAATCGGATGATTCGAAGTATCTCTGCACCGGGTGTTCTTGCAACGCACAGTACCGGTATCGCTCGAAGTCGGTATTGGGGTGTCTCAGTACCGATCCGTCAATACCTGAGATAGACTCAAGGCTCAGCATGGGGAGAAGCATACCCGCCAAGGCACTCGGTACCGGTACCTTTGTTGGTACCAATACCTGTGGAACCGTCTGTACCGGTCTTAGCGGTACCGTAGCAGTTACGAGGGCCGCTAGACTGCGTTCGATAGCGAGGATTCTGTGATCCATAGCTCCTGCCGATGCCTGGGTGTCAGTACTGGTGGAAGCAGCTACGACCCCAGAACATGGCACCAGTAGTTCTGCAGAGGTGGAGGCCTTTGGAACATTCTGGAGCTCCATTAATGCTTTGGAGACCGAGGCCTCCCGCCGGGGCTGTTTTGCCGGTGAACTTTCCTTGAGGGCAACGCCAGTGGCATCTCGATACTTGGAAGGAGATCTACCCTTTGAGGACCGGGCAGTCTTAGAAGACTTAAGTTTAGTTACCTGAAATACATGGGAGGAAGATGAAGCCCTGGAAGACGTCAATGCAACTGACATCGTATCTGCGGCAAAAAGTGTACCGAGTTTTGCAGCTCTATTCTGCAGGCCCCTCTTGGTCATCTTTCTGCAGGAGAGACACTCCGATGGAGAATGGTCAGGACCTAAACATTTAAGACACCATTCATGGATGTCAGTGACAGAAATGGTACCGTCACATTTAGAACATTTCTTGAAACCACTAGCTGGTTTCTCTATGTTTGAAGAAAAATCTTTTAGAAAACTAGCTGTTTTGTTTTTTTGAAAAAGAAGAAAAGAGAACCGGCGGTACCGGTAGGCATCGAAGGATGGCAGACGTGACCACAAAAAACAAAACAATAACGATAAATATTTCTGCGGTGACAGGGTATGCATCCTGTAGGCTCCGTGAAAAACGAAAAACTGAAGAGGGAGAGTTGGAAAGGCGGGAAGGCAGCACGCAGGCGCTGTGGGATGCTCCCAAAAGCTTTCCTATTGGACGCTGGGGAGCGTTACTGCGCAGGCTCCGTCGGTACCAACGATGCCCATATGTGAAGACAACATTCCTGCTTGTTCCTGGAGATTATTTTTTACATACAGTACCAATCCTCCTCCCCTTCTTCCTACCCTGTCCTTTCTGAATAAAGTATAGCCTGGTATAGTTGCATCCCAGTCATGGTTGTCCGTGAACCATGTTTCTGTTACCGCACTAAATCCAAGTCAGCCATTCCCATTAAAGCCTCAACATCTGGGATTTTATTTCCCATGCTACGGGTATTTATATACACTGCTTTCCATATGTTGCCGCTTTTACCCATTTTCATAAAGGTATTTAATGTTTCACTTATTTGGGGGCTTTCATTTACCCGGGGGCTTTCTTCACCCATTCCCAACAAATTTAGTTTAAAACCCCCTTCAGTAGGTCAGTCAGTCTGCAACTGAAGACATGTTGACCCTTCCTGGACAGATGGACAGCATCTCTGCTCTGCAACCCTTCGAACAGCATCCCCTGATCCAGAAAACCAAAATGCTCTTGATGACACCATCCACGCAGCCATGAATTTACCTCCAGGATGTGAGCTTCTCTGCCTTGGCCTTTACCCTCAACAGGGAGTATTGAAGAGAACACCGCCTGCGCACCAATCTGCTTCACCCTCTGTCCCAGAGCCATGAAGTCACTTTTGATATGCTCAGAGGGATACCTATCATTTGTGCTGACATGGATAAGCAACATCAGGTAATAGTCAGTGGGCTTGATGAGTCTCAGCAAACTCCATAACCTCTCGGATTTTGGCACTTGGCAGACAGCATACCTCTCTGAACATCAAGTCTGGTCGGCAGAAGGATGCCTCAGTACCCCTCAAAAGAAAGTCACCAACCACCACTACCCTTCGCTTCCTTGTGGTCACTGATTCTGCAACTTTGGGGTGCTCAAGCTCTGGTTCTTCCCTTTCCTGGGATACTTTCACCTCCTCCACTTACAGGGCTACATAATGGCTCTTCAATTCAAGGGCTGAAGAAGCAGAATTGGTGTTTCTGCAGGCCCTGGTGACTCGTGTCCAACCTTCATCATTTTGTAGGCTCCAATCTTCTCCTCTGCTGGAGAGCTTGGATGTTTAAAGAAGCATCTCATCAATGTACTTCTCACTGTCTTGAATGCTCCTCAGCCTCACCACCTCTTCTCTGAGCTCCTCTGCTTGTTTCTTGAGAGCTTCAGCATGCAGACATCTTGCACAAGGAACTGGTCCTTCAACTGGCAGGGGATATCTGTCTGGACAGAGGCAGAAGCTGTAATGGGGGCAACAGCGTTGGTGATATGATTTTTCCTAGCCATTGTTCAGTTGGTGGAGCTTAGGTACCTGTTGAAGCAAAAGAGAGAGAGACCTACCAAAGTACCAGCTGGTTTCCTAGCCGTCCCTTCAGAGAAAAAACAATTAACCTATTTTTAAGTGTGTTCTAAATGTGCTATTCCAAATCCCTGTGTGTAGCTAATTGGAGAGGTGCCCTATAAAGCAAGACTGCTCACATGAGGTGGGTGGGAGTTGGGAGGGTAGGGAGGGAACTAACACCTGATGAGGTGTCAGTAGCTTGAAAGAGCTGAGAAAGATACTGAAAGCAGAGTTTCTAAATCTACACCACTAAGGCACCAAAAATACTTTAACTTTGTTTTAAAAAGTACCAAAAACTCTTTTAAGAGCTCTCAGGCAGAGAACTAGTAATAATAGCCACATGCCCTTACCATTGCTTGAAATGCAGAGCCTCTGTTAGGAATCATGCTGCTTACCTTCATCGCCTGAGTGTCCTTGATCAAGACAGAACGCAGTTGTCCATTTAATTCAAAGAACACTTCCCGCTGACCAGCCTTGTTCAAATCCCCCAAAGCCAAGGCTTTAATATGTAGCGTCTTGCCACGCTCCAGTTCCACCTAAAAACACAGGCATGGAAAGATGTTAATCCTATCAGCATCTATCAATGAAAACTTCTAAATGCGTTTCACACTTCCTCCAAACATCCAACCAGGATATTCTTGGGCATATTTTTAATGACAGAATCCTAAAGAAAACTATTCTAATATGCTCTGTGGGGATTATTTTATAACAGGATGTCTATGCAAAAGCTCCAAAAAGGCACTCATTTTCTGATGAGGCTTAAGTGCCTTTATAAAATAGGTTCCCATATTTAGCCCCCTAAACAAAGTCACGGGGAGGGGTGACCTGCACGGAGCGGCAGGTGCACCTACTCTTGCCATCTTACTGGGCAGACTAAATGGACCATATTGGTCTTTATCTGCTGTCATTTACTATGCTACTATGTTAATTGACACGTGCTCCAAAGGAGGAGTAAATTTGTGTGCGCACACAGGTATTTTAGAAAATATATTGCAAAAACACCTCTGCTTCGCCCAAACTACATCCCCAAATACACCCACATGCAGATTGCATAAAAGTGTACACTTCTGTATATGTACCTTTTATGCACATATTTGGTCACGCAGTTTTATGTGTGCAAATCAGGCTCTACACGCAGAGAAAGCTTTATAAAATTATTTTCTGTATGGCAAGTTATCATCAAATGCTTACCTTAAGCCATTCTAATTGAAATTTTTTAAAATTGTTCTTCTGCAACTATGCAGACCTCTGGGAGCAGCCACGTTTGTAAATTTACTTGTGCATGCTAAATTCATTGGGCCCGATTTTGAGCTGGGCGATACTATGCACCGCATCAGCGCATAGCCCGCCCACCTCCTGCCTAACCTGGATTTACCATGTTGGGGTCATATGCGGCCCGGCATCAAAAATCTGGGTGTCTCCGCACAGCCAGGTAGCCACAAGAGCTACCCGTGTAGCACCAATTTTCAATGTTAGGCAAAGTTTTCCCAGCCTACCTTTAAGGTGCAAAGCGCTAACCATGTAGCATCGAAAATCAGTGCTACATGGGTAGCGCCATAGCCCGCCTCCACTCTGCCCTGGAACGCCCCTAACATGCCCCGATGCTAAGCGGATAGTATCTGGGCACGCTAGGGACATATCCGGGATGTTCAAAGGGCACTACCTGTATAAGTGCCCTTCATAAATCCCGGATAAGGCCTTTACACGGATAACTAGGAAAGTTACCCATGTAAAGGCCTTTGAAAATCAGGCCCATTGACCTAAAATCACAAACATCACGTACTGCATGAAGCCACTATGTGCAATGTTATCTGCAACATCCTTGACTCAAGCAACCTGAGAACATAAGGATTTCCTGCATGTTTCTATGACAATCTGCTGTGATGAAACTACTGATGGTTAGCTAGGGGCACCCTTCAGTACATACTTGGCAACTGTGAATGACGAGTACTGCACAAGATACAACCCTATTATAAATTGGTGGGGTTGAAAAATGCTCTTCTCTGCCCATCTGCAAGTATGAATTGCAGGGAATTTTACCTTGAAAATTGACTTGCAGACCCATAGAGTTCCTTTAATTCCCTCCTAGAGGACAGTTTTCAAAGCCATTTATATGAATAAACAGTGATTTACCCACATAAATTGGCTGTTTGAAAGTTATCCTCTGTCAAACACATATGACTACATATGGGTTGAATAGCACAAGTACTTTCAGCAGTATTTAGAAAAAGGATGTGTTTTAAAGTCTATGGGAAAAAAGTACCTGCAGACTTTGAATTGTAATGGCTAGGTTGAAAATTCCCCCCTAATCATGGTATGGCATTTATAAAAGAGGGTCAGAGTAAATACTTCTTTACTGAGGATGATGGATGCTTGGAATCATCTCCAACAGATAGTAACCAAAACTATAATGGAACTTAAGCGAGCTTGGGACAGACACTGAAAGAGATAATAAGGCAGAGGGGAGGGAGATGTGGCTTTTCCCAGGTCTACTTTAAAAACAGTTTATGGACTTTTTCTCCTGGAATTTGTCCAAATATTTTTTAAATCCAGCTAGGCTAACTGCTTTTACTATATCCATTGGCAACCAGTTTCAAAGCTTAACTGTGTTCTGGAGAAAAAAATATTTTTTCTTATATTTATTTTAAATGCATTCCTTTGTAACTTCATGATGTGTTCCCTCGTCTTTGTACCTTCTAAAGAGTACACAATCGATTTGCATTTACCTGTGCCACTCCATTCAGGATTTTATGGACCTCTAACATCTTTCTCCAAGTTGAAGAGCCCTAACCTCTTTAGCCTTTCCTGAAAGGAGAGTCATTGCATCCTCTGTCATTTGGTTGCCCTTCCCTGTACTTTTTCTAATTCATCTATATCTTTTCTGAGTTGCAGGGACCTGAATTTCACACAGTATCCAAGTTGCACTTGCACCATGGAGCGATACAGATGCATTATGATAGTCACTGTTTTATTTTCTAGTTCTTTCCTAAGAATTTCCAATATTCTGTTTGCTCTTTTGGCCACTGCTGCACACTGGGTATAAGATTTCAACATATTGTCCATGATGATGCCTAGATCCTGTCACGCCCTTGCCCCTGGCCTCTGGCTTAGAGGGGCGAGGTAACGGAGAACTTCTCTTGGTGAGCTCAAATAAACTAACTTTTCCTCAGGTGGATTCTGGGACATGTAGTTTGGCTCTTAAGAAGAAGTGTAGTCATGGTCCGATATTAAGGCAAATGACAGAATTTATTTTAAAGTAAAGGTTCAAGTAAACTTTACACAGGAATTTTGTCCATTCAGGATTGTTTGCAACAGAGCATTTAGATCAGTATAACTGCTTCACAGTCTTTTAAACACATGCAGCTGGTTAACAACGTTGCTCAGTCTTAGAGAAAACAGCTCTGCTCAGCAAGGTAAAAATACTTCTTTTTAACCTTGTGTTTGTGAAGCACTTAACAGCAAAAGAATAACTCAGTTCCTCTGGAACAACCTCTTCTTTCCCTCCTTCCTTTCAGGATAGGTTTTTAAACTCAAAATAAGAAAACACGTAACAAACATTCACAAGCTTTCTCTTCAGCGTGACTCAGCACTTTGCCTGAGAAATGCAAACACGTGGAGTTTTCTTCAAACCCAATTCCTGGCTCAATTCCAGTTACCTGCTTCTAGGAGACTTTCTCATTCAATGCTAGCCTTTAGCATAATGATTCCATGCTTGTAGCTTGACACAGGGTACAGTCCATGGGGATATCTAGATCTTGCAATTCCTCCCCTGCCAACTCAATCTGCATATCCTCTGGTGTTGTTAGGGTAGTGTCCTGTTCTGAGCTCTGGACACAGTGCTCAGAATACAGCCTCCCTAGGGGTTCTAATGTCTCTCCTGAGCTCAACTCTCCCCGATAAAGACAGTCAGTACCTGAAGCACTGGGCAGTTCTCCCTGGTTGTGCTCGCTACGGTTCCTTGTCTCCTTCCAGCCTCTCTGGAACAGCTCTCTGTATTCCTCTCTGGGTTCTCTCCTGGAGATCTGCAGGTGCTCCAGGTTCCACTCCTGATTCCCCTGAATCCTCTGAGTCCTCCGAACCTCCTGAGACCTCTGCCTCCCCAGAGCTTCTTCCTTCCTCTGAGTTTCTCCTTTCCTCTGAGCTTCCCCCTTCCTCTGCTTTAGCAGGGGTTTATATTTCCCTTTCCAGGGCTCCAGCCCTTCCTCCACTCCTCCCAGGTGATTGTAATCACCTCTCAAGACTGCAGTTACGTCATAGGAGTTGGGGTGTGGCTGCCTGAACTTTCTCTCCCTCAGGTTTCTTTCTCTATGAGGGGCCTGAAATCCATGCCGTGCAGGGATTTCTCCTTACTCTAAGTTAAAGTCATTGGCCTTTTCTATACTCATAGGCTCAAAACAGGTTTCCTTGTCACAATCCTTTCCGTGAGGACTGACTAGCCTCATTTGGAATCTAGCATTTAATACCTTTAATTTGGGTTATTCTCTCCTGTGAGCATCACTTTGCACTTGTCTACAATAAATTTCATCTGCCATTTGAATGCCCATTCTCCCAGTCTCACAATGTCATTCTGCAATTTCTCACAATCTGCATGCAATTTAATAACTTTAAATAATTTAGTGTCATCTGCAAATTTGCTTATTGCTCCCATTTCCAGGTCATTTATGAATGCGATAGAAAGCACTGGTTCCAAGACAGATTTATGGGGTATATCATTATTCACCTTTTTCCACTGAGAAAACTGGCCATGTATCTCTACTCTCAATTTTCTTTCCTTTATTTAGTTCCTTTTCCACAATAGGGCATTGCCTCCTATCCCACGACTTTTTATTTCCTCCGGAATCCTTCATGAGCACCCCAAAGTTAAAGAATCAGTCACCACAACAAAACAAAGGGTAGTGGTGGTTGGTGATTCTCTTCTGAGGGGTACTGAAGCGTCCATCTACCGACCAGATTTGATGTCCAGAGAGGTCTGTTGTCTGCCAGGTGCCAAAATCCGAGATGTTATGGAGAGTTTTCCGAGACTCATCAAGCCTACTGACTATTACCCTATGTTGCTCATCTATATTGGCATAAATGATACTGCCATGTATCCCTCTGAGTGTATCAAAAGTGACTTCATGGCTCTGGGACAGAGGATGAAGCAGGTAGGTGTGCAGGTGGCGTTCTCTTCAATGCTCCCTGTTGAGGGTAAAGGCTGAGGCATAAAGCTCGCATCCTGGAGATGAAAGCATGGCTACATGGATGGTGTCATCGAGAGTGTTTTGGTTTCCTAGACCATGGGATGATGTTCCAAGGGCTGTAGAGCGGAGATAGTGTCCATCTGTCCAAGAAGGGTCGAGGCATTTGAGTAGTAGATTGGCTAATCTACTGAAGAGGGCTTTAAACTAGATTCGATGGGGATGGGTGAAGAGAGCTCCCAGATAAGTGAAACATTAAATACCTCTGTAGAAATGGATAATAGGGGCAACATCTAAAAAGTGGTGTATATAAATGTCCATAGCATGGGAAATTAGATCCCAGATGTGGGTAATAGGGGCAACATCTGGAAAGCGGTGTGTATAAATGCCTGTAACATGGGAAATAAGATCCCAGATGTTAAGGTTTTAATGGAAGAGGCTGACTTGGATTTAGTGGTGGATACGTAGACATGGTTCACAGAAAACCATGACTGGGGTGTAATTATACCGGGCTATACTTTATTCAGGAAGGACAGGATAGGAAGAAGGGAAGGTGGTGTGGCACTATATGTTAAAAATAATATTAAAGCTATCGAATTACAGGGCTTAAAAGGAAGAGAGGAGGCACTTTGGGTTAAACTAGAAAGAGGGAAAGGGAAATCTGTTTGTATTGGAGTTACCGGCATATACAGATCCCCTTCACAGGGCGTAGAAGTGGACGAAGATTTAACAGAAGACATAAAGAGTATTGCCATGAAAGGAGAAGTGCTACTGATATGTGATTTCAATATGCCAGATGTGGATTGGCTCATCTCTGCTGCGATGTCATCTAGAAGTAAGGAGATCCTGGATTCTCTACAGGGAGAACTATTCAGGCAATTGGTAACAGAACTCACACGTGATGGGGCCATACTGGACTTAATGCTTACCAATGGGGAAAGTGTTTCTGATGTTACAGTGGTAAATCAACTCGCATCCAGTGTTCACCAGATGGTATGGTTCAGTATAAGTACTAGGACTGATAACATCCATTCAAAAGCTAGGGTCTTAGACTTTAGGAAAACTAACTTTGCAAAGATGGGACAATACCTCAGCGTCGTTAGCGGGATATGAACAGCTGGGGGATGTAGAAGAACAATGGGAAAAACTGAAAGGGAATATTTTAAAGGCAACAAACCTTTTTGTTAGAAAAGTAAATAAATGTAAAAGGAAAAGGAGGCCGCTATGGTTTTCAAAAGCTAAGAAGGTGAAGAAAAAGAGGGACACCTTCATGAAATACAAGAGATCAGCAAGAGGAAGACAGGCATCTATATTTGGAGAAACAGAGAAGCTAGCAAAGTAGTCAGGAAAGAAAATGTATAAAAAGAAGAAGAAATAGCCAATGCAATAAAATGTCGGGATAAGACATTTTTTAGATATGTTAGTGAGAGGAGGAAGGGAAAAAGAGGTATTCTCAGACTCAAGGGTGAAGGGGAGGAAAGCGTAGTTACTCACCTGTAACAGGTGTTCTCCAGGGACAGCAGGAATCAGTCCTCACTTATGGGTGACGTTGGCACCGATGGAGCCCACGTAGAGCATTTCTCTAGCTTTCAAAGAAAGCCTTTGGGATTGCTGCCATGCATGCGTGGTCCTCTTCCTGCCCAAGGGTGCCATCTTGCTCAGTCAGGTCCCTTAGCTCGAGCCCTACCAAGCAGATGGCAAGGGAAGGACAAAAATTCAGCAACTCATCAGGGGAGGCGGGAGGATAGTGAGGACTGATTCCTGCTGTACCTGGAGAACACCTGTTATAGGTGAGTAACTACGCTTTCTCCAGGAACAAGCAGGAAGTACATCCTCACTTATGGGACTCCCTAGCTACAGGCTACCGAACCTGTAACCAAAAAACGCCTCCGCGAGGCCGTAAGCAGAAGCCAAAGCCCGAAGGAGCCTGAGTCCTCGGGTCCTCAGGGCGAAGCCATCGTTAGCCGTGAAGAAGGGTCGGAGGGCAGGAGTTGCTTATACCTCAAACAGGTTACGGAGTACAGTCTGGCCGAAGGCGCTGTCCCAGCGGAATTCCCTCTCCAGGCAGTAGTGGGCAGTGAAGGTATTCACGGAAGAGCAGGTCGCCAGATGACCATCAGGGGCACGGAGCGCAGCGAGGCCACCGTGTGCGATGATTCGACGATCTAGTGGGATGCCCGCCTTCGCATGGGCGAAAACGATGCAGTCCACCACCCAAACTGAGAGGGTGCGCTTGGTGACTGCCCGCTCCGGTCTATTGGGATTGTAGGTCACGAAAATCCGGTCAGACTTGCGATGAGTCTGGGTAAGCTGCAAATAAAAGGCGAGGGCCCATTTGCAATCGAGGGTGTGGAGAGCTGTCGATGCCTCGTCGGCGTGGGGCCTCCGAATGAAGGTCGGCAGGACTATCTCTTGGTTGAGATGGAAGTCCGAAACGACTTTAGGCAGGAATTTAGGGTGAGTATGGAGGACCACCCTGGTCCGATAAAACCTGGTGTAAGGGGCGCCAGCCATGAGAGCCTGGATCTCACTGACTCAGCGGGCTGAGGTCAGCTCCACCAGGAAAGTAATCTTCCAGGACAGGTGCCGGAGCGAACACGTCACCATTGGCTCAAAGGGTGGATGGGTGAGCTGCGTGAGTACCACATTTAGGTCCCATTCCGCTGGAGTAGGACGGATGGGTGGCTTGGAAAGCAGAAGACCCCGCATGAAGCGGGAGACTAACGGCTGCACCAAGAGGGGTCTTCCCTCGATGGGGAGGTGATCAGCCCAGATGGCGCTCAAATGAACCCTGACAGAGTTTGACTTCAGCCCTTCTCTCGAGAGATGGAGGTGGTACTGGAGAACCCATTGAATGGTGCAAGAGAAGGGGGTCGATCTGGTGCTTCGAGCACCAGACAGAGAAGCGTCTCTACTTAAAGGCATAGGCTTGCCTAGTGGAGTCCTTCCTCGAGGCGAGGAAGACATCCTTGACCACCTCCGGAAGGGCCAGAAAGGCTAGGGAGAACCGTTCAGCTGCCAGGCCGTGAGGCATAGGGAGGTTAAGTTCGGGTGCACCACCCGACCTCCTCCTGTGTCAGCAGACGCTGGGCAGAGCCCAGGGGAACCGGAGGCTCCATTGACAGCCGGAGCAGGAGCGGTAATCAAGGCTGCCGAGGCCACGAGAATCAACGATGCCCCGTCCCGCGGAGCCTTGAAAAAAGTCCTCGCAATGAAGGGGAAAGAGGGAATGCATAGAGAAGGCTTGATGACCAGTCCAGGAGAAATGCATCGGGGCCCTCCCTGCTCGAGTGCGGCATCGGCCCGCAAAAGCAGAGGAGCTGTGTGTTCTGGGGACTGGCGAAGAGGTCTATCGCCGGCATCCCTCAGCGGAGAATCAGCCAGTATGCTACTCTGGGATCCAGCTGCCACTCGTGGGGGCAAAGGATTCTGCTGAGCCTGTCTGCCAGGCCATTCTCCTGACCCGAAAGGTACGTCGCCTTGAGGGACATCCTCTGTTGGATAGCGAAAGAGCAGATGAGGACCGCTTCCCGGCAGAGGGAGCGTGATCCCGTGCCTCCTTCCTTGTTGATTTAGATCACTGCTAAATGGTTGTCGGTCTGCATGAGAACCGACCTCCCGCTGAGGTGTTCCTCGAAGGCCCTCAGGGCCCACCAAATTGCCTGGAGTTCGAGCAGGCTTATTTGCTGCTGAGACGCCTCAGGTGACCATTGCCCCTGTGTGCAGAATAGCCCGCAGTGGGCTTCCCACCCTAACAGGGAAGCGGCTGTCATCAGCATCACATCGTGCTGCTGGGACTGAAAGGGCAATCCCCGCAGGAGTTTGCGGGGATTTTGCCACCAGCTCAGAGACAAGTGGCGGTCGGAAAGAACCCTGACGGGGTCCCTGAGGTGTCCAAGGGACTGGCTCCATTGGGCACTGAGACACCACTGAAACGTCTGCATGTACAGGTCGGTGTAGGGAACCACATGCACAGTCAAGGCCATGTGGCCCAGGAGACATAGCATGGTCCAAGCAGTGACCTGGGAAGCGCTTTGGATGCAAGCTACCAGAGCTCGGAGGTGAGTGGAGCGATCCACCGGAAAGAAGGTGGTGGCCTGCCGAGTGTCAAGGCGCACCCCGATAAACTCGAGAGCCTGCACCGGCTCAAGGAGAGACTTCGGGTAGTTGACCAAGAACCCCAAGCTCTACAAGAGGAGGACAGTGCGCGACATCGCTCGCTGAGCCTCCTCGACCGAGGAGCCCATAACGAGCCAGTCATCAAGATAGGGAAAGACCGGCATACCCTGACACCGAAGGTAAGCGGTGACCACTATAAGGCACTTTGTGAAGACTCATGGGGCAGACGAGAGGCCGAAGGGGAGCACCCTGTACTGGATGTACTCTCCGTTCACCCTGAAGCGCAGATACTGCCTGTGTTAGGAGTGGACTAAGATGTGGGCGTAAGCGTCCTTTAGATCCAAGGAGCATAGCCAGTCACCCTGCTGGAGGAAGGGCAGCAGAACACCAAGAAATAGCATCTTGAATTTCTCCCGCACCAGGAACTTGTTTAGCCTGCGGAGGTCGAGGATGGGCCACAGACCCCCCGTCTTTTTCGGGATGAGGAAGTACCGGGAATAGAAGCCCCAACCTCGAAGGTGGGGAGGGACCTTCTTGACTGCCCGTTGGGTGAGGAGAGAGTGTAATTCCTGCTGCAGCAGAAGCTGGTGTGCGGGGAGTCGAGGAGGCTTCGCCGGGGAGAAAGAAGGTGGAAACCTGTCGAAGTGAAGGCGATAGCCTTCTCGGACGACTTGGAGCACCGAAGTGTCCGAGGTGATGGAAGCCCACAATGGGGCAAAGAGGGACAGGCATCCCCTCACTGGCTGCTGCGTCGCCGGAGGGCGAGGGGCTATGCTGATGGCGTCAAAACCCCTGAGTGAGTTGTGGGGAAGCAGGCAGATTTTCCCTGGCCGGAGTAGTCGGTGTGGGGGTAGTTGGATATGGTGGATAACCCCGATACTGGAGACCCTTTCTAGGGAAGAAGGGCTTCTTGGTTGGCTGATTCCTCCGAGGCAGGGTGGAAGTTTTGTGGGAGAAATGGGTTCTGGTGACTTACTCTGTTTTAATTTCTGCGGCCTTCTCCTCCATCGGCTTGCCGAAGAGCTGCTCACCGAGACAGGGCACGTCTAGGAGCTTCTCCTGCACCCATTGCTCCAAATCTGAGGATTGGAGCCATGCCTGGCGGCAGGCTCAAATGCCCACGGCTGCCACCCGAGCCGATGTCTCGAAGCCATCATAGGAGGCTCGGGAGAGGTACTTAGAGCAGTCCGCAACGGACTTCAGCAGGATGCGGAACCTATTGAGGGTCTCCCCCTTGAGGCCCGCAGAGAAACCTCTGAGTTCCTTAGCCAAATCACGCAGGAACATACCAATGTACAGTTTATATGCCTGTATGCAACAAGAGAGCATGGAGCCTTGGTAGGCCTTGCGGCACAGGGCATCAAGGGCCCTCGATGCTCGGCTGTGCGATTTTGGGCTTTTTTGCTTCCTCATGGCCAATTCCACCACCATCGAGGTGTGTGGGAGTTGGGTCTTTCGGAAGCCTGGCCCATATTGTACCTTGTACATAGTGTCAAGGTGCTTGCTTACGATGGGGACCGAGGCCGGGGCCTCCCACATGCGGAGCAGCAGCCGAGATAGAATAGGAGGTACAGGCACAGTGAGGGATTCCCTGGGTGGGGACTCGTACTGAAGAATGTCAAGTTTTTCAGCACGAGGGTCCTCCTTAGCCTGGGTGACCAGGTTAAGGGCCCATGCTATGTCCTGAATGAACACCAGGAAGGTGTCGTCTTTGGATGGTGAGCGCCGCTGGAACACGGGCGGTGAGGAGTCCGACGGAAGATCCCGGTGGGTACGGGTTTCTGGGGAGGTGCCCCCATCGGACTCCGACTACAAGAAATCGTTCGAGGAGTCCGAGCCGGGTAGATCACCCTGTCCAATGGCCAGTGGCCTGGTGCCAGAGACCCTGGACGATCTCGCCTCCGAAGAACAAGAGGACGAGTGAGACCGACGTCTGGGACCCTCACGAGGCTTGCGGCTCTTGGGGGCTTCCTGGACAGATTTGGGTGTCCCATGTGAGGGACCCACGGTCTCTAGGCGTGAGTCAGCAAAGCTGGCCATGAGTACCTGCTGGGAAGCAATGAATGCAGAAATGCTGCGTTCCAGTGCCAGCATGCGGGACTCCCACGCGGGCGTGGGGCCCTGCGACTCTGATCCCGGGGTCACTGGGTCGGGCGTCAAGGATGAGATGGGGTCCTCACCGGGACAACCCTCAGGAGACCGGGTGCCTTCGCCAGAGGCCTCCGCTTCCATGCGGGGTAACGTGTGGGGTTACTTGCGGGGCCGCTCCTTGTCCGACTTTCGGGAAGGGGGCTAAGCGACCGGGTGCGGGAGTGCTCGCACTTGTCGGGAGCCCCAGACAGTGACTTCAAGGCTTTCTTCTTTTTGCGCCACTTCACCTCGGGGGACCCCTGGTCGGAGTGCCACCGAGGGACCACCGGAGGAGAGATGACTGAGGGTGCCACCGGGGACTCTGAGGTGGCCTTTTGGAAAATGTCTTCGGACTTCTGCTTATGGCTGAGCGGGGCCTTAGAGGACATTTAGTATTTAGATTTCAGTAAAGCCTTTGACACTGTTCCACACAGATGACTTATAAACAAACTGAGCATCCTAGGAATGGACCCTATAGTTACTGATTGGGTCAGAAACTTGTTGAGTGGGAGTCAACAAAAGGTATAGGTAAATGGAGCTCACTCTGAGGAAGAGGAGGTTACCAGCGGTGTGCCACAGAGATCTATCTTGGGTCTGTTTCTGTTTAACATCTTTGTTATAGCTATTGCGGAAGGACTATCAGGTAAGATTTGCTTGTTTGCAGACGAAACCAAAATTTGCAATAGATTAGACACACAGAAAGGAGTTGACAACATGAGGAGGGATCTAGCTAAAATTGAAGAACTGTCTAAAAAATGCAGGGTCATGCATTTAGGTTGCAATAATCCAAAGGAGCTGTACAGTGTAGGGGGTGAGGTATTTCTATCCACAAAAGAAGAGCGGGACTTGGGCGTAATTGTGTCTGATGATCTTAAAGTAGCTGAACGGGTAGAAAAGGTGACTGCAAAAGCCAGAAGGATGCTTGGGTGTATAGGGTGAGGAATGACCAGCAGGAAAAAGGAGGTGATAATGCCTCTGTATAAGTCTCTGGTGCGACCTCATTTGGAGTATTGTGTGCAATTCTGGAAACCGCATCTTCAGAAGGATATAGGCAAGTTGAAGTCAGTGCAGAGGGTGGCTACTAAAATGGTTAGTGGTCTTCGTTATGAAGCATATGAGGACAGACTTAAAGATCTTAATATGTATATTTTAGAGGAAAGTCGGGAAAGGGGCGATATGATAGAGACATTTATAGTAAATACCTCCGTGATATAAATGCACAGAAGGGTCTCTTTCAGTTGAAGGCATGCTCTGCTACGAGGGGACATAGGATGAGGGTGAAAGGGGATAGACTCAGGAGTAATATGCAGAAATATTTCTTTATGGAAAGAGTGGCAGATGCGTGGAATAGTCTCCCAGTGGAGGTGGTGGACGTGAGGACAGTATCTGAATTCAAAAAGCATGGGACAAACACAGAGAATCTTTAAAGGTAAAAAAGGAACTATTGTAGTTGATATAGAACGGCAGACTAGATAGACCATGTGGTCTTTTTCTGTGCTCATGTTTCTATGTTTCTATGAGGTACTTTGTCAAAGGGTTTCTGAAAGCGTAGTTACTCACCTGTAACAGGTGTTCTCCAGGAGCAGCAGGAATCAGTCCTCACTTATGGGTGACGTCGGCGCCGACGGAGCCCTCGCGGAGCAATTTTCCCCAGCTTTCAAAGAAAGCCTTTGGGAATTGCAGCGCGCATGCGCGGTCGTCTTCCCGCCCGAAGGTGCCATCTTAGCCAGTCAGATGACATAGCTAAAAAAGACAGCATAAAAATTTGCAAAAAGAACATAAGCAGACGATTGCAACTCCAAGGGGAGGAGGGAGGGTAGTGAGGACTGATTCCTGCTGCTCCTGGAGAACACCTGTTACAGGTGAGTAACTACGCTTTCTCCAGGACCAAGCAGGAAGTCAGTCCTCACTTATGGGACTCCCAAGCTCAAGGCTACCGGAGACCCTAAGCACAAAAATGAGCTCCCTCTAGCTCAGCAGCACAGAAGGATAGAATCTTCGCTGAATTATCACCCACCGGTAGCCCACATCCGGGATGGAGGGTAGGAGTTGCTCAGACCTCAAAGAGATTACGGAGGACTGCCTGTCCGAAAGCACTGTCCCTACGGGACTCCCTCTCGAGACAGTAATGGACCGCAAAAGTCTGGCTCGAAGACCAAGTAGCGGCCCGGCAGATGTCTGCCAGCGGAACAGAGCGGAGGTAAGCCACTGACGTGGCCTTTGCCCGAACGCAATGAGCCGTGACTCGACTTTCTAAGGCGAGTCCGGCTGCCCCATAAGCCCAAGAGATACAGTCCGCAACCCAGATGGACAGAGTACGCTTGGAGACCGGGAGTCCCAATTTATTGGGGTCAAAAGACACAAAAAGCTGAGCAGCTTTACGGTGCTCCCGCGTACGGTCAAGGTAGAAGTTCAATGCCCTTCTACAGTCCAGGGTATGGAGGACCGTCTCAGCTCGGCTGGAGTGTGGTCTGGGAAAGAAGGTTGGAAGTACCACCTCCTGATTCATGTGAAAAGGGGAGACCACTTTAGGCAGAAACTTTGGGTGAGTCCGTAGGACTACCCTATTCTTGTAGAATCGAGTGTAGGGGGGATCAGACACGAGGGCCTGCAATTCACTTACGCGCCTAGCGGAAGTGAGGGCTATCAAGAACAGTGTTTTCCAAGACAGAAAACGGAGAGAACATGTAGCCATAGGTTCAAAAGGCGGACAGGTGTCCGCTGCAAAACCACATTCAGGTCCCAGTCCGGCGCTGGCGGGCGCAGAGGTGGTTTAAGTAGAAGGAGACCTCGGAGAAACCTCGCTACGAGAGGGTCGTTGGAGAGAGGTCTGCCGTCCACCGGCACATGATGTGCTGAAAGAGCACTGAGGTGAACTTTGACGGAGTTGGACTTAAGTCCCAGATTAGAGAGGTGTAGCAAGTACTGTAGGATCACCGACACCGGGCAGGAGAAGGGATCCTGAGACTGTTGGGAACACCAGATTGCAAAGCGACGCCATTTAAGGGCGTAGCATTTGCGGGTAGAAGGCCGTCGCGAAGCCAAGACGACCTCCTCCACCTCCGCCGGCAAGAGAAGAGGAGCAAGGACTACCCTTTCAGCAGCCAGGCCATGAGGTTGAGAGACCTGAGGTTGGGGTGCAGTAGGGACCCCTGATCCTGAGTGAGGAGATCCGGTTGTACCCCCAGAGGGATTGGATCCTCCACCGCCAGTTGCAGCAGGAGCGGAAACCACGGCTGCCTGGGCCAGCGAGGGGCCACCAGGATCATGAAGGCTTTGTCTCGGAGAACCTTGAAAAGAGTCCGAGAGACTAACGGAATGGGAGGGAAAGCGTACAGAAGGCTCCCCGACCATGAGATCAGAAAGGCGTCCGCCGCAACCCGAAGGGGGTGTGGCTGACGAGAGCAGAAGCGAGGAAGCTGCCGGTTGTGAGGACTGGCAAAGAGATCCACCGTGGGGAGGCCCCACCTGAGGAAGAGCTTCTGAACGATCAAGGGATCCAGACGCCACTCGTGCGGCTGGAGGACCCTGCTGAGTTTGTCCGCCAGGCAATTTTCTTGGCCCGGGAGATAAACTGCCTTGAGGAGAATGCCGTGATTGACGGCCCAAGAGCAGAGCTTCTGTGCCTCCCGGCAGAGGAGGAAGGAGCCCGTGCCCCCCTGCTTGTTCACGTAGAACATGGCAACTTGATTGTCCGTCTGGACAAGGACGGACTGTTGGGAGGTCAGGTGGGAGAAGGCCTTGAGAGCTAGGCGGATCGCCCTGAGCTCCAGGAAGTTGATCTGCTGAGCAGACTCCCACTTGGTCCAGAGGCCCTGAGTACGTGCCTCTTGGCAATGTGCTCCCAGCCCAGGAGGGATGCATCGGTGGTCAGCACCCGGGTCGGCTGAGGTGACTGGAAAGGCATTCCTAATATCAGGTTCGGCTGCCGGAGCCACCACCGGATAGACGAGACCAGCGGCTCGGAGACGCGCACTAGGTCTGCTAGGCCGCCTGTGGCTTGTCGCCACTGCCGGCGGAGACACCATTGAGCAGACCGCATATTCAGGCGGGCATTGGGGGTCACATGGACGGTGGAAGCCATATGGCCGAGCAGTCTCAGGAAGCGCCTGGCGGAGACCAGGGGCTGGCTGCGAAAGCGGTCGGCTAGGTCCATGAGCCGCTGAGCCCTGTCGAGCGGTAGGTACGCTCGCGCCTGAGGAGTGTGCAGCCTTGCGCCGATGAACTCGAGATCCTGTGAGGGGAGCAAAGTGGACTTTGCGAAGTTTATGACAAAGCCCAAGTGCTGCAGCAGAGTCACCGTGCGGCACGTGGCGTTGGTGACCTCCTGAGCGGACGCTGCTCTGATGAGCCAGTCGTCGAGGTACGGAAAGACATAGAGGCCGTGAAGCCGGAGATGGGCCGCCACGACCGCGAGACATTTTGTGAAGACTCGCGGTGCGGAGGACAGGCCAAAGGGCAGTACTCTGTACTGGTAATGATTTCCTGCCACCACAAACCTTAGGTATTGGCGGTGGCTTGGGTGGATGAGGATGTGCGTGTAGGCATCCTTTAGATCCAAGGAGCATAGCCAATCTCCCTGCTGGAGGTAGGGCAGAAGGATTCCAAGGGTAAGCATTTTGAACTTCTCCCGCACAAGGAACTTGTTGAGGTTGCGCAAGTCCAGGATGGGTCTGAGGCCTCCTGTTCTCTTCGGTATCAGAAAATACCTTGAATAGAAGCCTTGACCTCTCAGGTGGTGTGGCACCGGTTCCACCGCCTGTTCCTGCAGAAGACCTGCTAACTCCTGAAGGAGCAACTCCCTGTGCAGAGGGGGGCGCGGAGGCTCTCCCGGAAAATAGGAGGGAGGGACCTGATGGAAGTGGAGAAGGTAGCCCTCTCGCACGACCTGAAGCACCCAGGCATCTGCGGTGATGCTGGACCACCTGTGGGCGAAGTGAACCAGCCGGCCTCCGGTGCTGGGGGGAACCAGCGGGGGGGGAGAGAGGCTATGCTGAGCGAGTCAAAAACCCCACCCTGCTGAGCAGGGGCTGGTGGTGCAGGCTTGGGGGCTTGCTGCCTACGGGACCCGTTACCCCGTCCCTTGGCCTGCTGGCCCTGTTGGGGAGCTGCAGGGGCCTGATAATGGGGGTATTGTTTGTAGGCAGCTGCCTTCCTCGGGTAAAAGGACTTTTTTCCCGAGCCCTTCTTTTTCTGGGAAGGGGCGGAGGTCTTCCTAGAAAGCCTGGTCCTGGTGAGAGTCTCAGTCTCAATTTGTGCAGCCTTTTCCGCCATGGGCTTGCCAAAGAGGTTTTCGCCTCGGCAGGGGACATCGACCAACTTGTCCTGTACCCAGGGCTCAAGGTCGGACGACTGAAGCCAAGCCTGTCGGCGGGCACCGATGCCGGCTGCGGCTACTCGAGCCGAGGCTTCAAAGCCATCATAGGCTGCTCGGGACATGAACTTTGAGCATTCCCGAATACCCGTGGACAAGGCTAGGAACCTCCGCAAGGGCTCCTCGGAGAGACCAGAGGAGAATCCGGCTAGCTCTTTAGCCAGATCCCTGAGATACATGCCCATGTATAGCTGGTAAGTCTGGACACGACAGGCGAGCATAGAGCCCTGGAAGCACTTCTTGCCAAGGCCATCCAGGTTACGGGCCTCCCTTCCAGGAGGCACCGAGGAGTGCATCTTCTGGCTCTTAAGACGATGCATGGCCGATTCCACTACCATGGAATGGTGTGGCAGCTGTGCCTTTTGAAAGCCAGGGCTCTTGCGGACTCGATAGATAGAATCGACCCGCTTGCTCAGGACCGGCGAGGAGGCCGGACTCTCCCACATGCGGAAGAGTAGTCGTTCCAGCATAGGAGGAACCGGCACAGTAAAGTGTTCCCTCGCGGGAGAGTCATACTGGAGGGCGTCGAGCTCTTCGGCTCGAGGCTCCTCCTCGGGATCCGCAGGGAAGGCCAAAGCCTTGGCCATATCCCTAACGAAGTCCGAGAACCGGGCATCCTCCGGGGGGGACTGCTTCTGAGGCTCGGACTCCGGAGAGTCCGATGGGACACACCGAGTCCGGAAAGAATCAGGTGACTCTTCCTCCTCAGACTCCCAGACCGACTCCGACGAGGACTCGGTGGGGTCGGCCCGGGCAGGGTGCGGCGCCAGCTGCCCCGACGCCGAGGGAGTCGGCGTCGGCGACCTCGGTCCCGAACGGGAGGCCGAGGGCGACCTCGACCGAGGATCGACTCGAGTTCTCATCGACTCGAGGATCGGCTCGGTCTCCGGGGGCGACTTGGACGTCGACGTCCCGGCGGTCGGGGCAGCGACGCCAGCGAAGCCAGCGAGCAGTGCCCGCTGCTGGTCCATGAAGGCAGACAGTCTGCTCTCCAAGGCCGTCAACCTGAGTCCGAGCTCAGGTGACCCAGCAGCCCCCTACTCGGGCCCCGACGGCGTCGGGCCCGACGTCGGCTGTCGCGGAGGCGAGTCCAGAAGGACTACAGGACTTACCCGGGCAGGCATCTCCGACTCCAGGCGAGGTCGCTTCGAGAGGTGTTCCTTCTCCAAGGACCCGGGGCGGCTGTCGGGGCTATGCGACCTGGCCCTCGCGGAGCCAGGAGCGTCCACCGACGCCGCCCTCGCGGGTTTTTCCTTCCGACGATGGTCCCCGGAGGGAGAACCCCGGTCGGAGGAGCTCCGGCGACGGTCCGAGCTGGAGCCTTTCGACACGGAGGCCTCCGATGAGGTCCGGGTACGGCTGGGGTCAGCGAAGATTCTCTCACGCTGATGCCGCCGACTTCTCAACGCCTTCGAGGACAGTTTGCTGCAGGGCCCACAGATCAGTTCCTCATGATCCGGGCCCAGGCAGCGGAGGCAAAAGTCGTGTGTGTCGGTTAGTGACATATTTCGGTCACACCGACCACACCGCTTAAAGCCACTGGCAGCCATCGGGGGAAAAAGGGCCCCTGCGAGGTCAAAGGACCGGGCTGCCAGGGAAAACGAAAACGAAAGCTGACTAAGTCAGAAAAACCGAAAAAAAGTAAGAGGACTCGAGACCGGCGTCGCGAGTCCGGGCGGGAAAACGATCGGCGTCGAACCGAAAGAAAAAAGTATAAAATAAAGAGGAAAATCAACTTTTTCGCGGGGACAAGACGGGGACGTCTGTAGGGCTCCGCGGAAAAAAGAAGACTGGCTAAGATGGCACCTTCGGGCGGGAAGACGACCGCGCATGCGCGCTGCAATTCCCAAAGGCTTTCTTTGAAAGCTGGGGAAAATTGCTCCGCGAGGGCTCCGTCGGCGCCGACGTCACCCATAAGTGAGGACTGACTTCCTGCTTGGTCCTGGAGAAAATCTTGATACACTATTATCAACTGGCTCACCTTTATCCACACCTATTCATGTCTGCAAAAACAATGGAGCAGAATCTGTTCAACTCTAGTCTTCACAGCTTCCAGAGACTCCACAAAGCTAAGCTTTCAGCCTTTCTATTGCCTGTTTTTGTTTCCTAATATAGATTTTAATTGTCGGATATACATTCATTTTTGGGAATATTCTGACTGCCTACATTCCTTGCATAGCCTTTAAATCAGATATCTGAGTGTGCCCTCAGTTCATGTAAGGCCTACTGGCCAGGGACACTTAGTTTCCCGCCCACCCTACCCCTCACCCCACCAACCCCAGGGCTATATTGCCTATACAGTCGTCACATACGTTGACATCTATCCTTTTAATTAGGTGTTAAATCCACGTTTTCTTCTCCTTCTAGGACCACTTAATCAGCACGTTGTGTATTCAGTGCAATAACTGTGGTGATTTCATTCTGAGAAGAATCATTTGGAACCTAAGAGCTTGCCCTATATGCCTCAAGTTAGCTGCCGTGCATAAAGAATTGACTCTACTAAGGGAAGAACTAACTGCAATGAAATGCACCTTTTCTAGGATACAAACCGAACTAAGTCCACCACCGCTCCCACAAAGAATCAAACATCCAAGGAACAAATGGATCACAGTGGGCTCTGGTAGGTTGCGACCTGTAACACAGACACCCTATACATCAAGAGATATCTCTGCATAATGCCTTCTCTGCCTTGATTAATGAGGATGCCCAATCCATGGAAATTGAAGGGCCCTTAAATGAGACAGTCAATACCCAATCTACTGATAAAGCACCACATATGAAGAAACAATCACAAAACAGAAAACTACTACTACTTGGAGATTCCATCATCAGAGGCACCAACTTGGGAACACTGTTCAAAGGAGAGAAGATAGTCAAATGTCTCCCAGGCTTTTCAGCCAGCAGGAATACAAACCAGATTGTTGATGTAGTTAGCGCAGAAAGTGAGCACTCCAAAATTGATGTTGTCATCCACTTGGGTACAAATGACCTGGCTAGAAACAGTGCCTCTGCATTTCAAAGGGACTTCCAGACTCTGGGAAACTCAAGCCACTGTAGCATTATCAGAAGTTCTACCTGCTCTTGGTAAGGAGGCAGAAAGGTTGCATCACATAAACAGTTTTAATACATGGCTCCAGACCTGGTGTAAACAAGAAGGATGCAGATTTATAGGCAACTGGGGAAACAGAAGGACCAACAAGAGACTATACTTTGCTGATGGACTACATCTCTCTGTCGCAGGAAAAATAATCCTAAGTGAAAAATTCAGGCAGTATGTGGACAGGCATTTAAACTAGAGAAAAAGGGTGACGGATGGGGAAGGATAAATTCAGGACGTCACTCCCGGCAAAAGCAGAACATCATCAGAAATAGCCAAACTTTTAAACCACACATCAGTGACAAGTGGGAAGAGGTGGGTAGCACAAAATCAATGCAAAATACATGCAAGCCAGTTCAATGCTGGAAAGCAATAAGCACAAATGCTCGAAGCTTAGCCAACAAAGTTCCTGAACTGGAAGCCCTAATGGTGGAAATGGACTTGGACATTGTGGCCATTACAGAAACATGGTTTAATGAATCGCATGAATGGGATATAATCTATTCAGAAGAGACAGAGAAAGTGGAAAAGGAGGAGGAGTAGCCTTATATGTGAAAAGCAATATTAAAGCTACTGAAATGCAGGGGGCATGGGGAAAAGAAGCAGCGCTCTGGATTGTGTTGGAAAGAGGAGATGGCACTGTCATCCATACTGGTGTAGTCTACAGACCTCCGACTCAAATCGAAGAAATAGCTAACAAATTGATTATAGATATTGCAAAGATAGCCACAAAGGTGGAAGTGATCATATTGGGTGACTTTAATCTACCCGATGTGGATTGGAGTATTCCTTCTGCAAATCTGGAAAGTAGTAAAAAAATTGTGGATGCTTTCCAAGATGCGTTACTTAGACAAATGGTGATGGAACCAACCAGGGAAAGCTCAATGCTGGATTTAGTGTTCACCAACGGAGATAGCGTGTCGAATGTCCGGGTGGGTGCCCCTGTGTGCAGCAGCGATCATCACATGGTGTGGTTTGAGATAAAAGCCAAGGTGCAGTCCAATCATAGCAAGCTCAAAGTCCTAGACTTCAAAAACACTAACTTCAGTTGAATGGCCAAGTACCAGAAGGAAGAGTTGGCAGCATTGGAGGGGATAAGGGAAGTAGAATTGCAATGGGCTAAACTAAAGGTGGCAATAAAAGGGGCAACAGATAAATATGTAAGGAAAGTAAATAAAAACAAGAGAAGGAAACCTATTTCGTTCTCCAAAGAAGTGGCTGCTCAAATTAAGGCAACACAGCTTTCACAAAATTCAAAATCTTGCAAACAGAGGAAGGCAGAAAGGAATACAGGATCAAACTAAAAGAGAAAAAAAAGAGAAACAAGGAAAGCAAAATCAAAGGCAGAGGAAAACATGGCTAAAGATGTGAAGTGTGGCAACAAAACTTTCTTCAGATACATTCGGGAGAGGAGGAAAAGAGTAGTTACTCACCTGTAACAGGTGTTCTCCAGGAGCAGCAGGAATCAGTCCTCACATATGGGTGACATCGACGTCGATGGAGCCCTTGGGGAGCATTTCCCCAGCTTTCCAAGAAAGCCTTTGGGAATGCAAGCACGCATGCGCGGTTCCCTTCCCGCCTAAAGGTGCCATCTTGCTCAGTCAAATGACATAGGTAAAAACAGCACACAAAAATGTAAAAATAAACTATTGTGGCAAGGAGAGAGTAGTGCCACCTAGAAAAGCAGGAAACATTGAAGGTTTTACCTTGGCTGGGGGGATGGGCACATTAGAAAACACTTGTCAGAGAAAACCCAGGGTTAGAAGTTCACAGCAGAAAAACCCCAGGGTTGATAGTCAGTGGGCCAAAACTAGTGTTGAGTCATTCCCACGTTACACACCAGATAGGAATCAGAGAAGCAGGTACTCGGGGGAGGAGCCTGCAAGGGAGTTCCCTTGTCACGTAGCTGCTTGTAAAGAAGGGCAGACAGAAACGGAGGGGAGAAGGGAGAGAGAGAGGAGAGCAGAGGAAGAGAATCACCTGTCTTACCAGCACGAGGATTCTGAACCTGACTGGAACAAGGCTCCCAGGCTCTATGCTGAGAGGAAGGGAAGACCTGAAGCCAGATTCGCTCCCCAGGAGAAAGGGAAATACTGCTGCTCTCCAGGAAGAAATACTCACAGGCCAGGCAGCTGCTGTTGCAAGGCCCAGAGATACACTGCTAGTGCAGTGAAACCACAATGCAGGTTAGTGGGCAAGCTAAACCCTGTATTTGAAAGAAGCTTAAAGAAGCCACAAGAAGGCAGAACTTTTACCCAGGCAAAACCCTTGCTGGAACCTAGATGCAGGCATTGCTCTGCTAGGGAAGCTTCCAAAGCAAGAACTTTTTATAGAGCCCGAAGGAGGTCTGACCTGTCCTCTGATTACAGCTCAGAAGAGGGTTTTATTGATAGAAGGCCTGTATGTAAAACTGTGCAAGTTAAGCCTCAAACCAGGAGAAAGCCTAGGCCCAAAACTGAACACAGGGATAGTTCTTCAGATGAGGAGGAGATTACCTGTAGACATTTACATGAAAGGAAAGGAACTTTTAAACCACGGCTTTTGAAACCCCATGAGCTTTTACTTAAAGGGGAGAAACCTATTAGGTGGCCAGGACTGAAGAAACTGTTAATGTATGGGACTAATACCATTCCAGTTAAGAGTCCAGAACCACTACCTGAGAGTCCTCCAGAGAGCATGGAAATTGACTCTTTCAAAGGGGATTCAGATCCTTCAGTCACTGACATGGAATGTGATTGTTGCACTGTATGTGAATAACTGTTAAGAGGGAAAATACCTTTTGTAAGAGCTAAGAAGAAAAGCTTGTTTAAAAGACTTTATTTTTGACCAGGCAAAGTTTGCATATATTTTCTTTGGGAGGAGTATCCCTACTTTTGTTTTCCTGTGGACATTACCTGTTGTGAGTCTCTGAGAACCCAAATAAAAATCTGTGATCTTTAACCAACGGCTCAACTACAAATTCTTATACAACCTCAAGGTTAAGGTGCAGCGCCTCCTGCTGGTCAAGCTATCTGGCACAGGGGCGGGGCTCACAGTGGCGTAGTATTTAGGATTTCGCGGTTCCCGAGGTCCGGCAGCCAAGTCCAACAGGAACAGAAGGGTTGACCGGAAATCCAAGGACGCATCCAACGTATCCAGAGGAGCAGACGCATTGCAGACCTGACGGAGAGCTTATCTGGTGGCAGAGCTAAGACCTGCACCGATATCAGGTAACCCGTGACTAAGAGGGTTAGGCCTGGATCCAAGTGCAGAAGGGTGGTCACCATAAGCTATAGTGGGCACTTTTGAAAAAAAAAAAAAAAAAAAAAGGTACCGCACTCGGTCGTTTGTTTTTGTGTTTTCTTTCAGCTCCAGTGCAAGGATGCAGATCTCCGATTTCCCGACATGGGTAGCAAACCAGTTTGCCCAGCAACAGGAACTGGCAGCGAGGAACCAGGAGAAGGCGGCGTCGATGCTACAGGAGCAACAGCAACCTCTCCTGGACCTCTTGGCGAAGATGATTCGGACCCAGGAGGACATGTTAAAGCAAAGCACCACTACCGGACTGGTAACACCCAACCTGATTCCAGGGTGGGAAAATACCAATACTGGGACTTTGTCATATGGACGATATGTAAAGGGTGATGATATAGATGATTTCATCGAAGCTTTTGAGCGTGTGGCTGTGCTAGCAAAATGGCCTGTGGATCAATGGGCGGTCAGATTTGCCACCACATTATCCGGGGAGCCATTAGCCGCATATAGAGCACTACCTTTAGATCAGATATCTGATTATTTAAAAGTGAAAACTGCTATCCGGAACAGGATGGGCTTAAATCCCTCTGTTTATAGGAGACTATTACGGTCTTGCACAATTAAGGAAGGCGAGACGCCTCAAGCGTTGTATTATAGAATTAAAAGTTTAGTTCACAAATGGTTAATGCCTGAGGGTAAAACTATTGATACCATTCTTGACACTATAATTCTAGAACAGTTTACTGAGGCGGTTCCAAAAGAGTTACAGAGCTGGTTGGTTTTACAGAATTGTAACACTGCTTATGAAGCTGTTGCTTTAGCGGACCGCTTCCTTGAAGCCAACAAGGTAGGCTCCAAGAAAGAAGGCCTGTTCAAGAAACACGAATCAGTATTCCCAGAACAGAGAGCCACGTATGTTACCGGAAAAACAGAGAAAGGGAAAGTTATCACGAGAGCAGACTCCCTGTCTAGAAAATGTTTTACCTGTGGGGAGGTGGGACATTTTAGAAAGGACTGCATCGGTAGGGATGCCTTGATAGCTGCCCGAGTTAAGAACACTGGTGAGGGTTTTCTCTTAACCGTCGAGGTAGAGGGGATATCCGCAGAAGCGCTCCTAGACTCAGGGGCAGATCAATCAATGATCTCTAGGTCCCTCTGGGGTAAGATAGAGGCCCAGCGAGAATCCCCATCCGAGTCCCCTGACCACCATGTTAGAATTAGGTGCGTGCACGGTGCTGCATCCACCTACCCAGTGCATGTAGTGCGCATAAAAGGGCTAAGTAGTGGCAAGGCAGTTGCGGTAGCAGTTATGCCCAGGCTTCCCTATGAAATAGTGTTGGGGCGGGACTGGGCACACTTTAGAAAAGGGATAGAGAATAGGCTGCACGAGAAGAAAAACCTAGTCTCTACACGGGCCCACCCTACGCCGCCAGAAGAAGTGGACCCACAGGAGGAGCCGATACCAGGCACTTCTTTCCACGAAGATTTAATAACCCCACAAAAGGAGGGCCATAAAAAGAGTAAGGCGGAAAAACGCAAGGAGAGGGCTCATAGGGGAAAAGGTAGGAGGGAATTGTTGGCTGGAGTAGAATTACCATGGGTCCCAGAGGACCTGATGCAAAAATTCCCCACTTTTCCTGATGAACAGAAAGCAGACCCTGCTTTAGTCCGAGCCTGCGAGTTCGCCCGAAGAGGCTCACGAGTCTTACCAAAATTTATATGGGATAAAGAGTTGCTTTATAGGGAAAGCATGGACCCGAAGACAAAAAAGGTTAAAAGGCAGTTGGTAATACCTGCCTCATTCAGAGACATCGTGTTAAAATTAGCACACGATCATCCCATCGCAGGACATAAGGGGGCGCAAGGGACGCTAGATCAGGTTCTTGCCCGATTTTATTGGCCGGGGGTATACACAGAGACAGTAAAATTCTGTGCATCATGCCCTGATTGCCAGCGAGTATCCGGCACGTATCCTCCGGAAGCGCCTTTAATTCCCTTGCCTGTTATTAGTAAACCAGTATATCGTTTAGCCCTGGATATAGTAGGACCATTGGTAAAAACGCCCCGAGGCCATCAATATATATTGGTCATTATGGACCATGCCACCCGGTTTCCGTGGGCTGTCCCTATGAGGAATACCTCCACGCGGCTGATAGCAGCGGAGCTAGTAAAACTGTTCTGTGAGGTAGGTTTTCCCCGGGAGGTCCTTACAGATAGGGGAACTAACTTTATGTCCCGACACTTAGCCCAACTTTGGGATGCATTCGGGATACAGCATGTCCGAACAGCAGCGTACCACCCCCAGACCAATGGCCTGGTAGAGAGGTTCAACCAAACCCTTAAAAACCTCTTACGCAGGAGTTTGGGCGGTCAGTTTCAGGAGTGGGACAACGTGCTCCCCTTTGTTCTGTATGCTTCCAGGGAAAGGAAACAGGCTTCCACCGGCATTTCGCCCTACGAATTGATGTATGGCCGGGCCCCGCGAGGCGTGCTAGACATTTTGAGGGAACAGTGGGTAGCCCCCACAAGGGAGCTCCAAGATGTCCCCCGGTTTTTGACAAACTTGAAACAGCGTTTAGAAAGGATAGGGCGCTTGGCGGAAGAAAATTTGGAGCGGAGCCAGGGGAAGCAGAAGCAGTACCATGACCGAAAGGCCAAGGCGCGCCATTTCGAAATTGGCGATTCTGTGATCGTGATGGTGGCCGCAGCGAATTCCAAATTCGAAAATACTTGGAAAGGTCCATATAAGGTAGTAAACAGAGTTGGTCCAGCTTCCTATGCTTTGGAAACTGGCCCAGGCAAACGTCAAGTTTACCACATCAACCTCTTAAGAAAGTGGTTTGACCGAACAGAAAATGTACAATTGGCCCAAAAACTAGGTACGCGACATAGACCCGCTTCCAGTATTGCCAGCTGTGCGCGAAGTGTCTCGCCAGCCGGCAATAGTCTAAGGGGGGGGATATGTGGCAAGGAGAGAGTAGTGCCACCTAGAAAAGCAGGAAACATTGAAGGTTTTACCTTGGCTGGGGGGATGGGCACATTAGAAAACACTTGTCAGAGAAAACCCAGGGTTAGAAGTTCACAGCAGAAAAACCCCAGGGTTGATAGTCAGTGGGCCAAAACTAGTGTTGAGTCATTCCCACGTTACACACCAGATAGGAATCAGAGAAGCAGGTACTCGGGGGAGGAGCCTGCAAGGGAGTTCCCTTGTCACGTAGCTGCTTGTAAAGAAGGGCAGACAGAAACGGAGGGGAGAAGGGAGAGAGAGAGGAGAGCAGAGGAAGAGAATCACCTGTCTTACCAGCACGAGGATTCTGAACCTGACTGGAACAAGGCTCCCAGGCTCTATGCTGAGAGGAAGGGAAGACCTGAAGCCAGATTCGCTCCCCAGGAGAAAGGGAAATACTGCTGCTCTCCAGGAAGAAATACTCACAGGCCAGGCAGCTGCTGTTGCAAGGCCCAGAGATACACTGCTAGTGCAGTGAAACCACAATGCAGGTTAGTGGGCAAGCTAAACCCTGTATTTGAAAGAAGCTTAAAGAAGCCACAAGAAGGCAGAACTTTTACCCAGGCAAAACCCTTGCTGGAACCTAGATGCAGGCATTGCTCTGCTAGGGAAGCTTCCAAAGCAAGAACTTTTTATAGAGCCCGAAGGAGGTCTGACCTGTCCTCTGATTACAGCTCAGAAGAGGGTTTTATTGATAGAAGGCCTGTATGTAAAACTGTGCAAGTTAAGCCTCAAACCAGGAGAAAGCCTAGGCCCAAAACTGAACACAGGGATAGTTCTTCAGATGAGGAGGAGATTACCTGTAGACATTTACATGAAAGGAAAGGAACTTTTAAACCACGGCTTTTGAAACCCCATGAGCTTTTACTTAAAGGGGAGAAACCTATTAGGTGGCCAGGACTGAAGAAACTGTTAATGTATGGGACTAATACCATTCCAGTTAAGAGTCCAGAACCACTACCTGAGAGTCCTCCAGAGAGCATGGAAATTGACTCTTTCAAAGGGGATTCAGATCCTTCAGTCACTGACATGGAATGTGATTGTTGCACTGTATGTGAATAACTGTTAAGAGGGAAAATACCTTTTGTAAGAGCTAAGAAGAAAAGCTTGTTTAAAAGACTTTATTTTTGACCAGGCAAAGTTTGCATATATTTTCTTTGGGAGGAGTATCCCTACTTTTGTTTTCCTGTGGACATTACCTGTTGTGAGTCTCTGAGAACCCAAATAAAAATCTGTGATCTTTAACCAACGGCTCAACTACAAATTCTTATACAACCTCAAGGTTAAGGTGCAGCGCCTCCTGCTGGTCAAGCTATCTGGCACAGGGGCGGGGCTCACACTATGTACAACTGCAACTCCCAGGGGAGGAGGGAGGGTTGTGAGGACTGATTCCTGCTGCTCCTGGAGAACACCTGTTACAGGTGAGTAACTACTCTTTCTCCAGGACCAAGCAGGAAGTCAGTCCTCACATATGGGTGACTCCCTAGCTCTGGGCTACCAAGGAACCCAGGCTGAACAAGAGAACTCCCTCTAGTCCCAGCATCAAAGAAAGGCTTTTCACTGACAGAACCTCCACCGGTAGCCCAACGGAGGGCTGGAGGGCAGGAGTTGCCTAAACCTCAAAGAGATTCCAGAGTACTGCCTGGCCAAACGCACTGTCCCTACGGGACTCCCTCTCCAGACAGTAATGGGCCGTAAAAGTCTGGCTTGAGGACCAAGTTGCAGCCCTGCAGATGTCTACCAACGGTACAGAGCGGAGATGAGCCACTGAGGCAGCCATCGCCCTGACACGATGGGCCGTGACCCGACCCTGCAAAGGAAGGTCAGCCGCCCTGTAAGCCCAGGTGATAGAGTAAGCCACCCAGGTGGACAAGATATGCTTGGACACAGCTAACCCCAAATTATTAGGGTCAAAAGAGATGAAGAGCTGAGTAGCCCTTCTATGTCCTTGCGTACGGTCAAGGTAGAAGGATAAGGCCCTCCTACAGTCCAGGGTATGCAGGACTGCTTCAGCCTGGCTTGCTTGAGGCCTAGGGAAGAATGTTGGAAGAACCACCTCTTGGTTAAGGTGGAAAGAGGAGACAACTTTTGGGAGGAACTTTGGATGAGTCCTAAGGACTACCCTGTTCCTACAGAATCTGGTGTAAGGCCTGTCACAGACCAGGACCTGAAGCTCACTCACTCGTCTGGCCGAGGTTAGGGCTACCAAGAAGAGTGTCTTCCATGAAAGGAAGCGGAGAGGACAAGTAGCCATCGGCTCAAAAGGTGGGCGAGTCAGTTGCTGCAAGACCACATTCAACTACCACTCAGGAGCTGGAGGACGGATTGGAGGCTTTAGCAATAGCAAGCCTCTAAGAAATCTGGACACCAAGGGGTGAACCGACAAAGAATGTCCCTCCACCAATGAGTGGTGAGCTGCTAGAGCTGAGAGGTGGACCCGAACAGAATTGGACTTAAGTCCTTGATTGGATAAGTGCAGTAGGTACTGAAGCACTACTGGCACAGCACAGGAGAAGGGATCTTCTGTACGTAGCTGACACCACACAGAAAACCTTTTCCATTTCAGGGCATAGATTTTTCTAGTGGACTGCTTTCGAGAAGGCTAGGACAACCTCCTCAACTTCCTGAGGTAGGCCCCAGGGAGCCAAAACTACCCTTGCAGCCTCCAGGCCATCAAATTGAGAGCTTTGAGATTGGGGTGCATAAGGGAACCCTGATCCTGAGAGAGAAGGTCGGGTTGCAACCCCAGAGGCAGTGGGGGATCCACTGCCAGCTGAAGCAGAAGTGGAAACCACGGCTTTCTCGGCCACCTGGGAGCCACCAGCAGGACCGAGGCCTTGTCCTGAAGAATTTTGAACAGGGTTCGGGCCACCAAGGGCGTGGGAGGAAACGCATACAGGAGGCCCTGTGACCAGGGAATCAGAAAAGCATCTGCTGCTATCCGCAGAGGATGCGGTTGCCTGGAGCAGAACTTTGGCAGCTGTTTGTTCAGTGGACTGGCAAACAGAGCTATGGATGGAAGTCCCCATTTCAGGAAAATCTTCGGAACCACCAAAGGATGGAGCTGCCACTCGTGGGTCTGCAGAATCCTGCTCAACCTGTCGGCCAGGTAGTTTTCCTGGCCAGGTAGATACACAGCCTTGAGGAGCACGTTGTGCCTGAGAGCAAACAAGCAAAGGTCCTGTGTTTCTTGACAAAGGAGCCTGGACCCAGTTCCGCCCTGCTTGTTCACATAAAACATGGCTACCTGGTTGTCTGTTTGAACTAGGACAGACTGATGAGCCAGGGTTGGAGAGAAAGTCTTGAGGGCTAGGCGAATAGCCCTGAGTTCCAAGAGATTGATTTGCTGTGCGGCTTCCCAAGGAGACCACAGGCCCTGGGTGCATTTGCCTAGACAATGAGCTCCCCATCCCTGCAGGGAGGCATCCGTGGTCAGCACCACTGTGAACCCAGGAATCTGAAAAGGCACCCCTTGCAGTAGATTGGGTGGGTGCAGCCACCAGCGGAGGGAGTTCAGAAATGGCCTGGACAACCTTATCCTGTCTCTGAGGCGGCCTGTGACCAATGAGTCCGAAGGCACCACTGTGCAGGCCTCATATGGAGCCTGGCATTGGGGGTCACATGTACTGTCGAAGCCATGTGGCCAAGAAGCCTCAGGCAGAGTCTGGCGGAGACCAGTGACCTGCTGAGAAACTGGTTTGCTAAGTTTATCAGTCTTTGGGCCCTGTCTTCTGGCAAGAATGCCTTTGCCAGCAGAGAGTCCAACCTTGCCCCTATGAACTCCAAGTTCTGGGAGAGGAGCAATGTGGACTTTGCGAAGTTTATTACAAACCCCAGGCTTTGAAGAAGAGCAATAGTTCTGAGGGTGGCTTGTCTGGCCCTCCTGGCACGTCTGACCTCTGATGAGCCAGTCGTCTAGATAGGGGAAGACAAAGATTCCCTGATTTCTCAGGTAGGCCGCCACCACTGCCAGGCATTTGGTAAAGACCCTGGGAGCGGAGGTGAGGCCAAAAGGCAGTACTCTGTACTGATAATGGTTTCCTCCCACAATGAACCTGAGGTAATTTCTGTGGTCTGGATGGATGAGGATGTGAGGGTACGCATCCTTTAAATCTAAGGAGCATAGCCAATCTCCCTGCTGGACGTAGGGCAGAAGTGTTCCAAGAGCAAGCATCTTCAACTTTTCCTTCTGCAGGGATTTGTTGAGATTTCTGAGGTCTAGAATAGGCCGAAGGTCACCGGTTCTTTTGGGTACAAGGAAATACCTGGAGTAGAACCCTTGACCTTGTAGGTGGGGAGGCACAGGCTCCACTGCCCTGTCTACTAAGACCTTGGAGCTCCTGAAGGAGAAGATCTGTGTGCAGGGGAGGCCTTGGGGGCTCCCCTGGAAAGTATGGAGGAGGCAGCTGTTGGAAGTGTAGCAGATAGCCCTTGTGGACTATGCTTAGCACCCAACTGTCTCCAGTGATGAGTGGCCACTTTTGGGCAAACAGGGCGAGGCGACCTCCTGTGCAGGGTTGGGAGAGCAGGGACGGAGAGGCTATGCCTAAGGAGTCAAAAACCCCCACCCTGCTGAGTGGGAGCAGGGGCCGGAGGCTTGGGAGTCCTCTGCCTATGGGGCCCATTACCCTACCCCTTGGCCTGCTGACCCTGAGGGGGAGCCTGGGAGGCCTGGTACTGTGGGTACTGTTTGTAGGCAGTGCCCTTCCTCGGGTAAAAGGGCTTTTTACCCGAGCCCTTCTTTTTGTGAGAAGGGGCAGAAGTCTTTCTAGACAGCCTTGTCCTCGTGAGGTGCCCGGTCTTGAGCTGTGCGGCCTTCTCAGTCATGGGCTTGCTAAAATGGTTCTTACCTTGGCAAGGGACATCAACCAACTTGTCCTGAACCCATGGCTCGAGGTCCGATGACTGCAGCCATGCCTGGCGTCGAGCCGCGATGCCGGCTGCCGCAACACGGGCCGAAGCCTCGAAGCCATCGTAGGCAGCGCGGGACATAAACTTGGAGCATTCCCGGATCCCCGAGGACAAGGACTTGAACCTCTGCAAGGGTTCCCCGGAGAGACCAGCAGAGAACCCGGCCAGCTCCTCGGCCAGGTCCCGCAAGTACATGCCCATGTACAGCTGGTAAGACTGGACACGGCAAGCAAGCATCGAGCCCTGGAAGCACTTTCTACCAAAACCATCCAGGTTCCGGGCCTCCCTGCCAGGGGGCACCGCGGAGTGCATCATCTGACTTTTCAGGCGATGCATGGTCGATTCCACCACCATGGAATGGTGTGGCAGCTGCGCCTTCTGAAAGCCAGGGCTCTTCCGGAGTCGATAGATAGAATCGATCCGCTTGCTTAGAACCGGCGCTGAGGCCGGTGCCTCCCACATCCGGAAGAAGAGCCGTTCCAGCATCGGAGGAACCGGAACAGTAAAGGCCTCATTCGGAGAAGAGTCATACTGTAGGGCCTCGAGCTCCTTGGCTCGAGGCTCCTCCTCGGGGTTCGCAGGGATAGCCAACGCAGTGGCCATATCCTGGACGAATTCCGAGAACCGGGTATCCTCCGGAGGGGATCTACACCGGGGTTCAGACTGCGGTGAGTCCAATGGGACGCACCGAGTCCTGAAGGTGTCGGGGGACTCCTCGTCCTCCGTCTCCCAGGCGGACTCATCCGATGAGGAATTGGGGTCCAACCGAGCGGGGCCTGTAGGCACCCGCCCCGACGCCGAAGGCACCGGCATCGACGCCCTCAGTCCCGAACGGAAGGTCGAGGGAGACCGCGACCGAGGTTGTCCTCGAGCCTTCATGGTCTCGAGTATCGGCTCGGTCTCCGGGGTCGACTTCGATGTTGATGTCCTGGTGGTCGGGGCAGATGCACCAGACAGGCTGGCCATCAGTGCCCGCTGCTGTTCCATGAAGGCAGACAATCTGCACTCCAAGGCTGTCAGCCTGAGACCCAGCTCAGGAGACTCAGCAGCCACCGACTCGGGCCCCGGCATGTCGGCTCTCTGGGAGGAGAGTCCACGAGGACCACAGGACACGTGTCCAGCAGACTCCGGCTCCAAACGAGGTACTTTTGGCGGCTTCTCCTGTTCCACGGGCCTGGGGCGACGGTCAGGGGTCTGAGACCTAGCTCTCGAGGAGCCAGGGACCTCTTCTGACGATGCCCTCGCGAACCGCTTCTTCCTCTTTCATTCCCAGTCGGGGAACCCCCTGTCCGAGGAGCCCCGATGGTGCTCAGGATCCGATTCCCGAGATGTCGAGGCCTCAGATGAGGTCTGGGCCCGGCCGGAGGCTGAGTCGGAGAAAAGCCTTTCCTTTTGGTGCTGACGACTTCGAAGTGCCTTGGAAGACATCTTTCCACATGGTCCACAGATCTTAGGATCGTGGTGAGGACCCAGGCACCGAAGGCAGCAGTCGTGTGTGTCGGTGAGAGACATTAGTTTCTTACACCGATCACACTTTTTGAAACCACTGGAAGCCATCGGGAAAAAAAGAGTCCCCGCGAAGTCAAAGGACCGGTCTTCCAGGGAAAAAGAAAAAAAAGGGCGTGAACGCCAGCCACGAAGGGCAAAAACTGAAAATATAAGAGCGGGCTCGATACCGGTGTACCGAACCCGGCGGGAGGGGAACCGGCGTCGAACTGGAGAAAAAATAGCGAAGGAAAAGCGAAAAAATCCAACTATTTTCTGGGAGGACTAGGACACACGTCCGATGGGCTTCACGGAAAAAGAGAGACTGAGCAAGATGGCACCTTTAGGTGGGAGGGAACCACGCACGCGTGCCTGCATTCCCAAAGGCTTTCTTGGAAAGCTGGGGAAATGCTCCGCAAGGGCTCCATCGACGTCATTGTCACCCATATGTGAGGACTGACTTCCTGCTTGGTCCTGGAGAAATTTAAGGCGGAATTGCAGGACTCAGAAGTACTGGGAATGGACTCATGGAACGTGACACTGAAAAAGCGAAATTGCTAAAGAAATACTTCTGTTCTGTTTTAACTAAAGAAAATCCTGGAGAAGGACCACCTGTGACTCCCAAATATAAAAATGGGAATGAAGTAGATACCACACCATTCACAGAAGATGATGTGTTAGAACAATTTGCAAAACTGAAAGTGGACAAGGTCATGGGTCTGGATAGGATACATCCCAGGATACTGAAAGAGCTCAGAGAGGTTCTTGCAGGGCCATTAAAGGATGTTTTTAACAGATCCTTGAAAACAGGAGAAGTTCCTCAGGAATGGAGAAGGGCTGATATGGTACCTCTTCAGAAAAGTGGTGACAGGGAAGAAGTGACAAACTACAGGCCGGTGAGCCTTACCTTAGTGGTAGGAAAGTAAGGGAGGCGCTCCTGAAAGAGCGAATAGTGGACTTTCTCAAACCAACAGGTTGCATGATCCGAGGCAACATGGTTTTACCAAAGGGCGATCTTGCCAAAGAAATCTGATTGAGTTCTTTGACTGGGTGACCAGAGAACTAGATCAGGGGCATGCGATGGATGTCATCTACCTGGATTTCAGCAAAGCCTTTGATACTGTTCCTCATAGGAGGCTTATCAATAAACTCAATGGTTTGGGGATGGATCCCAAGGTGGTGAACTGGATCATAAATTGGTTGACTGACAGACGTCAGAAGGTGATGGTAAATGGAGCTCACTCGGATGAAAGGATAGTGATTAGCGGGGTGCCCCAGGGTTCGGTCCTGGGACCGGCACTGTTCAATGTATTTGTGAGTGATATTGCTGAAGGACTGCATGGAAAAGTCTGTCTTTTTGCAGATGACATGAAAATTTGCAACAGAGTGGACTCCCCTGAGGGAATGGATAACATGAGGAAAGATCTACAAAAGCTGGAAGGATGGTCTAATGCTTGGCAATTAAGATTAAATGCGAAGTAGTACAGTGTCATGCACTTGGGAAGCAGAAATCCAAGGGAAATGTACGCGATAGGGGGCGAGAGGTTGGTGTGCACAGAGCTGGAGAAGGACCTTGGTGTGATTATTTCTGAGGATCTCAAGGTGGCAAAACAGTGCGACAAGGCAGTGGCAAAAGTCAGGAGGATGTTGGGTTGCATACAAAGAGGAATTGCCAGCAGAAAGGAAGAGGTACTAATGCCACTGTATAAGTCCCTGGTGAGGCCTCACTTGGAATAATGTGTTCAGTTTTGGAGACCATATCTCGCAAAGAATGTAAAAAGACTGGAAACGGTTCAGCGGAAGGCGACCAAAATGATTTGGAGCATGCGTCAGAAGCCTTATGAGAAGAGACTTGAAGACCTAAATATGTACACTCTGGAGGAGAGGAGGGATAGGGGAGATATAATTCATACCTTTAAATACTTAGAGTATTAATGAACAAACAAACCTCTTCCAAAGACAGGGAAGCTGTAAAACTAGAGGGCATAACATGAAGCTGCAAAGGGGTAAATTGAAAGGCAATGACGGGAAATACTTTTTCACTGAAAGGGTGTTGGATGCTTTGAATGCCCTCCCGATGGAAGTGGTAGGGGCAAATACAGTGACAGAATTCAAAATAGCATGGGACAGACAGTGGATCCCTTTATAGCAACAGGATAAAATCAAAATAAACTTAAGTATCTAATTTCTCAACAAACTGGGGTGCCCTACATGGAGCGGTGGGTTCACCCCTAAACAAAGACATGGGGAGGGGTGACCTGCACCGAGCGGCAGGTGCACCTACTCTTGCCGCCTTGCTGGGGAGATGGACTATACTGGTCTTTACCTGCCGTCATTTACTATGTTACTATTATTGGTAAGGCAAGGCTTCTCTTGGCTAAATCCATGTCAACTCTGTCTGCTTAAACCATGTGTTCAGGAATTTTGTTCTTTATAATAATTTATATTATTTTACCTAGCACTGACATCAGGTTCACCATTTGTAGTTTTCAAGGATCACCACTAGATCCCTTTTTAAAAACTGCCATTATGGACATACGGTGACATCATCAGATTGTATGGCGGTGCGTTAGACTGGCTCCGCCACCGAAGCTTGCTAAATCAGCAATAATTTTATTTATTTATTTATTTGTGTGCTTTTCTATACCGCCCCTTCCAGAGATCAGGGGCGGTTTACAAGGAACTTAAACAACAATATAGCAAAACAGTGCAATATTGTATTACATTAAACATTAAGTGAACATAAACTAGATTACATAAGAACTAGGTTACATGGAAAACAATGTGTGGGTTATTAACATAAAAGGAAACATAAAACTATGTTACAAGGAACCAAAAAGTAGATTATTTACATGGTTAGCAAGAGACTATAATAGTTATTTGCGATCATAAGTACAGTGTTGGGAGTAGGCTAACTTGGGTAATGCACCCTTAGAACCGACGGAACAGTGGGGCAATGTTGGGGAGGTGAGGGAACATCCCCCGAAGCAGTGCAATGTGAGAATGAGTGGGCAGTGGCAGTCAAAAGAATTGCCAGCTCTGACGGCCTGCGGGAGCGAGTGAGGCACCACGCAGCAACGAAAAGCAGAGGGAGAACAGGCCACTGCAGAGACAGAGAGCAGAGCCGACTGATGGTGCAGAGCCTGGGAGCTGTCTGGCGCGGTGCCAGTAAATCAGCAGGCGGAACACCAATGCTTCAGTGATCTTGCAGAGAGCGTGATTTAAAAGCGGTAAGCATCGGGGGCTAAAAGCAGGACGAGACAGCCAGGGGAGATAGCTGCTGAGAGGTCGCAGGAGATGGAGGAGAGGAGCCGGTTTGGGGAGCACGTGGAAGCCCAGAAGGGAGGGAAGAGGCAAGAGGATCGGAGGAGATGGAGAAGACGCGAATAGTGATCAGCGAAGGCAGCGTGGAGACTATCTGCAGTGCAGCAGGCCAAGGAGGGGAAGAAAAGAAAGCTGGCAAAGTGGATTGCTCAACAGGCAATTGATAGAAACAAACGCAGTATTGAACCTTGTTCAAGACCTTTAAGTAAAGTAATATGAAAATAAATCTTGAAGGAATAACTAAAGACAGAGACCATCCAGGAATAAGTGTGACAGGAGGAGTGGGAGAGGATGGAGAGAGCCAAAGGTGGAATGTCTGCCAAGAAAAAACTGGCGGAATTCCGCTTAACATATGCAGCATCCAAAGGACGAAATGAGGGGGAGAACATAGTAACATAGTAGTTGACGGCAGATAAAGACCAGCATGGTCCATCCAGTCTGCCCAGCAAGATGGCAAGAGCAGGTGCACCTGTCGCTCCGCGCCGGCCACCCCTCCCCATATCCTTGTTCAGGGGTAAACCCACCACTCCATGTAGGACACCCCTATTTGTTGAGACGTTATATGGTTCAGAAGTTAGATGGTACAGTTTATTTTGTTTTTATCCTATTGCTGTAAAGGGATCCTCTGTGTTTGTCCCATGCCTTTTTGAATTCCGTCACCGTGTTCACCCCTACCACTTCCATTAGGAGGGCATTCCAAGCATCCACCACCCTTTCAGTGAAAAAATATTTCCTGATATTGCCTTTCAATTTACCCCCTTGCAGCTTCATGTTATGCCCTCTAGTTTTACAGGTTCCCCGTCTTTGGAAGAGGTTTGTTTGTTCATCATTTCTCTTTAAGTATTTAAAGGTCTGAATCATATCTCCCCTGTCCCTCCTTTCCTCCAAAGTGTACATATTTAGGTCTTCAAGTCTCTTCTCATAAGGCTTCTGACGCAGGCTCCAAATCATTTTGGTCGCCTTCCTCTGAACAGTCTCAAGTCTTTTTACATCCTTTGCAAGATACGGTCTCCAAAACTGAACACAGTATTCCAAGTGAGGCCTCACCAGTGACCTATACAGTGGCATAAGTACCTCTTCTTTTCTGCTGGTAATCCCTCTTTGTATGCAACCCAACATCCTCCTGGCTTTTGCCACCGACTTGTCGCACTGTTTTGCCACCTTGAGATCATCAGAGATAATCACACCAAGGTCTTTCTCCTGAACCGTGCATACCAACCTTTCGCCCCCTATTGTGTACATTTCTCTTGGATTCCTGCTACCCAAGTGCATGACACTACACTTTTTTGCATTAAATCATAGTTGCCAAGCATTAGACCAGTCTTCCAGCTTTTGTAGATCTTTCTTCATGTTAACCACTCCCTCGGGGGAGTCCACTCTGTTGCAAATTTTCGTGTCGTCTGCAAAAAGACAGACTTTTCCATGCAGTCCTTCAGCAATATCACTCACAAATACATTGAACAGTGCCGGGCCCAGGACCGAACCCTGGGGCACCCCGCTAATCACCTTCCTCTCATCCGAGTGAGCTCCATGTACAATCACCTTCTGTCGTCTGTCAGTCAACCAATTTTTAATCCAGTTTACTATCTTGGGACCCATCCCCAAGCTACTGAGTTTGTTGACAAGCCTCCGATGAGGAACAGTATCAAAGGCTTTGCTGAAATCCAGGTAGATGACATCCATCGCATGCCCCTGATCTAGTTCCCTGGTCACCCAGTCAAAGAACTCAATCAGATTTGTTTGGCAAGATCGTCCTTCGGTAAAACCATGTTGCCTCGGGTCTTGCAACCTGTTGGTTTTGAGAAAGAAAGTAAAATGGCGGTGGATCACGAGGACGAGCAGGAGGTCGAGATGGAGGGGTCATGGAACCCGGGAATAGCAGATATGATTAAGACGTGGTTGGAGGAATTGAAAGAGGAACTCAAAGTGGAAATTAGTGGAGTCAAAAATGAGTTACTGCAATCTTTAAGACAAGACATCATGGACCTTGGTTCTAGGGTAGAAGAAATAGAACAGAAGGTGGAAGAACAGGGGGAAGTGACAGAGACTTTACAAAAAGGATGGGAAGAGTTAAAGCAAGCTCAGGAGGAAATGAAGGAAAAAACAGAGGATCTGGAGAACCGGTCCCGGAGATGTAATAGAAACATAGAAACATGATGACAGAAAAAGACCACAAGGCCCATCTAGTCTGTCCTTCCATAACAACAACTACAACAGTCCACTTTTTACCTTTAGAGATCCTCTGTGTTGGTCCCATGCTTTTTTGAATTCAGTTACTGTCCTCATCTCTACCACCTCCACTGGGAGACTATTCCACGGATCCACTACTCTTTCCGTAAAGAAATATTTCCGCATATCACTCCTGAATCTATCTCCCTTCACCCTCATCCCATGTCCCCTCGTCGCAGAAGTTGCTTTCAATTGAAAGAGGCTCTCTCCCTGAACATTTATGCCACGGAGGTATTTAAACATCTCAATCATATCACCTCTATCCCGCCTTTCCTCTAAGGTGTACATATTAAGATCCTTAAGTCTGTCCTCATATGCTTTATAATGAAGACCACTAATCATCTTAGTAGCAACCCTCTGCACAGACTCCATCCTGTTCACATCCTTTTGAAGGTGCGGTCTCCAGAATTGCACACCATACTCCAAATGAGGTCGCACCAAAGACTTATACAGAGGCATTATCACCTCCTTTTTTCTGCTAGCCATTCCTCTCCGTATGCACCCAAGCATCTTTCTAGCTTTTGCCGTCGCCTTTTCTACCTGTTTAGCTACTTTAAGATCATCGGACACAACTACGCCTAGGTCCCGCTCTTCTTTAGTGGACAAAAGTACTTCACCTCCTATACTGTATTGCTCCCTTGGATTGCTGCAGCCCAAATGCATGACCTTACATTTTTTAACATTAAATCCCAGTTGCCAAATTCTAGACCATTCTTCAAGCTTAGCTAGATCCCTCCTCATGTTATCTACACCTTCCTGGGTGTCTACTCTATTGCAGATTTTGGTATCATCCGCAAAGAGGCAAACCTTACCCGACAGCCCTTCCGCTATATCACTAACAAAGATGTTAAAAAGAATCGGACCAAGGACAGATCCCTGGGGCACATCACTGGTAACATCCTTCTCCTCAGAGTGAGCTCCATTTACTTGTACTCTTTGTCGCCTCCCACCCAACCAATTTCTAACCCAAGCAGTAACTTTAGGGTCCATCCCTAGGGTGCTCAGTTTGTTAATAAGTCGCCTGTGAGGAACAGTGTCAAAGGCTTTACTGAAATCTAAATTCACCACATCTAGAGCTCTCCCGCGGTCTAACTCCCTGGTCACCCAGTCAAAGAAATCAATCAGATTTGTCTGACAAGACCTGCCTCTGGTGAATCCATGCTGCCTCGGATCCTGTAATCCGCTGGACTCCAGAAACCTCACTATTTTCTCTTTCAACAGCGTTTCCATTAATTTACTTACCACTGAAGTTAAACTAACCGGCCTGTAGTTTTCAACCACATCCTTACTACCGCTTTTGTGTAAAGGCACCACATGAGCCTCTCTCCAGTCCTTTGGCACCACTCCCGACTCCAATGAGGCATTGAAAAGGTCAGTCAGTGGAGTTGCTAGAACGTCCCCAAGTTCCCTCAGTATTCTAGGGTGTATCCCATCCGGTCCCATCGCTTTGTCTACTTTAAGTTGAGCTAGTTTCTCACGAACACAGTCTTCTGAAAATTGTTCAAGATGTCCCTCGCTTCTGTTCTTATTTGTGGGTGTTTTCTGAGGTCCTGCTCCTGGTTCTTCATCTGTGAACACAGAACAAAAATATTTGTTAAGCAATTCCGCTTTATCCTTATCAGCTTCTACATATTCCCCCCCTGCACCCTTGAGTCTGATAATACCACTTTTGCCCTTCCTCTTCTCACTAATATATCTGAAAAATGTCTTATCCCCCATTTTATTGCATTGGCTATTTCCTCCTCCTTTTGAATCTTTGCCTTCTTGACTACTTTGCTAGCTTCTCTAAGTTTTTCCAAATACAGATGCCTGTCTTCCTCTCTCTGTGATCTCTTGTATTTCATGAAGGCCTCCCTCTTTTTCTTCACTTTTTCAGCTACTTCCTTCGAAAACCATAGCGGTCTCCTGTTCCTTTTGCCTTTATTTACCTTTTTAACAAAAAGGTTGGTTGCCTTTAAAATACCCCCTTTCAGTTTTGCCCACTGTTTTTCTACATCCTACATGTAGAGTGATGTAATAGAGTGAGAGGCATCCCTGAAGACCCCAAATATAAAAATTGTTAAGCAGTAATTACTAAAGTTTTTACTCAAGTGCTACAAGAGGCGGCAGTGGCAGTATTACGCTGATGATATCATCCTTCTACATCACACCTCTCCTTCTCATCCCGATCTTTCCCCACTTAATTCCTGTCTCTCCACTGTCGCCGACTGGTTGTCACAAAACTGTCTTCATCTTAATCTTACAAAGACTATTGCTATCTGGTTCTCCCGTGGTGGTCCCTCCCCTTCTCTAGCCCCATCTTTCTCAGGCTCCCCCATTCCACTGGTTTCCTCTTTCTGTTACCTTGGCGTTCTCTTTGATTCTAATCTATCCTTCCACGATCACATTTCTCATGTTACTAAGACTTCCTTCTTCTTCTTGCGTCAAATTCGTGCTATTCGCCCCTTTCTCACCCCTTCAGCACTCGCTACATTACTCCTATCTCTGGTCATATCTCGTGTTGACTTTGCTAATTCTCTTTTTCTTGGTATTTCAAAATCTCAGCTTCACCGCCTTCAACGCATCCAGTACACTGCTGCCCGTATTGCTACCCACTCCTCTGCCCGCGATCACGTTTCACCTCTCCTCTCCCGTCTCCACTGGCTACTTCTACCCTTCCGCTTCCACTATAAACTGCTCACGCTGGTACATCGGGTCTTTCATGATAGCACACCACAATATCTGGCAGACCTTCTCACCTATCACACCCCCAGGTATACACCTCGTTCATTTCATCTTAACCGTCTCACTCTCCCTTCACCCTCTCTTGCTCACCTTCAGTCCACCTGCTCCTCCGCTTTCTTCTTTGCAGCTCCCGCCCTCTGGAACTCTCTCCCCCCTTCCCTCCGCCTTGAGCCCCACTACCTTACTTTTAAGTGTAATTTAAAAACCCACCTTTTCTCCCTTGCCTTTGACCTTCCCTCCCCTTTTGCTTAAGCTCTTTCACTTTGGTTTATGTTGTGATCTTTTTCCCTCTTTCCTGTCCAGACATTGTAATTTCCTTTTCCTCTCCTCTAGCTAATTTTTATTATTGTTTTTATGATTGTTTTTATATTGTAAACCGCTCTGGTCACCCTAAAGGGCGGTATATCAAGCTGAATAAAACATAAACATTGGAGGACGGAGGTGAGGATGAACCTCTGCAAATAGAGAAAGTGCACAGGGGGCTGGGGCCTATCAGGGAAAACAGAGAAAGGGACATTGTGGTGTGTCTGAACACATTCAAAACTAAAGAACTCATCCTGAGAGCTTCCAGGAAAGTGGGACACATCAAGTGGGAGGATCAAGTGGTGGAAATGTTTCAGGACCTGTCACCGGGAACACTTCAACGATGGAGAGAGATGAAAGAGGTCACAGCGTTGCTGAGGAGGGAGTGGATGCGATATAAGTGGCAATAAACCGCAACTGAACATTGGAAGGTGCGGTATATAAAAACTTGTTAATTAATTAAATACCCCTTTGGGTTACTAATGACTGTGAAAGGAGTGTCCAGGAAGGTGCGAAATAGGGAAGAAGCCTGGACTGCACTCAGGAATCTGGGACTAACCACTATACCTGAAGGGTTGGGGGGGACAGATACAACAAAAGCAATAACAGCTTCTGCATCCAGGGAGGTCCATTCGAAATGGCACAGAGTGAAGAACACAGGACGGAGGTTGATGCGGCTTAATACCGGGAATCACGGAGCGACTGCTGCAGTGAAGGAGATTCCCTGAGGAGGGTGGACTGCGAAACCGCATTGAGATGGACCCAGTTAAAGAAGTGGACTGCTTAATGATGCTGGCAGAATTGTGATGTCATGTGATTTAAAAGAGGAGGGTGTAGTGGGTAGGGAGGGGTGGGGGAGGCTGTTAGGGTAATGATCATATTGTTGGTCGAGGAGAGGATATGGTAAGGGAGAAGGGCGGATGAGAAGAGTGGAACAGGAGAGTGGGGTTGGATGGGGGTGGGGGGGAGGGAGTTTAGAAGAGCGTAGGCAGGTGGAGGTCTGATGGGTAGTCACATTTATGGAAGTCGAGCCTCTTCGGAAGAGATGGGGGAAGGGGTAGGGTGGGAGGGGTGGAGGGGGAGGAGGGGGTAGGGGGGAGTTAGTTTTGAGTTGGAGTAGAGGAGAGCAAGGAGGGGGGAGTATGAGGGGGGAGTGGGAGGGAGGGAAGGGAGAGGAGGTAGAGGGGGGTCAAGAGCTAAGGGAGAAGAGGGGGTGCAAATTTTACAGGTGAGTTAACAATAGTATCACTAAATGTAAAAGGGCTTAATTCACCATTTAAAAGACAAAAATTGTATAAAGAAATAATACGCCAAAAGGCAGTGATAGTGCTTGTACAAGAAACGCATTTGACAAGAGCGACAGAGTATCTGGTTAAACCCAGGGGATATGGAGTCTGTGTACATGCTTCTAATATTGTGGAAAAGAAAAAAGGAGGGGTGGCCATATTGATAGATACACAGTTGAAGACGTTATTGCATACTGTGGTAAGGGATAAAGAGGGGAGATATATGTTAATGCAGATAAAAGTGGGAAATGAATGGTATTGCATAGTAAATGTATATGCACCAACAGGAGGGCAAAGTGAATGCTGGACAAAACTGAATGAGGAGGTGGGGAAATTGGAGAGGGGAAATTAATCTGTGGAGGAGATTTCAATTTAACGTGGAACCCCGCAAGAGATGCCACAGGGAAAAGAGAGGTTAAGAGGGCGGATAGGAGGCGGTACTATAGTTTTGTCACACAACATTAATTGATGCTTGGAGATTCCATCGTCCAGGGAAGCGGCAATTTTCTTACTTTTCACCAGTACATGGATCATACTCTAGAATAGATGCTATTTGGGTTTCAAGGGAGATGGGGGGGGGAAGGATTAAGGGGGCGGATATGGATTTGATTACATGGTCAGAGACCATGCACCTGTGCAGGTTTGATTGTTACTAGAGGAGGAGGGGAAAGGTACACAGTACTGGAGATTAAATGAATCCTTATTGGAGGATGGGAAGGTAAGAGAGGAAATAGAGAGGGAAACTAGGGAATACTTTAAATGGAATGATAATGGGGCGATAGCATGGGGAGGGGGGTATGGGATGGGAATAAGGCAGTGGTGAGAGGAGTACTAATTAAATGGGAGGCATGAAAAAAGAAGGAAAGGGAGGGGAGAGAGAAGGAATTGAGAGCAAAATTGTTGGAGCTGGAAGATTTAGATGTGCAAGATCAGGTAGGAGTCTATAGAGGTCAGGTACTAGCAGTGAGAGCATAATTAAATGAACTGCAGGCCGCCAAGATAAGGTACCAAATGCAGCTTTTGAGACAGGACTTTTTTGAGGAGGCAATAAGGCGGGGAGATACATGGCACAGAAATTGAAGCATAGGAAATTGCGCTCCCACATACTGAAAATTCGGAATTTGAGAGGGGAGCTGGTACACAAGGATAGGGAAATTAGGGAGGCATTTAGGGGACATTATCAGGGGTTGTATAAAGCAAGGGACTCTCCCCAGAGGGAGAGAATACAGAGTTATCTTAATTCACTGAAGTTGGCGAAATTGGATGAGGGGGAGCAACAAGAATTAAACAAGGCAATAAGAGTAGAAGAAGTGCAGAGAGCAATCAAACAATTAAAGGTAGAAAAGGCTCCGAGGCTGGATGGGCTTACAGTGCGATTTTATAGGCGCTTTGGAGAGATATTAATTGCACCGCTTGTGCGGCTCTTCAACTTGCCAAGGGAGGGAGGGGGATTAGCGGACACTATGGGGTGGGCGGGAATAACCGTAATACACAAGGAGGGAAAGGATCCACAAGAGTGTTTATCTTATCACCCTATCTCACTGCTCAACCTCGATGCCAAATTACTAGCTAAAATATTAGCTACGTGTCTAAATAAGTTGATAGGGAAGTTGATACACCATGATCAAGCGGGATTTATTCCCGGTAGACAAGTAGCTGACAATATAAGGAAGATCTTGAATATGATTTGGTCAACGGAACATCAGAGGGAAGAGGCATTATTGTTGTCTCTAGATGCAGAAAAGGCTTTTGACCAGGTGTCTTGGCCATTTCTCTTCCAGGTAATGGAACGAATGGGTTTGGGGGCAGAATTCATAAGCTGGGTAAAAGCGCTATACAGTAACCCGAAAGCTTGTGTTAGGGTAAATGGTGGCTATTCTGAGTTCTTTGGGCAGGGGAGAGGAATGCGGCAGGGTTGCCCACTGTCGCCGCTGCTTTTTGCTATCTCCCTGGAACCGTTTGCGGAGAGGATGCGGGAGAGGGTTGATGTACAGGGAATCAAAATAGGGCGGGGAGAATACAAAATATAGTTATTTGACGATGATATAATTTTGAGCGTGGTCAAGCCATGATTCTCTATCCCAGTTTTAATGTGGTAATTAGAAGAATTCGGCAAACTATCGGGTTTTACTATCAATTGGATCAAGTCAGAAATTTAAAATGTAACAGTACACGGGGACACACAGGGAATATTACAAGAAAAATACCCATTTAAATGGGCGAAAGAAAGTATTAGATATTTGGGAATTCATATAAGTAATAGGATAGAAGCATTATATAAGCTGAATTATCAAAAGTTATTTGGGCAGGTAGAGAGCTTGTTGGATGGGTGGGGGTGGGGATATCTCTCATAGTTTGGATGGATTGCCACAATAAAGATGATGCTCTTGCCGCGATTTCTATTTCTGTTCCAGATGCTACCAATAAAGGTACCACCTAGTAAGCTAAAACAGTTACAGCGTATCGTTAATTGGTTCATCTGGCAAAATAGACAGGCGAGAGTAGCTAGGGTCGTAATGCAAAGAGCCAAAGGAGAGGGAGGATTAGGGATCCCTAATTTTAGGAAATACTATGAGGCAGCGCAACTGAAAACAATCTATGAGTGGCACCGAGGAACACAGAAACAATGGGTCAAAACGGAAGAAGATTTAATAGGGGGAGAGAGCCTGGTACAACCAGTGTGGAGGGGGAGTAATATTTCAGAACATACACGCCACAATCCCTTCATAGCGCATAGTTTGTTGGTGTGGAAACAAAACCGAAAAATATTAGTACAAGATAAAAGATATACATAGGGCATGACATTGGAGGCTTGTTTTGAGAGGGGACAGGGACCAGGAGTACATATTCTGCGCAGATGGGCGCAGGCGGGGTTAACACATATCTCTCAAATAGTGAGCAAAGAGGGCATTCTTGAGTTTGAGGGCATTAAGGATTTATACAGATTGAGGGATAGAGATTATTATGCGTATCTACAACTGAGCTATTTTGTGAGACAACAGAAGGTGTAGAAGGATCTTTGGGAGAATAGGGGGTGGTTTGAGGCGCTCAGCACAGGGACCATAGGGCAAACAGGAGTCTTGTCCAGGATTTACAAAGGCTTAATGGCGGGTGGAGAGAAGAAATTGGGGTATATGTTAAAATGAGAGGAAGATTTGGGGGTGAGCTGGAATGATGAGGTATGGGACAAGATAATACAGATGGTGACAAGTAAGAGTAGTTACTCACCTGTAACAGGTGTTCTCCAGGAGCAGCAGGAATCAGTCCTCACATATGGGTGACGTCGTCCGCACGGGGGCTCCGTCAGCGCCGACGTCACCCATATGTGAGGACTGACTTCCTGCTTGGTCCTGGAGAATTTCTATTGCCACACAGGTAAAAGAGAATGCTTATAAAGTATTGTTATATTGGTATTGGACTCCAGTACGTAACAGGAGAGCTGGAAGGGGAGCTACTGACCATTGTTGGAGGGGATGTCACGAGAGAGGGGATTGGTTGCACATGTGGTGGAAGTGTGCGTGCATACAAGTTTACTGGATGGAGATTTTGGATATGATCTATAACACGACAGGATATCGATTGCAAAGGAAACCAGAGATCTGCTTACTGCATCAACTAGAGGAGGACATTCCAAAAGGGGATAGTGGCGTGATTCATCATTGTATTGTAGCAGCACGCTGGGAGATAGCACAGCACTGGATGGGGTCGGGCGTTCCACACTTGACAGGATTTGTTAGAAGGGTATCAGAGGTGGGTTTGATGCATCAATTGACGGAGATGAGGAGGGGGACAGGGGGGAAAAGTGTGGAACAGTGGCAGAGAGTGGGTAAGTGGTTGGAATCTTGAAAGGCTGAGAGAGGGAGAGGGCAGCGGAAGAAGGTGGGAGGGGCAATAGCTACAGGCGATCAGGTAGACTGAATGGTGATTGGCTGAAATGGGAGGTGATACTGCCATTGGAATGGTGGAGTGGGAGACGAACGGATGACTACAGAATGAGAGGAGGGTGGGGAGGGAAGGGGGGTGGGTGAGGAGAGGGAAAAGGAGGGGCATATAAGAGGGGAGTAAGCACAAAAAGGGATGATATAGGGTAGCATATGTAAATGTTTTGGAAATTGTACTAAGTTGGAAATGCGGAAATATGTAACTGCAGTGAAAGCACAGTTACTTACCTGTAACAGATGATCTCTGGGAACAGCAGGAATAAGTCTTCACATATGGGTACGTCGGTACCGACGGAGCCTGCGCGGGAACGCTCCCCAGCTTCCAAAAAGAAAGCCTTTGGGAGTATCCCACACGCATGCGCGCTGCCTTCCCGCCCATTCACTTCCCTCTCATCAGTTGGGTTTGTAGCTGAGACCGAAGGAGGGAAGTAGACAAATTAGAGAGAGAGAGAGAACAACTCCTAGGGGAGGTGGGTGGGTTGTGAAGACTTATTCCTGCTGTTCCCAGAGATCACCTGTTGCAGGTAAGTAACTGTGCTATCTCCAGGAACAAGCAGGAATGAGTCTTCACATATGGGGACTCCCAAGCTAGAGATGCCTAGAGGAGGTCCCAGCATGTTACAAATCTAATAGATGGGCCATGCTATTTCCCAGAACCTCAGGCATCCAAGGGATGGAGGGTAGGAGTTGAATTAGAAGGGGTGTGCTGTGGAACAGCTTGACTAAACAAGGCGTCTAGAGGGGAGTCCTTGTGTAGATAATAAATGTTAGTAAAAATTGAATTTCAATTTTCTAATGTGAACCTCACTCAAAAATATTGCAAAGTATTTGTTGAGGGTAATATGGTCTGGTGCTAAGAGTCAGTACATTATCCCCAAAGAATTACCTCACTGTGAAGTAGAGGAAAATAAATTTTGCAATACAGGGAGAGGTCAGAAGCCTTAATGGCTAGAACTAATCTCAGAAGAAAAAACTGGGGGAGTTTAATGAGGTTGGACTTTGGAGGAGAAGCAAAAGCTTCTGTAGGCCAAAGTTTGAAGCTCTTTGTCCTTGGAGCGGAATAAGGCTCTAGGAAAGAGAGGAGGTAAATCCGACTGGTTTGCAGAAAACGGATGGGTCTTTAAGACCCCTCTATGGAAGTGAAAGAAAGAAACATTTGTAGTAGGCGGTGTAGCCTCCAATTTCTTGAAGATCATAATGTCTTCCCTAAGTGATGTCACTTAGGATAATGACTTTACATGGAGAGCTTCAGATGTACCATAACCGGAAGGTTACGGTAAAATAAGGTAGTTTCTAATTCCTATAGAAATTGGTTGTCCATTAAAATGCTATGGTATGCTGGAACAGCATTAATATGGACAGTAACAAATCTTTCAGAGTCAGATATATGTGTTTATATAAACATATATATATATATATATATATATATATATATAAAGAGAGATTCACTTAATAACAAGAAGGGGTAAGACCTGCTTGAGAATATGGATAGAGAACCCCTTACTGGTTACACGTGGAAGAACCATGAAGAAGGTTACATGGAAACCAGTGGAATGTTCCTAGTCAGAAGTAGAGGTCTAGATTTCTTTAAAAATTCTAGACTTTGAATAACCAGAAATGGAGACCTACGTGAAGGGGTGCAGAGGAAATCCTTAGTCTTAAGACGAGTCTGGATCCTTCTATAACTTCAGTGGAGAAAAAGACGCAATATAAGGGGATACCATGTTTGTCTCTCTATGAGGGCAATATGAGTATCATGTGTTCTTTGTTCAGCATAAGCTCCAATGAAGTATTGGTAATTAGAAGGAATGCACTAGACAAGGACCGACTGCAGTGAAAAGGAATGCATCCCTGTTGCAAGAGCTCCACTGGAGATGTGGAACAACTCAGGGAATTAAGCAATTCTTTATGCTTTCACGTGGTCTAAGCCCTGGTTCGTTTTCCTTAAAAGGAAATTTTAAGGAAGATGGTAAGAATAAGAAAAAACCAGTCATGTGGGAGCATGACTGGGCAAAGCCTTTTTAACCATCTGGAAGTTACCCACCAGGAATGGCTCTGATGCTCTCTGGCAAAGGCTCATAGTTGCCGAGCTTTTTTGTATAATTGCAGAGCGCATGTTATAGGTTGCTTAGGTGAGATCTGGCTGTTTAATTGCCAGTGTGCAACCTAATCTATTCTGTTGGTGCCAGAAAAAAATTGAAGATGGCTAAGAATAGTAGACAGGCCGGTTGCCTGCAAAGATAAATTGCCCAAGTAGGTTTTGGAACCTGTCTTAGAATTATTTGTTATTAAGGCAGCAGAAAAGTTAGGTCCCATAGATTGGAAAAGGACCGACAGACATAATTAGGAGTGGTAAAACTCAATTATGGTACGATAGCTGCCTTAAAAGAAAATATTTGAGAAGACTGCAAAGGGGAAGAAAACTCTGTATGGGAACCACTTATTGGAGTAGGTATTGAAGAAAATCCTATGGCTTAAAAAGTAAGCCCTCCAGTTGAATAGTATCACAAGCTTCACCCCTCCATTGGAAATCAACATTGGCAATAATTCTCTCCCTGTTAAAGAGGAGATCAAATACTTGGGAGTCACTCTTGATAAGACCCTCAACCTCACCAAACATATAAAACTAACTGTAAAAACAATCTACTTCAAACTAAGGACAATCCAACAACTTAGACCATTACTAGATAACACTGATTTCAGAACCATAGTACAAACACTCATTACACCACATTTAGACTACTGTAACGGTATTCTTCAAGGGACCTCAAAGAAAAATATCCACTCACTTCAATTGGCCCAAAATGTCACCGCAAGGATTATCTCCAAAGCAAAATTAACAGATCATATATCTCCGATTCTTTATTCTCTCCATTGGCTTCCAGTATCATGCAGAATCACCTACAAATCCTTAATCAATACTTTTAAGATTTATAATAATATAGCTCCTTCCTTCTTATCCACGCTCATCAACATCCCTCTTGAAAACAGATCAAGACGAAGAATTAACCTTCACATGCTACAAGTACCTGATTCTATCCGAAAAACAAGTCAAAAAACAAGCAACACAGCTTTCTCATACTTTGCTCCTATATTATGGAACAACCTACCAGCTGAAATCAGAGAAATTAAGGATCTTCAATTATTTAGAAAAAATCTAAAAACCCACCTTTTCACCCTACACTATAATAACCTCCACAAGGAAGATAACCCTAACTCAGAGAAAACCACTGATCAGCAGTCACTCACTGACCCTACCTAGACAGGACATAAAACCCTTCACTCATATTCACTTTGCCCACCTCATTAAATTTCTCTTTGAAAGCAAAATGTGAATAAGTGTAATCAATGTAATATATTCCATTGCCGTTGTTTTACTATGGATAGCCAGTTACCTCATTGTATTATTGAGTTGCAATTTAATAGTTGAATGTTTACTTTTATAAATTTGTTCTATGTAAAAACCTGTTCTATGTAAAATAGTTCTAAACCTGTTCTATGTAAATTAGTTTCTAAACCTGTTCTATGTAAAATAATAGCATTCTATTATTAAACTTTGTTTACTTGTAAACCGCCACTGATCGCTGGAAGTGGCGGTATAGAAGAGATGTATAAATAAATAAATAAATCACTCTTAGACAGAATGTCTCGACTAAGAGGGATAGAAAGTAATAGAGTTGTGAAGACTTACAATTTGGTAAGCCTCTGAAACAGGTAAAGTCCCCCTGCAGTCAAAAGTAGGAGATATCCTTGTACAGGAAAACTGTCAAGGTGAAGGGCATAGCCTACCTTGTTATTAGTTGCTACTTCTCCTATTCCTTCAAAAAGGAGAGTAGAAACCTGTTACCTGTAGGGGATGATTATCCTCAATAGCTCTAGGAGCTAAAAGAATGGATTTCTCTTGCAGCAAGAGATTCATGCCTAGAGTCGAGGATTGAGTCAGTGTATTACTGATCTCTCAGTAAGGATGCTTCTGTTGATAAGAAGTAGGTTAGCGGTTCTGAACCTAAAACAGGAAAAAGAGATTTAATGAATAAAATATCAGAAACCGTGTGACTGCTGGGCTTGCTGAGCCTGTTGAGGTTTTGGTTTTCTTAGCCTGGTATGATGTTGCCCCTCTTTGGAAACATCTGCATGATGGGTAGAAGATGAATAAAACTTTTTCCCCTTAGGGGGATAAAGTTTGTTAGGAGATTTTTTACTAGCTGGGATAGAGGAAAGTTTTGACAGTCCTCTGAAAGCAACAATATCAGTGTTTAACTGATTAGCTTGGAATAAAGCATCCTTGTTAAAGAGATTTTCACCAGTACAAGGAGTATTTCCCAGCCTTTCTTGTACCCATTTGTCCAAGTCTGAAGCTTGGAGCCAGGCCATGCGTCGTGCCCCTATGGCTATAGCAGAATTTCTACTAATAGACTCAAAACAGTCCAGGGAAGCACGATTAAGGAACTTAAGAGACATTTTGAGCATGACTGACTGATAAGAAATAGTCTGCTCTTTTATGTTCTTGAAGAAAAGGGTTCAAAAGCTTTAAGTTCTTTGTGACCTCTTCAAGAGATAATCCCATATAGAAAATATATGAGATAATTCTTGCTGAAAGCATGGATGCCTGGAAGCATCGATGTCCAAAGGCATCCAAAGTCCTAGACTCACGACCTGGCGGATAAGAGGAGTGCTTCTTTGCACTCTTAATACGCCTCATTGCTGATTCTACAACAATAGAATGATGAGGAGGTTGAGTCTTTTGAAAACCTGGAGACGGTGGCACCTTGTACATAGTGTCAAGTGTCTTAGAATGTGGGGATACCGTTAAAGGAGTTTCCCACATTCTTAATAGTAGATCCTGTAAGATCTGATGCAAAGGAAGCATGATCACCTCCTTTGGAATTCAGGGGAATTGCAGAGTCTCTGAATCCCCTGGTATGGATTCTTTAGCAGGTATAGAAATGGCAAGTAAGTTTGCCTTATCAAGCAGAAAAGCTTGAAAAGAAATCTTCCCTGAGGAGAACCCCCTAAAATGAGGGGTAAAGGCTAGAATTGTTGAAAATTCAGCCTTGGTACCGATGGAGTCATCCCAGTCATCGGGATCGGAAGACTTGAAAGGATGAAGCATCAGATTTTCTTTAAAGCGATGTCTTCGGTACCGAGACGAGTCGGTACCGAGTCCTCCATGCTAGAGAGCGATTCCAGGCTCGGCATCGAAGGAAGCGAGTCTGTTGAAGCAAGCATGGACGGTACCGACACCAATGCCGATACCGGTACCGAAGCCGATATCGATACTCGAGGAACGGTCTGCAGCAACTCTAGCAGTACCGAAGTAGCTGAGAGCGCTAGACAACGTTCATCGGTGAGGAGTGTTTCATCCATCACCATAGCCGATGCAGGGGTGTCGGTACTGCTCGAAGCGGCCACAACCACCGAGCATAGCTCAGGTATGTTCATCGAGGTAAGAACTCCGGGAACAACCTGAAGCCCCGGTAATGCTTTGGAGCCTGAAGACTCCCGCCGGGGCTTTATTGCCAAAATGTCCTCGAGGGCAACGCCAGAGGCATCTCGATGCTTAGAAGGAGATCTACCACTCGAGGACTGGCTAGTCTTTACAGACTTTTGTTTGGTTACCTGATCCTGTGAAAAAGAAGATATTCTGGCTGGTGACATCGAGTCCGATGTGAACCGGGTATCGAGTTGTGCTTGATCCTGAAGACTTCTTCTGCTTGAGCTCCAGCAGGAGAGACACTCCAGTGGGCAATGGTCAGGACCTAAACATTTTAGACACCAAGTATGAGTGTCTAAAAATATATCTGTACCGCCACACTTTGAGCATTTCTTAAGGATAGTGGCTGGCTTTTCCATAATGGAAGGATAGAGGCCTAGTGGCCTAGAAACCGTCAGGCACTAAACAGGAAAAAATTCCTAAAGAAAAGAAGAAATTTTTTTAGTAAAGAGAAAGAAAAGCACCGGCGGTACCGGTGGCGTCGAGGGAAGGCAGACGCGACCACAAAAAACTAAGAATAAAAAGAAGAATTTTCTGCGGTGACAGGAATACGTCCTGCCGGCTCCGCGGAAAACTGATGAGAGGGAAGTGAATGGGCGGGAAGGCAGCGCGCATGCGTGTGGGATGCTCCCAAAGGCTTTCTTTTTGGACGCTGGGGAGCGTTCCCGCGCAAGCTCCGTCAGTACCGACGTACCCATATGTGAAGACTCATTCCTGCTTGTTCCTGGAGATATGGTTAATGCAAAATTTAAAATGGAAAAAAACAAAAAACTGCCATTATGTTGGCCACCCTCAATCTTTAGGTGCCGTAGATGATTTTAATGAAAGGTCACAGATTACTAATAGTGTATCTACATTTTTTAGTTCTTTCAGCACTCTGGTCCAGGTGATATATTGCTCTTTAGTTTGTCTATACGGCCTATTATATAAACTTCCTGGTTCACGAGATGTGTTTTAGTTCCTCTGAATCAATCTCCATTAAATACCATTTCTGGCATGGGTAGATTCCTTACATCTTTCTCAGTAAAGGCTGAAACAAAGAATCCATTTAGTTTTTTCGTAATGGCCTTGTCCTCCCTGAGTGCCCCTTTTCCCCCCGATGATCATCTAATGGCCCAAATGACTCCCTCAAATGAATCTGAAAAAGATTTTGTTATCAGTTATGCCTCTACAGGAAGTTTCTTTTCAAATTCTCTTTTTGTCTTCCTTATCAATGCCTAGCATAAGCACTAGCGAGTTTGATGCAATTTCCTGTTTTCTTCATTTTATGAAAGATGTTCTTTTGGCTGTAATAGCCTTTTTTACCTCACATTATAGACATGCTGTGAGTAATTTTAGAAAAAGAAATTCTGCATGTAAAGCTCATTTTACATATGGAAAGGGGCTCTCATTAAATTGCACATCTGTAAATGCATGCAAAACGTTAATGCACTGAAAGGTCATGTGTCATTTTACATGGACTATGCATAGGCTTTCCCAGGGGGCATAGTTTGAGTGGTGCTGTAATTATACAGATATTTTATAAAATACATAGGTATACGCATGGAATACAAACACAAATTTACACCATCTCCAGAGAAGCTATAAATTTCTATGTCTGAATTTGTGCACATTGGCGTTGATTCCAAGTGTCAATTTTATACAGTCACAAAGGTGTCTATGTTGCTTTTATAAAATGGGTGCTTTTTTGGACTTTTCACATGGTTGTTCTCTTATAATATTACCTCTCATATTACACCATACTTTACTCCTTGAGGCACAAGAAATCAGAGTAGGAAGTATTGAAGTGATGTCGATCCCTTTTCCCCTTCTTACCTCAAATTCTTCTGCTATCTTTGGCCCCTCTAGGAATAACCGAGTGCTCAGACACTCCACAGGCCCAAACTGGGAGTTGAAGTCCTTGAAATCATCAAAAACCTTGGAGTACATGGCAGCTGATATGACATCTTCTGGAGTGATGTCCTCCTCATGCTTGACCTTCAGGCCTTCCTCTAACTTGGCAAAGTCCATGGCTGGGAGGGAGGCACCAGGTCGGCCCTCAATGCGAGGAAGGTTTTTAAGCACCTGAGGGAAGAATGGTCTCAGTCAAAAAAAGGGTAAGAAATATAATACTGCAAAAGTGTGACTCTCTGCAAATCTTCCCTGTACAGCTCTACTCCGCTTGCTTGCTTTCTTTAATTTGGTTGGGTTCAACCGCACATTAACTTATCTTGTGGATTGACCTAGACTTTGCAATGACTATCTAACATGACCACCTAATTCCATGTCATCAGTACCTGAGACAAGTCTAGTTTTACTACCCCCCTTCCTAGCTCTCAATGCATGTAAGGACTTTTGGAAGGTAATTTTATAAAGTCTTTTTTAAGTGTATGGGGCCTTTTATGAAATACTGACTGTCTTAAATGTATGCACCTTGTTAAGCAGGCATGTATTGTCCCAGTAGGCACAGCCGTGGTCACATTCTGGGCAGAGCGTGGGTTGAGTTCATAAGTATACACACTGGATATAAAATAATCAACTCCTGTATTTCTGAACTTTATGCATGAACATTTTACATCTGCTCTTGAGCAGATGTAAATATTCACGCCTCTATTCAAGGCAGGATATATTGATTTATGTATTTATTTAAAAGGATTTGGTATAATCACCATTTTAGTGCTACTTCATAGCAGTTTACAAACAGTAAAACAAGCAGTTAACATTACAAAACAACACTTCCGGTGACATCACCAACCCGCAGGGAAGGCTGAGAGCTGAGCTTTGCCAGACAAACCCATACAAATAAGCAAAAGTGACCACAAGAAGCAAGAAAAGACCCCAAAATAACGAAAACTGCCTATAAATACAGCTACGAAAAGGGATGGCAGTGACGCAAAAATCCCCCCCGTCAACTTGCGGGACTTGGCGTATTTGGGCCTAGCAGTGAACACAGAGAGGGGGAGCGAGTGGAAGGAGAGCCCGTTGCAGGATGCAAAGAGGCAGTGACAACAGGCGTTTCGGAGCTAGTATAAGGCAGGGGACCAGTAGTACAAATAACCAAGGAGGAACTCCGCACTTGGTTTGGACAGCTGCAGTCAGAAATGGCAGGATTCAGGGCGGACATGGAAGCAGACTTCTGTGCTGATGTTGTGGAGCTTGGCAAGTGGGTGGAAGAAGTGGAAACACAGATGAAAGAAGTACAAGGCACAGTGAGTGGATTAAACTAAAATATTAAAGCCCTAGAACTATCTAAGGAACAGTTGGAGCTCAAAATTGAAGACTTAGAAAACAGGGCGAGGCGGAATAATTTAACAATTGAAGGGGTGCCTGAAAAGGAGGAATACAGGGACTGTGAACAGACAGGCAGGGATATCTGCAAGGCAGTTTTGGTGGCAACGGAGGAGGAAGTTGACAAACTGGAGATAAAAATGGACAGAGTGCATAGGGCTTTGAGCCCTAATAGAGGGGAATATCCCTGAGATATAATTATATGCCTTCAGGACTATAAAATAAAGAAAAGACAGCTGCCCAAATGAGAGAAGCTGGACAATTTAAATGGCAAGGGCATATATGTTGACTTGGCTACTGCAACTCTGCAATGCAGGAAAGCATGGAGAGGATACACACTGAAATTGCGTGAAGAGAATATAAAATACAAATGGCTGTATCCTGTTGGAACTGCCTTTACCTCCAATGGCATTACACGGAGAGTGAACACGATGCCACAATTAGTAACAGTAATAAAAGAAGCAGGACTTTCCAACACCCCAGAGACAGAATAACCGAGAGTGTACAAACCGGGGGAAGACTGCATTGTGGCAAAGAGTGGATAAAAAAGAGAAAACAAACAAGCACAGAGGGCTAAGGAAGACATCAGACAATTGCACTTAAATAATAACTCTGATCTATGAATACTGTTAAAGATTAACATGGTAATGGATATAGTAAATGATATATGAGTGAATGGGGTATGGAGCAAAGGAGAAGGTATCAGAATGAATAATAATGGAAATTTGGATGAATGGGAAGGAAGAGTGGAAGGCATTCATGGAGTACAAGGGGAAGGATGGATAAACGAAAAGGGGATGGTGGGACAGGGTAAGATGGAGTCACCTAAAAGTCAGCAGAGGCTTAGTAGTTGCTTAAGGGGGGGGAAGGGGGGAAAGGTTGAGGGCTTGGGAGGAATAGGTGGGGGGATCCTGTGTAGGGAGAAGGGAAGGCAAAAATAACGACAAGAATGGGAGATAGACAAGGTAAAGGAGTGATATGCAAGACTGCAACAATTAATAATAAAGGCCTCAATTCCTGGTGTAAAAGGCAAGTTTTCTTAAAAGGAGGAGGCAGGAGTAAGGCAGACATACTATTGATATAAGAAAGCGTAGTTACTCACCTGTAACAGGTGATCTCTGGGAACAGCAGGAATTTAGTCTTCACATACGGGTATTGTCGGTAACGACGGAGCCTGCGCGGGAATGCTCCCCAGCGTCCAATAGGAACGCTTTTGGGAGCATCCCTCAGCACATGCACGCTGCCTTCCCGCCTTTCCAACTGTCCCTCTTCAGTTAAGTTTTCAGCTGAGTGAAAGGATAGAGGGAGAGAGGAAAGAGACAAAGAGAGAGAGAGAGAGAGAGACAACTCCTAGGGGAGGTGGGTGGGTTGTGAAGACTAAATTCCTGCTGTTCCCAGAGATCACCTGTTACAGGTGAGTAACTACGCTATCTCCAGGAACAAGCAGGAATGTAGTCTTCACATATGGGACTCCCTAGCTGAAGATGCCAGGGAGATAGCCCCAGGAAGGTGCCACCCTAAAAAGGTAGACAAAATTCACCATCCAAGACCCCCTCTATAAAAAACTTATGTCTGTATTCTCATATTCTTTTTGTCAGAGCGAGCCGGAGGAGGGCTGGTACTGAATAGCTAGCCCACATCCGACGGCAGGCTTCTTTTATTCAAATAGGTTCACCACCTGAAAAAACATATTTATATTAAACTTATTCCAAGTCTTCACTTATCTCCAATTCCGAAAAAGATGTTTTAATCACACCGTTGCTCTCAACCTTAAATCTTCACACGACGTGCACATTTCGGGAAGGATCCCTGTTTCAAGTGCTTCACACAATCAGAAAAATTAGGCAACTGTGTCAAAAAACGCCATCATGATTGACCTGGAGCCGCATGACGGCGTTTTCTGACACAGTTGCCTAATTTTTCTGATTGTGTGAAGAACTTGAAACAGGGTTCCTTCCCGAAGAAATGTGCACGTCGTGTGAAGATTTAAGGTTGAGAGCAACGGTGTGATTAAAACATCTTTTTCGGAATTGGAGATAAGTGAAGACTTGGAATAAGTTTAATATAAATATGTTTTTTCAGGTGGTGAACCTATTTGAATAAAAGAAGCCTGCCGTCAGGTGTGGGCTGGCTATTAAGTACCAGCCCTCCTCCGGCTCGCTCCGACAAAAAGAATATGAGAATACAGACATAAGTTTTTTATAAAGGGGGTCTTGGATGGTGAATTTTGTTAATCTTGATTATAATTGTATTCACCGGATTAGGTTAAATTGTTTTCAACCCTAAAAAGGTAGGCATCCTTCCTCCCATGGATCTCTGGCATTCCACCAGGGTTGGTGGGTAGGAGTTGAGTTAGGTTTTAAAGAGATTTTGAAGAACAGCTTGGCCAAGGAAGGTATCCCGACGGGAGGCTTTATCCAGGCAGTAGTGGGCTGTGAAGGTGTGTACCGAAGCCCATGTGGCTGCTCGTCAAAGGTCATCGATAGACACAGAGTGGAGATTAGCCATAGAAGCTGCCATGGCTCTCGCATTATGAGCTGTGACATGGTCCTGAAGAGGAAGACCCTTACTTTCATAAGTAAAGGATATGCACTGGGCAATCCATTTAGATAAAGTTCTTTTGGAGACTGGACGTCCCAAATGACTAGGGTCAAAAGCTATAAAAAGTTGTGAGGACTTTCTATGTTGTTGTGTTTTTTGTATGTAAAAGGCTAAGGCCCTTTTACAATCCAAAGTATGAAGGTTTCTTTCTGCATTAGAGGCATGAGGCCTCGGAAAAAATACAGGAAGATAAATTGATTGGTTTAAATGAAAAGGCAAAACCACCTTTGGCATAAAGTGTGGGTGAGTCCGAAGAACCACCTTATCTAGGATGAAACCTAGTATAAGGAGGATCAGCCACAAAAGCTTGCAATTCACTAATGCGACGGGCAGAGGTGATTGCAATTAGGAAGATGACCTTCCAGGTCAAAAACTTAAGGGCTGTAGTGGCCAAAGGTGGCTTGATGGAAGGTTTAGTTAATAAAAGGCCTCTCATAAATCTTGATAGGAGTGGATGAGAGGAAATTGGTTGTCCATTTAGAGGCTTATAAGAAGCTGCAATTGCACTAAGATGGACTCTTAACGAATTGGTCTTTAAACCAGAATTCGATAAGTGAAGGAGATACTCTAGTATCGATTCTAAGGGTATGACCAGGGGGTTTAATCCCTTCTTGGAGCACCATAAAGTAAAACGTTTCCACTTGAAGGCATAAGATCTTCTTGTGAAAAGTTTCTTAGAAGCCTGAAGGATATCCTTTACCTGCTGGGACAGTTTGAAATCTTGGAGGTCTAAGCCTTCAGCAACCAGACCATGAGGCACAGGGACTGGGGATTCGGGTGCCATAGTGTCCCGTTCTCCTAGGAAAGGAGATCTGGAGCATGCCCTAACTCCAGAGGTGCCACTTGAGAGAGATGTAGAAGCAGGGAATACCACGTTTGGCGTGGCCATCGTGGTGCTATGAGAATCATGCGACCCCTGTCTCTCTGAAGCTTGAAGTGTTTTGGGGATGAGGGGAATGGGTGGGAAGGCATAAAGGAAGTCCTGACTCCAGTGAAGGAGGAAAGCATCCCTTGCCTGACAGTTGTGAGCCGGAATCCTGGAACAGAACCGGGGAAGTGTGGCATTCAGTGGACTTGCAAAGAGGTCTATGTCTGGAGTGCCCCAGAGATGAAATATCTTTGCCACCTGGTCTAGGTGGAGGGACCACTCGTGAGGCAGCAGTACTCGACTGAGTTTGTCTGCCCAAAGGTTTTGAATGCCTGGAAGATATACCACTAGAAGGTGAATTTGATGCTCTCTGGTGAGGGCCCACAGTCGTAAAGCTTTGCTGCATAATGACAGAGAGCCTGTTCCGCCCTGCTTGTTCACATAGAACATGGCTACTTGATTGTCCATCTGGACTAGGACTGTCTTGTAGCTGAGCTAGGCGTGGAACACTCGAAGAGCTAAATAGATTGCTCTTAATTCCAGGAGGTTTATATGTAAACCCACCTCCTGTGGAGTCCAGGTGCCCTGGGTACAGAGATGATTCAGGTGTGCTCCCCAACCCACCTGTGATGCATCTGTTGTTAGGGTGGCCTGAAAGAGGGGTTGATTGAAAGGAGACCCCACTGTCAGATTTTTTAGTGATTGCCACCATTGGAGGGACAAAACTAGTCATTGAGAGATTGTTATTTTGTCCGACAAATGACCCGTGGCCTGTGTCCACTATGTGGAAAGGGTCCACTGAGCTGCTTGCATGTGGAGGCGAGCATATGGAACTACATGAACTGTGGTTGCCATATGTCCCAGTAACTGCAGTAGCTCTCGAGCAGTGAGGGAGGATTTGCCTGCTGCTTGAGAAGCTAGTTGCATTATGCGAAGACACCGGGCTTGTGGAAGGAAAGCCCTTGCCTGTCTGGTATCCAGACAGGCTCCTATGAATTCTAGGCATTGGGAAGGAACTAGTTGAGATTTTGGGACGTTTATTACCAGTCCCAAGTATTGGAGGATTCGCATTGTATGGGACAGTGCAGTGCTGGTCTCTGCAACTGTAGGGGCTCGAATGAGCCAGTTGTCTAAGTAGGGGAAGACGAAAATCCCCAGGATTCGTAGAAATGCAGCTACTACTGCCATGCATTTTGTGAATACCCTTGGTACTGAAGCCAGACCAAAAGGAAGAACCCTGTACTGGAAATGTTTTCCCCTGAAAAGGAAACGTAAAAATTTCCTCTGATCTGGATGGATGAGAATGTGAGTGTATTCATCCTTTAAATCTAGAGAGCAAAGCCAATCCTGGCTTTGAAGGTATGGCAGAAGAGTTCCTAGAGAAATCATTTTGAATTTCTCTTGAACTTTGTTCAATTCTCTGAGGTCTAGAATGGGTCTGTGTCCTCCTGATTTCTTTGGAATAAGAAAATAAGGGGAGTAGAACCCTGCACCCTGTTGAAGAATGGGTACTTCATCTATTGCCCGTTGGGCAAGAAGTGTGGAGACCTCATGCTCTAGCAGATTGTCTGCAGAGGTTTGTGAATTGAATTGCTTTAGAATTGTAGGAGTGGGCATGCTGTGAAAATGAAGCTTGTACCCCTTTCCTACAATGGATAAAGTCCAATCTTCTGCTGTTATCTGATGCCATCTGTTGACAAAGTGGCATAACCTGCCCGGAATATTGGGGGGTTGGGGACCCCTCAGAGGCAGGGAGGCAAAGCTCTCTAGGAAGGAGTCAAAGCCCTTGAGGGGGCTGAACCTGGAGAGCTGGTTGGGCTCTCGGGCCTTTCGGCTTCTTTTGCTGTCTAGGTTGTCCCTTTTGGGCAACCTGACCTGGAGTTTGACTCTGCTGGGCAGAGGAAGGATAAAACCTCCTCTTTTTGCTAAAAGAGGGGTTTTTATAAGGCTTCCTTTTGGCTGGAGTGGCTGTAGACTTTGACAATTTATCTAAGGTAGAATTGTCAGCATCTAACTCGTTAGCCTTTTCCTGCCAGTTCTTGCCGAAGAGATTTTCCCCCGTGCAAGGAATGTTGCCTAACTTGTCCTGTGCCCAAGTCTCATGCCTGTAGCCAGGTAATCCGTCGTGCGCCAATGGCAACAGCAGAGGTTCTGCTGATGCATTTGAAGCAGTCAAAGGCTGCACGATTGACAAACTTGGAGACATCTTGAGCATGCTTAACTAGAGCAAGAAAATCTTGTCTCTTATCATCTGGGAGAAATGGGTTCATAAGTTCCAAGTCTCTTGTGACTTCCTTGAGGAACATTCCCATATATAGGATATATGAACTGATCCTAGCTGAAAGCATACAAGCTTGAAAAGTCCTGCGTCCAAAAGCATCCAGAGTCCTGCATTCACGACCTGGAGGATTGGATGCATGCCTCTTTGCACTCTTCATCCTACGCATGGCTGACTCCACTACCATTGAATGGTGTGGCAGCTGAGTTTTCTGAAATCCAGGACATGGTGGAACTCGATACATAGTATCAAGTCTCCTAGAGTGAGGAGAAGTAGTCAGAGGTGTCTCCCACATTCTGAGCATCAAGCTATGCAGAATTTCATTTCTAAGGCAGAGTGGCTGCCTCCTTAGGAGCTTTAGGATATTGGAGAATTTCCAATTCCTTTGATCTGGGTTCGTCTTCAGGAGCTACTGTGATTGAAAGACCTTTGGCCATATCACGGATGAAATCTTGAAATGACATGTCCTCTGGAGGTGACATTCTGCGTTGGGGAGAAGAGGGGTCCTTCTAGGAGAAACCCTCTAGTGCCAGCAGAATTGTCAGAGTCTTTGGAATCGGAGGAATCGAAGTATTCCTGACCCTAATGCTCTTGCAAAGCACGATCCTGGTACCAATCGAAGTCTGTACCAAACTGAGCCGGTACCACTTTGTCAATTCCAGCCAGAGATGGCATGGAAAGAGTTCCCACCGGGGCCGGTACCGTCGGTGTTGGTACCGGTGTCTGTACCGGCATCGGTGTCGATGTCGGTACCGGTGCCCATTGGACCACCGGTAGCACAGCTGAAAGGAGAGCTGCGATGCTGTGCTTGATAGCGAGGAACCTCTGGTCTATCAACGCTGCCGATGCCTGGGTGTCGGTACCGGTAAGGATGGCCGGAACCCCTGAGCATGGCACAGGTAGTTCTTGCGAGGTTAAGGCCTTGAGAACATCCTGAAGCCCCATCAATGCTTTGGAAGCTGAAGCCTCCCGCCGGGGCTGTTTGGAGAGCTAGCCTTTGAGGACCGGCTTTTATGTTTAGTTACCTGAGATCCATGGGAGGAAGAAGAGGCCCTTGACGATGTCGATGCAATGGATCTGGCATCTGAAGAAAAGAGGGTACCGAGCTTTGCAGCCCAGTTCTGTCTTCCTCTTTTAGTCATCCCCATACAGGAGAGACATTCAGTTGGAGAATGTTCAGGTCCTAAACATTTCAGACACCAATCATGGGTGTCAATGACGGAAATGGTACCGCCACACTTAGTACATTTTTTAAAACCACTAGTTGACTTATCCATGATTTAGGAATATGGGGCCTAGTGCCCAAAATGGCACCTAGCAGCAAGAGAAAATTTCTGAAAAGAAACAGTCTAAGTTTTTTTTTTTTAGTATGAAAAGAAAAGAAAAGAAAAGAACCGGCGGTACCGGTAGGCGTCATGCGGTAGGCTAGTGCGACCACAAGAAAAGAAATTTAAAGACGGAATTTTCTGCGGTGACAGGGAATAGATCCTGTCAGCTCCGCGGAAAACGAAGAACTGAAGAGGGACAGTTGGAAAGGAGGGAAGGCAGCGCGCATGTGCTGAGGGATGCTCCCAAAAGCGTTCCTATTGGACACTGGGGAGCATTCCCACGCAGGCTCCATAGGTACCGATGATACCCGTATGGGAAGACTACATTCCTGCTTGTTGCTGGAGATACTCACTTAAAGTGATCACAGGAAAAATGGTTAGTCAGTGGACGGTATGATCAAGTATACTTAGCACATAACCGGGAACACCCAAAAATATTTGTTTCTCAAGGACTTGTAGTAGAGGATGGATTGGTGGTACGAGATCCAGGAGGGCGATTTATACTGTGGAATGGGAAAGTAGCAGGGACAAATGTAGTCCTGTGCTGTATTTATGCACTTAATACCCAGCAAGATGTACCAACTAGCAACCGCACTAGAAGAGCACTACAAGAGCCAATAATAATAGGGGGGACTTTAATGCTACAATGAATCCTCGAGAAGATACGATTAGGGAAAACCCAGTGGGCAGTAAGGGAACGAATAAGCGATTACTAAAACTTATGAAGAAGTTGGGGGTAGTAGATACTTGGCGCCAACTACAGGGAAGCAGATAAGAATATACTTATACTCACATCCCCATACAATGTATAGTAGACTAGATATGGTATGGGTGGACCAGGCGGAGCAGGTAGAAATCGGGTCTATTATTTGGTCTGACCATGCACCAGTAGGAATAGCGCTTAACCTTTGATCTCAGGGGGGTGGACTACGCTTCTAGAGGCTAAATGAAGCTCTCCTGGAGGAGACAGAAGGGCTTAACAAAATAAGAACAGTAATAAAAGAATATGTCTCAAAAAAGCAATGTAGAAGTAAAATCTGCAATGGTCTGGTATGGACTCAAAGCAGTGGTGAGAGGCCATTTTCTAGCATTAGCAGTCCGACGAAAGCATCAAAAGGAAAAGAGGGAACAAGAGCTCTTATAACAGCTGAAGCGGTTAGAGACTGAACATAAATGGAAAGGAGGAAAAAAAGAAACGTATACAGATTAGGCAGATTGAACAGGAAGAGGAAGCCGATAGGCTGAACAGAATCAATTAACAAACCAGGGAAGTACTTGGCCTGCAAAATTAGAGAAAGAAAGACGCAAACACAAATCCTTATAATTAAAAATGGGGAGGGTCACTGGGTGCATACCACTGAACAAATCCAAAAGGTCTTACAAGACTACTATCAACAACTCTATAGTTCTGAGTATCAGGTGGAAAACTCAGATATTGAATAATACATGGCAGGGGTGGAACTGGAATAGCTGGTTGAAGAGGAAAAACAATGGATTGATCGGGAGATTGAAGAAATGGAGGTGGTAGATGCAATTAAAAGTTTAAAAGAAGGTAAGGTCCCCATCCTAGATGGCCTTACAGCCAAATTCTACAAAACGTTTTCAGTACAGATAAGCCCCATTTCTAAGAGACATCTTTAACGAAATGCTAAAGGGGAGAGAGTTCTTCCAGAAACAAGGGCCATAGCAGGAATTATGGTAATACCAAAACCCAGCAAAGATAGGGGAGTGTGTGGCTCATATAGGCCGGTATCGCTTATCACAATAGATGCCAAGATTTTTGCAAAAAGCCTGACGAACCGACTACAAAGATTCATAACATGGCTAATTAAAGAAGACCAGTTGAGCTTCATCCCAGGCCGGCAAACAAGTGATAATATACATAAATCTCTAAATCTAAAAAGGTTTGCGCGTAAAGTAAAGCATCCCTTCCTCTTGATGGTGGTTGACGCTGAAAAAGCTTTTGATTGGGTAGAATTGCTGTCCTGAAACAAATGGAATTCAGGATTAATTTCCTGATCTGGTAAGGGCCCTATATAAAGAGCCAAAAGTTTGGATAAGGGTGAATGGCATGCATTCAGAAACCTTCCCCCTAGGCAGGGGCACCAGACAGGGGTGCACACTCTCACCACTGTTATTCGCATTGGTTATAAGAACATAAGATATGCCATACTAGGTCAGACCAAGGTCCATCAAGCCCAGTATCCTGTTTCCAACAGTGGCCAATCTAGGTCATACGTACCTAGCAGTTTTCCCAAAAGACACAGGTTCCACAATGCTTGTACTGGGTCAAGCATTGATATCCTGGGTCTCTTCTTAATAATGGTTTATGGACCTTTCCTCCAGGAACTTGTCCAACCTTTTTTAAACCCAGCTACACTAACAGCCTTTACTACATCCTCCGGTAACAAATTCCAGAGTTTGATTACACGCTGCGTGAAAAAATATTTTCTTTTATTAGTCTTAAATAGTTTACCTTGTAGCTTCATTGCATGTCCCCTAGTCTTTCTATATTCTGATAACGTAAACAATCGATCTACGTTTACCCGTTCCACGCCGTTCATTCATTTATAGACTTCTATCATATCTCCCCTCAGCCGTCTCTTTTCCAGGTTAAAGAGCCCTAACCTTTTTAGCCTTTCTTCATAGGAGTATCCTTCCATCCCCTTTACCATTTTGGTGGCTCTTCTCTGAACCTTTTCTAATATCGCTATATCCTTTTTAAGATACGGTGACCAGAATTGCACACAATATTCAAGGTGCGTTCTCACCATGGAACGATATAGAGGCATTATAATATCTTTTGTTTTATTTTCCATTCCTTTCCTTATGATACCTAGCATTCTATTTGCTCTCTTGGCCGCCGCTGCACACTGGGCCGAGGGTTTTAACATGTTATCCACAGTGATGCCTAAATCTTTTTCCTGGGTGGTGGTTCCTAATGTGGAACCTTGCATCGTGTAACCATAGTTTGGGTTGTTCTTCCCTAAGTAAACCTATACACAATAATATTCAATCCCTCCACGAATAAGTAAAAATGGCTAGAGCTGTTTTGCAGTAAATGAATACACTTTTTACTATAAGTGTATTTTGAGCAACGCTTTTTGGTAACAAATACATCCAAAAGTGTTTAGCTATGTAAATCTGAGACCGTTGTTTCCACTTATAGTAAAAAGTGTATTCATTTACTGCAAAACAGCTCTAGCCATTTTTACTTATTCGTGGAGGGATTGAATATTATTGTGTATAGGTAACTTAAACCCTCTTATATACGACCTACATAACTTGTAATACTACACTTCCCTAAGTAAAGCCTAGGTAAAGCCATTGGCTGAAAAGGTCAGGCAGACTAATGAAATAAGAAGATAAGGGTGGGATCAGAGGAATATAAGATTTCACTCTTCGCAGATGGCATCATCTACACACTGGAACAACCCTTGCAATCACTACCCGTCCTATTACAAGATGCTCAAAAATATAGTGCTGTCTCCGGCTACAAAGTCAATACAGGGAAAACTGAAGTCCTTAGAATTCACCTAGACTCCAGGGAAGAATCACAAATATGGCATGATTTTCCTTTTCAGCGGGCAAAAAATAAAATAAAATATCTTGGAGTGCAGGTCAGCAGAGAATGGGTGGATTTGTATCAATGTAACTATATCCCCCTAGTTAAAAACATGATGGATGATCTGGTAAGATAGGATATACCGTACTTCTCATTGTTTGGTAGACATTAATTTAAAAAAGAGAAATTAGACTTACCTGCTAATTGTTGTTCCTTGAGGTACTCCATTTCAGTCCCTCACCTCTGGGTTATGCACCTCTTCTCGCAGCATGGAGACTGGGCATGTCAGAACTGTGACACCACTGTAGATATCCTGCTGGCACCTCCCACCAGTTCCTAGTGATCTAATGACAAAGCAGACTCAAAGGAGCAACAAATAAGTAGCTATAATATTAAATACAATTTAACTTTAACACTGAACTAAAATCTCGTAAATGAGAGGATAACTCTCCCGCTCCCGTTTGCAGAAATAGGACAGAAAGGAGAGAGAAGAAAGAATACAAGGTATACTTTACCTAAATAGAGAGCACATTTGCTGAACTTCTCCTACTGGATTGTAGTCACCGCGCATCACACAGCATGCTTTGCGGAAGCTGACCAAAAGACCCCCGGGAGGGAATGAGGACTGAACTGGAGTTCCTCAAGGAACAACAATTAGCAGGTAAGTCTAATTTCTCTTTTCTTATCGTCCCTCCAGTTCAGTCCCTCACCTCTGGGATGTAACACAGCAGTAAACTATTGGGAGGGACTGGTCCACCCGGACCGCAAAACTGCAGACCTGAAACAGGCATCTCCCACCGCTTGGACATCCAGGCGGTAATGCTTACTAAAAGTATGCAAGGAAGACCAAGTGGCTGCTCTGCAAATCTCAACCAGCGGAACTAAGCTATGCTCTGCCCACGAAGCCGCTTGCATTCTAGTAGAATGAGCCCGCAGCCCCAAGGGCACCTGATTACCTTGCAAGATATAAGCTGACGCTATTGCTTCACGAACCCATCTGGAAATTTAAGTTGTTTTGGCCGCCGCTTCACCTTTACGCGGCCCACCAAAGAGAACGAACAAATGATCAGACTTGCGGAAGGACTCCGAGACCTTCAAGTATCGCCAAAGTACCCTCTTAATGTCTAACAAATGCAAACTACGGTCCGATGCGGTCTCCCCCAAAACGGGCAAAGAGACCGACTGATTCACAAGAAATGGCGAAACTACCTTTGGTAGGAAAGACGGTACGGGACGCAACACTACTTTTTCGCTAGAAAAAGTCAGAAACGGTTCCCGACAGGACAAAGCCTGCAACTCAGAGATTCGACGTGCAGAGCAAATGGCTACCAAAAATACTGTCTTCAAAGTCAAATCCTTTAGGGAAGCCTGATGCAAAGGCTCAAAAGGCTCCCTTGTCAAGGCTCCTAAAACCAGATTGAGATCCCACGGAGAAGAAACCACCCTGTGCAAAGGACATAGACAGGATACCGCTCTCAAGAAACATACATCAGCATGGACCCCCAAAGGAACTCCTTGCACCTTTCCTCGGTAACAAGAAATAGCTGCCAACTGCACCCTCAACAAACTGACAGCCAATCACTTATCAAACCCGTCTTGCAAGAAACTCAACACTGTTGGTACAGATACTGAGGCCAGACGAAACTGCCGTTGAGCACATCAGTCCTCAAAAACACGCCAGACGCGCACATATGCTAAGGAAGTGGACCTCTTTCTGGCCAGAAGCAAGGTGTCAATCACCGCCTTGGAATAACCCTTCTTCCTTAACCGAGTCCTTTCAATGGCCAAGCTGTAAGCAAGAACCAATGTACTTGAGGCATTCGTAGAGGACCCTGAAGCAGCAGATCCTTCCTTAGCGGCATCCGCCACGGTTCCCCGTCAAGCAGACGCACCAGATCGGCATACCACGAACGACGAGGACAATCTGGAGTTACTAGAACCACTCTTCCCCAATGAGCCTCGATGCGCTGTACCACTCGTCCTATGAGCGCCCAAGGGGAAAACACGTAGAGGAGACCATGAGCAGGCCATTGTTGGAGTAAGGCATCTAGACCTTCCAACATTCATTCTCGTCGCCTGCTGTAAAAGTGACTGGCTTTGGCTGACCGAAAGGTCGCAATGAGATCCATAACCGGAGATCCCCACTTGAGGACAATCTGAGCAAACACCTCCGGATGAAGCTCCCATTCTCCGGGATCCACTCGAACCCGGCTGAGAAAGTCCGCTGTCACATTGTCCGTTCCCGCAATGTGCACTGCCGACAGAGCCTGAAGCCGAGGCTCTACCCAATTGAAGAGACTTTCCATCTCCATTTCCAGAGCCGCGCTTCCCGTGCCCCCTTGACGATTGAGGTACGCAACCGTTACGGCATTGTCCAAGAGCACTCAAACTGCTCGACCCCGTAAGGTGGATTCGAAGGCCCGAAGCGCTAGAGCTACCGCTTGCAACTCCAGCCGATTGATGGACCATTTGGCTTCCTGTTCGGTCCAGCCGCCTTGTGCGAAGAGCTCTCCGCAATGAGCTCCCCATCCTGCGAGACTGGCATCCGTTAACACTGGCATACACTGTGGTTGTTCGAGAGGCATGCCCGCCGTGAGATTCTGCGGATGAAGCCACCATTTCCTGACCCGCAATGGAAAGGGGAGGAGCTTGGACAGAGAGTCGTTCTGGTGAGACCATCGACGGAGCAGTGACCTCTGTAAGGGACGCATGTGAGCTCTGGCCCATGGTACAACTTCCAGAGTCGCCGTTATTGTCCCTAACAAGCAGAGATAGTGCCAGGCCGATGGTGCAGGAGTCCGCAAAAAATCACGCACCAGAAGCCGCAGGCCCTGGGCTCAGAGATCCGGCAGGAAAACCGATCCGACATGAGTGTCAAAGCAAACTCCCAAATACTCTAGAACTTGTGTCGGAACCAATCAGCTCTTGGCCATATTGACCACCCAACCGAGCCTCTGCAGGAGCTCTACGACTTTGTCTGACACTCGTACACTCTCGGCCCTGGACTTTGCCTGAATAAACCAGTCATTGAGATAGGGATGAACTAATACTCCCTCCTTCCAAAGAGGAGCCGCCGCCGCCATCACCATAACCTTGGTGAAAGTGCGCGGAGCCGTCACCAGACCGAAGGGCAACGCCTGAAACTGAAAATGCCCCCATGGTAGTGCAAATCTTAGAAACCTCTGATGCTCTGATCTGATCGGAATGTGTAAATATGCTTCAGTGAGATCGAGAGACATCAAGAACTCCCCTTGATGAACCGCCACTATAACCAAACGTAAGGTCTCCATTCGGAAATGAGGTACCCGCAAACAGCAGTTTACCCCCTTGAGATCTAGAATCAGGCGGAAGGCCCCATTTTTCTTTGGCACCATGAAATAAATTGAGTATTGACTGATACTATAGTGCTCTCGCAGGAACCGGAATCACTGTTCCCAGCTGCAAAAGACAAGCCAGAGTCTCCCGTACTGCAATCATCCTTTCTCGCCCCCTGCACAGCGACATGACAAAAGAGTCGACCACCGGACATGCAAACTCGAGAGAATAACCTTTGCGAACGACCTCCAACACCCACTGTTCGGATGTTATCTGGACCCACGCAGGAAGAAACTCCCAAAGTCGACCCCCTACCGGCTGAATTCCTGCCTGGGTCCACCTCGTTTCATTGTGCTTTCTGAAAAACTAAGGAAGAGGGACTAGCAAATCCTCTGCCCGCTTCCCGGAATCCTCTAAAACATTGCCCTCGAAAGGAAAACCGTCCTCTTTGAAAACCTTCCAAACGGGAGGTACGAAAACGCCTGAAATCCCGAGGCTGTCCACGGGAAGGTAACGGGGCTCGGCCATGCTTTGGTTTATTCTCCAGCAAGCGACCTCCTTTAGAATCCCCCAAATCCTTGGCCAGCTTATCAAGATTTTCTCCAAACAACAGCTTCCCTTTAAAAGGAAGCTTGCTCTGACGCGACTTGGAGGAACTGTCTGCCGCCCAGTTCCTGAGCTAAAGATAATGGCGTGCGGCTACCAAGGAAGCCATGCTATTCGCCAAACCTCTAATAAGATCATAGTGGACATTGGCCAAATATGTGGAACCTGACTCTAGTCTTGTCACATCAACTAGCTGCTCCTGTGTTTGCTGAACTGGCTGCTGCAAATGCTGCGACCAGCGAAGGCATGCTCTCGCAACCCAAGCTCCACAAATAAAGGCCTGCAGAGTCAGAGCATTAACCTCAAAAACTTGCTTCAATAAGGCGTCCACCTTCCGATCCTGTACGTCCTTCAAAGTCGCACTACCTTCAATTGGAATGGTAGTCTTCTTTGTGACAGCTGAAACTGCTGCATCTATACGTGGAGAACGAAACACTTCCTATTCTTGATCCGCCAAGGGATAGACACGATTCATGGACCTTACACCATGCAAGCCTGCCTCGGCACATCCCATTCATCCTGAATCATCTGCTTAACCACACAGTGAACAGGAAAAACCGCCTGGGGACTTTTGTACCGCCTGAATGAGAGGCTCCTCCAAACCCTCATCCTCCGCTGGTACCACCGACGAAAGGTTGAGAGCCTGAAGGGACTCTGTAATGAGCGCTGTCAGCTCCTCCCTTCAAAAGACTCTGATAATCCTTGCTTGATCTGCTTGTTCCTGAATCTTACCTTCCTCTAAATCCTCCATCCCGGCTTTCGGCTCCATCTCAAGGTCCTCAGCATCTGGCCAGCCTGAACCAAGAGGCTGATCTTCCACTGACTGGGCCCTCTTAACCGGTCTCGCATCACTACCACCGAATCTTTCGGTGGTCGCTTGGCCTCCTGCCGCCCCAAGAAGCGAGGCATCCGCGACTACCCCCTGCTGCCGCAAGCAGTAAGCCTGATGAAGCAGCAGCACAAAATCTGGGGAGAAACTCTCAAAAGCTGCCCCCGACACCATGGGAGTGGCGGGATTTCCAAGCAAAGCCAAATTTGAAGTAGGAAGAGCGGATGGAGACTCCCGCAGAGACTCCCCTTCTGCAGAAATGGCAGCACCCTGCACCACCAGAGCTGTGCCTTCTTTAGACCGATCCTGCATTTCTTGCTTCATAGTAAGCGCCTCAGATGCGCAGCCACGACACCCCCCCGCATCCAAGACCAAGCCCCTATGGGCGCCACAAACTAGGCATTGTGGCCGCGTAGGCATTAGCGCTACAGGATCGGAGAGACTGGATAGTAAAGGAAATGGCTTCCACAGACCACAAAAGAGGGCAACTAAACAAACACATGCAGAATCTGCTCTTATTTTTTTTATTTTTTACTTTTCTGTACTGGCCCTTTAAGAGCTCCAAAACATTAAAAATTAAAAGTAATCAAAATTAATTCCAAGTAGGAGGAAGTGACGTCACCGACTGGGATGGTGGTCTGATACCACAGCTCCCTCCGAGATATAAAGAAATAAAGCAATAATCTTTAGCATTGGGCTCCCTCACCCCCGGGAGAGAGAATATTTTGGAGCTGAAAGGTCGGGGTACAGGATGTCGACCAAAAAAAAGCTGGAAAAGTACCGCTCTAGCTACGCTCCCCTCCGTTCTCAGAAGGAGAGGGCCGAGAAAGACGAAACCGAAACTGAGGACGAGCTTGAAAATGCTGACGAGACCTGCACTAAGGGGGATCTTCGGCGCTGGTGCCATGAAATTAAAACTGAAGTCCTGGGTGTTAAACGCGAAGTGAAGGAACTCTTTGCGGAATATCGCCAGGATCTACAGGCTCTGGGACAATGCGTTGAAGTCCTCGAGGAACACGTGGATGAAATGGCCGCGGCTGCTCAGGCAGCGCGCTCCATGACAAGCCGCTGGCAGGAAGTCACGGAGGAGTTGCGGGAGAAAATTGAAGACCTTGAAAATAGGTCTAGACGCTGCAATATCCGCATCCGTGGGGTCCCTGAGGAGGACCGCTACAAACAGGCGGTCAATGTGGTGCAGGAAATCTGCGAGGCCCTGCTGACTGGAGAGGATCAGGCCTCGTCGGGCCTTAAAGCTGGGATCAGTATTGAACGGGCACATAGGGCACTCAGATCTCCCCCAGGGAATCGGCCACGGGACCTTATTGCCTGCCTAACTAGCTTCCCACAAAAAGAGGCGATCATGAGAGCGGCAGCTACGAAAGGTAAACTACAATGGCAGGGCTCAGAGATTGAGGTTTTCCAGGACCTCGCACCTCAGACTTTTCAACGCCGGAAGCAGATGCGGCCTGTTACCGAGTATTTGAGGCGTGAAAATATTAAATACAAATGGCTTTTTCCCTTTGGTATTCAGTTTGCTGCCGGAGGGGCGACTCATCGTGCTAAATCTCTCTCAGAAGCCTGGCAGTGCTTGGACAATGTTAAGGCCCCGAACCTGCCTAGGACCCGCGCGGCCCCTGACACGCCTGACCAGAACCGGGAACAGTCCCTTATTCTGGACAGGCTGAAGTGGCAGCGGATCCCCACAAAGGGACATCGCCTTCATCGGACATCTGGGGGCTGGAGCTGGGCGGGCCTCGGACGCCGCCAGTCGCTACCCTGGAGTAATAATCCCTTGAGGCTGTGACGTGGAGCACAAATCTGGGGAGCAACTCCGGGCTCAAGAAGTGAGGCGCACCGGGTAGTCTGCATAGAGATTTTTCTTTTGCGAAGTGAATCTCCCCCAGACTCGATTGGCTAGCAGTGCTCCGTTTATGGACTGTATGACTGGGTTACTTTGAAGTGGAGGGGGCCTGGCTGGTGACTTCTTTCTACCTCCCAGTTCGGAGCCTGGCCTGTACTGGTTTGCAGCTGTCTGCTGATATCTGTCTCGAGTTATGTTACAATTAATCCTGCTGTTTCTGGGGGGGTTACAGTTTGGACTTGGGAGATGGGGTGCCTCATTAGTTGTGATTATGATGCACAGGCTGTCTCAATGCTCCTTTTTCTTCTTTGTCTCTTTCTCCCTCAACCCTTTAATGCAGGAGGGGCCATGTTTTCTTGCTGTGTATCCTCTTCTGGTCAGGAGGTTCCCTGGGGGGGGGTTTCAAAGGTTCAGGATATGGCATGGATAGATACTGAGAAAAATTCTTTATGTTATATAAGGCAGGGGGTGGGGGGGGCTCTATATTTATTTATTTATTTATTTATTTAACAATTCTTTTATACCGCGCTATTATAATCAGTGCGGTGTACAATAGAACAAGAACATACTACAATGCATACAGGTAACATTGAGTTTTACATTGAACAGGGAAATTCAACAATAGGACAACCGGGGGAACTATGTACAGAATAACTTAATGGTATATACAGTAATATCAAACTCGATTGGATGTGACAATGTGGTTCACTAATAAGACTAGAGAGAAAGGTTGACCTGCTAGCCCTTTTCAGGTTGTATTGAGGTGGTAGTTTTGTTAGTGACTAGGTTGACTTCTGGGTAGCATTTTGTAAACAGGTGGTATTTCAATGTTTTTCTGAATAGGATTAGGTTTAGGATTAGGTTTTTATTATGGCACAATAAAAATCTCGGAAGGTCCGTTTCTTCCTCCGAAGAGGCGACACAGGCATTGGGCCTGTGGAGAGAGGCATGGAGGGTGGGGGGTTGGGGGAAGGGGGGGATCCACACCCGGGGGTAGGGGGGGGATGGGCGAGGATGGGGGGTTAGGGAGTGGGAGGGGGGGCCCAAGCTTGCATATAGGCTGGAGTTGCTAAGGCTAATGTGGTTGAAGTTACTGGATGGCGGGTCTTAAGGTGGGATCTCTTAATGTTAGAGGGCTTAACACTCCCCAAAAGCGGAAAGCATTATTTCAGGAGGCTAAGCTACACCGCTGGCAAGTAATTTTTGTACAAGAAACGCATTTACTGCCGAAAGATGAGCATCTGCTGCGTCATGGGGCATATAACGATATCTGGTTTAACGCGGAAGGTTCCCATAAAAAGGCTGGAGTGGCTATTCTGGTTCACAAAGACGTCTCCTTTCAGTTGGGGGGAGTAATTAAAGGCATTAAAGGACGAGTTCTGTTAATCTGGGGGGAGTTACAGGGGCAGGCGGTCACCTTCTTGAATGTCTATGGTCCAAATGATCCCTGCACGGACTTTTGGAGCGCGCTTTCAAACTGGCTTTCAGATAAAGTTCATGGAGCCTTATTGATGGGGGGGGGGGGATTTTAATGAGGTGTTGAACCCACGAAGAGATAGGTCTTTAGGGGATATCAGAGGGGACACTAAAGGACGAAATCAACTCAGGAGTTTAATGCAGCGATATGGGCTGTGGGACCTCTGGCGACAGGGGAACCCGCAGGGGCTCGACTATACGCATTATTCTCAGGTACACCATAGTTATAGTAGAATAGATTTTTTTTCTCGGGGATGCTACATGGTTCCCACAACTTTTGAAGGCCGGTATTGAACCCATGTCCTGGACGGATCATAGCCCGATTTGGGTGGAGTTTGGCGGGGAGAGGGATATAAGTGGTAGGTCCTTCTGGCGCCTTAATGAAAGCCTTTTGCAGGATCCTACTGTGATAGCTAGTGTCACCGATGAAATCAGAAATTATTGCGCAATGAATGATACGGGGGATGTTTCCTTTTGGATTCAGTGGGATGCCTTGAAGGCGGTCCTACGTGGGGTGTTGATACAAAAAGCTGCCCGTAACAAGAAAGCCAGGGGGGAAAAAGTGGCTCAGTTGCTTCAAAGGGTTAGCGAGTTGGAGCAACGGCATAAACAGGGGGGGGCAGCTCGTATACAAGCGCAGTTGGCGCATGCACGAGCAGAACTAACCTCCTTACAGCTGGAGACAATTAATTTCCAGCTTCGTCGTATTAATCAATATTATTATGAATTTCATAACAAAGCGGGTCGACTTTTGGCAAGGAAGTTACAGGATCGGGATCGGCGCTCTACCATTTTGAAGGTTAAGGGGCCGGGGGATCGGCTTATTTTTCGGCCTAAGGACATTCGAGAACAATTTCAACAATATTATGAAACTTTATATACCAGCGAGATCGTTGGGGATCCACTGGAGGCGTTTAAATATGTTCAGGATGGGGGGGGTCTTCCCGTTATCTCCGATCTGGATCGAGAGCTTTTGAATCAGGAGGTTACTCTGGAGGAAATTTCCCAGGTAATCAAGGGCTTGCCTTTGAATAAATCCCCGGGATTAGACGGATTTCCAACGTTGTTCTACAAGAAATTCCGGACGACGTTAGCTCCATTGTTGCAACGTTTATTTAACGCTGTTCTCCAGGGACAGCAATTGCCTCCTTCAATGAACCAGGCGGGGATTACCGTGATAGCAAAGCCAGGCCGCGACCCTACCATTTGTGGCTCTTATCGACCCATCTCTCTTTTGAACACCGATGGGAAAATATTGGCGAAGATCTTAGCTAATCGTTTGGGACGAATATTGCCCAATCTTATTCACTCAGACCAAACGGGTTTTATTCAGGGCAGGAACACGGGCGATAACATTCGAAGAGTAATTCAGGTGATGTGGGCTGCTCAACATCAGAAACAGGAACTCCTTATTTTGGCAGTAGATGCCGAAAAAGCATTCGATAGAGTAGAATGGGGGTTTATGTTTGCGGTACTACGAGCAGTGGGGATCGGCCCCAATATGATGTTATGGATAAGGGCGTTATACGCCCAACCGGTCGCCACGGTAAAAATTAATGGTCGGCATTCCGAGTTTTTCTCCTTGGGGAGGGGCACGAGGCAAGGGTGCCCACTATCCCCTTTGCTGTTTGCCTTAACGATGGAGCCTCTGGCTCAGCATTTACGACAAAATGTGGATGCTCTGGGGTTAACCATAGGATCGACAGTACATAAACTGGCGATGTTCGCAGATGATCTCTTGTTATTCATCACACGCCCGTTGCTTACATTGCCCATTTATATGCTGGAGTTGAAACGCTTTGGGGCGGTCGCTGGGTTCAAGATCAACTGGGATAAAACTGAAGCTTTGAGTGTTAACCTGTCTGGCGCACTAACAGCGCATTTACAGGAGTGTTTTCCCTTTCGATGGGCGGCCAGTAAGATCAAATATTTAGGGGTGTATATCACACGCAATTTGGACCAGTTATATGGCGCTAACTATCCTGGGTTGTTGCAACGGATCAGTAGAGACTTGGAGAAATGGAACCAGGAGGGTATATCTTGGCTAGGCCGGATAGCGACAATTAAGATGATGGTCTTACCTCAACTGCTATACCTTTTCCAAGTCTTGCCTATTAAAGTCCCCCAAAACGTTCTTTGCAAGCTTCAACGGAAGCTGTTTTTGTTTATATGGCGGCATAGGCCTCCCCGCATTGCACGGAACGTTATGTGCAGGGCCCGGAGGAAAGGGGGGTTGGGAATGCCGATGATTGCAGATTATTACCTAGCTGCGCAAATGCGGCATGTGATGGAGTGGTGCGAACCCGTGCAGTCGAAAGGGTTTCTTATGGTTGAACAGCACGCCATACCGCATTACAAATTACATTGGTTGCCCTGGTTACAGAGGGGCATCCTATAGGGGGAATGGACTTGTAATCCCTTTATCCGTCACCTTTTGGGAGAGTGGGGTAGGGGGTGGCGAAGAATAAACACTAATCTGGGGACGTCTTTGCTCTCACCAATATGAGCCACTCCAGCCTTCGAGCCGGGCAAGGAAAGGGTCTACCAGATTTGGGAGGATCGGGGCCTGTTCCAATTTGTGCATCTACTAGATGATGACGAGGTCAAGTCCTTTGATCAATTGAAAGCAGCATTCAATTTAGATAAACGAGATTTTTTCGCTTATTTGCAGGTTACGCATTACCTGCGTCAAAAAGTAATTCGGGATCGTATAGACGAGGGACTTAATGACCTCGAGGCCTTGTGGGTAGGGCATCATTCCTCTAGAGGCTTGATTCGCTTGCTTTATCTTGGTTTGCGGAGGGCCCTGGAGGGGGAATCCCGGCTAAAATATATGGTGGAATGGGAAAGAGATCTGGGGCTGCATTGGGAGGATGAAGGATGGCAGGCTATTTATAAAGCAGCGGCCCGATCCTCTCTTTGCACTCTAATTCAAGAGAATACATATAAACTCCTAATGCGGTGGTACTATACCCCTGAGAGATATCATAAGATGTTTCCTGAGGTGTCAGATCTCTGTTGGAGGGGCTGTGGGGCTAGGGGAACCTACTTTCATATGTGGTGGGAATGCCCTCAGGTCTGCTCTTATTGGATGAGGGTTAGGGATCAGATGGCCCTTATTTTTGGGGTACGACTGGAGCTCAGTCCCTCTCTATTTCTTCTGGGTGTCTGGCCCGATAATATGTCATCTAAATGGTCCCGACCTATGCGGACCTGTATAGTTGCGGCCAGGTGTGAAATCGCATGGAAGTGGAGACAGGGGGGTGCGCTTGATCTACACCATTGGACTATTCGATTACAGTCAGTAATGCATATGGAACGCTTGACTGCCCTCCGGAGAAATCAGGGGGAGCGGTTCGAGCGTCAATGGCAACCACTAATCGCCCATTTTGCAGCTTCGGGGAAGCAATAGTTTTCTTAGCTGAGAAGGGGGGAGGGGGGAGTTAGGGCAATAGTAGTTGTTCAATGTCCATTTTGGTAGGAGGGGAGGGGTGGATGGGGGTTGTCTACTGTCTTTTTTCTTGTATGTAGCACCCAATGATACATTGTTGGGGGGGCGGGGTCGCAGGCTCCTTTTGTATATCTATCCAGTGTTATGCTTATTTTGTATTCTGTATTGTTGGCTTGGGGAAACAGAAAAATTTTCAATAAAGCTAAAGTTATAAAAAAAAATTAATTCCAAGTAAGCAGAAAACTACAAGGATTAAGCTGTCAGCAAAGAGAAAGAACTGTGAAGAAAAAACAGCGGGAAAAAGACCCGCCAAGATCCTGAGCTCTGCTAACCCATAGAACCTGCTTCACACGCGGCAGCAGGCCTCAAAAACGCTCACAGGACACTAGCAGCAAAGATTTAAACACTCACCTCTTCCTCCAAGACCCTCAGATCCTCTCTGCACCCCGATAAAAATAACGGGCTTCCCGTGAGCAGCACAGCTGAGAAAGGCTGTCAGCTGGCAACAGCAACAGAGAAACAAAGCCCGACGACAGTTTCTGACTGGAAATCTACAGCACAGAAAACTGAGCCAGTAAGGAGATGAAAAGCCTGCTAAAGAATTCCCCTCCATGCCAACAAGGAGGGGAGAGCAGGCAAAGGGGACAGAAATAAATGGGAGGGAGAAAAGAGACTCCTCTAAATCCCTTCTGATCCCCTCTCAGCCCTTGTTTTTTTTTTAAGTTCTTAAACAAGTTTTAATGAGCTTTAAAGCTACAGATCAAAAGAAAAAATGTTATAGGGAGAAAAGTAAAACTAAAAACCCTAGCTAAGCTGCCTAAAGCTCCTTATCTGCTCCTCTAGTGAGCCCAGTACCTAGGCTCACTACCTCCAGCTGCATGGAGATTGGGCACACTGGGAGCTGGTGGGAGGTGCAAGCAGGATATCTACAGTGGTGTCACAGTTCTGACATGTCCAGTCTCCATGCTGCGAGAAGAGGTGCACAACTCAGAGGTGAGGGACTGAACTGGAGGAACAATAAGGAAAAGAATATTCTCATATATCTGGAGACAAAGACCGCCGAGGGTACAAAAAGCAACAATGTAAAGAGGGAAAAGGGAGGGGGGGCTAGCAGTCTCTGAACTTGTAAGATATTACAAAGCAGTACAATTGAAAGCCCTGATGGGTTGGTCTAAGGGCCCCAATGGAGTAGAATTGAGCAAGTGGGAACAGGACCAGAGCTTCTTACAGATAGACTGTGGAGAATGGGAAGAAATGTAAGGGTGAGACAGGAGAATAACCCTTTTATAACACGGACTTCACATGTGTGGCAAAAGGCACATAAACAATTGGTGGGAGCAGGAGGGAGCTTAAGAATGCCAGGCATCATAAAGTATAAGGGATTTCAAGAAGGAGGCGCATCAAAGATTTTTCTACAATGGGCAGAAAAGGGATACAATATGTGAGCCACATGCTAGGTTGGAGGCCCAATGGCCCCCAAATGCAGTCTTTGAAAGCTGGGGAAAATTGCTCCGCGAGGGCTCCGTCGGCGCCGACGTCACTCATATGTGAGGACTGACTTCCTGCTTGGTCCTGGAGAATGGAAGTTTACATGAGGACCCGATCCCAATAATATATTAAATCATCATATATATATATATATATATATATATAAGTGAATGACAGCCTATAAAACTCAAGGTATAGAGACCTTTAATAGTTCTTGGCAGCCATACAGGCAATGGCTGATGAAGCAATGAGATGGAAACAAGGATATTAAAATCTATATCCCTTTGGGGAACTACTGTCTATCTATACAGGATCTCAGAGGGAAGGGTAGGGGCATGGTAGAATAAGGGTGAAATGAAGGTAGTGTATCAATAGACAGTAATAGAGCTTGGAGAAAAGTTGTTAATAGATAATAGTTCTATAAAGTTATATGTGAAATATAGTGATGTATGTTATGCTATTATTTAAGGAATACCGCAGAAAGTAAATTGTCAGGAAAGGTGATGGAGAGGGTATTGAAGATATGCATTTAATATACTCAAAGTATACTTGTTTATAAACAACAGACAAAATAAAACATGTTCAGTCCACTGCTGGAGTCTCAAAAGCAGTAGGAGCAACAGTAGATATAGAGGCTTAAAACAGTTAGAAGGATAGGAGTGTATATGTTAGTTCATATATGTAAAACTTTCTGTAACATGCTACCAGATGTTTTTCTAAAGGTATACTGAATAAAATACAAGTTTAAAAAAAACATTACAAAACAACAAAATCAGCATACTTTTAAAAGGAAACATACGGGGTGTGGGGCGGTGGTGGAATGCATAGCACAACAATCAGTATCTATGGATGTGAGATGGCAGAGACACACAGGGACTAACCACAAATTCAGATGAGCTGAACAGAATGAGAGCTAAGGAAAAGCTTTAGTGAAGAACCAAGACTTCAATCCTCCTTTATATTTGTTATAAGAGCTCTCTTTAGCTAGTATTTAACAAAGACAAAAAAACAGCATCTAAGTAGGCACCTTCTTGATCCCTTAATAAAATTACCCTCATTGTGTCTCCCATCTTAAAAAAAACGGAAAGAGCAAAGTTAGAAAAGTGCTGTAACAACCACAAAGCAATTACTGCAGCAGTAAGATTCCTGACTGATGGACCTCGGGTTGCAGTAGATTTACATTTGACTAATGATTTTGCTGCAATTTAAAAACTGACCAAAAACTCAAAGATCAGTTAATTTTCTAGTCTTGACAATTTTCAAATTAACAAGCACATGAGTTAGTCAGAGGTACAAGGCACAAATGCCTTTTGGAAGAATTGTAGTTAGCTGAAAAAAATTATGTTATTGCTTTAATTTGCTTTACAGATGGCCATTTTCAAAGCTGTTACACAGCTGTACCTGTGTACAAATTTCCCATCTCTCTGTAGTAACAGCACAGATAAAAATGACATATCTGGGGCCGAAGGACAGTATACTTGGCACTTTCAGTTTCAAAGATTCATGCTTAATTTCCACAGGTATATCTGCATATGCTTCACAGCAGGTTCAAATGTACCCAGGTATCTTGTACCTGCTGTTCATGGTAACTTGAATTTACAAAGAGAAATCCTGTGCAGAATTTCTTTTTAAAAATTAGCTTTCAGTCCTGTGGGTATATTTAGCTGCAAGCCCCATGGTTAGTGTCAAAATTGCTCTGACAATGTCTGACTCTCCTCCATATGAAAGTAGAACTTGGAACAAGAATGCACCTAATAAGAAAGAATGAGAAAGAATGATTAACATGCCTTTTATGGGATGATCCTTGATGAGCTGCAAATACAGGGTAAGGAGAGGGGTTTTGCAGTGGGAGGATCCCTGCTGGTAGCCAAACAGAATGTATAGGGGAGAGGATTTTAGGTGGAGAATTCTTGATGGGAGCCACCTGGAAAGGGGTCATGACAGAGAACTTCAGAAGAGATCTGGATGGAATGGGATAGAGATGGGACAGACACTGGCTTACCTTGGAACGAAAGGGTTCTGGGAAACCTCCATGTGGGATGCCAACGAAACCCTGCAGATATTCCACCACAGACAGCGGGAAGGACAGCTCATCTGCTGAGGCCTCTACTTCCTCCCTCGTCAACCCATTGTGCACCATGAACTGGGCTAGATCACCAACAATTTTCGAGGATGGTGTGACCTGAAATGAGCATGATCATATGAGTATTTAAGATAGGTTACCTGAAAGGAAGGATGAGGCAAGGATGCCTCAGAATGGTATAAGGAGTTTAATTTGTAGACAAAAAGGAAGCAGAATTGGGGAGCCAGCGGAAGGGGAGGAAGAGGAGCAGAGGGAAGGGTGGCTGGGTGAGCAGGGATAGGAGCAACAGGAGAGGGCTGTTTGAATTAGGGCAGTGCTTTACACATTTTTATCCCATATGACCCCATTTTAGCAACTGAAAAGTCACGTGACCCCCAGATAATGATGAAATCAAAATGGCAGCTCTTCAGCCTTCTTCCCCTCCCTCAACTCATCTAAGGCAGAAAGCAGCAGCAGTCAACATAGGGTTATTTGTGTCAATGGGCAGTGTGTGCTTACAGATCCAGTACTCAGCATGAGTTTCTAGTCTAACAGGAAGTTTTCTCAGGTGTGAGGCAATGAATGTCCACTGGCTCACAGGCCACAAGCTGACTGGCAAATGCCACTACTTGGCATGGATCAAAGTGAAAGTCCAAAGAGAAGCAGAAATGGCCATGTTTCTGTAACCCCATCCACTGATGATGTAACCTTTGTGTAAGTTTGTGAATGACTGGATTAGGGAGTAGAGTGTTTTCTGCTCTGCTCTATTTTCAGACCCTCCTCCTCCTCCTTGCTGACTCTCTAGACGGCAGGAGCTGGAGCGGAAGACCCTTGTTGATCTGTAGGATGAAAAGAAGTGGCAGAACTGAGTTCCAGTCTGTTCCCCCTAAAATTAAGACCTGATGGTGTAGGACTCTGCCTCCCAGATATGGCAAAATCAGCAGCATGGTGTATCAGTGGATTAACGGCAGATCAGTATGAACCCCCCTCCCTCCCCCATATTTTATCTAATTGTGGCCCTTATTTTAGTTATATCTCCACATGTAAATAGCAGCTTTTAAATGTGTTAATCAGTTACACATGCATAGATTTCAAGGTGGCATGGTTAGGGTGGGCCTAAAATATTGCAGTGTATTTCCCAGTTTAGAAGGGGAATACATGTGGATATAAAAAATTCTCAGTATTGGCTTTTACACCTTTCCCAAGGCACATGTATCAGCTTGAAGGGGCATGTGCAAAGCCAAGGATGCCTACCATCCCCTATCGCTTTCCTGATATTAAGAAGCCCCTCCCCTATCACCCCCTCTGACATTAAGAACCTCCCGATCACCCCCTTTATTAAGAAACCCCTGACACATAGAATTCCACCCTGACCCTTCTCCAACAGCAAGAATGCTGCACACTTCCCCCCACCTCCCGAAATCCACATTCCCCTTATCAGCTCCCACAGAGATGAAGTCCTCACCCTACCCTCCTCGTCTCTTAACAGGAATACCTGGTGTCTAGTGGGCAACTACAGTGATCCCCAGTCGCTCCTGCCCTGTTGGAATCCCAAGTCCAAAATGGCACCCATGACCCATAGAGGTAGTTTTGCAGTACTATTGCTAGGGATCAAGCTGCCAAATAAGGGCAATACATTTATAAGTGGTCACCAGTGAGCCATGAATGTCCAATAATGCATGGAATACTGATGATCACATATACATTTCCTAATACTTTAATATTATATTGCAATAGCCAATAGTGGAGGAGTTGCCTAGTGGTTAGATTAGTAGGCCGGAACCAGGGAAGCCAGGATTAAAATCCAACAATTGCTCCTTGTAATCTTGGGCAAGTCACTTAACTCTCCACTATCTTAGGTACAACCTTGATTGTAAGCCAGGACAGGGAATAATTTCGGTACCTTCTGAACAACTACTAGAAGGCATGAGCTAAATATAAAACTAAATAAATAAGTTCACACCAGGGACTCCTGGTAAGAGCCAAGGGTGGGGGGCTTTGTTTCTCGGAGGGGGGCAATTGGAGATGAATGAATTTCAGGAGGGTGTCCGATTTAGATTGATTTTACTGACTTAGTATACCGCCTTTCCACTAAGTATAAAAGCAGTTTACAAAAAATAAAATACAATTATAAAACAAAAGAGAATATAATAATAAATCATATAATAATAAATCAAGAATCCTATTCAGTTAAATAACAACTGAAGTTGATATATCACTTGGTCTGATAGTCCATCTCGAGAAAGCATAGTTTCTCACCTATAACAGGTGTTCTCCGGGGACAGCAGGAATCAGTTCTCACATAAGGGTGACATCGGTGGAGACGGAGCCCCCGCAGAAGAATCTCCCCAGCTTTCAAAGAAAGCCTTTACATAGAAACATAGAAATATGACGACAGAAAAAGACCACATGGCCTATCTAGTCTGTCCTTCCATAACAACTACAACAGTCCCCTTTTTACCTTTAGAGATCCTCTGTGTTTGTCCCATGCTTTTTTGATCCTCATCTCTACCACCTCCACTGGGAGACTATTCCACGGATCCACTACTCTTTCCATAAAGAAATATTTCCGCATATCACTCCTGAATCTATCTCCCTTCACCCTCATCCCATGTCCCCTCGTAGCAGAACTTGCTTACAACTGAAAGAGGCTCTCTCCCTGAACATTTATGCCACGGAGGTATTTAAACATCTCAATCATATCACCTCTATCCCGCCTTTCCTCTAAGGTGTAGATATTAAGATCCTTCAGTCTGTCCTCATATGCTTTATAATGAAGACCACTAATCATTTTAGTAGCCACCCTCTGCACGACTCCATCCTGTTCACATCCTTTTGAAAGTGCAGTCTCCAGAATTGCACACTATATTCCTATTGAGGTCGCACCAAAGACTTATAGAGAGGCATTATCACCTCCTTTTTTCTGCTAGCCATTCCTCTCCGTATGCACCCAAGCATCCTTCTAGCTTTTGCCGTCGCCTTTTCTACCTGTTTAGCTACTTTAAGATCATCAGACACAACCACGCCTAGGTCCCGCTCTTCTTTAGTGGACAAAAGTACCTCACCCCTATACTATATTGCTCCCTTGGATTGCTGCAGCCCAAATGCATGACCTTACATTTTTTAACATTAAATCCCAGCTGCCAAATTCTAGACCATTCTTCAAGCTTAGCTAGATCCCTCCTCATGTTATCTACCCCTTCCTGAGTGTCTACTCTATTGCAGATTTTGGTATCATCCACAAAGAGGCAAACCTTACCTGAAAGCCCTTCCACTATATCACTAACAAAGATGTTAAAAAGAATCGGACCAAGGACAGATCCCTGGGGCACACCACTGATAACATCCTTCTTCTCAGAGTGAGCTCCATTTACTTGTACTCTTTGTCGCCTCCCACCCAACCAATTTCTAACCCGAGCAGTAACTTTAGGGTCCATCCCTAGGGTGCTCAGTTTGTTTATAAGTCGCCTGTGAGGAACAGTGTCAAAGGCTTTACTGAAATCTAAATACACCACATCTAGGGCTCTCCCTTGGTCCAACTCCCTGGTCACCCAGTCAAACAAATCAATCAGATTTGTCTGACAAGACCTGCCTCTGGTGAATCCATGCTGCCTCGGATCCTGTAATCCGCTGGACTCCAGAAACCTCACTATTTTCTCTTTCAGCAGCGTTTCCAATAATTTACTCACCACCGAAGTTAAACTAACCGGCCTGTAGTTTTCAACCACATCCTTACTTCCACTTTTGTGTAAAGGCACCACATGAGCCTCTCTCCAGTCCTTTGGCACCACTCCCGACTCCAACGAGGCATTGAAAAGGTCAGTCAGTGGAGCTGCTAGAACGTCCCCAAGTTCCCTCAGTATTTTCGGGTGTATCCCATCCGGTCCCATCGCTTTGTCTACTTTAAGTTGAGATAGTTTCTCACGAACACAGTCTTTTGAAAATTGTTCAAGATGTCCTTTGCTTCTGTTCCTATTTGTGGGTGTTTTCTGAGGTCCTGCTCCTGGTGCTTCATCTGTGAACACAGAACAAAAATATTTGTTAAGCAATTCCGCTTTATCCTTATCAGCTTCTACATATTCCTCCCTGCACCCTTGAGTCTGACAATACCACTCTTGCCCTTCCTCTTCTCACTAATATATCTGAAAAATGTCTTATCCCCCCCATTTTATTGCATTGGCTATTTCCTCCTCCTTTTGAATCTTTGCCTTCTTGACTACTTTGCTAGCTTCTCTAAGTTTTTCCAAATACAGATGCCTGTCTTCCTTTCTCTGTGATCTCTTGTATTTCATGAAGGCCTCCCTCTTTTTCTTCACTTTTTCAGCTACTTCTTTCGAAAACCATAGCGGTCTCCTTTTCCTTTTACCTTTACCTTTATTTACCATTTTAACAAAAAGGTTGGTTGCCCTTAAAATATCCCCTTTCAGTTTTTCCCACTGTTTTTCTACATCCCTCAGCTGTTCCCATCCAACTAACGACTCCCTGAGGTATTGGCCCATCTTCGCAAAGTTAGTCTTCCTAAAGTCCAAGATCCTCGCCTTTGAATGGATTCTAACAGCCCTAGTCCTAATACTGAACCACACCATCTGGTGATCACTGGATGCAAAATGATCTCCCACTACAACATCAGAAACACTTTCACCATTGGTAAGCACCAAGTCCAGTATGGCCCCTTCACGTGTGGGGTCTGTTACCAATTGCCTGAATAGTTCTTCCTGTAGAGAATCCAGGATCTCCTTACTTCTAGATGATACTGCAGCAGGAATGTGCCAATCAACATCTGGCATATTGAAATCTCCTATCAGTAGCACTTCCCCTTTCCTAGCAATGCTGCACATGTCTTCAATTAACTCTGTCCACCTCTTCCTCTTGTGAGGGAGGTCTGTATATCACACCAATGCAAATAGATTTCTCTTTCCCTCTTTCTAGTTTAACCCACAATGCCTCCCCTCTCCCTTTTAAGCTCTGTAATTCCAAAGCTTTAATAGTAGTTTTTACATATAGTGCCACTCCTCCTCCCCTACTTCCTACCCTGTCCTTTCTGAATAAAGTATAGCCAGGTATAGTTACATCCCAATCATGGTTTTCTGTGAACCATGTTTCTGTAACTACCACTAAATCCAAGTCAGCCACTCCCACCAAAGCTTCAACATCAGGGATCTTATTTCCCATGCTATGGGCATTTATACACACTGCTTTCCATATGTTACCCCTGTTACCCATTTCCATAAAGTTATTTAATGTATTTATTTATTTAGTAAACATTTGTATACCGCTCCTTCCTACGATCAGTAGCGGTTTACTTTACAGATCAGAATGTATCGTACCATACATTAATTTACAAGATAACATTTTGATTGAGTAATGATTTACACATCACAGCAAAAACAATCAGTTAGAAGTATACATTTGATTGGAGTTCACAAATCTAGATATACATTGGATTTAGTTGGTGTGAGTGGGGATAGATATATAAAAATATCATTAAATAAATAAATAAAATAAAATAAATATATACAAATGTTGGGGACAGATATATACAAATATACAATGTTACAGCCATACATTTGAAGTTGCCCTTGTGACAGGCAGGAACCATTTAGTTGCAGTTATAGTGGAAAGGTGCAACAATCTAGATCAGGTTGTAGTGAGACTGAAAGAGGTGAGTTTTGAGTTTCTTTCTAAAGTCACCCAAGTCACTTGTTAGACGTAACTCATTCGAGGAGCTGGTTCCAATGGAGAGGTGCTGCGTATGAGAATGATCTGTTGCTTGTTTCTGCTTTGACAGTTCTTATGCTGATCGGGACGCAGAGAGTGTTGAGATTTACAGTTCTTCTGGTCCTGTTGTGTGGTTGGATGGTGATTAGGTTGGTGAGGTATGATGGTGCAATATTGTGAATGAGTTTAAATGTGGTTAAGAGTAGTTTGTAGATGATGCGGGCGGCAACCGGGAGCCAATGCAGTTCCATTAGTACTGGGGTGATGTGCTCTGTGACTCTTTTTTCCATGATGACTCTTGCGGCAACATTTAGAGCCATTTGCAAGATATTTAGGGTGCTCTTTGGAAGGCCTTGGAGAATGGCGTTGCAGTAGTCTAGGTGGGGTATGATGAGAGCTTGTGCAACAGTTCTGAAGTCGGATGTATCACTTACCTGGGGGCTTTCACTTACCTGGGGGCTTTCTTCACCCATCCCCAACGAATCTAGTTTAAAGCCCTCTTCAGTAGATTAGCCAGTCTACTACTGAAGACGCGTTGACCTTTCTTGGACAGATGGATGCCATCTCTGCTCTGCAACCCTTGGAACAGCATCCCTTTGGGAAATGCACCACGCACGTGTGGTCCCCTTCCAGCTCAAGGATGCCATTTTGCCTCAGTCTATTGACATACCCAAGATGGCAAAAATTAAAATACGATAAAGAAGCAACTCCAAGGGGAGGAGGGAGGATTGTGAGGAATGATTCCTGCTGTCCCTGGAGAACATCTGTTACAGGTGAGTAACTACGCTTTCTCCGAGAACAAGCAGGAAGTTAATCCTCACACATGGGACGCCCCAGCTACAGGCTACCAAGAACCTGTAATGCCACGGCGACCTGCAAAGGATGAGACATGAGCACCACCAGTTGAGTCCCTACTGACAGACTCTTGCAAGACCCAAGTGTCCGGTAGCCTGAACACAGAAGGGTCGGAGGGCAGGAATTGCCTACACCCCGAAGAGATTACGGAGTATGGCCTGGCTAAAGGTGCTATCCCGTTGGGGCCTCCTCTCCAGGCAGTAGTGAGCTGCGAAGGTATGGACCAAACACCAGGTGGCGGCCTGGTAGATTTGCCACGGAAGTAGCCATGGCCCTGACGCTGTGCACCATTACCCTCTGGTCCAGTGAGATCCCCACCTGCTCAGAGGCGAGGATAATGCAGTCCGCCACCCAAGCGGACAGAGTTTGTTTAGTCACTAGGGGCCCCAGACGACTGTGGTCATAGGATACGAAAAGCTGAGGTGCTTTGCTGTGGCCCCGAGTTCATTGCAGATAGAAGGACAGGGCCATTTTACAATTCAAAGTATGGAGAATGGTCTCTTCCCTGCCAATGTGAGGCCTTGAAAAGAAGGTGGGGGGCACCACCTCCTGACTGAGGTGGAATGGGGACACCACCTTTGGCAGAAACTTGGGGTGTGTGTGGAGCACCACCCTGTTCTTGTAGAACCTCGTGTAGGGGGGCTCTGTCATCAAAGCCTGGAGCTCGCTGACTCTGCGAGCTGATGTGAGTGCTACAAGGAAGACGATCTTCCAGGAGAGGTACCTCAAGTGGCAGGTAGCCAGGGGCTCAAACAACACCTTAGTGAGCTGCGAGAGCACCACAATGAGATCCCACTCCACCGCTAGAGGGTGAATAGGGGGGTTTGAATAGCATGAAGCCCCACAAGAACCAAGATACAAGGGGCTAAGCTGAGAGGGGCTTGCCCGCAATGAAATGGTGGTGCGCTGTGATAGCACTCATGTATACACTGACCGAATTGGACTTTAGTCCCACCTGCAACAGATGGAGTAGGTACTGGAGTACCACATGTACTGAGCAGGAGAATGGGTTTGCCCATCTTTCAGAGCACCACACCAAGAAACAGCACCACTTGAAGGTGTACACCCGTCTTGTGGAAGCCTTACGAGAAGCCCAAAGAACCTCTTCCACGTCCGGTGGGAGGTTGAAGGGAGCTAATGCTACCCTTTCAGCAGCCAAGCCGTGAGTGACAGGGACCCTAGGCTGAGGTGTAGGAGAGAGCCCTGTTCCTGTGAGAGTAGTCCTGGGGCTCAGCTCAGGGGAATCAGCGATGCCACTGACAGGGAGACGAGCAGCGGGAACAAGAGTTGCCTGGGTCACTGGGGAGCTATCAGTATAAGTTATTCCCTATCACGCTGGACCTTGAAGAGGGTCTTGGCGACCAGTGGTGTTGGCAGGAAGGCATAAAGGAGGCCTTCCATCCATGGAATAAGGAACGTGTCCGCTGCTACTCAGGATGGGTGCGGCTGGTGGGAGCAGAAGCAGGGCAACTGCGTGTTGTCCGGGTTGGCGAACAGGTCCACCAGAAGGATACCCCAGAGTTGAAACAGCTGGGAGGCCACTTTGGGATCCAGGTGTTGTTCGTGCGTCTGGAGGACTTTGCTCAGGTTATCCGCCAGGGCATTGTCTTGGCTTGGGAGGTAGATCGATCTTAGGAGCATCCCTCTGCGTGTCGCATAGGAGCAGAGGGAGTACAACCCCGTGCCCCCTTGTTTGTTCACATAAAACATTGCGACTTGGTTGTTGGTATGGACCAGCACAAACTGGTGCTGTAGCCATTGGTGGAAGGCTCCAGAGATATTGCCCGGAGCTCCAGCAGATTGATGTGCATCTGGGATTCCGTCTGGAATCAGCTGCCTTACATCTGGAGGCCCTTGCAATGCACTCCCCAGCCCAGTAAGGAGGCATTCGTGGTGAGGACCCTCTGGGGGGGTGGGTGCCTGGAAAGACATCCTGGCTTGAAGGTGACGAGGGATCTGCCACCATCCGAAGGAGTCTGCCAAGTGCCTGTGCACTCTCACTCTGTCCCTGGAGCCTGCCTGCGGCTTCTGTCCACTGACAGCGGAGGTACCACTGGACCGCTCTCATGTGTAGTCGGGCATATGGGGTCACTTGAACCGTGGACGCCATGTAGCCAAGCAGGCGAAGGAAAAGCAGGGCGGGTAGCGACTGGTGGCACTGTACCTCTGTGGCTAGCCCCCTGAGGTGTTCTGATCTCTCCTGAGGGAGGAAGGCCTTGGCCTGGAGAGTATCTAGCTGAGCCCCTATAAACTCCAGGCATTGAGCCAGAGAGAGGTGGGACTTGGGATAGTTGATAACAAACCCCAAATGCTGCAGAGCATTGATGGTGCACCATGTGGTGCAATGCGCCTCTGCAGCTGTACCTCCCCTTATGAGCCAGTCATCCAGATAGGGAAAGATGAAAGCCCCTTGGAGGCGGAGGTGGGCTGTGACCACCGCGAGGCACTTGGTGAAGACCCTGGGTGATGAGGTCAGCCCAAAGGGCAGCATCCTGTATTAGTAAGGCTCTCCTCCCACCACGAACTGGAGGTATTTTCTGTGGCTGGGATGGATCAGTGTCTAGGCATCCTTTAGGCCTAAGGAGCCTTGGAACATTGATGCCATTCCTCCAGCAATCTCCCTGCTGGAAGAATGGCATCAATGTTCCAAGGGAGAGCATTTTGAACTTTTTCCTTATGAGGAACTTGTTCAGGTCCCGCAGATCCAGAATGGAACTGAGGCCCCCTGTTCTCTTGGGAATAAGGAAATATCTGGAGTAGAAGCTGGTGCCCCAGAGATGTTTTGGCACTGGCTCCACTGCCTTGTCCTCGAGGAAACCTGCGAGCTTGATGAGGAGCAGGGGCTGGTGGAGGAGGTGTCTTATGGGCTCTCCTGGAACGTATGAGGGTGGCATCTGCTGTAGGTGGAAGAGATAGCCCTCCTTGACCACTTGTAGGACCCAGGTATCGGTGGTGATGATTGACCATCTGTGGGCAAACCGGGCCAGCTGCCCCCTTGTGGGCTCTAGGGGACCTCCTGGGAGAGAGGAGGTCACGTCCAGGGAATCAAAAGCTCCCCTAAACTGAGCCAGGGCTGGCACCTGGGACTCTTTTACTTATGGGGCCATGCCCCTGTCCTTTGTGCTGATGACTGTGCTGTGGGGCTGAGAAGGCCTGGAACTGTGAGGTGTTGCCAAAGCCATCCTTTTAACTCAAGAAGAAGGGCTTCTTTCCCGGGGACTTCTTATGGAGTTGTACCAAGGTCTTTTTTGAGAGTCTGGTCCTCTTGAGGAACTCAGTCTCGATCTCTGCTGCATTGTCTGCCATACGTTTCCCGAAGAGGTTCTTTCTGATGCAGGGGACATCAATAGGTTTGTTGTGAACCTATTGTTTGAGGTCAGACGATTGCAGCCAGGCCTGGCATTGGGCCCCGATGCCAGTTGTGGCCACCCTGGCTGACTCGAAGCCATCGTAAGCTGCTCAAGACAGGAACATCGAGCACTCTTTGACTGCCGAGGCCAGTGACTTGAACTTCTGGAGAGATTTCCTGTCGAGGCATACTGAGAACCCACTGAACTCCTTCGACAGCTCTTTGAGATACATGCCGATGTAGAGCTGGTAGGATTGGACTCAGCATGTCAGCATCAAACCCTGAAAAGCCTTCTGGCCGAGGGCATTGAGGGTCCAGGCCTTGCTGCCAGGGGGCACAGAAGAATGGGTCTCAGACTCAATGACCACTGAGTTGTGAGAAAGTTAGGCTTTCTGGAACCCAGGGCCTCGGCGGACTCGATACATGGAGTTGAGTCGCCTGCTGATAATGGGCACAGACACCTCCCACATGCAGAGGCATTGTAGGATCAGCAGAACGGGTACTGTGAGGGCCTCCTTTGGAGACAAGGGTCCCCCTCTGCCTCGGTCTTGATGGAGAGCTCCCTAGCCATGTCCTGTACAAAGTCAAGGAAAGCAACATCTTCTGGCGGAGAACAGCGTTGGGACACTGGGGGGAATGGGTCTGAAAGTATGTCTTGGTGGTGCCGACTGCCTGGGGACTCCTCGTCCTCGGCCTCCCAATTGGATAAAGTCTGAGACAGATTCTGAGGCTTTGCGGTCACCGTGGTCAAGGTCTGAGCTGAGGGGCCCGGGGCCTTGCCGGAGAGGACCGGTGACCTGAGGAATGGGACCAGGACCTTGACCTTATCCGATGAGGCTCTCGATGCTGGTGGTGCTCAAGGATCGGCTCGACATCCGGGGAGGCCCTCGATGTCAAGGGTCCCATCATCGGGGCGGATGAACCGGATGAACCAGATGAACGCCCACTGCTGGGCAATGAGGGTGGAGATACTGTGCTCTAAGGCCGCCATCCTGGTCTCCATGCCAGCTGGCTCCGCAGCCTTCAACGCTAACCCTATTGGTTTCAGATCTGGAATCATTCCATCGAGGGGGAGTCGAGGGGGAGTCCTCGACGATGATGGCCTCGGCTGTCCAAGGCTGGTCGGTGGGTACCAATGACTCCTTCCGGGGAAGCTTTTGAGGCTGCTCCCGCTCTGACTCCTCTGACTCACGCGGGGCCTGGAGTGGGATTTTCCCGTCTTTCCAGACCCAGTCTCAGAGGAAGTCTTTGAGGATTTCCTCTCTGAGGAACCGCAGCCGTGGGTCTCCGAGGTGGCCCGGGCTTTGTGGGGCACTGGGGTACCAGAGGGAGCCCTGGATCAGGGTGTCACTGGAGATTCTGGAATAGATTGGGACTTTTGGAAAAATGTTTCTTGCTGCTGGTGACTGTTCTTAAGGGCCTTTGAGGTCATGGTTCTGCAAAGCTCGCAGTCAGAGTCGTTGTGTTCCAAGGCACCGGAGCAGTAGGCATGCGGATTGGTGAGGGACATCATTGTGCTGCACCAATTGCACTTCTTGAAGATGCTAAAGGCCATTGGGAAAAAGGGGGCACTGCCGCCTGGCAGGGGTCCGAGGCCTTCGGCCAAAAAAAGGTGTGAATGCTGGTAGAGGGATACTTGAAGCAAAAAAAGAAAAACAAAAACACAGGAATGAACCCCACACTTTTTCTGGGGGAAACTGGATAGATGATAAGAGGGCGCCGCGGAAAAAAGGAGACTGAGGCAAATAAAAAAAAAAAATAATAATAATAAATAAAAGATGGCACCCTTGGGCAGGAAGGGGACCATGCATGCATGGTGCATTTTACAAAGGCTTTCTTTGAAAGCTGAGGAGATGCTTCCATAGGGGCTTCATCAGCGCTGATATCACCCATATGTGAGGACTGAGTCCTGCTTGTTCCCAGAGAAAAAGCCAATACATCAGGAAAAGTCTGCTAAGTGAAATACTGGGAAAACAGCCAGGTTTTGAAGCCTCTTCTGAAAAAGAGGAAATTGCTATTATTTCGTAGAGTGAGAGGTAAGGTGTTCCAGAGATGTGCTCCTATCGAAGATAGCTGACTTTTACCCAGCAGCAGAAGCTAAAACAGAAGCTGTTGTTGGGTTGGGGAATATTCAGATAGTCATTCTGCAAAATAAGAAGGTGTTTTTCCCTAAAAAAAAAAAAAAAAAGCTTTATGTAGTATGTATAGCATTTTATTTTCAATTTTTTATTTATAACATTATAATCATAACATATCCAGAAAATAAAGACTGAATAGTCTGAAAAATAGCAATCCATATGATAACTCAGATTGAAAAGAAAAATATACATACAGTAAGTACAAGTCCACAATAACGGATCTAATAAATAAAATATACTATAAAATAATAGAAACTACATCTTAGGAGAAAAGATAGCATAACATGGCAGCTGGTGTGGGATACTAAGTTTCCACAGCATTTTCTCTAGCAAGCAAAAACTCTGCCAGTTGCTGGGGTTCAAAGAAAAGAAATTGCTTAGACTGAAAAACAATAATACACTTACATGGATATTTCAACTGAAAATTTGCACCCAAAGCAGTGACTTTCTGGCGAAAACCCAGAAAGTCCTGATGCCGCTTTTGGGTATCCCTAGTTAGATCAGGAAAAATATAAACTTTGGACCTCATAAACTGAGAAGACATAGTCCAAAGGTACAATTTTAAAACAGAGCTTCGGTCTGACTCAAAAGCAAAAACAACCAACAAGGTGTATCTGCTGGTCATCATGTCTAGGGATCTCTCAAGGAAGCCAGTGAGATCCAAACTCACTGGGTCAGTCAGATCATCAGAGGCTGACTCAGCGTCCAGAACAGAAGAGGCAACAGTCATATATTGAGTTCTTGAAATAGAAGGTAAAGCCTCAGACGGCAATTTCAGACACAGGGAGCTCCAAACTCTGCTCTCCCACAACAGAAAGAGTGCTTCCGGGTTGAGGCAGGGACACGGCCCCTCTAAAGCCATGGATGTCATAGTGGGGAAACAAAACCAATCAATAGACTGTTGAACCAGCATCGGAGTCGGCAATTGGCTGGAGGACTGGCTCTTTTGCTTCGTCTTCTTTCCCATGTAGGATAGCCTTTGGAGAAGACAACGTAGCCACAGCAGCCCAATGGTAAAGCTCCTCACACAACAAAGAACTCTGGGGCCATCTTGGATCCAGCACAGCATTTTAAAGGATATATAAGCAGCTACAGGTGTGATTTGGTCAAATTTGTTTGTTCTGGTTATCAGCCTGGCAGTCATATTTTGAACAAATTGTAATCGCTGTAGGTTGTGTTTAGACAGACTAATATAGAGAATTACAATAATCCAGGTGACAAGTCACAGTGGCATGAACTATCTTGATTAGATTTTCCTGGGATAAGAAGGGACATATCTTGCAGATTAATAATAGTTGATGAAAACAGGAGCAAACAACTCTGCTAATTTGTGGCGTGAATGTTAATTGGACATCACAACAGACTCAAACTTGCAACATCTTCCAGGAGCTGCATTTATTTCCCTCCTAAATAGGGGAATTTTTTTGAGAAGTAAACTGCTGATTATTTTGCAGTACCACTTCTCAATCTGGGACAAATTTCATTGAGTTATTCAATAACTTCACCGTGGTCATTTTTCATGAAGCTTGCTAGCTGAATGTAGTCAGAATGCACATATTTATTATGTAACGCCCCAGCCCTCTGCCTAAGGCTTAGAGGGGTAGGGTTGCCATTAACTTCTCTTATAAAAGGTTGAATAAACTATTTTTCCCAGTGATGCCTGCTGGGAGTTGTAGTTTTGGCCTTCTAAGATGAAGTGTGGTCATGAAACCGAAAGTAAAGGCAAATGACAAAATTTATTCCTCAAACGCAAACAAAGTCTATGTAGACTGTAATAGGATACTTCTCCATTCATTCGCTCAAGATTATTTACAACTTAGGCTGAATGAGCTTCACAGTCATTAATTATAGGCAGCTGCTTATCAATATAACGGATAAAGAAAACACAGCTTCTTCATTCAACAAAGTAAAAATATCTTATTTTTACCTTTGTCTGTATTAAGCATTCAAATGTACATGCAACAGGTATCTTCCCATTAAAAAGAACAAGTTCCTACCTTCAGTTCAGGCTAGGTTTCAATACCCTACTTTTCAGGAGACTTTATCTTTTCAGCTATTCTTTAGCAAAGGGACTCAATGCTAACAGCTTGACATAGAGTACAGTTCATGTGTATTTCTGGAGGCAATAAATCCTGCTCAATAGGCTCAACCTGCATTTCCTCTGGCTCCGGTAGTGCAGTGCCCTGCTCTGAGCTTTAAACGTATGTCTCAGGGTATACTGTCTCTGAGGATCCCTGTGTCTCTCTTGAGCACAGCTCCACCCGGTAAGGATAAATTGTACCTGAAGCTGTGGACACCTCTCCCTGGCTGTGTTTACCAGTCTCCCTCCAGCTTCTGGGGAACAGTCCCTGGTTCACTTCCCTGAGTTCCTTCCTGGAGCTCTGCCACGGCTCCCTGTTCCAGGCTTGGCTCCTTTGATCCTGTGCTGAGTCCTGGGCTCCCACCTCTGAACCTTCTGAACAGGAACTGGGGCTTGAAGCCTTCTCTGCTCTCTCCTTCCGTGCTCTCTCCTCTCTCCCTCTGGGCTCTCTCCTCCCAGGCTCTCCTCTTCCAGGCTCTCTCTTCCTAGGCTCTCCTCTCCTCTGCTTTCTCTCTAGCCAAGGTTTATATCCCTGCTTCCCGGGCAGTGTCTCTCCCTCTCTGGACAGGTGCTTGCAATTATCTTCCAAGCCTGCAACTACGTCAGCAGAGCTTGGGTGTGGCAGCCTAGGTTCAGTTTCTCTCCGTTTGCTTTCTTTATGCCAAAGCTGAAACCTGTGCACTGCAGGGATGTCATTTTTCTTAAAAGCAAAATCATTAGTTTCTCCTATTTCCATAGGCTCACTACAAGCTTCTTTATCACAATTATTAATTTCACAGAATCTTTTATAACGCTAGTGGAACATACATCATAATGGTTCACAACTCCAAAAATGGAATACTGATGAGTAAACAACCTTATTTCCTGTACTACTCGGATCTCAGAGTTGCTACTGGCGAGTTTTGGTCTGGATAGTGTATCCAGTTCTTCGATACGTATGGCTCTTCTGAACTGTCACATATTAAAATAAAAAACAGCGTTAATTCATGATCTGGTGGTCTTTAATTCCCTTGATCTACTTTGTCTTACAGAGATGTGGCTCCAGGAAGGTGACGAGGCCTACCTTCATTGATGTCTTCCTCTGAATTACTCTGCCATATCTGCTGTGAGAGCTTCCAGGAAGGGAGGGAGAGCAGCTCTGATCTATGTCCTCCTTGCCGGTCATGGAAATGCTTGTCACGAACTGTTTGGTTGCAGAACCTTTGTTCCTTAATGTTGGTACCTCGCCGGATATCCATCTCCTATTAATGTATTGCCCTGCCTCGTTACTATAGCCAGAATGGGATTTAATTCAGTTGTTGATATTGGATCTGCTGATAATGTATGCCAATCTTTTGATCTTGGGGGATTTCAATATCCATTATGATCTGCCCTCCTGGTCTTGTAATAAGTCTTTTTCTACTTTTCTTTTGGCTCATGGCTTGATACAACTAGTTTGTACCTCTATGCATGTAGAGGGGCATAAGTTGGACCTTGTTATTATTGCGCAAGGTTCTATTTCGCTACCATCTCATCTTGCTGTCATCTCTGATCATACCATAAACTGATCATAGTTTACTTCTCTTTAATTTCTCTTTACATACGCTTCAGTCGCATACATCTGCAAGTGGCCTACCACCCCCTTCCAATGTGCCATTGCGAACCTACCGACGTCTTCCTCCTGATACATTTTTGGCATTCCCTACAGTAGATTCCCTTTTCCCTGAAAATGTCTGTATGCTCCCAATAGAGGCTCAAGCGTCTACCTGGGACAGTGTTATCAGCACAGTACTTGATGTGGTCGCTCCATGTAGTATGAGCTCACGCCAATTGCGATGTTCACATACCTGTAAGTGCTTTAATGATGGCTTGTGTCTTCTTAGACGACAGGTCAGGGCTACTGAAAGGAAAATGCCTAAGAGCAGATCTCCTTTCAATCTGGTTCAGTTCCCGGACTCCCATGTTTTCTATCGCTCCTAAATGTTGCAGGCAAAAAAGACCTAATACTCTACTATGATAAAGAAATCCCCGCACCAAAGTCGAACGGCCTTTTTGGTGGCGCTCCAACTTAGGACCCTTATGCCAGTCAATGCAACTTTACCTTGGTCAGGCCCGCCTGCTGAGGATTTGGCCTGATTCGAGGATACTTCCAATCCATCCAGAGTTCTCACTCCCCAATTCACTGGATCTTCAGTCTACTAGTGGTACTCACAGTTGGTCTCACTTCACTCTAGTTACATTTAACTTTTGAAAGAGAGACTATGATAAAATGAGGAAAATAGTTAAGAAAAAACTAAAAGGAGCAGTTGCAAAGGTTAAAGACTTACATCAAACTTGGGTGTTGTTGACAAATACTATCTTGGAAGCCCAGACCAGCTGTATTCCACACTTTAAGAAAAGTGGAAGGAAGTAAAAAAAAACCTGCCAGCATGGTTTAAAGGTGAGGTCAGAGAGGCTGTTGCCAAAAAAGCATCTTTCAGGAAACAGAAAAAAGAGCCAAAAGACGAAACCTGGAAACAGCACAAGCACTGGCAAGTTAAATGCAAGGCATTGATAAGGCAGGCAAAGGGAGAATTTGAAAAGAAGCTTGCTGCGGAAGCAAAAACGCGTAATAAAGACTTTTTCAAGTACATTAGTAGCAAAAAACCTGAGAGAGTCAGTTGGTCCATTAGACGATAGAGGGGTTAAAGGGGCACTAAGTGGTGACAAGGTGATATCAGAAAGACTGAATGAATTCTTTGCTTCGGTCTTTACTGAGGAAGATGTAGGGATGTTACCCATGACTGAAATGGTATTTAAAGGTGCGGAAGAATTGAAGGAAATATCAATATATCGGGAAGATGTATTACAACTATTAGATAAACTGAAGAGTAGCAAATCACCCGGGCCGGATAATATACATCCAAGGGTGTTGAAAGAACTGAAATATGAGATTGCAGACCTGCTATTAGCAATCTGTGAACTATCATTAAAATCATCTGTAATACCCGAAGATTGGAGGATGGCGAACGTAACACCAATTTTTAAAAAGGGTTCCAGGGGTGATCCGGGAAACTACAGACCGGTGAGCCTGACGTCAGTACTGGGAAAAATGTTAGAAACCATCATAAAGAACAAAACTGCTGAACATGTAGATAGTCATGGCTTAATGGGAGAAATTCGACTTCTCAAATTCCATACTACAAGGACTCCCCCGGTCCACCCTGAACCCCCTGCAATTAGCCATGAATAGTGCAGCGAGGGTACTCCTCGGGGCATCCAGGAGAGATCACTTAACACCCCTTCTAAAACAGCTACACTGGCTCCCCATTCAAGCAAGGATCAGTTTCAAGACCTTACTGCTAACATTCAAAGCGGCTAAGGGGCTCACCTCTTCCTCTCTCTCCAACCTCATACAACCACTTGCACCAAACAGGCCACGAAGAACAGCAGAATTAAACACACTAGTTATCCCAAATGACACCACAAGATGCACTAGATCAACAGCCAACAGAGCCTTCCGACTCTGCGCTCCGACTTTATGGAACAACTTACCAGCACAAATCAGAGCAGTACCCAACTTGAGTCAGTTCAGAAAGGCACTAAAACATTTCCTCTTCCTTAAATATCTCAATGACAGCTCCGAACATAACCCCAGGCGAATAGCTTGAGTGGTCAAACAAACAGACCCTCATAACAGGCCAACTTCTCAATGAAATAACAAGCAGTTCCAAGTACTATTGTACCACCTTTGTATATAGTTAACCATGATATCCCTTATCAGATAACCCTCCATTGTATTTAGTTTCCCCTATTTCACCAAGTTATACTTCCTGTTAAATGTAACTGACCAGACATATGTAAACTGTCGGATGTTTTCTGTTCAATATAAACCGCGCTGATGTCTAATAGTGCGGTATATAAGAATTGTTAATAAATAAATAAATAAATAAATAAAGCTAACATGGCTTTAGACAAGGAAGATCTTGTCTTACTAATCTGTTATGTTTTTTTGAAGGTGTGAATAAACAGGTAGACAAAGGTGAGTCGGTTGATATAGTGTATTTGGACTTTAAGAAAGCCTTTGACAAAGTCCCTCATCAGAGACTTTTGGCAAAACTAAAGAGTCATGGGATAGGAGGAAGTGTACTATTGTGGATCAGGAACTGGTTAAAAGATAGAAAACAGAGAGAGGGTAGGGCTAAATGGAGAAAGGTGAATAGTGGTGTACCCCAGGGATCTGTGCTGGGTCCGCTGCTTTTTGACATATTCCTAAATGACCTGGAAAAGTAAATAACGAGTGAGGTTATCAAATTTGCAGAGGACACAAACTATTTAAAGTTGTTAAAACCCAAGAGGATTGTGGAAAATTGCAAGAGGATCTTGATAAATTGGAAACTGGACATCAAAATGGCAGATGAAATTTAATGTGGATAAGTGCAAAGTTATGTACCTAGGGAAGAACAACCCAAACTATGCACAATGCAAGGTTCCACATTAGGAATCACCACCCAGGAAAAAGGTTTAGGCGTCTTTGTGGATAACATGTTAAAACACTCGGCCCAGTGTGCAGCAGCGGCCAAGAGAGCAAATAGAAAGCTAGGTATGATAAGGAAAGGAATGGAAAATAAAACAAAGGATATTATAATGCCTCTATATCGTTCCATGGTGACACCGCACCTTGAATATAGTGTGCAATTCTGGTTGCCATATCTTAAAAAGGATATAGCGTTATTAGAAAAGGTTCAGAGAAGAGCCACCAAAATGGTAAAGGGGATGGAAGGATACCCCTAAGAAGAGAGGCTAAAAAGGTTAGGGCTCTAACCTGGAAAAGAGATGGCTGAGGGGAAATATGATAGAAGTCTATAAATTAATGAATGGAGTGGAACAGGTAAACGTAGATTGATTGTTTACGTTACCAGAATATAGAAAGACTAGGGGACATGCTATGAAGCTACAGGGTAAACTATTTAAGACTAATAAAAGTGAAAATATTTTTTCACTCAATGTGTAATCAAACTCTGGAATTTGTTCCCAGAGATGTAGTAAAGGCTGTTAGTGTAGCTGGTTTAAAAATGGTCTGGATAAGTTCCTGGAGGAAAGGTCCATAAACCATTATTAAGAAGGGACCCAGGATATCAATGCTTGACCCAATACAAGCATTGTGGAACCTATGTCTTTTGGGGAAACTGCTAGGTACTGTGATACCCTAGCCTGGGCCCTAGGGCTTACAGGCATAGGGCCGCCTTGTTATGTCCTTATATAAAGCTTTACTGTGTCTGTCTCCAGTAAGGAATTCTGGGACTTGTAGTTTGGCTTTCTTATCCAAGGACAAAAGTAGTGTGAAACCGTGGGTTAAGGCAAACAAGAATATTTATTTTTGTGGGATTTCCATAAGCATTAAATTCAGAATGCAGGCATTAGGATACTTCTCCAAACATAAGAGGAAAACATGTACAACTGAAACTGAAGAAAGATGAACAAAAGTCTTTCTAACATTGGCAGCTGTTCTCAAACAAGTTAACATGCACGTCGTAGTCTCTTGTGTTCATTCAAACAAAAGGTAAACTTCTTCTTCTAACAACTGCTGCTTTACTTTTCAAAACCCTTGGTTAAACAACAAAACCTCCTTTGCTTCAGAAGAAACTCTTATCAGTTACAAAGTTAGGCAAACATTGCTTCTCACCACGTTTTGCTTTTCTTTTTAAGCCCTGTTTACCAGCGTCTAGTTTTCTTTCAAACAAAAAGAGCAATCCATTGGGGATTCCCCCAGGTTAGACTCTTGCTCCAAGGAATCGATCTGCATATCCTCTTGGGCAACAGAATGCTTATCCCTTTCTACAGTTTCAAAAACTTCTTCAGGCTTCCTGTCCTGTAAAAACTTCTGAAATTCGCTCCATAGCTGTTCTTTCTGATAAGGATCAATTATATTGGGAGAGTGAGCTTTCTTCCCTGGGAACACTTGCCTTAATGTCTCTAGTGTTTTTGCTTCAGCTTCACTGCTCTCAGGTGAGTTCTGGCTCTTTCCCCAGACAAGCGTATCCACCCACCTTCTAGCAGTTGAAGTCCTTGGCAGTGACTCTTGAACACTAGGTACTGCAACCTGTTCCACCCTGTCTGTAAGCTTTCCAGCTAACCGTCTGCTAGCTTCAAGTTTAGGAGCATTTTTCAGACACAGACTGCTTCCTTTCTTACTGGCCTCATTCAGCAGCTGGAAGTCAACCTTCCTATGCCTTTCTCCACTCCTTCCTTCCTGGAATCTCTCCTGGAATCCTCTCTCCTTGAAGGCTTTCTCCTCTCCCCAGGATCTCTCTTTCTGGTCTGATTCAGGTTTTAAAAACCGTTTCTTGCCTGCTGTAGAACTCTCACCCTCCTGGGGTCTGAAATCCTTCACATAAACCTGGATTCTTTTAATTATCTGATACCTCTTAACAGGAAAGAAAAAACAAGACACAATTGATCACTTAATCACTATAGAGCTCTGTACGGGAGAAAAACGTGGAGTCTAAGGACAGACATATCCATCAGAGTTTCTTCAAAGATGGCTTCACAGGGCTCTAGCTTTTATTGTAAAAATCAGCTGACACAGTTAATTTTTAATTAACATCTGGTGCTTTCCAAGTTACAAAAGTGCACATAAAATTTGCTAACATCTGCAACACGTCATATGAAAAGAAGAAGTTACACCTCATAACTATATTCACTAGACTCAATAGGTGTCGCTGTGTTTCTGCTATACAACAGAAGCTAATTAGTTAGTTATGATATTTGCTGATTTTCTACTATTTACGCAAGCTTTGTTTGCTGTTGACCTAAGGCCTAGTTCCTAAAAGCAGTTCATCCTGACCCAGCTAATTCTTTAGCCTATCATATTGCAGAAAAAGAGGATGTACTATTTGTTCTACTTAATTTTAGAGAATTTAGCCTGACCCAATAACTATGTCCACATAAGCACTATTTGCTAAGTCCAATGTCCTACAGAAAAGCAGAAGTACATTTAAAAAGACAGCTCTACTGCAATTCAGACCTGTAATTTTCTATGGCCTATAGTTAGGTTCTACAATCCAGTTTCATGTATAGAACAACTGCTAGCACTTCCTATCCCTATGGATAGTATAGATCCAGAATCACTGTCTGTTCCTGAGTCCATTAAATCCAGATTCCCAAATACTGGGTGAACCATAGTGACATAGATGCGTGTGTCAGAAGCTGATTCATCCAATTCCCTAATCGTATCCAATTTGGTTTTCAAGCCTGGCCTAGTTGGCCCTTTTCCACACCTGCCACTCCCTTGCCTCTGCACAGGTGTTTACAATCAGTGCCCAAGCCTGGGTTCAGAGCTCGTCCCATAGGTAGACTCAAAAGATGAGTCTTAAGTGCTTTTCTTAAAATTTTTAAAGCTAAAATCAATCTTGCGGGAGCTGGAGACAGTTCCATAAGGATGGGGCTGTCGCAAAAAAAGCTGACTTAATACATTTACAGTTGACAGAGTTGGAATATGTAAGCAAAGTCCATGGAGAGACTGAAGGGCTCTCACAGGGCATACAGCGTAACCAGGGAGGAGAGGTATCCAGAGCCTGGTCATGAATGGCCTTAAAAATAAAAAGTAGGCCTGACTGACATGAAAAGCCCATTCCACTTTGTGAAAGAATGAAGGAACAGGCTGCAAATACACAGCCTCCGAGGACAGATAGGGATCTCCGTACAACAAAGACTGCAAATCCAAGATGTATCTCGCTGAGCAGATTGTGATCAAAAAAGCAGTCTTAAGGGACAAGTCCTTTAATGTAGCCCTTCTCAAGGCTCAAACGACATTGCCACCAAGGCTTGAAGAATCAAATGTACATCCCAAGAAAGGACCACCAAGCACAGGAGAGAATGCAGTTGCTTAACTCCCCAGAGAAACATGCTCAAGTCCGGGTGCATGCATAGAGAACGCCTTGCCATCGGTCTACTGAAGCAAGCCAAGGCTGCCACCTGAACCTCCAGATTAACAAGGGACAAGCCCTTGTCAAAACCATTTGGAAGGAATGAGAGAAAGGCCAGAGAGTTAGCAGTGCCAGGACTGACTTGGTACCCCTGGCACAATGCTCAAACAGATGCCCGATGCACACATAGGCGAGAGACATAGAACCTCTTCTTGCCTTTAGAAGCAAGAAAACCACAGCAATAGAGTAGCCCTTACACGCTAAGCATCTCCTCTCAAGAGACTGACCGTAAGTGAGAAAGGAGCTGGATCATCCATCAGGACTATCCTCTGCCTCAGGAGCCCCCACACCAATGGAAACCATCGAGGGGGCCCCTACTGGAAATGCATGAGATAAGAACATAAGACATGCCACACTGGGTCAGACCAAGGTTCATCAAGCCCAGTATCCTGTTTCCAATAGTAACCAATCTAAGTCACAAGTACCTAGCAGTTTCCCCAAAAGACACAGGTTCCACAAAGCTTGTATTGGGTCAAGCAGTGGATATTCTGGGTAACCTTTAATAATGGTTTATGGACCTTTCCTCCAGGAATTTGTCCAAATCTTTTTTTAAACCTGGTAGCAAATTTGAGAGTTTGATTATATGATGAGTGAAAAAATATTTTCTTCTATTAGTCTTAAATAGGTTACCCTGTAGCTTCATTGCATGTCCCCTAGTCTTTCTATATTTTGATGGCATAAACAATCGATCTACGTTAACCAGGTCCACTCCATTCATTAATTTATAGACCTCTATCATATCTCCCCTCAGCTGTCTCTTTTCCAGGTTGAAGAGCCCTAACCTTTTTAGCCTCTCTTCATAGGGGTATCCTTCCATCCCCTATACCATTTTGGTGGCTCTTCTCTGTACCTTTTCTAATAACGCTATATCCTTTTTAAGATACGGCGACCAGAATTGCACACAATATTCAAAGTGCAGTCACACCATGGAACGATAGAGGCATTATAATATCCTTTGATTTATTCTCCATTCCTTTCCTTACGATACCTAGCATTTTATTTGCTCTCTTGGCCGCCGCTGCACACTGAGCAGAGGGTTTTAACATGTTATCCATGATGACACTTAAATCTGTTTCCTGGGTGGTGGTTCTCAATGTGGAACCTTGCATCGTGTAACCATAGTTTGGATTGTTCTTTTCTATGTGCCTAACTTTGAACTTGTCCACATTAAATGTCATCTGCTATTTGGATGCCCAGTCTTCAAATTTATCAAGATCTTCTTGCAATTTTCCACAATCCTCATTGGTTTTAACAACTTTGAATAGTTTTGTGTCATCTGAAAATTTGATAACCTCACTTGTTATTCCCATTTCCAGGTCATTTATGAATAGGTTAAAAAGCAGCGGACCCAGCACAGATCCCTGGGGTACTCCACTATTCACCTTTCTCCATTGGGAAAACTGGCCATTTAGCCCTACTCTCTGCTTTCTATCTTTTAACCAGTTCCTGATCCACAATAATACATTGCCTCCTATCCCATGACTTTAATTTTGCCAAAAGTCTCTCATGAGGGACCTTGTCAAAGGCTTTCTGAAAATCCAGATACACTATATCAACCGACTCACCTTTGTCTACCTGTTTATTCACACCTTCAAAAAAACAACAAATTAGTAAGACAAGACCTTCCTTGGCTAAAGCCATGTTGACCGTCTCCCATTAAGCCATGACTATCTACATGTTCAGTAATTTTGTAATTTATAAAGGTTTCTACCATTTTTCCCAGTACTGATGTCAGGCTCACCGGTCTGTAGTTTCTCGGGTCACCACTGGAGCCCTTTTTAAAAATTGGCATTATATTGGCCATCCTCCAGTCTTCAGGTATTGCAGATGATTTTCATGATAGTTCACAGATTACTAATAGCAGGTCTGCATCTCATATTTCAGTTCTTTCAACACCTTTGAATGTATATCATCTGGTCCAGGTGATTTGCTACTCTTCAGTTTATCAAATAATTGTAATACATCTTCCTGGTGTATCAATATTTCTTTCAATTCTTCCGCAGTATCACCTTTAAATACCATTTCAGTCATGGGTAACATTCCTACATCTTCCTCAGTAAAGACCAAAGCAAAGAATTCATTCAGTCTCTCCGCTATGGCCTTGTCCTCTCTTAGTGCCCCTTTTATCCTTCTATCATCTAATGGTCCAACTGATTCTCTCAGTTTTTGCTACAAAATCTTTATTATGCATTTTTGCTTCCACAGCAAGCTCATAATAAAGACTTTTTCAAGTACATTTGTAGCAAAATACCTGTGAGAGATCTGTATACCATGGCCTCCTGAGCCAATCTGGTGCTACCAGCACCACTGGACTCTGATGGCACTTGGACCGATGAAGTACTCTTTCCAGAAGAGGCCACAGGGAAACATGTATGGCAGAAGCTGCTTTGTCCAGGGTTGAACCAAGGTATCCATGCCTTGAGAGCTGGCCTCTTTACGGTGGCTGAAAACATTTATACCTTGGCATTGACCCGGGTTGTCATGAGATCCATCACAGGGTGACCCTTCCTGTCCAGGGTCCTCTTGAAGGCCAACCTGCTCAGCTCCCACTCTCCAGGCTCGAGGGAGTGGTGACTAAGATAGTCTGCTACCATACTGCCCATTTCCACTATATGTTGCGCCGAGAAAGCTAGGAGATTGCGTTCTGCCAAGGCAAACAGCGGGTCATTTCCCTAGTGACCTCAGAACTCTGCATGCTCCCCTGCTGATAGACATAGGCCACTGTTGTGCCATTGTCCAAGAAAAACCGAACTGCCCTTCCTTGGACTACATCTCAGAAATGCAGGACAGCCAAGCAGATGGCACTCATCTCCAACTGAATGATGGGCCAGCTACCTCCCGCTTGTTCCAGCCTTTGGCAATGAATTCCCCATCTGGACAGGCTGGCATCCATTGTCACCAGAAGCCACTGGTGACAATGGCCAGGCTGTTGCCATCAGTGCTGGCTGGCCATTACCCCCAGAGGAAGCAGGAGCCTGATGCTCAAGCTCTGTGAAAAAGCAGACCAGCAGGACAACAGAGACCTATGTAGCAGGCTCCAAGGGGACCAACTCGATGATTGCTGCCATGGATCTCAGAAGCTGCAAGTAGTCTCAAGCTGTGGGTGCCTGTAGTTCCTGAAACATCCCTAGATGAGAATGCAACTTCTCCACCCTCTTCTCAAACAGGAAGACTCTGCCTGAACCAGTGTCAAACTTTGTTGCAAAGTACCCCAAGGACTGAGTAGACTCCAGGAAAATCTTGTAGTTGATCACTCAGCCCAGACTCTCCAGAAACTGCATGCACCCAGGCAGTCACCCACAGGACTTCGGCATGCGACCTGTCCCGAATGAGCCAGTTGATTTGGTAATTAAGTATGATAAAGTATGAGAAGAGAGATGCCTTTTGGCTTTGCTGTTAGTCTCTGAGATCTTTTTCCTCGCCTTAATGTGAGTTGCTAATGGAATCATAAATTATGGTAACTTGTCTTGGAAGATCAAGATTCCCTGTTTTGTGATATTTTTTCAGATAAGAATGCACATGGATGCCTTCTCACCACAGAGCAATGGCAGTAATCACCATCACTTTGATGAATATCCTTGGAGCTGTTGGGAGACCGAAGAGTAGCATGGCAAATTGGAAGTGGGAGCCAAGAACAGAGAAGCGAAGGAAACACTGTTTATCCTCACCGATAGAGATGTGAAAGTATGCTTCAGCAAAGTCCAGCAATGCCGGAAATTTTCCATACCCGACCGCTCTTATGACCGATCTCAGTGTTTCTATACAGAAAATAAAGGTCCGCAGGTAAGTACTGATACCCTTGAGATCCAAATCAGATAGAAGGAGCCATCTTTCTTTGGAACTACAAAGTAAATGAAATACCGGCTCACGCCCCTTTTGGTGGGTGGTACCAGCATCATGGCCTGGAAACTGAGGAGCCTATGCAGGATAGACTGAACGGTGGCCCGCTTGGCCATAGACCCGCATGGAGATATCAAGAAGGCATCCGGGATGGGGTCCTTGCATTCCAGCATGTAGCCAAACTGAATGTTGAGCATATAGTGGTTCAAGGTCAAATGGGTCCAATCCTGGAAGAAAAGATGGAGCCGGCTGCTGACAGGACGCACTCCATAATGGGCCTCCAACCCATCATTGAGACTGAAGGGAGAACCCCAGCTTGGAGAAAGAGGATGCCTCTTAAGACTCGTGAGTCCCTCACCTGCTTTGTTTAGCCACTATTACTGCTGTTATTTTGCCTTGTATCTTCCAGGTTCCCTGGCCAGTTTGTTTGCCTCCTCCTGTTGCCTCCGGACCCAGTGCCTGCACCCGGAAGTGACGCGACCGCGTTCCCGCAGTCGCGGTCTCTCCAGGTACTCCAGTCTTCTATTTAATCAAGCTGCCGGCGGCGTCCGAGGTTCTCACCTGCTTTGTTTAGCCACTATTACTGCTGTTATTTTGCCTTGTGTCTTCCAGGTTCCCTGGCCAGTTTGTTTGCCTCCTCCTGTTGCCTCCGGACCCAGTGCCTGCACCCGGAAGTGACGCGACCGCGTTCCCACGGTCTCTCCAGGTACTCCAGTCTTCTATTTAATCAAGCTGCTGGCGGCGTCCGAGGTTCTCACCTGCTTTGTTTAGCCACTATTACTGCTGTTATTTTGCCTTGTATCTTCCAGGTTCCCTGGCCTGTTTGTTTGCCTCCTCCTGTTGCCTCCGGACCCAGTGCCTGCACCCGGAAGTGACGCGACCGCGTTCCCGCGGTCTCTCCAGTCTTCTATTTAATCAAGCTGCCGGCGGCGTCCCGCACCGGGGGTGCACGCCGAAGGAGCGCGACCAAGGAGCAGGTCGAGCTCCTTGGGGCGAGCGGGGGGCGCGGTCGCAACAGTTTACTCTCAGTACTTGCTTTTGTAGTTTGCTTTTATTCCTCTGCTACATTTCACTTGGTAATCTCTTAGTTAGTCCTGCCCCTGATACCAATATGTCGGCCATTCCTGTACTTTGGGGACAGCGTTCCCTGTCTACGTTCATCATTCCTTCTGGCTCTCTAGCTCGTTGTTCCTCTAACTTAATCCTCTGTAAACGCACTAAAACCTTGTCAGGGCAGTCTCTCCCTTCTTCTCAGTCTTCTGCGGTAGCTTCTGCCACCTTGCTTAATGTTGCCTTATTGAATTGCCGTTCCCTCAGATCCAAATCCTTGCTGGTTTTGGACCTTATTTCTCATCATTCACTAGACCTCTGCTTCCTCACCGAGACTTGGCTTAAGGAGGGTGACAGCCCCGTTCTTTCTAGTTCATTACCCTCTGGCTACTCTGCACTTTCATCCCCTAGGCTGGGCCGCAGTGGTGGTGGAGTGGCTCTGCTCTATCACGCCTCTATCGCTCTTGAAGAAGTGACTTCCCCGTCTGCTTCTCTTTCTGAGTCCCTTTTCTTTCTTCTTCACTCTTCCCACTCTATTTCTTTCTCCTCTATCTTCCACCTTCCCTCTCTGTGGCGCGCTGGGAGGCGGCCATACAGGTCCTCTCAGATGTTGCCCTGCAGTTTTCCAATCTCATCATTCTGGGAGACTTCAATATTCATGCTGATAATCCCAGCAAGCAGAGGGACCATGCCTTTCTGAATCTCTTCCACGACATCTCTTTCCAGCAACACGTCACTGGTCCTACTCATATTGCTGGTCATACTCTGGACTTAGTTCTGTCTTCTTCTGCGCTATCAGCTGAGATCTCCCCCCCCCCCTCCCACCATGCTGAGCATACCCTGGTCAGACCATTGCTGCGTTTTTTTCTCGATTACCTATTCTTCCCCAGAGATGATCCCCCCCCCAGCATCTCCCCCTCCCCCTCTCCTTCGCCGCCGTCTAACTCCTGACACCTTGAGTGCCTTTCCCCCTGCGTCCTCTATCTTCCCCCCGGATTTTGCGTTGCTATCGCCTGATATTCAGGCTTCCCTTTGGAATTCCCTCCTCACAGACACTTAGGACAAGTTAGCACCTCTGCACCCTTTCGCTCAATCGCCCACTTCTGGTCGTTCCCCCTGGTTTCACCCAGCTTTGCGCCTGCGGCGGACTCAACTCCGTCAGGTGCAACGCCGCTGGTCTCGTCACCCTTCTCCTGACCTGCACCTCCGTTTCAAGCAACTTTACTCGGACTACCGCTTGGCGATTCAGTCTGCCAAGCGTGCTTTCTTCGTGACAGAAATCTCTGAAGCAGCAAACTCTTCTAGTCAGCTTTTCGCAATTTTACGTAGGCTTTCATCTACCAGTTCTCATCGCACCGCAGAAATGGGGGCCCCTGATCCCCATTCGCTAGCTGACTTCTTCTCTGACAAAGTTCTTACCCTACGTTCTTCCTTTTCTAATCCCCCTCCACCCCCTCCCTTGTCCCCTGTTCCCCCCTGTGACATGCTCGCTACTGAAGGTTCATCTCTGTCCTCTCCCTCCTCACCCAATCGGGCCCTTGCCCATACCTGGTCTTCCTTTCATTCTGTCCTCCCTGCAGAACTCCTCTCGATGCTGGCTACTGCCCGAAAGACCACTTGCTCCTTAGATTCAATCCCTTCACGTTGGCTGTCTGAACCTTCCCTGCAGTTGGTCCCTATCATCACCACCATCATTAACTCCAGTTTGTCATCAGGCCTGTTTCCTTCCTCGTGGAAGTCGGCTATTGTTCATCCCCTTTTGAAGCAGTCCTCCCTCGATCCGTCCGTCCTATCCCACTGGCGTCCTGTCTCAAACCTCCTCTTCCTGGCCAAGCTTCTGGAACGTTTTGTTTTCAATCAATTATCCACCCACGTTGAGTCCACCAACTCTCTCCACCCCCGTCAGGCCGGTTTTCGACAGGGTCACAGCACTGAGACTGTCCTCTTGGCGGTTCTAAATGAGCTCCATGTTGCGCACGATCGCGGTGATGTCACCCTGTTGGTCTCCCTGGACTTGTCTGCGGCGTTTGACCTGATTGATCACACGATCCTTCTTTCTCGTCTCACTGAGGTGGGGTTACGTGGCACGGTTCTTCACTGGTTTTGCTCTTTCCTCACAGACCGTTCCTTCTCTGTTACCGTTAACGGCGAGTCATCTGCCTCTCTCCCCCTCACTTGTGGTGTTCCCCAGGGTTCTGTATTGTCACCTCTGTTATTCAATATCTTCCTGGCCCCTTTGCTCCTCTTGTTGCAACAGTATCCAGTATCCTCATATATTTATGCAGATGATATTATCCTACTTTTTCATACCTCTCCACTCTCTCTGGATATTTCCCCATTCAACGTCTGTCTTTCCCATGTGGCCTCTTGGCTCTCTCAACATTTCCTGCATTTAAATCCTTCCAAGTCCACAGCCATGTGGGTGTCCCTGAGTGGCCCGTGTCCTTCCGTCGCACCTATGATTGCTTCCACCCCCGTTCCTCTCGTGTCGTCTTTCCGGTACCTAGGTGTGATCCTTGACTCCTCCCTTTCCTTCCATGATCACATCTCCTCTCTTACCAGGCACTCATTTACTATTCTTCGTCAGCTTCGGGCTGTCCGTTCGCTTCTTCCTTTTGATTCCCTGGCTACTCTTGTTCTTGCTCTCACTACTAGCCGACTTGACTATTGTAACATTTTTATGGCCAACCTCCCCAATTACCAACCCCAGCGCCTCCAGTTTATTCAAAACACTGCAGCTCGCCTTATCACCTTTGCCCGCCGTTTTGATCACGTCACTCCCATCCTTTTCCGCTTGCATTGGTTACCCCTCCGTTTTCGTTTTCGTTATAAAATTCTCATTCTCGCTCACCGTGCTATTCATACTAATAATCCCCTGTACCTGGCTGACCTTATTTCTCTTCACACACCTTATCGTCAACTTCGTTCCCTTCACGCTAATCGCCTATCCTTACCATCCCCTTCCCATGCACATCTTGAAAAGACCCGTCACTCCGCTTTCTTCTTTCTTGGTCCCTGATTGTGGAATGCCCTACCTCCATCCCTCCGCATGGAATCATCTTATTCACAGTTTAAAGCTTCACTTAAAACCCATCTGTTCCAACAAGCATTTGACCTCCCTCCTGATCCTCCTCCCTGAATCTGTCTAGGTTATTTGCTTTCCCCCAGCCGCGTCCTGTCTTGTCATCTCCCTGTCTGTCTTTCCCCTGGTTTTGTTTGTGTGTGGTCTTGATTACCAATTGATGTGTATGTCTTTTATATCTGTCCTGTCCTTTCTACTTCTTTCCTGTTATTTCGATGGCGTTCCTTTTTCCATAGCTTGCGGTGATGACCTGTTATTTTATTTTATTGTACACCGCTTTAATGTCTTGACGTAAGCGGTTTATCAAGTGTAAAATAAAGATAAAGATAAAAGAACAGACTCCATGACTGGGGCCCGGAAAGGACAGCCTCCCTGTGCAGTACCTCTAGAAGTCCCTGAATCCCCAGGACTCCTGGCTGTGGCAAGGGGAAAACAAAGCTAAGGAGGAGAGGCCACGCTTCTCAGGCCCTTTCGGACGATCCTCCGGAAGACAATGAGGCTTGGAAGCACCGGGTCCTTGATCAGCTTCTCCTGATCCTCCCCTAAGACGAGTTTGCCCTTGAAGGGAAACTAAGATTACTGGGACTTTGATGCCGTGTCCGCTGCCCAATGGCACAGCCAAAGCCAGCAGCACACCAGCATGGAAAAGGCAATATCCTTAGCCGACAAACGGAACAAATCATACACTGTGTGTGCCAAAAAGACCATTGCTGAGTCCAGGAAAAGCGAAGTGTCACTTTGCGTAAGTGACTAGATCCAATAGGACAGGGAATGTGTAAAGCTTCCGCAAACTTCTGTTTGGAGAATAAGAGAGGTAGCCGAAAAGTGTCTCTTTAAAAAGGCCTTGACCTTGTGATCCATTTGATCCTTAATGGCCACACCCCCCTCAACTGGCATGGTGGTGGGCTTAGTAATTGAATGGATCTCTTAGCCTGTGGCCTACTTTTGGGAGCCATTAGGCTTGGAGGAGTGCATGAAGAATGTAATTGCGCTAGTTGGGATAACGACGGAGGTATGTCAAGAATAGATTCTGAATAGCTTGGGTTCCATTTATAGTATTTTAAATTGGGATATGATTCATAAGTTTAAAGCATATTTATTTTATTTTATCGGTAGTGCCTGATTACAAAGAACCCCCTGAAGAAACTTATGAAAGTGAAACACAGACACAGTGCCAAGGAAAGGCGTTAAGAACCCCCTGAAGAAACTTATGAAAGTGAAACGCAGACACAGCACCAAGGAAAGGCGTTGGGAAAAAGAAGTACAACTAAGTTAAGCGCTTGTTTCAGCTTTCTTAATTATAAGAGCAATTTGATAATTCATTGAAGATGATACATTTTGATAAATCACTGAAGATGCTCAAGCATTAAGAACCCGGAGGTCATTGATGCAAAAGAGACACAATACTTTCAAGACTTAGTCTGGAATGTAGTGCCCGGTAGATCTCAGACCCCGAGTTCGTGGAGAAAAAAGAAAGACTGCTAGGTTTGTGTGAGCATTCAATGAAAAACTAGTTAAGAGGAGAATTTATGCAGTAACGAAATCAATTTCTCCTGAGGCATTAGAAGGAAGTCCATTGTGGAAAGATGTGGCCTACTTCTGACAAGGTAGCAAAACTTAACCTCGGTCGTTGGACTTCAATTCTCTAAATACAACTGCAAATAAAGTGTAGTTACTCACCTGTAACAGGTGTTCTCCAGGGACAGCAGGAATCAGTCCTCACTTATGTGTAACAAAGGCACCGATGGAGCCCGTGCGGAGCAATTCCCCAGCTTTCAAAGAAAGCCTTTAGGATTGCTACCATGAATGCATGATCCTCTTCCCACCCAAAGGTGCCATCTTGCTCAGTCAGGTCCCTTAGCTCGAGCCCTACCAGGCAGATGGCAAGGGAAGCACAAAAATTCAGCAACTCTACAGGTAACTACGCTTTCTCCAGGAAAAAGCAGGAAGTCAGTCCTCACTTATGGGACCCCCCAGCTACAGGCTACTGAACCTGTAATAAAAAAATGCCTCCGCAAGTCTTTGAGCAGAAGTCGATATCCGAAGGAGCCCAAGTCCTCAGGTCCTCTGGGCAAAGCCCTTGGTAGGAAATAAAGAAGGGTCAGAGGGCAGGAGTTGCTTATACTCCTAACAGATTATGGAGTACAGTAAGGCACTGTCCTGGCGGGACTCCCCCTCCAGGCAGTAGTGAAGGTATTCGTGGAAGACCAGGTTGCCACCTAGCAGATGTCCATCAGGGGCACGGAGCGCAGCGAAGCCACCGAGGTCGCCTTGGCCCGAACCCCGTATGCAGTGATTCGACGATCTAGCGGGGCACCCACCTTCGTGTGAGTGAAAGCGATGCAGTCTGCCACCCAAACCGAGAGGGTGCGCTTGGTGACTGCTTGAACCAGTCTATTGGGATTGTAGGTCACTGAATGCGCTGCAGGTTGATGGCGACAGCCCTTCTGCAGTCAAGGGTGTGGAGAGCTGCCGACGCCTGGTTGGCGTGGGGCCTCGGGAAGAAGGTCAGAAGGACTATCTCCTGATTAAGATGGAAGTCCAAGATGACTTTAGGCAGGAATTTAGGGTGGGTACGGAGGACCACCCCATTCTGAGAGAACCTGGTATAAGGGGTGTCAGCCATGAGAGCCTGGAGCTCACTGACTCGGCAGGCCGAGGTCAGCGCTACCAGAAAGGCTATCTTCCAGGACAGGTGCCGGAGCGAGCATGTTGCCATTGGCTCGAAGGATGGACAGGTGAGCTGCATGAGCACCACATTCAGGTCCCATTCCGCCAGAGGAGGACAGATGGGTGGCTTGGAGAGCAGGAGACCTTGCATAAAGTGGGAGACTAATGGCTGCCCCGAGAGGGGCTTTCCCTTGATGGGGAGGTGGTTCGCTGAGATGGCGCTCAAGTGTACCCTGACAGAGTTCGACTTCAGCCCTTCCTTTGAGAGATGGAGGAGGTACTAGAGGATCCATCGAATGGGGCACGAGAATGGGTCGATCTGGAGCTCCGAGCACCAGACCGAGAAGCGCCTCCACTTGAAGGCGTAGGCTCGTCTAGTGGAATCCTTTCTCGAAGCGAGGAGGACTTCTTCGACCTCCTCCAGAAGAGCCAGAGGGGCTAGGGAAACCCGTTCAGCCGCCAGGCCATGAGGGATAAGGAGGATAGGTTTGGGTGCTGCATGTGCCCCTCCTGTGTTAGCAGGCCCGGGGCAAAGCCCAGGGGAACAGGAGGCTCCATCGATAACTGGAGCAGAAGCGGGAACCAAGGCTGCCGAGGCCAAGAGGGGGCTACGAGAATCAATGATGCTCGATCCCGCTGATCCTTGAAAAGAGTTCTCCCAATGAGAGGGAAGGGAGGGAATGCATAGAGCTGGCTGAATGACCAGTCCAGGAGAAATGCATCCGGGCTCACTCTGCTTGGGTGCGGTACCAAGCCACAAAAGCGGGGAAGCTGCGCATTCTGGGGACTGGCAAAGAGTTCTATCGCCTGTGTCCCCCAGCAAAGAAAAAGCCAGCCCGCTACCCCTGGATCCAGCTGTCATTCGTGGGGGCGAAGGATCCTCCTGAGTCTGTCCGTGAGGACATTCTCCAGACCCGGAAGGTAGGTCGTCTTGAGGGATATCCTCCGTTGGACAGCGAAGGAGCAGAGGAGGACCGCTTCCCGGCAGAGGGAGCGCGAACCTGTGCCTCCCTCCTTGTTGACATAGAACATCGCCACGCAGTTGTCGGTCTGCACGAGAACTGGCCTCCCCTTAAAGTGATCCTTGAAAGCCCTCAGGGCCAACTGGATCACCTGTAGCTTGAGCAAGTTTATCTGCTGCTACTCCTTGGGCGGCCACTGCTCTTGCGTGCATAGCGGCCCGCAGTGGGCTCCCCACCCTAACAGGGAAGCATCTGTCATCAGCACCGCATCATGCTGCAGGGCCTGGAAGGGCAGCCCCCGAAGGAGGTTGCGGGGGTTTTGTCACCAGCTCAGGGACAGGCGAAGGTCAGGAAGGACTCTGACGGGGTCCTTGAGGTGACCGAGGGATGGGCTCCATTGGGCAGGCAGGCGTAGGGAACCACATGCATGGTAGAGGCCATGTGGCCCAGGAGGCTTAGCATGGTCCGAGCGGTGACCCAGGGAGTGCTTTCGACCTGGGCAGCCAGAGCTTGGAGGCGGTCGGTGCGATCCACTGGTAAGAAGGTGGTCACCTGCTGAGTATCGAGGCATGCCCCGATGAACTCGAGTGCCTGCCCTGGCTCGAGGTGAGACTTTGGGTAGTTGACCAAGAACCCGAAGCCCTCCAGTAGAAGGATTGTGCACAACATTTCTCGCCGGGTTTCCTCGACCGAGGAGCCCATGACAAGCCAGTCGTCGAGGTAGGGAAAGACCGGCACGCCCTGACTCCTGAGACGGGTGGCGACCACGACGAGGCATTTCGTAAAGACTCATGGGGTGGACGCGAAGCCGAAGGGGAGCACCCTGTATTGGAAGTGCTCTCCCTGCACCCTGAAGTGCAGATACTGCCTGTACTGGGGGTGGATTAAGATATGGGCATAAGAGTCCTTTAGATCCAAGGAGCATAGCCAGTCACCTTGCCAGAGGAAGGGCAGCAGAACACCAAGAGATAACATCTTGAATTTCTCCCACACCAGGAACTTGTTTAACTTTCGGAGGTCGAGGATGGGCCACAGACCCCCTGTCTTCTTCGGGACGAGGAAGTACCGGGAATAGAAACCTCGACCTTGAAGGTGCAGGGGAACCTTCTCGACTGCCCACTGGGCAACGAGAGAGAAAAGTTCCCGCTGCAGTAAAAACTGGTGTGTGGGTAGGTGAGGAGGCTCCGCCGGGGAGAAGGGAGGTGGGAGCCTGTCGAAGTGAAGGTGATAGCCATCCCGGACGACCTGGGGAACCCAGGTGTCCGAGGTGATGGAAGCCCACAACGGGGCAAAATAAGACAGAGGGCGAGGTGTCATGCAGATGGTGCCAAAGCCCCTGCGTGGGTTGTGGAGGGGCCGGAGATTGGGCTTTCTACCCCTTGAGCTTGTGATGCCCTTGATCGGATTTACTCTGCGTCTGAGTGGTCAGCGTGCAGATAGCCGGGTATGGCGGGTAGCCCCGGTACTGGAGGCCCTTCCTAGGGAAGAAGAGCTTTTCGGACGGTTGCTTTTTCCGGGACAGAGTGGAGGTCTTGCGTGAGAGACGGGTTCTGGTGACGAACTCCGTCTCCATTTCCGCGGCTTTATCCTCCATCGGCTTGCCGAAGAGCTGCTCACTGAGACAGGGAACATCCAGGAGCTTTTCCTGCACCCACTGCTCCAAATCTGAAGATTGGAGCCATGCCTGGTGGCGGGCCCCGATGCCCGCAGCCGCCACCCGAGCCGATGTCTCAAATCCATTGTAGGCAGCTCGGGAGAGGTATTTTGAGCAGTCTGCGACGGACTTCAACAATGTGCTGCATCTATTGAGGGGCTCGCCCTCGAGGCCCGTGGAGAACCCTCCGAGCTCCTTGGCTAAATCACGCAAGAACATAACCATGTATAGTTGGTATGCTTGAATGTGACAAGAGAGCATGGAACCTTGGCAGGCCTTGCGGCCCAGGGCATCAAGGGCTCTCGACTCTCGGCTGGGTGGTACCGAGTGCGATTTCGGGCTCTTCTGCTTTCTCATAGCAAGCTTCACCACCAAAGAGGTGTGGGTAACCTGTGTCTTCCTAAACCCCGGCCCACATTGCACCTTGTACATAGTATCAAGGCGTCTGCTCATGATGGGGACCGAGGCGGGGGCCTCCCACATGCGTAGCAGCAGCCACGACAGAATAGGAGGAACCGGCACAGTGAGAGATTCCCTAGACGGGGACTCGTACTGAAGAATATCAAGCTCTTCAGCACGAGGATCCTCCAGGGCCTGAGTGGCCAGGTACAAAGCCATGTCCCACACGAACACCAGAAAGGAGGTGTCCTCAGGTGACTAGCGCCGCTGGCACTCGGCTGGGGAGGGGTCCAACGGAAGATCCCAGTGGGTACGGGTTTCCGGGGAGGTGTCCCCATCGGACTCCCACTCCAAGAAATCGGTTAAGGAGTCCGAGCCGGGTAGATTGCCCTGTCCAACGGCCGGTGCCCGTTTGGAGCCAGAGGCTCTGGAAGATTTCCCCTCCAAGGAATGGGAGGGCGAGCCAGACCGACGTCGAGGACCCTCACGAGGCTCGCAGCTCTCAGGGGTTTCCCGGACGGATTTCAGTGTCCCACACGAGGGACCAACTGTCTCTGGGCGTGAGTCAGCAAAGCTGGCTGTCAGCGCCTGCTGGGAAGCAATGAACGTAGAAATGCTGTGTTTTAGTGCCAGCATGCAGGACGCCCACGGGGCGTGGGGCCCTGCAACGCCGACCCCGGGGTCACCGGGTCGGGTGTTGAGGAGGAGAGGGGTTCCTCTCCGGGACGGCCCTCAGGAGACTGAGCACTTTCGCCGGAGGCCTCCGCGTCCGTGCGGGGTACCTTGAGGGGCCGCTGTCTGTCCGACTGTCAGGAACGCCGAAGGGGGCTGAGCGACCGAGCGCAGGAGCGCTCACGCTTATCGGGTGCTCCCCACAGCGACTTTGAGGCCTTCTTTTTGCACCACTCCACCTCAGGGAATCCATAGTCGGAGTGCCGCCAGGAGCGTGGGGCCAAGGGAGGGAGAGACAACCAAGGGTGCCACCGGGGATTCCGAGACGGCCTTTTGGAAAATGTCTTCGGACTTCTGATTATGACTGAGCAGGGTCTTAGAGGACATTTTCTTGTAGAGCGAACAGAGCTCCGGATCATGGTCAGCTTCGAGGCACCGCAAACAACAGTCATGAGTGTCCATAAGTGACATGTTCCTAGAGCATCTATCGCATTTTTTGAAGCCGGTGGCCATGGTGGCAAAAATGGCCCCTGTAAGGACGAAGACCCACGCAGCCAGCGGTTAGGGAGAGAAAAAGGGTGCAAAGCCCGTGACAAAAAATAAAGAAAGAACAAAACTATTCCCAACAGCTCTAAGAAGGCAGAGCAGGGGAAAGACGGGAAGAGGACAGGTGCAACCGGAAACAAAAGGCATGTAGGCCAAAAATGAGATCTTTTTTCCGTGGGACGAGGACGTCCGCCCGAAGGGCTCCTGGAAAAAGGGAGACTGAGCAAGATGGCACCTTTGGGTGGGAAGAAGACCACGTATGCATGGCAGCAATCCCAAAGGCTTTCTCTGAAAGCTGGGGAGTTGCTCTGCACGAGCTCCGTCGGTGCAGACGTCACCCATAAGTGAGGTCTGACTTACTTCTTGTTCCTGGAGAAAGAAGCAGACACAGAGAGTTCTATAAAATGGTACAATTTAAGCTTACTGGAAGTGAGGAATTCACAGGTGTGCAACTCTTGTGCAGGTTCCCATGATTCCCTTCCCAAGCTAGGCCAACGCATCTCCTTTTATTAGGGAAAAACTGTTACATGGTAGAAATTCAGCTCTATGTCAGGCTTTGTTTATCTACATGTTATAGGTCAGAGCACAGACATTTCTCAGCTCCAGCATTCTATCTCGTTCTCATTAATGTCATCCCAAAGTACAACCTTGGCTTTTATAGCACATCTTTCTCCAGGCTGCTAGGCCTCAGACTGTCAGCAACATTCCAACCCAGTCTCAATATTAACCCTTTCAGAGGGTGCTGGTACTCCACTTTCAACAGTCCCCCCTCTGATTCTGGACAGAATCGCTACAAAGGAATAATAGCTTAAACATATCCAAGTTCAAAATAAATCTTCTGCCATAGTAGAGAACACCTTTCTTTTCACTTACTTCACAGTCCTAGGCACATCTGGTTCACAGGCAAACTTCATCTTGCTGGTTGGAAGAAGTCTTTATACATAAGCTCCATTTGACAATATAGAAAAGGGATTACAAGCATCCTGCAAATTAACCAAAACTATGTGACACTGTTTGCCCTTGTTAGGTCTCAATAAGAATGTGTACAGAGAGTAAGGCTTTACCAATTATTCTTGCAAGCACTATATGCTGACAGTGGCCAACTGCTCTTCATAGATCTTTCAGTATTTCAGAAATTTACGCTCACATTCACATCATGACACTTGTCACAACTGCAAGTTTTCCAGCAGTATTTTCTTTTTCACTCTGAGCTGCACTATGCACATCTTGGACAAAGGGGCATGTTTACTAAACTGCGTTAATGTAGCAGCGGCTACGTTAAGGCGCGCTAAGGCGCCTTAACCGCCCTTAACGTTCCTGGCCGCGTTAAGTGCAGAAAAGGGTGGAGAGAGGGCAGGGAGAAGGGGTCAATGGGCAGGGAGTGGGCGGGGAGAGGCCCCTTTCACACTAACGAAGAGGAATTAAGGGCTGAATCCTAACGCAACTGAAAACCAGGCGTTAGCACACAATTGCAGGAGAGAGAAACCATTTCAGTCAGCAATGTACAGCAAAGCCAGGGAAACCTACAACAAGTGATAAGTGTGATACATGTGCACAGAACAAAAGGGCAAATAAACACTGAAAATGATCTGAACAAAATGTAAAACAAACATAACCAAGCTGGCCAATAGTGATATGAATGGGAAACATAAAAAAACACTACCGAGAAAGCTCCAAAAAAAGGATATTAATTTTGGAAGGGTCTATGCTCTGTCCCCATACAAGGTGAATGATCCCACAGTGAAATAGCGCTGATCACGGTTTCCCCTTGTTATTGGACAGGTTTTCTATGGCATGCACATGTTCCGCAACAGCAGAGTGGGCATGTCGGAATGGGCAACTGGACAGATGCTGGAAAAAGACAGATGCTGGACAGAGGGCTGCAGGCGGCACATGCTGTGGTGCAGCTGGGCCACAGTGTGGCCCATAGGAATGCTGAAACAGTAGAGCAGCCAGAGAGCAACTGATGAGGGCCCAACATGGGCATGAGTGTGCTTCCCACAGTGTCACAGGGGATAGTACCCAGCAGGTACCCCCAAGGGCACAGAACATTAGCAGGCGGTGCTGGGGGGAAGCGTGGACATCTATGCGGGCACCCCTACCCCAGAACCCACACCATGGCAGCCGCCTACCGGCACACTGGATGGCCTGCAACTGCGCACCACCAGCAGAAGGGCATGTCAGCATGGTGGCAGAGGGGTACTGGCGGTGGAGGGGGCAGTGGCAGCTACCCACAGCAGACCATGGCCTAGCCCTGTGTAGGTGGGTGCCATGCATTGCAACAGACAGGCCCTGTCTGACGAACAGTCATGGTATCCCCAGGGACTGCACTATCTCTGTGGCAACACGGTGGTGCAGTACACACAGCCAATGTGTTCACGAGCGGACGGTCACAGGTTCAAGTCCCAGCTGTGGTTCCTGCCAACCCAGTCCCAATATTTTACCCACTACTAAAACGTGGTAATAAAGATGGAACCTTTATTGCAGAAACATAAACATGCCTTAAACGCCTATATTTTACCCTACAGAGCACAGACACCATAAACATGTGCAATACCTAGAGCAGAGTTTCCCAACTGCAGTCCTGGAGGGCCAAACACTATTCAGGTTTCATGCTGTCTCTAATACAGATGTCTGTGCTGCATTTCTATGCGCCGCCCCCATGGTATGCAGATGTAACTCATGCATATTCATTAGGGACAGCATGAAAACCCGAACAGTGTTTGGCCCACCAGGAATGGAGTTGTGAACCTCTGCCCTAGAGCAGCGGCCAACAGGGGCAGACACACCTGCACCCACTGGCTCCAGTATCCAAAGCCTCCTGGAGAGGCAGGATGTTGGTCCATGCATGCATCGCCCAATACTAGCACTTACATACCCTAGCACTTACATACCCTAGCAATGCCACCCTAAACCTGGGAATATGGTACACATATATCAAGAGGTTGCTATGATTACTGGCAGATAGCAATTCCTAAATTAAGCACAATCTGCTCATTGAGCTGTATCATACCAACCTCTCTGATGTCTGTGGAGTGTGTTTCAGGTCTGGTATCTGACAGTGTTCACCACCCTGGGGATTGACCCCAACAGTATTGCGTATCATAGCCATGCCTGCACTGTGCCCAAGACTGGTACGGTGGCCAGGGCTGCCAAGAGCCTCTATAGTTGCACAATGCTGGCATAGGTGTGGGAGTGTGTGTCTGTCTATCCAGTGTGTGGTGTCTGCCAACACCTTCCTCAGCCCACATTGCTTGCACTGTTGCCAGTGTAAGCCTGCCAATGTGCATAATGAGGTACCATGGGTATAGCCTGGACAGGACGGCCTGGCCTGGATGCATCTGCACAGAGCATAGGGCAATTGCTCGGACATTGTAGTGCCCGGCCACAACCTGCACGGACAGGGTGGCCACAGCATGTCCTGCTGGGGGGTCACTCTCACCCTGACTGAGCAGTGACCACGGCATGGCCAGGTTCCCCCATAGTGCTATATAATATTTCTCTCAAGTGATATTTATGGGTTCTTTTTTCTGGGGCCCAATCAATGACTTAGCTGCTTGGTGTGTGCGCTCACATCCCCTCCAGGAACATGCACTATGGACTAGCTAGCAGACTGTCTGTAGTTAGTATGTGTATGGCTGGAACACCTTGCAGGGTGCAGCGGCTGGAGGCTCACTGGGTTTGCTGCTGGAGAATGTCAGATAGTGGTGGGGGGCAGCTGAGCATCTCCAGGCCTACTGTCTGTCTGCCACTGCCATATGGATGCGTACAGATCTGCACTGCCTTCCCTGTAGGGTATCTGTTCCCCAGCAAGACTAGGGTATCTGTTCCCCAGCAAGACTAGGGTCGATGGTCCCCTCTACTGCCACCATTGCAGGGATGTAGACTGTGAATCTGTTGGTGGGGGATCCTGTTCCCCACCCTGACCCACAGGGGCGGGTTGGGTGGTGCTCATATAATCCGCTTTAGGGTCTGCATACCACCCTTCACGTATTCTGTGACCATGGCACCCACACAGGATATGCACTATTCTGGGTGCATCATAGTCCACAAGGGCTAGACATGACTGGGGAATACGGATAGACACAGGTGTATCCTAGGTGTGTCTGCAAGGACTACCTATTACACACTGACACTGATGAGGACCTGCAGCACAGCCTATTTCAGCCATGCCATGTGTGCTGGGCCCCCTACTTCACCCTCAGGGTGAGCACAGGAGCCGCATGCTGTCATGGTCTGTAGCTACTCTGTGCCAGTAACACATACGGTCAGCTGGCTCCCCCTACCAGGCTGGGGTGCTATAGTGGTGCATACCCCATCTTGTGATCAGACATAGGCTGCTGATCTGCATGTGCAGTGCATCATGGGTATGGGTGGGTCTACTCTATCCTGATAACCACAGCAGACAGCTTGTGTGGTCACCTGCAGTCTTTCTGTAGTCAGCCAGCAGTGTGTTAGACACTATAGAGCTATAGCCCACTGGTTACGTTGATGACTGTGGAGGCAGAGGTCATGGGTTCAATTCCTTGTTGTTTCCTCCTGTCCAGGGCAGATATTTTGCTTGCCTGTGACAGTCATATCTTTGCAAATCTGTGCTGCCAGCCACACAGTACCCTCTCCACAGCTATCAACACTCCTTAAAATACGTTACAAGGCGCCTTATAATGCGCCTTATACGGCGCGTTATAAGGTGCTTTATAAGGCACGTAGGCACGTGCCTTCTACTGTACCTTATAACGCACCTTCTAACGCGCCTTATCTGACACACAGCTTTACTGCTGCCCCGCCCACTCCTTTATATGGGCATCTCTACCTTTACCACGGAATGACATTACCGCAGTTTAGTAAACATGCCCCAAAGTGTCAGTGACTGTCTAGCCAGCTTCATGGCTGCATATATATCTTTCTGTAGCAGTGCTGGAATCGGTGATCATTGCTTCTATCCAGCTTTCAGTAGCATTGCAGACTTCCTTTCAATCACAGTAATCGTTGTCTTTGGCCCATAGGATTCAGTGCATACAATATATAATTTGCAGAACCATAGCTCACCACTACAACATTCCTCTAATTCCTCACAATTGCAAATAAGCACCACTGCTAATGGCAATATAAAATTATTGAACAGAATTATCTTATCTCATCTAATGTTAATTAATTACAGTATATCTACTGCTAACACTAACTTATTACAAATTATTTGAATATATGTATACCAAGTTAGCTTGCAACATACTTCTATTTTGCAACTTATTTATTTAGATGGATTTAATATACCGCTTTATCATTAAATCAAAGCGGTTAGCACATCAAACAATCAAGAGGAAGTGTAGAGTGAGAAAACATGCACTGGATACATTGACATAAGTGGTGTGGGATGCGGTGTGAGAGATTTGCTGGTGAGCTATATACATAGTGAGCTATATACATATAAGGCTGGTGAGCTATATACATAGTGAGCTATGAACAAGGTCTATATACAATTAGTGGGGGCTGCGTGTGTTTGAGAAGGCTGGAATCTGGTTCAAGTGAAATCCTTGTAGTGTTCTGTGAAGAGTGTTGTTTTAAGCAGTTTTCTGAAGTCCTTGAGATCCATGGTTGATCTCAGATCTTCGGGGAGAGAGTTCCATAGCGCGGGCGCTGCCAGGGATAGTGCTCTTCTTGAGGTGTCCTGCCTTGTTTTGGCAAATTCTTTGGGGATACTGATGGTGTCAGAGGTTCCCTTTCTTCTGGGTCTGGTGCTACGGTCGGCTTTGATGAGAGGCTGCAGGCTGTTAGCTGAGAGGTTCTGTTTTATTTTGAATATGTTTAGTAGTACTTTGTATCGGATTCGGGAGCTGATTGGGAGCCAGTGGAGACGGTACAGGATGGGTGTAATGTGGTCGTGTCCCGAGCAGCCTGTTATTATGTGGGCGGCGGTGTTCTGTGCTAGCTGTAGAGGTTGGAGGGCTTGTTTTGAGAGCCCAAGGTAGATGGGGTTGCAGTAGTCTAGTGTGGGAGTGATGAGAGCTTGATAGACCGTTTGAAAGTGGTCCTGTGAGAGAATGGGTTTGAGATGCCTGATGGTTCTCATTTTGAGGTACGTGTTCCTTCTGGTTCTGGCAATGTGGGATTGTAGGTTCAGGTCCTTGTCGAGAGTCACTCCGAGGTACTTCACGTCAGGTTTTACTGGTATTGTGATGTCATTCAGTTTGATGGTAGGTGTAGGTGAGAAGGTGGGGTTTCTTGAGAGGAAAGAGTAGTTACTCACCTGTAACAGGTGTTCTCAAGGAGCAGCAGGAATCAGTCCTCACTTATGGGTGTCATCGACGCCGATGAAGCCCCAGCAGAGCATTTCCCCAGCTTTCCATGAAAGCCTTTGGGAATGCAGGCACGCATGCGCGGTTCCCTTCCCGCCTAAAGGTGCCATCTTACCTCAGTCAAATGACATAGCTAAGAACAGCACACAAAAATGTAAAAATTAAACTATGTACAACTGCAACTCCAAGGGGAGGAGAGAGGGTAGTGAGGACTGATTCCTGCTGCTCCCGGAGAACACCTGTTACAGGTGAGTAACTACTCTTTCTCCAGGACCAAGCAGGAAGTCAGTCCTCACTTATGGGTGACTCCCCAGCTCTGGGCTACCAGGAACCCAGGCTGAACAAGAGAACTCCCTCTAGTCTAAGCAACACAGGAAAGGCTTTGCAAGGACACTCCCTCCACAGGTAGCCCAACCAGAGGGCAGGAGTTGCCTAGACCTCAAAGAGATTCCGGAGTACTGCTTGGCCAAAAGCACTGTTCCTACGGGACTCCCTCTCCAGGCAGTAGTGGGCTGCAAATGTCTGGCTTGAAGACCAAGTAGCAGCCCTGCAGATGTCTTGCAATGGGACAGAGCGGAGGTGAGCCACTGATGCAGGCATTGCCCTCACACGGTGGGCCGTGACCCTACCCTGCAAAGGAAGGCCAGCTGCCTTGTAAGCCCAGGTGATACAGTCAGCCACCCAGATGGACAAGGTACGCTTGGACACAGGCTTCCCCAAGTTATTGGGGTCAAAAGAAAGGAAGAGCTGAGCAGCTTTCCTGTGACCTTGCGTACGCTCAAGGTAGAAGGATAAGGCCCTCCTACAGTCCAAGGTATGGAGAACTGTTTCAGCCTGACTTGCATGAGGCCTAGGGAAGAAAATAGGAAGAACCACCTCCTGGTTGAGGTGGAAAGAGGAGACAACCTTAGGAAGGAACTTAGGGTGAGTCCTGAGGACCACCCTGTTCCTATAGAACCTGGTGTAAGGTCTATCACAGACCAAGGCCTGAAGCTCACTCACTCTCCTAGCCGAAGTAAGGGCTATCAGAAAGAGAGTCTTCCAGGAAAGGAAGCGTAGAGGGCAAGTAGCCATAGGCTCAAAATGTGGGCGAGTCAGCTGCTGCAAGATCACATTCAGCTCTCACTCAGGAGCAGGAGGACGTATGGGAGGTTTGAGCAGAAGCAGGCCTCTGAGAAATCTAGACACCAAAGGGTGCACAGACAAGGAATGGCCCTCAACTAGGGAGTGGTGAGCTGCCAAAGCAGAGAGGTGGACCCGAACAGAGTTGGACTTCAGACCTTGATTGGACAAGTGCAGCAGGTGCTGAAGCACTACTGACACAGTACAGGAGAAAGGATCCTCAGCACTTAGCTGACACCACACAGAGAACATTTTCCACTTGAGAGCATAGGTCTTCCTAGTGGATTGTTTCCTGGAGGCTAGGAGAACTTCCTCAACCTCGGGAGGCAGGCCCCAGGGAGCTAACACTACCCTTGCAGCCTCCATGCTATCAGACTGAGAGCTTTGAGATTGGGATGCAGTAAAGAGCCCCGATCCTGAGAGAGAAGGTCGGGTTGCAATCCCAGAGGCAGTGGCAGATCCACCGCTAGTTGAAGCAGGAGGGGGAACCAAGGCTGCCTTGGCCACCTGGGAGCTACCAGGAGGACAGAGGCCCTGTCTTGGAGAATCTTGAACAGTGTTCGGGCCACCAGAGGGGTGGGAGGAAACGCATAGAGTAGGCCCTGAGTCCAGGGAATCAGAAAAGCATCTGCTGCTACTCTCAGAGGATGCGGTTGCCTGGAGCAGAACTTTGGCAGCTGGTTGTTCAGTGGAGTGGCAAACAGGTCTATGGAGGGAAGCCCCCATCTCAAGAAAATCTTCTGAACCACTAAAGGATGGAGCTGCCACTCGTGTGGTTGCAGAATCCTGCTCAATCTGCCGGCCAGGGAATTCTCCTGGCCTGGAAGATAGACTGCTTTGAGGAGCATGTTGTGTTTCAGGGCAAAGGAACAGAGGTCCTGGGCCTCCTGGCAAAGGGGCTGGGAACCAGTTCCGCCCTGTTTGTTTACAGAAAATATGGCTACCTGGTTGTCTGTCTGGATCAAGACAGACTGTTGTGCCAGGGAAGCAGTAAAGGCCTTGAGGGCCAAGCGGATAGCTCTGAGTTTCAATAGATTGATCTGCTGGGACGCCTCCCAAGGAGACCACAGGCCCTGGGTGCACTTGTCTAGGCAATGTGCTCCCCAACCCTGCAGAGAGGCATCGGTGGTCAGTACCACTGTATGAGGTGGGATCTGAAAGGGCACCCCCACCAGCAGATTGGGGGTGTGTAACCACCAGGTGAGGGAGGCCAGGAAACGGTGGGACACTCTGATCCTGTCTCTGAGACTGCCTGAGGCTTGTGACCACTGAGTCCGAAGGCGCCACTGGGCAGGTCTCATATTGAGCCTGGCATTGGGGGTCACCTGAACTGTCGATGCCATGTGGCCCAGAAGCCTGAGACAGAGTTTGGCGGAGACTAGGGACCTGTGCAGAAACTTGCTGGCGAGGTCTATGAGCCTTTGTGCTCGGTCCACTGGTAAGAATGCTCTTGCCAGCTGAGAATCCAACCTTGCTCCTATGAACTCCAAGTTCTGGGAGGGGAGCAAAGTGGACTTTGCGAAGTTGATGACAAAGCCCACCTTTTGAGCAGTTCTATGGTCCTGCTGGTGGCCTGTTGAACGTCTAGAGAAGTCTGGCCTCTGATGAGCCAGTCGTCTAGGTAAGGAAACACAAAGATGCCCTGATTTCTCAGGTAGGCTGCCACCACTGCCAGGCACTTGGTAAAGACCCTGGGAGCGGAGGTCAGCCCAAAAGGCAGCACTCTGTACTGATAATGGTTTCCTCCCACAATGAACCTGAGGTACTTTCTGTGGTCTGGATGAATAAGGATGTAAGTGTAAGCATCCTTTAGATCTAAAGAGCATAGCCAATCTCCCTGCTGGAGGTAGGGCAGAAGAGTTCCAAGAGTAAGCATCTTGAACTTTTCTTTTACTAGAAACTTGTTTAGGTTTCTGAGACCCAAAATGGGTTGAAGACCACCGGTTCTTTTTGGCACCAGGAAATAACTGGAGTAAAATCCGTGACCTTGGAAGTTGGGAGGCACAGGCTCCACCGCCTTGTCCAGCAACAGTCCTTTTAGCTCCTGGAGGAGAAGGGCTGTGTGCAGGGGAGGCTGGAAAGGTTCCCCTGGGAAGTGTGGCGGAGGTAGTTCGTGAAAATGCAGGGCATAGCCTCGACGGACTATGTCCAGAACCCAACTGTCCTGGGTTATTAAGGGCCACTGGTGGGCGAACAAGGCCAGGAGGCCTCCTGTGCAGGGCTGGGTCTGCAAGGGAGCAATGGCTACACTCAAGGAGTCAAAACCCCCCACCCTGCGGAATGGGAGCAGAGGCCTGAGGCTTGGGGGCCCTCTGCCTACGGGGCCCATTACCCTGGCCCTTGGCTTGCTGACCCTGGGGGGCAGCTTGGGCAGCCTGATACTGTTTGTAGGCAGTGCCCTTTCTCGGGTAAAAGGACTTTTTGCCCGAGCCCTTCTTCTTATGAGAAGGGGCAGAGGTCTTCCTCGACAGCCTAGTCCTTGTGAGGTGCTCTGTCTCGAGCTGGGCGGCCTTCTCGGCCACAGGCTTGCCAAAAAGGTTTTCACCTCGGCAAGGGACATCGACCAACTTGTCCTGAACCCATGGCTCGAGGTCCGATGACTGCAGCCATGCCTGGCGTCGAGCTGCGATGCCAGCTGCCGCTACTCGGGCCGAAGCCTCGAAGCCATCGTAGGCGGCGCGGGACATAGAAACATAGAAACATGACGACAGAAAAAGACCACAAGGCCCATCTAGTCTGTCCTTCCATAACAACAACTACAACAGTCCACTTTTTACCTTTAGAGATCCTCTGTGTTGGTCCCATGCTTTTTTGAATTCAGTTACTGTCCTCATCTCCACCACCTCCACTGGGAGACTATTCCACGGATCCACTACTCTTTCCGTAAAGAAATATTTCCGCATATCACTCCTGAATCTATCTCCCTTCACCCTCATCCCATGTCCCCTCGTAGCAGAACTTGCTTTCAATTGAAAGAGGCTCTCTCCCTGAACATTTATGCCACGGAGGTATTTAAACATCTCAATCATATCACCTCTATCCCGCCTTTCCTCTAAGGTGTACATATTAAGATCCTTAAGTCTGTCCTCATATGCTTTATAATGAAGCCCATTAATCATTTTAGTAGCAACCCTCTGCACCGACTCCTTCCTGTTCACATCCTTTTGAAGGTGCGGTCTCCAGAATTGCACACCATACTCCAAATGAGGTCGCACCAAAGACTTATATAGAGGCATTATCACCTCCTTTTTTCTGCTAGCCATTCCTCTCCGTATGCACCCAAGCATCCTTCTAGCTTTTGCCGTCGCCTTTTCTACCTGTTTAGCTACTTTAAGATCATCAGACACAACCACGCCTAGGTCCCGCTCTTCTTTAGTGGACAAAAGTACTTCACCTCCTATACTGTATTGCTCCCTTGGATTGCTGCAGCCCAAATGCATGACCTTACATTTTTTAACATTAAATCCCAGCTGCCAAATTCTAGACCATTCTTCAAGCTTAGCTAGATCCCTCCTCATATTATCTACACCTTCCTGGGTGTCTACTCTATTGCAGATTTTGGTATCATCCGCAAAGAGGCAAACCTTACCCGACAGCCCGTCCGCTATATCACTAGCAAAGATGTTAAAAAGAATCGGACCAAGGACAGATCCCTGGGGCACACCACTGGTAACCTCCTTCTCCTCAGAGTGAGCTCCATTTACTTGTACTCTTTGTCGCCTCCCACCCAACCAATTTCTAACCCAAGCAGTAACTTTAGGGTCCCATCCCTAGGGTGCTCAGTTTGTTTATAAGTCGCCTGTGAGGAACAGTGTCAAAGGCTTTACTGAAATCTAAATACACCACATCTAGAGCTCTCCCTCGGTCCAACTCCCTGGTCACCCAGTCAAAGAAATCAATCAGATTTGTCTGACAAGACCTGCCTCTGGTGAATCCATGCTGCCTCGGATCCTGTAATCCGCCGGACTCCAGAAACCTCACTATTTTCTCTTTCAGCAGCGTTTCCAATAATTTACTCACCACTGAAGTTAAACTAACTGGCCTGTAGTTTTCAACCACATCCTTACTTCCGCTTTTGTGTAAAGGCACCACATGAGCCTCTCTCCAGTCCTTTGGCATCACTCCTGACTCCAACGAGGCATTGAAAAGGTCAGTCAGTGGAGTTGCTAGAACGTCCCCAAGTTCCCTCAGTATTCTAGGGTGTATCCCATCCGGTCCCATCGCTTTGTCTACTTTAAGTTGAGCTAGTTTCACACGAACACAGTCTTCTGAAAATTGTTCAAGATGTCCCTTGCTTCTGTTCCTATTTGTGGGTGTTTTCTGAGGTCCTGCTCCTGGTTCTTCATCTGTGAACACAGAACAAAAATATTTGTTAAGCAATTCCGCTTTATCCTTATCAGCTTCTACATATTCCCCCCCTGCACCCTTGAGTCTGACAATACCACTTTTGCCCTTCCTCTTCTCACTAATATATCTGAAAAATGAACTTAGAGCATTCCCAGAACCTCGAAGACAAGGACTTAAAACTCTGCAAGGGTTCCCCGGAGAGACCAGCAGAGAATCCAGCCAACTCCTTGGCCAGGTCTCGTAAATACATGCCCATGTACAGCTGGTAAGTCTGGACACGGCAAGCAAGCATCGAGCCCTGAAAGCACTTTCTACCGACGCCATCAAGGCTTCGGGCCTCCCTACCAGGAGGCACCGCGGAGTGCATCTTCTGACTCTTCAGACGATGCATGGCCGATTCCACAACCATGGAATGGTGTGGTAGCTGTGCTTTCTGGAAGCCAGGACTCTTCCGGAGCCGATAAATGGAAATTGACTCGCTTGCTCAAAACCGGCGCCGAGGCCGCTGCCTCCCACATTCGGAAGAGGAGCCGTTTCAGCATCGGAGGAACCGGGACAGTAAAGGCCTCCTTCGGAGGAGAGTCATACTACAGAGCATCGAGCTCTTCAGCTCGAGGCTTTTCCTCGGGGTCAGCCGAGATAGATAAGGCAGCGGCCATATCCCGGACAAATTCCGAGAACCTAGTATCCTCCGGAGGGGATCTACTCCGGGGCTCAGACTCGGGTGAGTCCGAAGGAACACACCGAGTCTTAAAGGTGTCAGGAGACTCCTCGTCTTCGGTCTCCCAAGCAGACTCGTCCGATGTAGAGTCGAGGTCCAACCCCGCGGGGCCTATAGGCACCCGCCCCGACGCTGGTGGCACCGGCGTCGAGACCCTCGGTCCCGAACGGGAGGTCGAGGGAGACCTCGACAGAGGACGACCTCAAGCCGCAAGGGACTCAAGTATCAGCTCGGTCTCCGGGGTCGACTTCGAAGTCGATGTCTCGGTGGTCGGGGCAGATGCACCAGACAGGCTGGCCATCAGTGCCCGCTGCTGATCCATGAAGACAGACATTCTGCTCTCCAAGGCTGTCAACCTGAGACTCAGCTCGGGTGACGCAGCAGCCCCCGACTCGGGCCCCGGCGGCGCCAGGCCCGACGTCGGTACTCGGGGAGGCGAGTCCACGAGGACAACAGGACTTACATGTCCAGCAGACTCCGGCTCCATGCGAGGAACTTTAGTTGGCTTCTCCTGGTCCACGGGCCCGGGACGACAGTCGGGGGTCTTAGACCTGACCCTCGAGGGCTCACGGACCTCCTCCAACGACGCCCTCTCGAGCCGCTTCTTCCTCTTACGTTCCCGGTCGGTGGACCCCCTGTCCGAGGAGCTTCGACGCTTCTCGGGATCGGAATCCCGAGATGTCGAAGCCTCAGACGAGGTCCAGGCCCAGGCAGGGGCAGAGGCCGAGTCCGAGAAAAGCCTTTCACTTTGTTGCTGACGACTTCGGAGGGCCTTGGAAGACATCTTTCCACATGGCCCGCACGTTTTAGAATCGTGATCCGGGCCAAGGCACCGAAGGCAGCAGTCGTGTGTGTCGGTGAGAGACATTATCTTCTTACACCGATCACACTTTTTGAAACCGCTGGAAGACATCGGGGAGAAAAGGGTCCCTGCGAGGTCAAAGGACCGGCCTTCCAGGGTAAAAGAAAAAGATTTGGCGCGAGCGCCTAGCCACTAAGGGCAAAAACCGAAAAGGAAAAAAGGGGATTCGATACCGGTGTACCGAACCCAGCGGGAGGGGAACCGACGTCGAATCCGAGGAAAAAAGCGAATTAACACCAAGAAAAAAACTTCTCTTTTCCGGGAAAAAAAAAAGGACACACGTCTGATGGGCTTCACGGAAAAAAAGAGACTGAGGTAAGATAGTACCTTTAGGCGGGAAGGGAACCGCGCATGCGTGCCTGCATTCCCAAAGGCTTTCATGGAAAGCTGGGGAAATGCTCCGCTGGGGCTTCATCGGCGTCGATGACACCCATAAGTGAGGACTGACTTCCTGCTTGGTCCTGGAGAATAGTGCTGCTGTTTTGTTAAAGTTTATGGAAAGTTTGTTTTCTAGGAGCCAAGTTGTCATTTGCTGAAGACAGTTGGCTAGGTTGAAGTAGTCTTGGCTGTCCAATTTGATTGGGGTAAATATCATGATGTCGTCTGCGTATATGGTGTATTGAATCTTGTGGTTCTTGATGATGGAGCAGATGGGTTGTATATATAGGTAGAATAGCAGGGCGGAGAGTGATGCACCTTGTGGGACATCCTGGGTGGCTCTCAAAGACTGGGAGGTATCTGAGCTGCATTTGACTTGTAGCTGTCTGTCAGTGAGGTAGGATGTAAACCAGTTCAAGGTGGTGCCGTGTAAGCCAGCTTCCTGTAGTCTGGCTAGCAAGGTTGTGTGATTAACAGTGTCAAATGCTGAGGAGATGTCTATGAAGATCATGAGGACACCCATTCTGATGTTGTTGAAGAGTTGGATTAGTAGAGTTTCCACACCGTGGTTTGGTTGGAAGCCATGTTGATTGGGGTCCGGGGGGGGGGGGGGGGTGTGGATGTTGACGTGGTGCTGAAGTTGATGTTGCACCACTTTTTCGATGATCTTGGATATGAGGGGGAGGCTTGAGATGGGTCAGTTTTAACTAGTGTGGATTTCTTGGGGATAGGGCGTATTGTAGCTAGCTTCAGGGCGCTTGGCATTATTCCTGTGGTAAGAAAATTGTGAATTATTTTGTGGATGAATTGGATCAGATCTTCTTTTGCTGCTTTAATCCAGGTTACGGGGCATGGATCTGTAGGGGTGGTGCTGGTGTTAAGGGCGGTGATGATTTTTGAGATCTGTTCCGTGGACGGAATGTTGAATTTACCCCATCTTTGGTTGGGAGGAGGGGGCTTGTTGCTGATGATTTCCCTGTTGTCCTTGGGGGGTGCAGTGAATATGTTCTTGAGGTGGTCTGTGAAGGTCTGTGGATCTATTTGCTGTTCATTCCTGTTGTAGGGTTCGTTGGTGAGGGTCTTTACTAGTTCAAAGAGTTCTCGGGGTTTGTTAGCAGACTTCAGGATCAGATTTGTGTGGTATTCCTTCTTCTGTTGGTTGATGAGGTTGTTATATTCCTTTTGTTTTAACTGGTATAATTCCTGTATGGAGGAAGACTTACATTCTTTAATTATTTTCTTTATCTATCAATTTAAATTTAGCATGTGGCCTAACAGACACACCTCTCTTATCAGGTGCACAACTTACATATGCATTTCACTAATTATGTTTGTAATTTATTCTCCAACTGTGACAATATGCAAAGTATAGTTAATCTTATTACTTAAGGGGTAACAAACATCAAAACATAACTGACAGTTTATGGTAAATAAATTAAACTCATTTCAGTTGTTCACCAAAAATTCTTAGGAAGGCTCTCTTATCTCAGGTAATGGTTTGACATACATTATCCTGAACATTGTCTGACTGACATAGACATCTCAGGACACAAAGGAAGGACATTAGGACATAAAACAAAAGGAAACAGATACATCATGGGTCATTATTTAAACAAATTGTGCTTAATAAGAGGTAAAGCATTCATAACCACAAAACTTTCAAAAACATAGAATTTAAACCAATTAGAAATTCAATTGTCCTTGTTTACAAATTCTTTGTTAACGCTACAACAGCCTAATAACAAAGGATCAATTCATCTCTTGCACAGGAAAATTTATTTACACCTTGAATTTACCTCAATCAGTGATACTAATTTAATACCTATTCTACTAGCAACAAAACATCAGTTCTGCAGGGGTCATTCCATAATAACAAAACTGAAACGCACAACGTAAGAATTTAAGATCCAATAGACTCTTGTAGGTGGCTTATAACAGACCAGGACATTGCTACTCTAATCTCTTACACTTTCATGGATGTGATTAATATCAGGACTTTCAGTTTATAAAAAGAAAATATCATAGCACACATTTACCACCTTGATTTAATTACTTTGTCTACCCGCTAAAACAAAACTGTATCACTCTTTATTTCTGACTTTCAAAAGCGAAAACCTTAATCCTATATCTTTTCTTTAAATATCACGCATATTACTACGCTGCTTGCACAATAAGAAACTAAATTTTAACTTGTATCTACGTCTCCTTTAAGCAACTTCATAACTTTTCTTAGTCTTTTATACCATGCAAATTCACACAACTTATAAGATATCTAAATACATCTAAAAGCTATCACACATGAATGAACGATCTTTCCATTCACTCATAAAACAGGACACATAGAATGAAATCAGCAGACAAAATGTTTCTTGACCTGCGGCTTCTTCTGAGGAAGGGTGGAAGTTTTCTTTGAGAGCCGGATACGGGTGACGTACTTGGTTTCAATTTCAGCTGCTTTGTCCTCCATTGGTTTAACGAAAAGAGCTGTTCTCAGAGGCATGGGATGTCAAGAAGATTTTCTTGAACCCACTGCTCGAGATCTGACAATTGGAGACAGGCCTGGTGTCGAGTGCCGATGCTAGCAGCCCTACCCTTGTGCTGGATTCGAAGTTGTCATAGGCGGCTCGAGACAAGTACTTGGAGCACTCCAAGAGAGACTTTGAAAGAGTCTGGAAATGCCAGAGGTGGTCTCCATCAAGGCCAGTTGCGAAGCCCCTGAGCTCTTTGGCCAGGTCCCAGAGAAAAGCGTAGTTACTCACCTGTAACAGGTGTTCTCCAGGAGCAGCAGGAATCAGTCCTCACTTATGGGTGACGTCGGCGCCGACGGAGCCCTCGCGGAGCAATTTTCCCCAGCTTTCAAAGAAAGCCTTTGGGAATTGCAGCGCGCATGCGCGGTCCTCTTCCCGCCCAAGGGTGCCATCTTAGCCAGTCAGATGACATAGCTAAAAAAGACAGCATAAAAATTTGCAAAAAAGTAAAGCAGACGATTGCAACTCCAAGGGGAGGAGGGAGGGTTGTGAGGACTGATTCCTGCTGCTCCTGGAGAACACCTGTTACAGGTGAGTAACTACGCTTTCTCCAGGACCAAGCAGGAAGTCAGTCCTCACTTATGGGACTCCCAAGCTTAAGGCTACCGGAGACCCTAAGCACAAAAATGAGCTCCCTCTAGCTCAGCAGCACAGAAGGAAAGGATCTTCGCTGAATTATTACCCACCGGTAGCCCACATCCGGGATGGAGGGTAGGAGTTGCTCAGACCTCAAAGAGATTACGGAGGACTGCCTGTCCGAAAGCACTGTCCCTGCGGGACTCCCTCTCGAGACAGTAATGGACCGCAAAAGTCTGGCTCGAAGACCAAGTAGCGGCCCGGCAGATGTCTGCCAGCGGAACAGAGCGGAGGTAAGCCACTGACGTGGCCTTTGCCCGAACGCAATGAGCCGTGACTCGACCTTCCAAGGAGAGTCCGGCTGCCCCATAAGCCCAAGTGATACAGTCCGCAACCCAGATGGACAGCGTACGCTTGGAGACCGGGAGCCCCAATTTATTGGGGTCAAAAGATACAAAAAGCTGAGCAGCTTTACAGTGTTCCCGCGTACGGTCAAGGTAGAAGTTCAAAGCCCTTCTACAGTCCAGGGTATGGAGGACCGTTTCAGCTCGGCTGGAGTGTGGTCTGGGAAAGAAGGTTGGAAGTACCACCTCCTGATTGATATGAAAAGGGGAGACCACTTTTGGAAGAAATTTTGGGTGAGTCCGTAGGACTACCCTATTTTTGTAGAACCGAGTGTAAGGGGGATCAGACACGAGGGCCTGCAATTCACTTACGCGTCTAGCGGAAGTGAGGGCTATCAAGAACAGTGTTTTCCAAGAAAGAAAACGGAGAGAACAGGTAGCCATAGGATCAAAAGGCGGACAGGTGATCCGCTGTAAAACCACATTCAGATCCCAGTCAGGCGCTGGCGGGCGTAGAGGTGGTTTAAGTAGAAGGAGACCTCGGAGAAACCTTGCTACAAGAGGGTCGCTGGAAAGAGGTCTGCCGTCCACCGGCACATGATGTGCTGAAAGAGCACTGAGGTGAACTTTGACGGAGTTGGACTTAAGTCCCAGATTAGAGAGGTAGAGCAAGTACTGCAGGATCACCGACACCGGGCAGGAGAAGGGATCCTGAGACTGTTGGCCACACCAAACGGAAAAGCGACGCCATTTAAGGGCGTAGCATTTGCGGGTAGAAAGTCGCCGAGAAGCTAGGATGACCTCCTCCACTTCTGCCGGCAGGAGAAGGGGAGCGAGGACTACCCTCTCAGCAGCCAGGCCATCAGGTTGAGAGACCTGAGGTTGGGGTGTAGCAGAGACCCCTGATCCTTAGTGAGGAGATCTGGTTGTAACCCCAGAGGGAATGGATCCTCCACCGCTAATTGCAGCAGGAGCGGAAACCACGGCTGTCTGGGCCAGCGAGGGGCCACCAGGATCATGAGGGCTTTGTCTCGGAGAACCTTGAAAAGAGTCCGAGAGACTAGCGGGATGGGAGGGAAAGCGTACAGAAGGCTCCCCGACCATGAGAGTAGAAAAGCGTCCGCCGCAACCCGAAGGGGGTGTGGCTGACGAGAGCAGAAGCGAGGAAGTTGCCGGTTGTGAGGACTGGCAAAGAGATCCATCGTGGGGAGGCCCCACTTTAGAAAGAGCTTCTGAACTACCAAGGGATCCAGACGCCACTCGTGCGGCTGGAGGATCCTGCTGAGTTTGTCCGCCAGGTAATTCTCTTGGCCTGGGAGATAAACTGCCTTGAGGAGAATGCCGTGACTGACGGCCCAAGAGCAGAGCTTCTGTGCCTCCCGGCAGGGGAGGAAGGAGCCCGTGCCCCCCTGCTTGTTCACGTAGAACATGGCAACTTGATTGTCCGTCTGGACAAGGACGGACTGGTGAGAAGTCAGGTGGGAGAAGGCCTTGAGAGCCAGGCGGATCGCCCTGAGCTCCAGGAAGTTGATCTGCTGAGCAGACTCCCACGTGGTCCAGAGGCCCTGAGTGCGTGCCCCTTGGCAATGCGCTCCCCAGCCCAGGAGGGATGCATCTGTTGTCAGCACCCGGGCCGGCTGAGGTGACTGGAAAGGCATTCCGCAGATCAGGTTCGGCTGCTGAAGCCACCACCGGAGAGACGAGATCAGCGGCTCGGAGACGCGCACTAGGTCTGCTAGGCCGCCTGTGGCTTGTCGCCACTGCTGGCGGAGACACCATTGAGCAGGCCGCATATTCAGGCGGGCATTGGGGGTCACATGGACGGTGGAAGCCATATGGCCGAGTAGTCTCAGGAAGCGCCTGGCGGAGACCAGGGGCTGGCTGCGAAAACGGTCGGCTAGGTCCATGAGCCGTTGAGCCCTGTCGAGCGGTAGGTACGCTCGTGCCTGAGGAGTGTGCAGCCTTGCGCCGATGAACTCGAGATCCTGTGAGGGGAGCAAAGTGGACTTTGCGAAGTTTATAACAAAGCCCAAGTGCTGCAGAAGAGTCACCGTGCGGCGCGTGGCGTTGGTGACCTCCAGAGCGGACGCTGCTCTGATGAGCCAGTCGTCGAGGTACGGAAAGACATAGAGGCCGTAAAGCCGGAGATGGGCCGCCACCACCGCGAGACATTTTGTGAAGACTCGCGGTGCGGAGGACAGGCCAAAGGGCAGTACTCTGTACTGGTAATGATTTCCTGCCACCACAAACCTTAGGTATTGTCGGTGGCTTGGGTGGATGAGGATGTGCGTGTAGGCATCCTTTAGATCCAAGGAGCATAGCCAATCTCCCTGCTGGAGGTAGGGCAGAAGGATTCCAAGGGTAAGCATCTTGAACTTCTCTCGCACGAGGAACTTGTTGAGGTTGCGCAGGTCCAGGATGGGTCTGAGGCCTCCTGTTCTCTTTGGTATCAGAAAATACCTGGAGTAAAAGCCTTGACCTTTCAGGTGGTGGGGCACCGGTTCCACCGCCTGTTCCTGTAGAAGACCTGTTAACTCCTGAAGGAGTAATTCCCTGTGCAGAGGGGGTCGTGGAGGTTCTCCCGGAAAAAAGGAGGGAGGGACCTGGTGGAAGTGGAGAAGATAGCCTTCTCGCACGACTTGAAGCACCCAGGCATCTGAGGTGATGCTGGACCACCTGTGGGCGAAGTGAACCAGCCGGCCTCCGGTGCTGGGAGGAACCAGCGGGGGGGGAGAGGCTATGCTTAGTGAGTCAAAAACCCCCACCCTGCTGAGCAGGGGCTGGTGGTGCAGGCTTGGGGGCTTGCTGCCTACGGGACCCGTTACCCCGTCCCTTGGCCTGCTGGCCCTGTTGGGGAGCTGCAGGGGCCTGATAATGGGGGTATTGTTTGTAGGCAGCAGCCTTCCTCGGGTAAAAGGACTTCTTTCCCGAGCCCTTCTTTTTCTGGGAAGGGGCGGAGGTCTTCCTAGAAAGCCTAGTCCTGGTGAGAGTCTCCGTCTCAATTTGTGCAGCCTTTTCAGCCATGGGCTTGCCAAAGAGGTTTTCGCCTCGGCAGGGGACATCGACCAACTTGTCCTGCACCCAGGGCTCAAGGTCAGATGACTGAAGCCAAGCCTGTCGGCGGGCACCGATGCCGGCTGCGGCCACTCGAGCCGACGCTTCAAAGCCATCGTAGGCTGCTCGGGATATGAATTTTGAGCATTCCCGAATACCAGTGGACAAGGCCAGGAACCTCCGCAAGGGTTCCTCGGACAAACCAGCGGAGAATCCGGCTAGCTCTTTAGCCAGGTCTCGGAGATACATGCCCATGTATAGCTGGTAGGTCTGGACACGACACGCAAGCATAGAGCCCTGGAAACACTTCTTGCCAAGGCCATCCAGGTTACGGGCCTCCCTGCCAGGAGGCACCGAGGAGTGCATCTTCTGGCTCTTAAGACGATGCATGGCCGATTCCACTACCATGGAATGGTGTGGCAGCTGTGCTTTTTGGAAGCCAGGGCTCTTGCGGACTCGATAGATAGAATCGACCCGCTTGCTCAGGACCGGCGAGGTGGCCGGACTCTCCCACATGCGGAAGAGTAGTCGTTCCAGCATGGGAGGAACCGGTACAGTAAAGTGTTCCCTTGCGGGAGAGTCATACTGGAGGGCGTCGAGCTCTTCGGCTCGAGGCTCCTCCTCGGGGTCCGCAGGGAAGGCCAAAGCCTTGGCCATATCCCTGACGAAGTCCGAGAACCGGGCATCCTCCGGGGGGGACTGCTTCCGAGGCTCGGACTCCGGTGAGTCCGAGGGGACACACCGAGTCCGGAAAGAATCAGGCGACTCTTCCTCTTCAGACTCCCAGACCGACTCCGACGAGGACTCGGTGGGGTCGGCCCGGGCAGGGCGCGGCGCCTGCCGCCCCGACGCCGAGGGAGTCGGCGTCGGTGACCTCGGTCCCGAACGGGAGGCCGAGGGTGACCTCGACCGAGGATCGACTCGAGTTCGCATCGACTCGAGGATCGGCTCGGTCTCCGGGGTCGACTTGGACGTCGACGTCCCGGCGGTCGGGGCAGCGGCGCCAGCGAAGCCAGCGAGCAGTGCCCGCTGCTGGTCCATGAAGGCAGACAATCTGCTCTCCAAGGCCGTCAACCTGAGTCCGAGCTCAGGTGACCCAGCAGCCCCCGACTCGGGCCCCGACAGCGTCGGGCCCGACGTCGGCTGTCTCGGAGGCGAGTCCAGGAGGACCACAGGACTTACCAGAGCAGGCAGCTCCGACTCCAGGCGAGGTCGCTTCGTGAGATGCTCCTTCTCCAAGGACCCGGGATGGCTATCGGGGCTATGCGACCTGGCCCTCGCGGAGCCGGGAGCGTCCACCGACGCCGCCCTCGCGGGTTTCACCTTACGACGATGGTCCCCGGAGGGAGAACCCCTGTCTGAGGAACTCCGGCGACGGTCCGAGCTGGAACCTTTGGACGCGGAGGCCTCCGACGAGGTCCGGGTACGGCTGGGGTCAGCGAAGATCCTATCCCGCTGATGCCGCCGACTTCTCAACGCTTTGGAGGACATTTTGCCGCAGGGCCCACAGATCATTTCTTCATGATCCGGGCCCAGGCAGCGGAGGCAAAAGTCGTGTGTGTCAGTTAGTGACATATTTCGGTCACACTGACCACACCGCTTGAAACCACTGGCAGCCATCGGGGGAAAAAGGGCCCCGGCGAGGTCAAAGGACCGGGCTGCCAGGGAAAAACCGAAACGAAAAACTGACTAAGTCAGAAAAACCGAAAAATAAGAAGAGGACTCGAGACCGGCGTCGCGAGTCCGGCGGGAAAAAGACCGGCGTCGAACCGAATGGAAAAAAAGAGAAATTCTGAAGAAAAATCAACTTTTTCGCGGGGACACGACGGGTACGTCTGTAGGGCTCCGCGGAAAAAAGAAGACTGGCTAAGATGGCACCCTTGGGCGGGAAGAGGACCGCGCATGCGCGCTGCAATTCCCAAAGGCTTTCTTTGAAAGCTGGGGAAAATTGCTCCACGAGGGCTCCGTCGGCGCCGACGTCACCCATAAGTGAGGACTGACTTCCTGCTTGGTCCTGGAGAACATGCTGATATAAAGCAGGTAATCTGAATATCGCATGTCAGCATCAATCCCTGGTTAGCATTTCCGCCTGACGGTGTCGAGGGCATGGGCCTCCCTGTCCGGGGGCACTGAAGAGTGCAACTTTGGGCTTTTTTGCTGATACATGGCTGACTCGACCACCATAGAAGTGTGGGGGAGTTGCGCATTACGGAAACCCGGGTCACACTGGACCCGGTACATTGTATCCTGCAGACGGCTGTTGATGGGTACCAACGCAGGGATCTCCCACATCCTGAGGAGGAGCCGGGTAAGGATGGAGGGACCGGGAACTGTCAAGGTCTTCTTCAGTGGTGCCTCGTACTGAAGGATGTCAACTTCCTTTGTAAGAGGGTCCTCCTGTGACTCCATCATGAGGGAGAGTGCACGAGCCATATCCCTGATGAACTTGAGGAAGGAGGTGTCCTCGGGTAGAGATTGGAACTTGGCAGCCGGCGGAGATGGATCTGAGGGGAGGTCTCGGCGGGTTCTAGTCTTCAGGGATCTCTCAATGTCAAACTCCCAGTCGGAGTATTCCAAGGAGGACTCAAGGCCTGCCAGCTGTAGGAGAGCTGGCAGCTCTGGTCCTGGGTGCTTCGAGACCGAGGCATGGCTGGGAGCCAGAGGTGCTCACCTGTGAAAACCTCGCTCCTGAGGAACGGGAGCGAGATCGAGACCCTTGCCGAGGATCTGACCAAGGTGTGTGGCTCTCGGCAATCGCTTCAGCAGTCTGCAGAGTCCTCGAGGTCAAGGTCCCTGCGTTCTCTATGGGGACAGATGGCACCCGTTGGGAGGCAATGAACACAGAAATGCTGCGCTCCAGGGCCAATATGCGGGCTTTCCATTCGGGGGTAGGAGCCATTGACACTGACACCAGGGTGACCAGGTAAGTTGGAGGAGAGGGGGATGGCTCTCGGGAGCCCGAGGTTCATCGCCAGAGGCCACGACGTCTGTCCTGGGCACCTTTCGGGATGCTCTTGCTCCTCGGGTTCTCGCCGGGAATGAGGGACCGGGCGTGGGACCTCCCGTGCTTGTCCACTTCTTCAGAAGAGGCCCTCGAGGTCTTCTCCTTCTTACGCTCTATCTCCAGGGAACCTTGTTCGGAGTGCCTGTGGGTCCGCTGAAGGGTCGCAGGAGCCTTGTGAGACTCTGAGGAGATGTGCAGGGCCTCGAGTATGAGACTACTGGGGATACCGGGGTGGAGTCTGCCTTGTGGAAGATGTCATCCTGTTTTAAGCTGACAGCTCTGGATGGCCTTTGTGGACATTTTCTTGCACAAGGGGCATTCCTCCGGGTCATGGTCCATGCCCAGAGACCGGAGGCAGCAATCAAGAGTGTTGGTGAGGGGCATGGTTTTGAACACCAATCACATTTTTTAAAACCGGTGGCCCTTGGGGTGAAAAGGACCCCTGCGAGGTTGAAAACCCTTGCCACGGCCCGAGGGAAAAAGGCACGAAAGCACTGAAAAGCAAAGATGCAACATAAAGAAAAAAAAAGTCGAGGCCTGATGCTGCAGCAGAGGGTCTCAAGGCGGGAAAGAGCCGGCGCAAGCTGGAAAAGTACAAAAATGTGCAGGTTAAATCAACTTTTTTGGGGGGGAACAAGATAAACCTCTGTAGGGCTCTGCAGAAAAAGGGAGATTGAGCAGGATGGCCCCTTGGGCGGGAAGGGCACCACACATGCGTCATGGCATCTCTCAAACGCTTTCTTTGAAAGCTGGGGAGATGCTTCCACGAGGGCTCCATCGGCGCTGTCACCCATACGTGAGGACTGACTTCCTGCTTGTTCCTGAAGAAAGATGTGATACTATTGAATCTTTTAGCACCATATAGAAGTTTAATGATCATATTCTGAATTAACTGTAAGCAGTGTATCTGATATTAGGGAAGACCGGAAAGAAGAGAATTGGCATAATCCAAGCACATTATTACTAATGAAAGTAAGAGCAAATGAGTTGATGTAAAATCAAGAAATACCCCAATAGAATGTATCTTTCTGAGAATAAAAAAATCATTTTTGAACAGTACGAGAAATATACATGGAAAAAGAAAGTCGACTATCAAAAAGTACACCTAGAATTTTGACAGAGTCTTGAAATAGAATTGGGGCAACATATATGGAAGGAAAAACAACAAATGGTGAAGAAATATCATTGGAGAAACGCATAGCTGCCATTTTTGTAGTAGCATTATGCCATGAGATGCTAACAAATAGGCAATACAATCATATTTATGGGATATAGTAGAGATCATTACAGAAGAACAAGCTTGGAGGGGAAAAGAAGTTGTACATCATCTGCATAAATGAAAAAGGTAATATCAAGAGATTGAATTAGAAAAGCCAAAGGAGCAATGAAAATATTAAAAAGAATAGGACCCAGCACAGAGCTCTGGGGAACACCACAGTGAAGAGAGAGATTGAGGAGCAGAAAGAGAAAATGATCAAGAAATCTGAAACGTACGATCCTGCAAATAAGAACAGAACCAATCCAGAACAGCATTAGATATACCAAAGGAACTAAACTGAGATAACAGAAGAGAGTTATCTACCAAATCAAAAGCTGCCGTTAAGATCAAGAGACACCAAAAGGATCTCATCAGTAGCATCTAGAGCAGAATAAACATAATCAGTAATAGCCAAGAGAGTGTTCAGTGGACAGCTTAGGGCAAAAACCAGTTTGAGCTGGATGAAGTGTGCCAATTTGGAGAAGATGGTCTTGGAGCTGCTGAGCTGCCCTTCCCCTTCCCTCCCTGCGAGTGCTCCTTAATTCACCGAGGACAGATGCCTTACGGGTTGTCCCCTAGAGATCATTCAATATGTAACTACAGCTATGCAGGGGCAGCAGCTGAATGTAGATGTTACAAACCGCGTGGAACCAGGGCATACACCTCTGCTCAGCTTTGGCACAAAGCTTGTTAATTTGCATGTGCTGGTGCAGACTAATTGCCAGTAATTCAGGGGTACGGTGGCCTTCCAACCCATCAAGATAATCCATGTTGCCAGTGCCCAGGACAATTTCAACCAACGTCGTCTACTCTGACCAGTAGCTGCTACCCCCTCTATCACATGCAGCAGGACAGACTGCAGGGTCAATGTCCAGTGTTGCTGAAGGACCTTTTCCACAAACAAATGAATTTTGCGCCAGTAGTCCTGTACCATTGGGCAGAACCACAATAAATGAACAAGAGGCGCACCTTCCTCATCACATTTGGGGCAGTTTGACCATCTGCCATATCCCGTTGTTCGCAGCCTGCCTGGTGAAAGATAGGCAGCCTAATTATCCGATATTGCATGTCTCGAAGAGAAACCATGGCAGTAAACCGCAAAATCTTACCAATAAGTTTCCACAAGTCTTCTATGGTTAGAGATGTACTGAGATCCGAATTCCACAGCTCCAACAGCCAATGACAAGCGATTTTGGAGGTCCGGGTCGCAAAAGAGGACTGTACTCAGGATGCCGTTAACCTGCTCGACTCCTCGCAGAGGAAAAAATCCTCTAGGTTGGTGCAAAAATCACTAGACATAGTGCCTTTCTCCAATCCTCAAACATAACTATGAAGCTGGTAATAAGAGAATAAGTCACCCCCCCCCCCCAAACCAAACTGGGTGCAAAGCTCTTCAAAGATTAGCAAGTCACCCTCTTCCTTCACCACTTGGTCCAGATAATGTGCCCCTAGGCACTGCCACTGTCGAAATCGGGAGGTAAACATACCTGGAGTAAAGTCGGCATTCCCCATGGAATGGGAAATAGACCGACTGGGAAGGGGAATGTCCCAGTTGGCTACAAAAGCAGGGTCCACCAAGAAACAGCAAGCTGCCACGTGGGCAACCAGGAACCAGTCAAGAAACGTGGCAGGGAGTTCTAAAGTTGCCTTTATTGTTCCACGGATCAAGTGTGCCAAACCCAACACAGGCCGTGTTTCGTTCACCACTTCCTCAGGGGTTAAGGGCTCACTAAAAAACATTCATATACAAATTAAACAAAACTACACCAAATAAAACAATTATATTAATACAATAAACATAAAAAAGTTAAAATACAACTAATCATATATGGATAAAACGATAAATACATAAATAATTAGAATATGATAAACCATTGATAAAATAAGTGTATTGGCAATAAATAATAAATAAATAACACATAATAATATCAACTGCATCAATATAAAAACAAAAACAAAACAGCATACACTGTAAAAACCATACATATACTATGAAAGCAAGAATCACAAAAGAGAAGAAGGAGAGAGAGGAGGAGGACTAATAGGACATGCCATAAACAATGTCCATTGTGTAAAAGTAAACAACCTGCTTTATAAACAATTTCAAAGGAAAAACCCAAAAAAGGGGGAAGATATAGGAGTGAACGAGTGGGATACTTATAAATTATTCTAAAAAACAACCTTAAAATTGTGCTATATGAATATAACCATAAAAATGCAATTAAAAACCTACCAATATAAACAGCTAATATGAAATGCAACTCTCTTTGAATTGCAGGACCATGGAAACAACCTGCCTCATATGCACGATGTAGATCAATCTATGTATGAATAAATAAATAATTAAAATGAACAATAAAACAAAAGATGAACACACAAAATATTAATTGTATGAACGCACAAAAATAAAATAGGAGAGGAAAAACCGGTCATTGGACCAACATTTCCAATCAACTGTCGGCATACCCCATGTAGAGGCAAAACACCTTACATAAGCTTGGCTTAATCATGATATGTGCAGAATCAAACGGGAACCACTACCCCCCATGTTGATATAGAAAAATACCGTGCATAAAAAATGAAACGAATAAAAATTAATGAACCATTAAGTGGACAAAAAAAGAGAGAAAAACAGGAGGAACGTTTAGATAGCCTACCGATTGTGGAGGCAAAATCAACCGGTTGTGCACAATGTAGCCACACAAAATGCATTGCCAGATAAAAAAACTGATGGAGCAAGTGAATTTTAAGAGACAAGAATTGCTAAAAGCTTAAAAAACAAATTACTGGAAGCGTAAAAAGGTACTTAAAACCAAAAAGAGAGGGCCACAGAGGACAGGTCCTACACGCGCCTGAGAAGAAACAACAAAGAAAACCCGGCGGTCAAAAGAGAAAAATTATAAAAAACTGAAGTGCTGCACACGACCCTCCCAAATTCAAGATCGTAAAACAAATCCTTACCCAAACTTTCATGCCGCCCCATGACCAACATGTAGAACTATATAAATAATTTATAGAGCCAAACCTGATTCACAGACAACGAGAACGCCGTCAGCATGCAGGGCTGAAAAACCGCTGTACATCGCAACAACCTGCACATGCGCACCTGGCTTAAAAACAATCTCTAAGGCGGGAAACTGAAAATAAAGGGTTCTTTGCATATCAGATGAACAGATGATTAAAAAACACTACCTTGAGAGAAATTAATTGAATTAACCTACATCAGGAATAAAGAACACGGTAAAAAATTGAAATCTAAAGCCATAATCAATGCCACGGCTAAGAGAACTCGGTGAATATCAGAACCACTCTGTAAAATGCAAACAGACCACAAGGGGGGAGGGGGAGGGAGAGGGGAGAGAGAGAAAGGGGGGAAGGAAGGGGGGAGGGGGGAAGAAAGGGAGGAAGGGGGGGAGGGGGAAGGGGGAGGAGGAAAAAGGGTGGAGGCGCGGTTGAAAAAGGCAGGTACGGGTGGGCGGGGAGGGAAAGGGGGGAAGAATGGGGAAAGGAGAGGGAAAGATAGAGAGAGAGGGGGGGAGTTTTGATGTAGGGGAAACAAGGGGGAGATGGGGGAAAAAAAAGGGGGTGGAGGGGAGGAGGGAAGGGGTCATGGGGGAAAGAAGGGGGGTAGGGGGAGAAAGAGGGGGCGGTAAAAGGGGAAAGACAAGAAGAAAGCAGAAGAAAAAGAGAGAAAGGGAAAAAGAAACGGATGGGAAGGGGGAGGGAAGGAATTGGGGGAAGAGAGAGGGGGGACGAAAGTGGGGATGAGAAAAGGGGGAATGGGGTGAGAAAGGGGGAAGGGAAAAAAGAGGGAAAAAAAGGGGAAAATAGGTGGAAAAGGGGGAGTAGAAATAGGAAAAAAACGTTATGAAGTGGGAGGGAAGGGAATGGGGAATGGTGGTGGAAGGGGAGGAAGGGAGGGTGGGAGGGGGAGGGAGGGTGTGAAGGGGGGGGAAGGTAGGGAGGGGTAAAAGAGGGGGCTGGGGAGGGGAAGAGGTGGGAGAAGGGAGGGGGATGAAGGGGATTGGAGAAGGGAGGGGGGAGGGGTTTGACCATTAGAACAAAGGGAAAAAGGGTGGAGGTGGGGAGTGGGAAGGGAAAAATGGAAGGGGAGTGGGTGACGAGATGAAATGTGGAAGGGGAAGGGGGAGGGTAGAGGGAAAAAGGAGGGGGCAAGGGAGGGGTGATGAGGCGGCGTGTGTTGTCGTGAAGAAGTAAGCCAACACTACCTATTTTATAAAACAACAACCGATATGTTCCGAATCCAAAGTTTAAAACCACATGTTGGTCCATAGAATTCAATCAAAAAGATTTATTTTTGTTCCAACCGTTGCGGTTAGTTTTTAATCAAATCACTCCCCCCTTGCCAATCTTCAGAGTTTCGGGACTTTTTTTTTAAAACAACAATTTTAATAGTCTGCCAGTGTGTTGTCCCATTGTTTAGCCAACATGCAGCTGCACCAATCGGTGTTAATTCAGTTAGTTTGCCCCTTCTTAACCACAACTCTTATGTTCTACACGTAGACGCGTAACGTATACAGCG